>CAJNRD030001119.1:1586505-1969631 GCA_905319865.3 Cotesia congregata
ATATATATATATATATATATATATATGTGTACTTTAGACCGGGATTGAGAATTATTGAGACGGATCTGAAGATTTTATGATGTGCGTTTTGAGATTGTTCGAGGAAATGCAATAGGAAAGGATATATTAAAGGGACGTTGCTTAATTTACGATTTCAAATCTTGCGATTTAAATATTGTTTCATATATTTATTGTTTGTTTATGATCTATTGTTGACTTGTTTATATTTTGTTGTAACATCCTAGCGTAGTGAAAGCCGTGGAAATTTCTTTTTGTTCTTAATATAAATAATTGGTATTTCAACTATGAGTTTTGATAATTAATTCACAGGGTTTAAATTTTAAACACAATAAATTACTCAAGAAAAGATTTTAAGAGTTATGAGTGGTAAATTTTAGAGTACGCTTTATTTTCGTTAATAAAATTTATGCCTATGTTTTATTCATACAGAAAATTATTCATTATTTTTATAATAGAAGACCTTTGTTACAAAAATATTAACTCACATTTTTGTAATGATTTGTTACAAAAAATAATTATCTTATAATACTTAAAAAGTAATTAAATTAACAGTAATTATTTTTTATTTTTAGAATTAAACTTCATTTTTTTTATAGCTCTTTTATTCCACACTTTTATTATTTCTTTATAAAAAATAACTAATGTAAGTTTTTAATTAAATTTAATTTAATAATAAATGTTGAAAAAATCAATTCACGAAAAGTTTTAAGTTAATTTTTCACTTTAATAAATTTATAGGTAACAATTCTTTAATTATAAATTATTTAATAATTGAAAATCTTTTAAATAATAAAAAAACTAACATTAAAATTAAAACAAAAAAAAAAGATTCTCCAACCATAACTAAAATTTAACAATCTAAAATCTAGATATCAACCAAGATCAATTTTCATCACTAATAACATTAGTTTTAATAAACTTCTCAATCTCCTCCTGCTTTTCATCGTGAATTTGATGACAAGAGCCGGTTTTTCTACCACAAACAAGCCCTTTCTTGCAAGGACACACCACATAATGGGCTTCTTTGACATAAAACTTGCTGCCGTCAGGATACGTCAGAGTAGTGTTCGTTATTTTGTTGACTTCGGGTCGGCAAATTTCGTCTAATTGACGTCGCTCCTGGCACGTGGGGATGGTGAATCTGTAACCGCTCATTGCACAGCAATCTCCAGGATAACAATCAAAATCGCTTGAACATTGTCCTGGTGCAAGTGGACCAGATTTCGTCAGCATTGCTCTAGTTGGCTCCTCTCCCTTTTGCCCAGGGTGTCCGAGAACAAAGCAGACACTCGTCAGCACAAGTGCCAGTGCGACACTTCGTGTAGTCATTCTTGACCTCGGATCTAAAAAAGTATATTTTTTTTTATTATTCTGCAACAAAGAAGTATCAAAAACCAATTAATTTGTAGTTAATCACGCTCATTAATTATATATAACAAAAATAAATAAATAATGATAACAATAAATTATAAATATGAGAGCTTATTGTTACCTTGGTCGGCGGAATCTTTCGATTGATTTAGAAATAATAAACTCTTGATAAATAAATTTTTTATTATTTATTATGACTTATGAGTTATTTATATCGTCGATGTAATGCTGTTATGAACATATGCCTTATTTAAATACATTACCAAGGAAATATGAATTTTTAATTCCAGCCTTGACCTATGGCTATTTTTTATAATTGACGCCATAATTTAAAGTACCTCATATTTTTTAATATCAATTTAGAGAAATAAATAGAAATAGAACACGACAAGTAACAAGTATAAATTACATTTTATTACTTACCGGAAGAATAAATCAATGATCAATTAAAACTAATTATTTTGTCTGCTTAATCATAGATTGCGTGTAAACTAAATGATTTTTAATTCAATCACTGTTTAAATACCTTTTTATAACGCGTTATTATTTAAGTTTCAATACGCATGCGTTGCGTTTTTTGATTTAATTTCTTTGAAATTTTTTGCTTTTTTTACCTGCTGATGGTTTTCATGAATTAATGAAAACCGCGTTGGTGATTGAAGAATAATTACCGAGTGTTGATACAGAACGAAAAAAATTATTCTGCTGTGTAAAGTTTTAATATTTAGAAATATTTCATTTAAAAATTAATTATTTAAATTAACAATTAAATATATGAAAATAAAATTTTCATTTTTTTTAAAATAATTTTTCAGATTAAATCAGACTAAGATTTGTTTTAGCAACACAAATTTATAATGTAAAGAGTAAAACTTATTTATTGTTATATGACAACCGTAAAATTACATCAACTCATTATTTATCCAACTATAAAACTAGAAAAATATCAATAATCTAATTAAATAACTATTAATAATATCAAAATTAATTAACTTTATATCCAAAAAAAACTACGATTTATCCAGAAGCATCCTGGTCTTCAATAAACTTTTGAAGCAGCGATTTATCCAGAGGAATGTCCAAATACTCAGCACCATCAACATTACGCTTGGTCTTGACAAGTTTGTGATCAAGAAACTCTGTCAGCTGAGCGCGCAGAGCAATATCCGAGCTAACGAGGAACCTCTCTCGAGCACTGCGGTACAAATCCTTGAAAGCCATGCCATGATAGAACGTATTCTTAGCATTCTCAATTTGATACTTGACAAGAATTGTATAAATCGCTTTTGCATTGGTCGTCAAAGACGCGAATACGTTTCTTAGAGAAGACAGAGCAAGAGCTCCACTGCGCTGCACCAGGAGTGAGCTCTCATAAGAAGTTTCTGCTTCGTAAGGCAACAGAGTCGTAGTGTCCCACCAGTAGAAGTTGTACCTGGCTCGCTTGACGTTGTCCCATAGCAATGGAGCGTTTATGTGATCAACAGTTGCTACCATCCTTACATTCGCGATGGCTGCGAGTCGCGAAAGCATATCCTGGGATTTGTTTGACCTCAACATTGTACCATCAATGTTGTGGACCAGCAAATACAAACGATCATCAGGATTCTTCTTCATCGTGCTCTCGATTATCGTGAAGCAATCATTTATGTTTGAAGGACACTCTAGCTCTAGAAGCTCCGTTATTATTCCTTCGAGTATGTCTTTTATAGTCAGACTGGGAAAGAAACCGTTTATTACTAACGTCGGGTGCTCGGATAGTATTTCCTGGTGAAAATCGTTTATCAGATTCCTTTTAGAGCCTAATCCGTGTAGTAGTAAACTGTAACCTTCTCTATAACATTTAAAGTAAATAAAATATATTATTCAGAATTTATTCTTTAATTAAAGATTAAGTTATAAGTTAATTTAATTAATATTTTCTACTTATTTAACGTCCGGATCTTGTTGCTTGCATTTTAATGTTTATAAAAGTTTTTTGCTTTTATGTCCACTGATGTTATTTCATAAATTTATATTAATTAGAAATTTTGGAAACAAAAATTTTTGGTTAAAAAAAAACTACTATTTTCTTCTGATAAAATTCTTTCGATAAAAAAAATCAATGTTATGAGCTTTTAAATAAGTTTATCGAACAATGGAGAAAAAATTTTCACGTAAGAAACTACCGCTCTATTCTATCATGAGTCTGGTGATAGTCTAATTTTATTACTGTTTAGGAAAAATTTAATATACTTTTATAATTAAAGTATTTGAGCCGCGTTAAAGTAATCAAATATTTATAGTTTAGCTATGAATATTTTCTGAGTAATTTGCTTTAAGCTTTCTTCGTATATTTAATAATCAAAGGATAAAATTTATGCATTTATGTCAGCATTAAAAATTGTTCAGGTAAATTTTATTTAAAACATTAAAGTACTTACTCAAGTATGCGATACCACATGGGAAATAAACTTCTGTAACTATCCAAAAGTTCTTGAATTCCTTCTAAATGTTTTTCCGATATGTAATTTTTATCCTTTAGCAACTCCTGGAGCTTTTCCTCATTCATTTTTGGATTTTTTAGTTTTCCCAGCGTGTGATCTGAAGTGAGAGCCTTCTCTGATTGAGTTTCAAAGTACTCGTCTGTCTTGAGATGCTGTAATTAAGAAAATCATAAAAAATTTATTTGTTTGAATAAAAAAAATTACAATTATTGTAATTAACTTACGTAATCACGATAAACAATATTATTCTTAGATTTTCCCCGCCTGCAAGGAGTGATTGGAGTCTGAATTTTTTTAGCAACTCTCTGGTTTTTTTTCGGTGTAACATTTACAGCATTATTTTCCACATCAGACTGATTGCTAGCATCAGAATCAATAGTGTCATCATCATTACACTCCTCTTCACCGTCACTGTCAGAAGGCTCGTACTCACTTCCTTCGGTCACTGACTCGCTCTCACTGTCAAAATGATCTTGCCGTTTTTTTACAGCAGATCTGACTTTAGCTGGAGACAGCTCGTCTATTTTTTCAGCCAACACACGGACTGACATAAGATTTTTGGATACCGATGCTGGCGTTCTAGGAGTCTGGGATTGCTTCGCCTTCTCAGTCATCGCATTCTTCTTCACCGGAGTCTGGAATCCGTAGATACAATTCCCGCTGACATCTTTATCGTCGAAAAGTATTGTGGATTTTTGTACCTCTTCATCTATTCCCGCGAGTTCTTTTTCCAGTTCCTCTGGCAGTAAATTTTTTTGTTCTTCTCTATCAACTACATCATGTGTCTCTGTTTGGCTGTTTTTGCGTTTATCTGAAAAATTGTTTTTTTTTTTCAAATTACAAAATTTTGATTTTTTTTTTTTAGAAATAAATTTATAAAAAAAAATTTTCTGAAAAATTTTCCTATGCAAATAATTTACTAAAAAAAATATTATAAATTTTTCTAAATAATAAATATCAGTGCAAATTTTTGAGAGTACTATTTTTAATGAATTATTTGTTTAAAAAAACTTAATGGAAAAATGTGTGCCGATTCATACAATTCAATACAACAGGTTACTTAAAAAAATTTACGTACTCTTAACCGGTGACAGATCGACATATTCACTCAAATAATTAACCTGCTGCCGAGTACGGCGAGACCGGCGTAAATTGTTTTCACTCATTATTTTTATTTAATATATTGCTAATCTAAATAATTTATCTCTAACTATATACGCTGCAATCGTGATGTATTGTTTGCAAACAGTTTCGGCGCTTTGAACGTTACAAGCCGGCTGAACTTTTTAGCGTTCATTTTCGAAAATCCCCACCAGGTGGCGACGCACCTTATTTTAAAAATTCAACCTTTAATTTTGAACCAACGAAAACAATTCCTTCAATATAAATAAATTGTTAATAATTAGTTATGAATAAAAAATTCAAATACTTATATTAGTAAGTTCTCGAGCAGTAATTTAATCATTTTTTAAATTTGTTTTTAACAAAAAAATTTTATTCCAAAAAATTATTTAAAAAAAATTGGATTTTTAATCGTATTAATTTTTTTTTCTAATTTTTTTTGTCATAATTTATTTGTTAAAAAAAAATTATAAAATATCTGCTAAATTAATTTTTATAATTATCAGGCGTCGGTCAGTTTTTAAATTAATAAAAAATCAGTCAGATGTCGTTACTCATATATTCTTCTTCTCATATCTTCTGACACATAGATAATTCACCATTCTATACATAGGCTTAGGCTCAGAAATAATTACAAGTGTTTGTAAAATAAAAGTATGTAATATAACGGGCGTGTTTATTAAAAAACAGTCGAGTGGACACCGTGCCGTGAATTTACGGGATTGACAACAATCATCGGAGTACTCGGACAATATAAATTATCAATGTACCAGCAATAGTGTACATCCACCTACCCGCACATACATACCCACATACACTTGAGATTGTGATTTTCAATTACTGATTACTCTCAAGTTACCTTAATCACCGATAATCTTTAGTAAAAAATTGAAAAAAAAAATCCAGCAATGCGAGTTAATTAAAAATTTTTAATTTGCTGATTGTTGCTTTTGTACAAATGCACTAACAACAATACCAGTAATAGTAACAATTGTAATAAGTGGTAATGATGATCAATAAATATAATAATTCCATCACTAACGAATAAGAATTTTTTACAGATGTATATACATTTAAATGTATGTAATTTGACAGTGGTTAGATGAATAGTGGCATCAAGAGGGGGATAGATTGTTCCGCCATATTTAGCAACTTGTGACTTATACATACATATATACTCATAATACTTATAGGGATATACACGTTAATATATATGTATATACGAAGAATATAATAGTGTGCACAGTGGATTAACCCTGACTCTTTCAGTATCGTGCAATAACCAAATTTATTTGTAATAACTTTTTATTTAACCTCATCAAATCAATCATATATTTATATATACATAGATATATTTATTGTATTATTAAGTAAACGATGATTACCATGCCTTGGTTTACATCGTATACAAATTAGTGTGTACAAGAAGAAGATAATAATTTTTTTATAACCAGTCTGTCATTGAACTTCTCTTTTACTTCTACCTCCTACTTGTTCTTAATAAATTGCATCACAGTTGTGATTTAACAGCGATTTTAAAAATGGTACTTAGATTTATTTAGAATTTTTTTTATTAAAATTATTTATTTTCAATTTACTTATTATTTGTTATTATTTTTTGTAGAGTTTCTTTGGATTCGGACAATCTGCTGGCTTGGAGATTATTTTAAATGGTGCAGAGACTCGTAAAACAGCAGAAATAAAATCTGAAGATGGCAAAAAGGAACGACATTTTCTTTACTACGATGGAGAAACTGTTTCTGGAAAGGTAATTAATTATTAGTTTCATTGAAAGTATTTTATTTCTAATTAATTACTGGTGTTTAGGTTATTGTGAGTTTGAGAAAAGCCGGAAAGTTGGAGCATCAAGGTGTTAAAGTTGAGTTTATCGGACAAATAGAGTTATATTATGACAGAGGGAATCATCACGAGTTCACGAGTTTAGTGAAAGAACTCGCAAGACCTGGAGAGCTGACACACAACACGGAATACACCTTTGAGTTTGCTAATGTCGAAAAACCCTTTGAGAGTTATACAGGGTCAAATGTACGTTTGCGGTATTTTTTACGAGTTACTATTGTTAGGAGATTGAGTGATTTGGTCAAGGAATTGGAATTAGTTGTTCATACACTTAGTTCTTATCCTGATATGAACAATCCTATTAAAATGGAAGTTGGTATCGAGGATTGTTTACATATTGAGTTTGAATATAATAAAAGCAAGTGAGTAATTTTTAATTTAATTATGATTTTTATATACTTTCAAAACCAGATCATTTGTAAATTATAATTCGTCATAAAATATAAATATAATTTATATTTTAGATATCATTTAAAAGATGTTATTGTTGGGAAGATATACTTTTTACTAGTCAGAATAAAAATAAAACACATGGAGATAGCAATAATTAAAAGAGAAACTACTGGTTCGGGTAAGATTTTATTTTAAAGACTAAATTATTCATTTATTGATTAGAAAAATATTATTTTTGACTATAATCAATATCTTATGTTTTACATTTACTTATTATTTTTTACAGTTATAAAAATTAATTAAGATATGACTACAAAACAGATTAATACAGATTATATTTTTTCAGGGCCTCACACATTTACGGAAAATGAAACAATAGCTAAATATGAAATAATGGACGGTGCACCTGTTAAAGGTGAATCAATACCAATAAGAGTATTTCTAGCTGGATACGATCTAACGCCAACGATGCGTGATATCAATAAGAAATTTAGTGTAAGGTACTATTTAAATCTCGTACTAATGGATGAAGAAGATCGCCGTTACTTCAAACAACAGGTTTGTTATTAAAATCAACTAACAATGTCATTTTTTTTTATTTGGAAATTATTATTATTATTGTTATTATTTAACTATAGGAAATAACCTTGTGGAGAAAAGGTGACAAAAGTAGAAAATCTCAAACTGCTTCACCACATTTGCCATCTCATCTCGTGTCAGCAGAAACAGGATTCCCTCAAGGTGCAGCAATAAATGGCCCAGCACTGACATCACCACCTTCTAATTCCGACGAAGCAGCAGACAATCAGGACGATGATGATGATGATGATGAAGAGGATGATTCAACGTACGATCAACCAGCTGCGCCGATCGAAGGAATGACCCGCGAAGAAGGCGACGGGGAAGGCGAAAAAGAAATAAATTCTGAGAATCAATGAACTTCATTGGTTAATTATCAGTAATTCATTATATAACAATTTTATAATTTTTTTCAAACAAAAAATAATTAAAAATTTTTATTATGATCCTGGAGATGATTAGAACAGTTAACGGACGTATTGATTGATATACAAGTATGAATATTATTATTAATATTATAATTATAAATATATAACATGCTCGGTCTATGGATTTATCAGCAAATTATTAATATCAATAATAGCTGTTGTCCACAAGAATATATATTTAAATAAGTCTAATGAAACAGACTCTTATATACTTATTATGTACATATGTGTATATATACTGAAATTACCCGGATTCCAAGTGTCCTTGGTAAATAACTTGTGTCTTATATTACTCCGAGAATAACAGATTAAAAAAAAAAAAACACATTAACTAACAGGAAAATAATAACAAGTCGTCGAGGAGTCTCTTTGTAATTCGGATAAATACACGGTGTACACGGTGTCTGTATTTTCTACCATCAGTCCATCAGTTATATTATAAAATAATAAATTATTGTGCCCAGTATCATCCACAAGGCTGAAATGAGTCCCTATTATTATGACAACATCTACCATCGTCATACATTTAAACTTATGTATTTAAATATGTGACTTCGCAAATAATATTAATTAAGTATGATCCGATTGGTTGATCGTTAATATGTGATGAGACTGCGAGATAAAATTTAAAGATATTGATATAAATATTATTCATTTATATCTGAATGCTTTCAATATTCCTCTGTAGTGGACCAAAAATTTATTTAAACCTTTTTTTTTTATTTATTTTTATCGGGCGTTAAATCATGAGTAGTAATACAAGAGATTTTTATTATTGGTGAAAATTATTTTGTAGCTTCTATTTTTATTATCAATTTACTGAACTTCTTTTTTTTTACAGCAATGGATAATGCAATAATAAGTAAGCAATTTTTTGAAATAAGAAAATTTATTTATAGTGTTTTATAAAATTAAAATTTTTACTATTGGTCAATATTTATTATAAGAGATGAATTGCTTTTAAAATTTTTTCTTATCGATCGGGTCTGAAGGAAATTTATTTAAAAATATATATTATTTTTAATTATGAATAAGAAATAAAGCTACTGAATAATTACAATAATAATAGCATTGTGTTATTTATCAAAAAAAAAAATCAAGTATGAACAAATCTATACAGGGGTAATATTAAGTAATTAGCATTCAGTAATAAATCATGTATTAATAATAATAATTAGATATTTTTTATTACATTAAATAATTTTATTATTCATTTCTATTCTTATAAAAAATTTTTATCACAATGCAAATGAAGTGAGGAAAAATATATAAAAAAAAAAGCAGTAGTGTACGATACTTGACTATTTTTTGTTTCTCTCTATTATATTTTTATTGTTTTATTTTATTATGTATTATTAATTATTATTATTATTATTATTATTATTATTAATATAAACAATTTTTTGTTTAGAAACTAGGTAACCAGACAGTAGAGTGTATTTCTCATAAAACAATTATTTTTTTTTAGCACCAGCGAATTTAATTAGCAAATAAATGAATGAACGTTATCATAAGGGCGAATCCCTAACTAAATTTATTAATTAATTATAATTATAATAAAATATATATCTTATACATGTCAAATATTGTATATATGCAATTTGTTGTATATTATAGTGTCTTAAAAATTGAATTATAAAAAAATTATAAAAATTTACGTTTGTCATTCATTTTTTAATTTCTTCTTAAAATAGTTGATAATTATTTATTTTTTAAAATTATTAAAAACAAATTTTATTAATAGTTACTCAGTTTTATTTATTTAATAGATTAAAATATATTTCAAAAATGACCGCTAAAAATGTTCGATATATAAAAAGTCGATCATTTCTACTACTAACCTAAAAATTTGTCGGTTACAATTTTAATGAAAGTCATCAAGGTCAGAATATAGTATCTTAACATAAAAGTAATATGGAGTAGGCTGCATACACTTGCGTAGATTGACAGTAAATAAAACGTTTATAAATAGGAGTAATGACAGTTGTCATGTAATAAAATAAATTGTATTGATTAATTTTAATATTTATTATAAATATTATTTAAATTAAAAATTTAATTATTTATAATAATTTCAAACATGAGTGCACCAGCACCTACAGGATCTAGGGTTAGTATTCTATTTTTTTTTTTCTTTTTTTTTTTTTTAACCTAACAATTAATAATAATTTATTTTTACAGCCTGCTGCCGCACCATCAATTCAAGAATTCAGCATTCGTGTTCCTAAGTAAAATAAATTTCATAAATTTTTAATGAAAAATAGCAGACAAAATTTGTATGATGATAATACAGGAGCACTTTTAGAAGGGAAATTAAAAATTTGAAAAGTTCGAATTTATATGAATTCTGCTGTATTTTATCAATCAAATTTTAAAAGAGAACTTAATAATTACCAATACAAAAACACTGAAAATTTATTAGCATATATTTTCTATATATTATATATAATTTATTAAAAACTATACATCCAACTATGTCTGCTATTTTTATCATATTATTTTTCACGATTGTCGGCTTAATAAATATTAATCATTGTTATTATTTTTTCCTAGGAATAGCCGAAAGCGGCACAATGTAATGCGTTTTAACGCGAATTTAAATGTCGATATTGCAAAATGGACACAAGTAAAAATGGAGAGAGAAAACAATGCCCGCGAGTACAAGGGTTACGACGAAGAAATGCCAAAGTTTGGAGCTGGGTCTGAATTTGGTCGTGATGCTCGTGAAGAAGCAAGGCGTAAGAGATTTGGTATTACTGCACGAAAATACAAGCCAGAAAATCAGCCCTGGATCCTTAAAACTGACGGTAAAACTGGGAAAAAATTCAAGGGAATACGTGAAGGAGGTATTGGAGAAAATGCCGCGTACTACGTATTTACACACGCACCTGACGGTGCTATTGAAGCTTTTCCGCTTCATGAGTGGTATAATTTTCAACCAATCCAACGGTACAAAACTCTGAGCTTTGAAGAAGTAGAAGATGAAATGAAAAGACGTGTTAAAAGAATGAACTATTGGTCGCTGATGGACAGAAAAAAAAAGAAAGATAATGAAAATGATGATGATCCAGAAAATGTTGAAACAAATGTAAAAGATCAACTTGCTCTGCAGATTACTGAGAATGAAGAGTGGATGAAAAGCGATGACGACGAAAGCGAATCGGATGAAGAGGGTGGCAAGAAAAAAAAGAAGGATTCTGATGATGATAATGATTATAAAGATGACGACAAAAAAAGCAAAAAGAAAAAGAAACGTAAGTCATTTTTTAATAATTTGTCCAATATATCTAAATGTGACTGATTTTAATATTTTTTTTTTTCAATTTTAGCAATCAAGAAGAAGAAAAAGAAGAAGCGTGACTCTGATGATGAAGCATTCGAAGAGAGTGACGACGGTGATGAGGAAGGAAGAGAGTGCGAATATTTAACAGATTCGACCGACTCAGAAGATGAAGTAGAATCCAAAGAAGTTAAATCTGTCGCTGAAGAAGATGCCCTTAGGAAAGCGTTGGTTTCAGATGAGGATGACGAGGAAGAAAATAATGAGGAGAAAAAAGATGACGATGAGTTTGACGAAGATGAAGCTAAAGACGAAAAAGACAAAGCTAAAGAGACGGAAAAGAAGAAAGATAAGAAGAAGAAGAAAAAACCTAAAAAGAAAGACGTGAAAAAAAATTCTAAAGATTCGTCTCTTAGTGAGGATTCCAGCGATTCAAACTCCGATTCAGATTCTCCCAAAGAATCTAAAGAAATTAATGGTAAAAAATTAGCCAGCGCTCATAACTCAAGATCTTCTACTCCCACTGTCGTTGCCGGTTGTTCTACCGATAACTTGAAGCGTAAAGCAGCTGCTTCTCCGGAATTATCTCAAATTAAAAAAATTAAAACCGAAACTCCGACTCCTGCTCCTGCTCAGGTTCCAACCACACCGATATCTGGATCAAAGTAATTATTCTTTTTTTAATATCAACTTCTAGAATTTATTTTTTATTTAAACTCAAGTTTAAATTTGACCGATTACTGACTAAATTATTTAATTTACAGCGAAGGGATTACTGAAGAAGCCGTTCGCCGTTACTTGATGCGCAAGCCGATGACAACAACAGAATTGCTACAGAAGTTCAAGTCAAAGAAAACAGGAATAACTTCCGACAAACTAGTGGTGATGATGACCCAAATCCTGAAGAAAATAAATCCCACTCGACAGACTATTAAAACCAAAATGTATTTATCTTTAAAAGCCCAACCTCATTGATAGTATCGTTTTTTAACAATTTATTTCTCATGCTAAATTATTATCAATTTATTTGCAAATAAAATTTTTTGATAATTAAATCAAAGAGAGGTAATATTTTTTAAAAATATTTATTAATTTCCAATTTCTAATCTTATTTATTATCTATTTAGCGATAACTGGTGACACAAAAAGGCTACTAGATTAATAAAAAAAAAAAAAAAAAAAAAAAAAAAAAAAAAAAAATTAATTGATAGCCTGATTGGCCTCCGTTAATTGGTGGCTATACCTTAGGAATTGCAGTTTTTACAGATTAGGATAAAATAATTTCCAGCATAACATTAATATAACTCTTGTAATGATACGATAGTGAAGAGAGGTCAACACCAAGAGTTGGACTGCTGGCAAATTGTTTTGTTCATACGTTATTTTATCTTTCGCATGTTAAGACATACTTTATATCTTTGGATTCATTTAATATAATTATTAATAACTACTTTAATTACTAATATTTTTAATTATGTTCCGACGAGTAAACTATCGTCAACGACGTCATAAATTTATCAATTCATCTGTTCGTTATACCAGTGTAAGTTTTATTTTTAATCTAAAATTATTTACTAATTTCAATTAAAGTATAAATTATTAAACTTACAAGTTATTGATTAATAATTTCAGAGTTTAAAAGGAAAAATCATAGCAATAAGGCGTGAAGATCAATCAGTATGGGAAAGAAGAGCTCCATTGGCACCATCAAACGTTCGACGTTTAATAAGATCTGGCGTAAGAGTAATCGTGCAGCCGAGCAACCGTCGTGCTTACCCAGCGCAATCGTATTTAGCTGCTGGAGCTCATCTTCAAGAAGATATAAGCGAAGCTTCAGTGATCTTCGGAGTAAAGCAAGTTCCTGTTGACGCCTTAATACCTAACAAGACTTACTGCTTCTTTTCACATACAATAAAAGCTCAGGAGAGCAACATGCCACTCTTGGACGCGATTCTCGAAAAAAATATCCGGCTGCTGGACTATGAGAAGCTCACTGATAAAAATGGGCAACGACTCGTCGCGTTTGGCAAGTACGCCGGTGTAGCTGGCATGATAAATATTCTCCATGGGTTGGGACTCAGGCTCTTGGCTCTTGGACATCACACACCTTTTATGCACATCGGACCAGCCCATAATTATCGCGACTCAGCGGTTGCTCGGCAAGCGATCCGCGACGTCGGGTATGAAATTGCACTAGGAGCGATGCCCAAGTCAATCGGGCCGCTGACTTTTGTCTTCACAGGCAGCGGAAATGTTAGCCAAGGTGGTCAAGAAGTGTTTCAAGAACTGCCACATGAGTACGTTGATCAGCAGAGTTTGAGAAAAGTTGCTGAGCATGGTGGTAAATGTTTTTATTTTTTTAATTAATATTTAACTGTTAACTAATTTTTAATAATAATAAAAAAAAAAAAAAAAAAATAAATAATTTCTGTACTATTTAAAATAATTAAAAATTTATGATATTGAAATTAAGAGCCATGTGACAATTTTTAGAATATTTTTAACACATTAATTACAGCAAGAAAAATTTATTTAAAAAATTCCATTTTTAAAAGCTCTAAAAAATTATAAATGCAATTTTAATTTTAATAATTTTCTAGATCTAGTTTATTTTTCAAAAAAATTTGAAGTGTCTGCTAATTTCAGTGTCGTAAAAATTTAAATATTTTAATTAATAATAAATAATTAAAAATTTTAATACTTCCGTCAAACTTAACTCTTCTAAAATACAAGTTTTAATCTTATTTCCTTATATTTATTGCTATCTTTATATAAGCGTCAGCGTAACGCATTTATCTGACAATATAACAAAATGATAGCCTCATATGACCTATCGTTCTGTATTTATAATAAAAACCAAACTCTTTTATTAAGATACAAACAAAATATACGGATGCGAGATACGTCGTAGGCATCATTTAGAGCGCAAAGAAGACGGTGGATACGACGCTGAAGAATACGATAAGCATCCCGAGCGTTACATCTCAACATTCAGCAAGAAGATAGCTCCCTACGCATCAGTGATAATAAACGGTATCTACTGGGCAGTAGACTCTCCAAAGCTGCTGACGATTCCTGATGCAAAGTACCTTCTGCGACCAGCTTACACCCCCTGGCTGCCAATAAGCGTCGGTGCGCCAGCGTTGCCTCACCGTATGCTGGCGATCTGCGACATATCCGCTGATCCAGGAGGTAGTATTGAATTTATGAATGAATGTACGACTATTGACACGCCATTTTGTCTTTACGACGCTGACAGAAACAAAGACACTAAGTCATTCAAAGGTCCTGGTGTTTTAGTCTGTTCTATTGATAACATGCCAACGCAGTTGCCCAAAGAGTCCACTGACTTCTTTGGTGACTTGCTGTTTCCATTCGCTCAGGAGATTATTGAGAAATCTGACGCCAAAAAGCCTTTGGAGGAGCACGATTTCAGTCCCGCAGTCCACGGTGCTATAATCGCGTCCAACGGACAATTGACTCCCAACTTTGAGTACATAAAGGAGCTGAGAACAATGAATCAGAGAAGCAAACACAAAGCTGCCAGCGACAGTGAAGCCCAGACTAAGACCATTGTAGTACTGGGTGCTGGATATGTTGCAGCTCCGCTGGTTGAATATTTGCATCGAGATGGTAACACAAAAATAGTTGTCTGCTCACATTTAAAGGACGAGGCTGATACACTCGCTAACAAATATTCTGGGGTTGAGTCTATTTTCTTGAATGTTACCGAACGCCCTGATACTTTGAAAGAAATAATAAGCTCGGCAAATGTTGTGGTTTCTTTGCTGCCTTATGGGCTTCATCATGTTATTGCTAAGACTTGTATTGACACCAAGACTCATTTGGTTACTGCCAGTTATTTAAATGATAATATAAGAAGTCTTCATCAGGAGTAAGTATTATTTAATTACAACTAGCAACCTACAGTCACTATGCGACTACCTAGATTTACGGATTATCAAGAATGAAACTTTGGCTAATTAATTGACTATCATAAATTTAAATCATAAATGATTATCACTGAAAAAATATCAAAACCAATTTAAAATGAAGATATACCCGTTAGGAAATTTTTCTTAGTCTCTTTATTTAAAATAAATAAATAAACAAATGACGTTTATCACGAAATTGGAATCTATTAAGAACTCCTTCGAAAACTTATAATAAATAAATTATTATTATTGAAAAGCATATGAAACATTAAAATGTTACAAATCCTTTCCAATTGTATTAAATTTAATTTAAAAAAACTTATTTTATCATATAAATACGCCAGAGACAAAATTTTCTTTAGTCTCTTAATTACATGGATAATTCACATCATTTGCTGATTAATCAAACATGAGAATATTAAAAGATTTTTTTTGTATTTTTCAGAGCGGAAAATGCTGGAATAACTATTTTAAATGAAATGGGTCTAGATCCAGGTATTGATCATTTGCTAGCTCTTGAGTGTTTTGAGGATGTAAAACAAGCAGGCGGTAAAATTGAATCATTTATTTCCTGGTGTGGAGGTCTACCAGCGCCAGAGTGTTCAGCTAATCCTCTGAGGTACAAATTCAGTTGGTCACCGCGCGGTGCTTTGATAAACACTCTATCACCGGCGAAATACTACCACAACGGACAAGTTGTTGAGATCGCTGGAGGTGGTGATCTCATGTCGGCAGTTCAGAGTCTTGATTTTCTGCCAGGATTTGCTCTGGAGGGCTTTCCTAATCGCGACAGCACGATGTATCGAGAATTATACGGAATTCAGAATGCTAATACTATTTTACGAGGAACGTTAAGATTCAAAGGTTTCACCGATACTGTTCAATCTTTGCAATACTTGGGTCTCATTGATCCTAATCCTCATCCTATTTTACATCCGAATGGCCCAGATATCACTTGGGTAATTTATTGCATTATTTCTTATTCTTGGAATACATATTTAGGATTTGAAATTGATTGATCTGTATTTATCTTTTTTGTTGCAGCGTACACTTATTTGCAATCTTTTGGGGCTTATAAACGATAATATATTCTACGAAAATCTCAAACGAAAGCTTGTAGAGCGTGTAAATTCTGAGGAACGTGTCCAAGCCCTTGAAGACCTCGGTTTGCTTGCTGAAGACTCTGTGTTGAAACTAAACACTCCATTAGACACGCTGGCGCATTACTTGTCTAAAAAACTCAACTTTGAGAAATCAGAACGCGACTTGGTGATCCTGCGCCACGACATTGGAATCCATTGGCCGGACCATAGAATTGAGGACAGAGGAATAAATTTAGTTATTTACGGCAACGCTGACGGGCACTCGGCGATGTCTCGTACCGTTGGATATCCAGCAGCTATTGCTGCCAAGATGATTCTGGACGGTGAAATTCAACAACGTGGTGTTATTTTACCCTTCACACCTGATATTTATCGCCCTGTTCTTAATAGACTAAGGTCTGAGGGAATTGAATCCTTTGAAACATCTAGATGGCGTTAATTATATTATTAATAAATCTGTACATATTTTAAATAACATTCGATTTTTGTTTTTAAAATAATTATATTGCAGAAGACGTATTATTTACAAAGGTTTATTAAAAAATATTATAAATAAAAATTATATTTTACAAGTAACATTAATTTTAACTCACAGCGACTTTATTATGTGGAATTTTACCAGGCCTTAAATAAGGATTATCAATTTCTTGCTGGGTCGACACTTCTTCACTCGTTTCCGTAGGCTCTGATTTCACGGCAATGTCTTCTTTTACATCATCATCGTCATCATCATCATCATTTGTCTTTGTCTCTTTACGTTTTTTAACGGGAGCAGTCCTTTCAAAGTCGAACTCTGTCTCTGGTTCAAAAACTTGATCCTGCGGCATCAAGGCAGAGAGATAAGGTGGAAACTGTGGCTTACAAGCGATTACTGCAATAAAGACCAGTTATTAATTACATTATTATTCAGTTTTATTGCAAGGTGAAAGCCTAATTTAAGATTCCCTGGCTTTAAATAAAATTTCAGGACTTACTAAGAAAATAAAAATCAAATAGACATTGAATTTTTCAATTCTTTCGCAAAATAAAGTTTTCATCCTAATTGCATCAATTCCAAACTAGTCTAAAATGTGCTTTAATATATTGTAAGTAACTACGGGCTAATTAATAAAATTTTTTTACACTAACAGTTTGCAACTTACATAAGAATGCGCTGTTGTCATCAGACGAGAACAGACTGTGAGTTTCGCTGGTTTTAGCGACAAATCTTGTCAATGCTCGTTCAGTATCTCTTTTTTGAGAAGCTGCTTTCTCTCTAATAGCTTCATACTCCGTGACAGGCTGCTTATGAGTCTGTGAATGATAATTTTGTTAGAAAAAATTTCTAATTGAAAACGAAAAATACTACGGCTACAAATTTGAATGTCTGACTTACAGGAGTCCGAATATATGCATGAGGATCAGGAAACTGTGGGAGATAGCTTGGTACATGTGGCGGATGAGGCTGTTTTTCACCAGCAGGAAGCATGTTCATCTGCTTAGACTGAGTCTGTGGCTGCAGCGGTGGCAATGTTGTACGATTTTGCCTCATTGCGTACTTAGTAAGACCGTCCAACTTAAAACCCATGTTTATGAGCGCTAAAATTATATCTGCTATCAAGGGTTCTGTCCTGCCAGCTAGCTCAGAAAAATTTCTGGACGATTCTCCAATTTGAACTAGAACTAAAAAAGAACAAGTAAATATTAAATTTCATTTTTTTTTTTTTTTTTTTATTTTTTTTTTTTTTTTTTTTTTTTTTTTTTTTAAGAATAATTAAACTTAGAGTTGATAAAAATGTGACCAATACTTACATGACTGTAGCATTTCAGTCAATGTCTCCATTACTTGTTTTTCACAAGTAATGAATTCATTTTCTGATAATATTCCACTTATTACATAATTTAATAATTTTCTGCGGGAATTAGTTGTTTGTTGACTTTCCATTTTTTTTTTAAATTTATTACCAGATAATTTATAATATAAATGTAACAAAATATAATTTTTAATTTGCAACCATTGAAACGTAAAATTATAAATACAAAACGTTTTGTTGTCACATGTAACTTTACAACTACTATATATATATACTAAATATAGAGTACTAAAATATAGATAATTCCATACTAACATTCACACGCGCGCTTGCGCGCGCAACGTATACTAGTACAGACTATATATACAGTGTGAGACCTGAAGTTTACTGACATTTAAAATTTTTTTACATTTTTATAGCAATGAAATTGTTATGAAAAAAATTTAATAAAAAAATTCCACATGTGAAAATTAAAAAAAATTGTTAGTAGAAATTTTTTAAAGCATTTTTTTATTCTAATTGATTTTCTATGAAAATTAATTAAAAATATTGACAGTTGTCAGCTAACTTCAGTATCAACAGACATACAGTGTAGGTAAGTACTTAATTTAATATGGCAAGTAAAAGAGAAAAAACCCTGGAAGTAACTAGTGTTATAGGGACCGAGCCCGAACTGTAGAGGCAGCACATATGTCGGAAGTGGCGCACCCTGGTGTTAAATTTTCACAAAAAACGGGTAAAAATCTTGCAATTGTTAATGAAATAATCATAAAAAATAGGAAAAAATAGTTAATTACAGTTTTTAACGGGTAACAACCGATCGTATTCAAAGCAGAAACGATTGAAATTGTGAAAAAAATTTTGAACCTGTATATTTATGGAATCTAGTTGAAGAAAATCATTTAAATACCTCAGAAAACATGAGCGCTAGGTTATGGTTCACTTTAGTTGCGCTTCTATCGAGGTTATTTGTTTACCATTTTTCGACCGCGAACCACAGCCAGTCAGAGAAAAACATCAAAATTTCAGTAGTTGATTTATTTTACACTTTCAGCCCAGTGTAATTATATACTTTAAAGTATAACAAAATTATATTGATAAAAATATATCCATTTATTAAGATAAAAATTAATAAAAAGTGAAACTCATGTTAAAATTCAAAATTTTTGCCCGTAATTTGTACATTTAAGTCACCAGTTGGCGTGACAGTCTACAGGCTCGGTCCCTATAGTTAGAAATGAATTGATAAAAAAAAAAATAAAAAAGTGTATGTGTCACGTATATGTATGTGTATCTACGATATGATATGAGTGTAATTTATTCATGGAAATGAGTTCCACAAATTAGAAGGCCATGTTATTATCAAAATAACGTAAACGTTAAAGTAAAAAAAACTAAATCTGGGATAAAATAAATATTCAGGTAGAGAAAAAATAAATAAATTATAGTTATTATGACAAGTCCAGCAGATAACACTCCAGTGTCAGCTAAAATAAAAAAACCTTCAGGTAAAGTTACTGTTTATTATCTATTAACAATTAACCTTGATATGGATAACTTTACTTAATCAATACTTAATAACGAACTTGTTACTTTATAAAAATAGATAGTGCCTTCAAGCAGCAACGTCTTCCAGCCTGGCAACCTATACTGACTGCTGGAACAGTACTCCCGACATTTTTTGTAATAGGAATTGCTTTTATTCCCGTTGGAATAGGTCTTTTGCATTTCTCCAATGAAGTACAGGAAAAAGTTGTCGATTACACAGACTGCGTGTCGATAGACTCTAATAATGGAACTAAATGTTCTGACGTAATAGCTAATTACCCAAGAAAACCTTGTTTCTGTCATGTCAACTTTACCCTGGAATCAGACTTCCCCAGCAAAGTTTACATGTACTACGGTCTGACCAACTTCTATCAAAATCATCGACGCTACGTCAAGTCGCGGGATGACTTTCAGCTTTTGGGGACTCTCAGTAAGGAAGTAAACAGTGACTGCGAGCCTTTTGCATATGTTGAGGAGAACGGCAAAAAAAACCCAATTGCGCCATGTGGAGCCATCGCTAATTCGCTGTTCAGCGACGAGCTGAGTATCATCGCTCTGGACATTAACAATATGCCAGTTCCGCTGATAAGAACAGGTATCGCTTGGCCTTCTGATAAAAATATTAAATTTAAAAATCCTCCAGGCAATCTAGAGCAAGCTTTCGCTGAATTTGAAAAGCCTCGTAATTGGAGCAAAAAAGTATGGCAATTAGACCCTGATGATCCAACGAATAATGGGTTTCAAAATGAAGACCTAATTGTTTGGATGAGAACTGCGGCGTTGCCTAATTTTAGAAAATTATATCGAAGAATTAACCATACTGATTTGCATTTTAAAAGTGGTTTACGTCAGGGAAATTATCAATTACAAGTTAATTATAGTAAGTATATTTTTTTATATATAAATATAAATAATTTGCTGTTAAGTATTTCAAACAATTTCAAAAAGTCTCAAACAATTATTAAAAGGATAAGAATTATTTTATACTTATAATACATTATCAACTTCCGTTATAAAAAAAAAACTTGAGACTTCCGTTTGAACTAAATTTTTGCAGACTTAAAAACCATGACTCAATCAATAAATAATATTTTTTTTTTTCTAGGTTACTATGTATCATCATTCCATGGCAAGAAAAAAATGATTTTAAGTACCACATCACTCTTGGGCGGTAAAAATCCATTTTTAGGTATTGCTTATATTGTCGTAGGCTGTGTATGTTTAGTTTTGGGTATTGCATTATTAATTATACATATTAAATGTTCCAAAAGGTATGTAAAAATAATAAAAATATTCTAAATCAATCTTAAGATAAACAATTAACTAAATTAATACCCTGTTTTTTTTTTTTTTTTTTTTTTGAGCACAAATGAAATAATAAACGTAAATCAACATACGCCGTATCAATGAAGCCTTATTGATTAAATCGACTTGCATTGATTTGTTATTTTTGTCAAAGACAAACACTTAAGCACTTTGAATTAAAAATATTAATTTACAAAGTGCACGGATTTTATTTTAGTCCTGTTTATGTACAATTTAAATGACTAAATGCCTCAAGGCTTTTAGTAACCACTAATCAGTATATTTTTTATTATAATTTAAGTTAATATTAATAATGAATTTTAATTAAATTAAATAATTAACTCAACTTTATTGTAGAAAATTTAATATATTTTTCTTCTTTCACAAACTTGGATGTATTTACATGTTGTACAGATAAACCAACGATTTGCACGTAATTACAAATTACTACGATTTCAAATATTATTTACCTACTTATTAATCTTATAGTTATTACTATTATTGTAATTATTATTATTATTTATCAAAGAATTATAGTAAAAATAACTGAATAGTATTTAATATGTAAATTTAAATCAGTATAAAATAATTATTTAATTTAAATATAAACCAAAGGAATAAATTTTTTAATACTTATATATTGTTTATGAGTGTACAGAAAATAAATATTAATTGCTTTAAACATTTGAAACTTGAATTAGACTGTTATCTATCTCAATTGTTAAAAATAGAAAAAAAGTCACGTTAACGCGTACGAAATTTACACACAAAAAATGATAAATCAAATTAATAATGATAAAATCAGTATTAAAATCCTGATAGCATCATTTTTACTTTCATTCAAACTTAACGATAGTTATTATCAGTAATAATAATTTACAAAGATACTTTCACATTACTTCCATACTATTTTGAGAGGTTTCCTTGAAGCCTAAAGACGTTGGAGGTTCCTCCTGTGAACTGTCCTCCATGTCATGATTCGCACCCATTGAATCCATCGAGCCATTAAGTCTGTTTTCATTATCTCCAACACCTTCATTGTCTCCATTATCTTCGTCTCCATTATCTTCATTAGCAGGTCCTGTTGGTGTTCCATCATCCCAGTTTATTTTAAATCTCGTGACTCTTGGCTTGTCACCCAGGATATTACGTTGTACTTTCTCAAACTGTGGCTGCGCTGGTGGATTTTCACGAAGCTCGGGATCTGTATACTCATTATTTATAAAATAACCGACACGGACAAACTCGTGACCTCTGTATGAGCAGGTAAGAAGAACAACAGTCACTCCCAAGGCATCATTTACGGGAATTCTGCTTACATCTGGCGGGTCAGCCTGCAATTAATATGTTTTATTTAGCATCAATATAATTATTAAAGTTGACTAATCTTCATATAAGTAATTTACTCAGATAAACTTACTTGGAAAACAAACATGTGTCTGCCCTCAGGAATGGGTCCAACATAAATAGTATCAAGTACTTGATCAAATTCTTCAGACTCAGCACTACCAACGTAAATCATCTTCCATTCAAGATCTGGAAAAAAAAAAAAAAAAAAAAAAAAAAAAAAAAAAAAAATTTAATATTAACCAAAAAAGTTAAATCACCATTATTATCTCAATGATTATAATCGGTTTGTTAGTAATATAATAAATAAAGATGAAATTTACCTTCTTGCAGTTCTTCAATGCACTCAAATGTGACTTCAAACTGAAAGGGATTAAGAAACGGTGATGGATTATCAAGCACAGCAACGTTTGCCAATTGTACTTTAGCCATTTCACGTTCTTCAGCAATAAACTACTATAAAAACCAACACCTCCTTAATTTTTATATATTAAAAAAATATATTTGTATCACAATCAACGACCACTTGGATTTTGGTCAATGACAATTATATTAATTATATGTCGTATAAAACCGCCTGATTGTTAGGAAGCACAGTGAATACAAGAGTGGTTAAGAACACGCTGATGGTATAAACCGCTTTTAAGCTGTTGACGACGATGTTTGGCGGGTTCAACGGCTTATCTACCTCCCCGATGGCGGCAAAATTTTGCTCCATACAATTTTTCTTTCGAGATTACTTTCCTTGTGTCTAAAATTTATCCTCCAACGTAAGTACATCACACCACCTGTCATGTGACTTTTACATCAATTTATTTGGCAAATAAATTAAAAATTAACATTTTCAATAAATTAATCATTTAAAATAATTGCTCCTTACCTAAATGCCAATAATTTACAGCTTTTTCCAAAAATATTCATTTTAAAACATGTTATTTTAACATTTTCAAGCAGGTGACACCTTGTGATGTTATGTCCTCCTCCTGGTGGACAACGATAGAAATCTTTATTTAAATATAAAATTACCGACGTGGTCTTTGATTCGCCCGGGAATATAGAAATACTCAACTTTATCAACGGGAATTTATAGGATGAGGAAGATGTTAATATGTGAATATTAATTAAATAAATAATTGGACGGAATTAGATTAACTAAATTGAAGTATGTATTCAAAGGACTTTACAAAAAATTAGAAAAACGAGGTGATAAATCTGAGCTCGAATACTATTCTGGATATTCTTAAATATGTCTAAGTTCGACTCATATCACTAGAAGTGACTTTTGGCAACGTTGATTGGTCCTTCTCCTTCCTACTGGGTCCTAGCTGTGCTCCTACTCAGGTACTCGTCCTTTCCGACCGTTGTTGAACTACCTGGGCTCGCCAGCAGAATTGTCCGAAGTTTCATCATCCCTGGGAATTTATTGGACTGAGTGGTTGAGAACCGGACTCGTCATAAATGAGGGTCACTAATCGGCTCAGACTATCTTCTCGCATTTTTATACAGCATTTTATATTTTTTTTAGGAGATTAAGTTATATTTTCTAATTTCTATAGTTACTTAAGTCGAGAGCAATTAGGTAGTAAATTTATATATTTATGGCTTAATCCTCTTTACTATCTAATTATTCCTAGTCTATTGTGTTGAATTGTCAGAGAGTAAATGTACATTTTAACAATAACCTTTTTTACTAATAGCTAAAAGGTCTAGACCTAGGTTGCGGGGTTTTCCCAAAAGTTTCCTTATTATAAAAATAGATTTAATGTTAAATTTCCCGCTATCAAAGGGGTATCATCAGTGCTCGCCTGGCGGCGCCAGTCGCGATTCAACTAAACGGTGATATGACATCACAGTGTGAATAGTTGGGCAAGTGAAAACGTTGATAGAATGACCGGTAGATGTCATGACATTAACAGAGACGCTTGAAAATCTCGAAAATGCTCTGGATATCCATCTTGAATTGCATATTTGTTGACATAAAAAAAAAAAACGGCTGTTTCCCGCCAGGCGTGATCACGCACTAACATTTACCGCGCTTGGACGTATCGCTTATGTTTGTTAAATAAACAATTGATTTATTTAAACTCTGTCTATTATATTATTAAGAAAGTTTAAAGTTTAGTGAGTAACCATCGAGGTGATGAAAACAAAAGCCGGCTTAAATATTGACTTATTTATTTGGGAGTCTGATATATTTCTACTGACGCAGGTAATCACATGTCAACATCTACAAGTATTTTGTTAAAAATATATATCAAATATAGTATCGTTTTTAAATATAATGAATGATAATTATACTAAAGGGATTTTGGTTACAGATTAAAGTATTAAAATGCTGAGCGTCGCTTCAAATACCCCGACAGTTCACCACCATTACAAGGCTATCAGCCCACCGGCAACAAATGCCAATTCACGATCTCCACGTCGCCTATGTAAGTATAATTTTAGCTTAATAATTAGCTTGTTCAAATGATTAACGTAATTAATAATTATTATTTATTATTATTATTATTATTATTATTATAGTGAAAAAGGTATCCAAGACATGGAGGAATGTTAACGTTTTTTCAAAAAGCAAAGCCAAGGCAGTTGGAAATCTTATTAGAAAAAATAGTGCTCATTTTATTGGTTGTCAAAGTACAAGTGAAAATAACGAAAATAAAGAATTTAACTTAGAATCTAAGGTTAGAAAGGATTCGTCACTGGAGGACGAAGAATCAGCGGCTGTTGACGACAAAAGTACTGATAAATTGATACTTTCGGACTGTGAAGAGGTATCCAAGATTTACAATAAAAGCTTAGGAGAAAATCCAGCTGGAGTTGAGTCTACAGAATCTCAGGTTGATTCTAGTGAGTCTAAGAAACGTAAACGTTCGGTTTTTGGCGGTAAATTAGCCAACGCCACTAAATTATTAAAGGATAACAACAGCTCGGCTACGGCGATAAAACAATTGCCTGAAGAAAATAAAGGTGTGACTGTTAATTATGATCAAGCTGCTGCTGCAGTTGCCAACGTCGTAGATCCTTATCAGCATCAAAATCGAGATCAGAGTCAGCATTATTGGTCCGAGTACAATCAGATCCGGGACCACGAAGAAAAAAAAGATGAACGTGTTTTGAATAATTGGGGAGAAAACGAATGGTTCGACTCCAACACCGAGTTTGAACCAATCCAAAAGAGACTACATTATATGTCAGGATTTCCGAATCCACCTGGCGAGAACCGTTGTTGGCTCAACGCGACTCTTCATGCACTTTTTGTTCTTCCACTTATTGATAATTTCAATGTCAATGACAGTGTAGTAGACAGATTACCTAAATTGACAAAACTTTTGGTCGCTATGAAGATGCTTTGGTGCAGCGGGTACAAAAAGGTGGATGTGATGCACCAGACGGTTAAAAAGTTCAAAGAAGAATTAGCAATACTAGATGAAACGTATCCAGAGGAAAAACAACAAGACGTATCTGAATTTTTGATGATTTTACTGAATTACGTTAAGACCGAATGCGAACAACTGTCTGTCGAAACTTCCAAGACCGAAGAGGTGGAAAATGTCCCGGAGAATTATCAGGATTTGTCTAAAGATACGCGAGCGCCATTGACACCATCCAAGAGACCGCCTTTGGCGAGTTTGTCTCCACTGAAAACTTCCAATGCTATCACTAAAGCAATTGCGGAGAACGCTGGAGATTCAGTTGCTAAGACTCAAGTTCCAAAGATATTGCACAATCCTATTGATGAATGCTTCTTGCTACCAATGAGAGAGCATTATATTTGTGAGGGTTGCAACGAACATCGGCAACGCGACATTGATAATATGATGCTCTACGTTCCCTTGCCTGACAATGAATCTAATAATAATGATGAAGTGACCGTTATTCCTGCTGACGCTCCAGCAACACCACCACCAATCAACCTTTCGGTAGCAATTAACAAAAGCATGGAGCCTGAGGAACGCTGTTTAACCTGCACCAAATGCAAGTCCACAAAGCAACTCCGCTCGACGTCATTCCGCGGCTGTCCCAATGTACTGACTGTCCAGATTAATCGATACGGCGTGAACAATGATGGGTATTGTTCAAAAATCAACACCCCGGTGGAGATTCCAGCGGAGCTATCTGTTGAAATAATTAACAATGATGAAATTAACACAGGTGAAAATGAAGGAGACAGTACTCCTACAAGTACTGTACATAAATTTCAACTGGTTTGCATTATTGCACACGTTGGCTCGGCTATGGACTGTGGACACTATACCAGTTATGCTAAACATGACAATCGGTGGTTCCATTACAACGACATGGATGTTACACGGATGAGCGAGTCAGATGCTCTTGGTGCCGTTCAGAGAACAGCTTATCTTGTTTTTTTTGTTAATGTTAACTCATCAGAACCATTGACAAGCTCATCGTCTAATTTAAAACAGTTTGATAGTCTGTCCGTTAAATTAGATGATACTCCGTCGCAGTAGACAGTTTTGTCACTACACTTTTTTTGTACCTTTTATAAAAAACAAAAAAATTAAAATAATAATAATAATAATAATAATAAAAAATAAGATTAGCAATAGATTTCTATTGAAGTTAAAGTTAATCGTTGTAGCGCATAGTTTAAATAAATGCTTGATAAATATTTTATTTTTAAACAAAACTTGAAATATAATAATCATATTTTTATATATATGAGATAATTTGCGTATATCTGGTGTGCAAAATATATATTACTTTAAAAAATAATATTGTAATTTTGAAGAATAATAAAAACTTAAATTGTTTAATTTATATATCATGATAATTATTTTAATGTTGATAATATTTCCTATCTGATTATTTTTTAATTTTCTATAAATAAAATATTTACATGATGAAAATTTATGTTAAAAATTTTCATGTAAACTTTTTTTTTTATATATAAAATTATTTTGAATTTTCCTCTTCCTCGGAAGCACTGCGGACTTGATAAGCGCGGGAAATTTGAATGATTTAAAAAAAATGAAAATTTTGAAAAAATTTAAACGAACTTTTACATTTTCTAACGAATGAATGAATGGAAAAAAAAATAAATTATTTTTGATAAATAAGTAAGATAGATAAATAATTATTTATTGAGTGAAAAAAAGAAAATCCTAGATAATACTAGAGTGCGCTGTTGTTATCCTTAAAAAAAAAAATCTGTACTCGACATCCGGTAGAGCGCTTGAGATGCGCACGCACATTTGTGAACAATCTCTATCTCTCATATCGGACATAAAATTTCCCAGTCAACTATCTAAGAAAAGTATATTATTGTGTGGTGTTTAATAAGTTGAGACGTAAGTAAACAACGAGTTTTTTAATTTATTAAGCAATCATCTTTATTTTAGTTGTCAAAAATCCCGAGTTTCCTGAAATAAACCAAAGTAAACAAACAAAAAAATATATATTTAAATAAATAATTCGAGATACAGTACTGTGTGTTTAAAAACTACCAGTGAAAGGTACTGTATTGTTTTGAGTTAACCAAGATCAAGAGAAAAAAAATAAGGTTAAAATACTGTGATGGAGCTGCTTACTTTTTTTATAACTCTACTCTTAATATCAACGAATCAAGTGATATACCACCAGCACCACCATCAACATACGTCGTCCTTTAAAAGTTCTATATAACCAATAAATAATCGTGGTGTTGTGAAAAAATTGAGCTTACAGAAAAAAAATTAAACGAAAAAAAAAAAAAAAAAATAATAATAACTAGGCAACTTATAAACTTGTCCGTGGATTTTTCATAGTAGTTGCTGCCAAGAATCCTTGAAAAGAGAAAGAAGAAATCCTTTTCTCTTCCCCTCTTTTCTCTTTGTGCTCGGGAGTCCATTTAAATGTATACGTACGTGTAGACATAAATATATACGGAGGCAGTGTCCTTTGTATGTGTGAAAAGGAGGTAAACGACAACAAAGACAACGTACAAACGTAACAAGAGAGTTAGATAAAGTAAGAAATAGAATAGAGAGAGAGAGAGCAAGCGCAAATTGTTCATCGAAAAAAACGGCAACTTTTTTTAATACATTTGTTCAGCATATATAAATATAAATGCAAATACTTGTAACAAGGATAATAATTAATATGTATTTATATATTTTATTAATTGTTAATTAATAACTTTTGATAAACTTATTGACCAATGGATTTCTAATTTGTAGTTTGACTGGTGATCTAGCGTTAACTAGACTGTAGGGTGACGCTTCGTAGGAACATAAGGCCCCGTTGTCCCGTACAAATTTTTTTTTTTTGTTTTAATCTAATATATTTATGTATTTATATTTATATTTACTTATCTATATATACTGTTATATTTGTACAGAAACGTACGTGGATGTCAATAAAGTTTGTTATAAAACTCGTGACGGGTAAGAATTGTGACCGATCGTGTAGTTGAGAGTATTTTAGCTCATGCTCTGACGTTTCTCGTTCGGGAGTTGACCGTCATATATATACATGTATATTTAATATATATATATATATATATATATATATATATAAGAAACGAAACAACAGCTGTTTCATTAGTTATTGGGTACGTTGTGATTTTATCTAAATAATTATTAATTTGGAGCTATGTACTCTCTGTGTTGTTAAATATTCCCTGTGACAGGAGCTGTCAAACGTCAGGTTAATTTTTACACGGATAACGGTTTTGTTGGGCATCATGTTAATCTAGTCATTACTCAGTACCATTAGTCATTAGTCATTTATTTAGTTATTTCATATTTTATGTACAAACTATTATTTTTTTTATCACTATGACCTGTAACGTTGTTTTTTATTTGTTTTTTACAGAAATTGTTAACAACTGTTTTGAATATTTAACGATTCGTTAAAAGTTTATGGGATTATAAAAAAATTTATTTAAACTTGAGTGAGTATTTTAAATATTTATTTTTACTGATACTGATAATAATAATATTGTTAAATAAGTTTCATTGATTAATTATCTAAATAATAAAATATTTACTATTCGCAGGATTTATTAGCACAAATAAAAGTTTAAGATGTCGGTATTGAATTTGAGTGGTGACGATGCTGTCGAGTGTCCATTGTGTATGGAGCCACTGGAAGTCGACGACTTGAATTTCTTTCCATGCACGTGTGGATATCAGATTTGCCGGTTCTGTTGGCATAGGATTCGGACTGATGAAAACGGGCTGTGTCCGGCTTGCAGGAAGGCCTATTCGGAAAACCCCGCTGACTTTAAGCCCTTAACAAAAGAAGAAATTTCGAGGTATATTGTAGTTTATTATTTTAAATTAATTTTTTTTTTTCATTAATAAAAATTGATAACTGATTAAATGAATGGATTGATCCAGGTTGAAGGCTGAGAAGCGTTTAAAAGATCAACAACGAAAACAACGAGTTACGGAAAATCGCAAACATCTAGCGAATGTCCGAGTAGTCCAAAAAAATCTGGTATTTGTCGTAGGTTTACCGATGCGACTGGCAGAAGCGGATGTAAGTAATGTTAAAATTGAAGAGAACTGCTACTTTCGCGATGACTATTGCTAGTAAATTAATACACATCCTGTGAAAAAAGTGTTTTGAAAAATTTCAAAACTCTTACGGAAGTCTATGGCTATTTTAGTTATCGACAAAAATACACTGGAAGCCAACGCGATCATTTCTATGAATTTTAAACTCAAACTCACTATCGTATTTAAATAATTTGTAAATACGATAAAGTTTATGTTCTATTGATTCTATGAATAATTAATTATTTTATTACATTAGCCATAAAAGAAAGTACTTTGAAAGGTTATTTTAACATATTGAAAGTTTGACAATAATTATTATATTAATATGTATAATAATTATTAATGAAAGTAAAGATACTACTATTCCTTAACCTTTTTCCTTTTACCTGACACCCTCGAATCATAATAGTACTGACCATAAGTATTATAGGTATTAAAAAGGCACGAATACTTTGGGAAATTTGGGAAGATTCATAAAGTCGTTATAAATCAAAGTACTTCGTATGCGGGCTCTCAAGGACCTAGTGCATCTGCTTACGTCACTTATCAGGTAAATTAAAATTAATAATAACTAAAAAGTAATTTAATTATTTAGTTGAATAAAATTAATAATAAAATGAATTTATAATAAAAGCGTCAAGAGGACGCGTTACGTGCCATCGAAGCCGTCAATAATATCGTCGTGGACGGTCGAACAATCAAGACATCGCTGGGTACGACTAAGTATTGTTCGCATTTTATGCGTAATCAAGCCTGTCCCAAGTCTGACTGTATGTATTTACACGATTTGGGTGATCAGGAAGCGTCATTTACCAAGGAAGAAATGCATCAGGGTAAACATCAAGACTATGAAAGAAAATTAGTCCAAGCGCTTCATGCTCAGACAACAACGCCATTAAATCGGTTCGTATTTTATTTTTTATCTAAACAATATAGATTAGATTTAAAATTATCTGCAGTTAATACTGTCTTGGTCGTAATATTGCAATAAAAATAATTACATCATTAATTTTATTATATATTATTTTTTTATGTTAGGAAACCTACAATTTCACCACCAGTTGGCAATTCAATTCGTGAAAATGGTAGTACGTCTGTTATTCCAACTCAAATAAAAGAAGCATGGCCATCGTTACAACCTGGTCAACCACAGCAGAGTGTAACTCTGACAAAAGATACGTCAGCGCAAGTCTTGGATCAACAACAGCAGCAGCAGCAGCAGCAGTCGCAACATCAGCAACAGTCGCAATCAAATGACATGAGTATTAACAAAAATAGTAAATCCGTACCGTCAAATAGCAATGGTACGTCGCAACAAAATAATAACAATAAAGGTGAATCGGGTATTATTACGACGGAAAAAGGTTCTAATTCACGACGTGGTAAGAGTAATAGTGAAAGTAAGGCGCAAGCTGCTAGAAATAAACATAAAAATAATCAGAATAAAGAAAAACATGGTGCTGGAAATGTCACGCGTACAACATCACGGTCTGAGTCTAGTAATTCGTCGAATAGTAATTCAAATGGCGCTAACACAACACAATCACATACGATCGAACATTCGCAGCAGATAAACGGACAAAAATTTTTGAAAAATTACAACAGTGATATGATTAATGGTCAGCAACAGCAAACATCTAGGTGTAAAAAGAACAACGGAGAGCAGCAAATTAATTACAAAGACAAAGATATTGACAATGACAATGACAATGACAATGAATCAGAAAATGATCAACGAGAGATCAACAACGTCAGTGAAACAACGAAGGAATTGGAACAGTCAATGTGTGAAATAAAACTTAATGGTATTGAAAATGGTATTGGTGGTAATAGTTGTGGAAATTCAGAGAGTGAGAGTGAATTACTTCGTGAAGGTAGTACACCAGCGAGTACTGCTTCAAGTAGCAGTACTTCTGATGACTTGGGATTATTAAATACCAGCACTGATAGACTTATTGTTGATGCTAATGTCTCTGATGATAATGATGAGTCTGATTTAATACGTGATCCATCGCCAATTAACGGTACGAATTTAAATTTAAGCACCTCTACCAGTCAAGTTGTACCACCTGGTTTCTATAATAGTAATAACCATATTAATAGTAATATTAATGTTAATAATCATAATAATAATAATAATAATAATAATAATAATAATAGTAATACTGTTAGTAATAATATTATTAACAGCAGTAGTAACACGACAATTAATGGTACACAAGCACAAGTCAATCATAGATCAATTTTCCAGACAGACAACAATAGTTTCTTCAGTTCAAATACATTTCAAAAATTACCACCTAGTGTCATGTCACTGACATCTAATTCACAAACAACACCTTCAAATACCATTGATTGGACAACGACATCAACAACGTCTAATTGTTTGGCAACTATTCCTGACTCATTGCCGTCTGTTCACTCTAGCGAAGACTGGCAAGCGGCCTTTGGTTTTACTGTCGATAAAAGTCGAACCAATAATTTAAATCACCACCAACATAATAACCACCAGCATCAACGTCATCGTACACTGAGTCCTACATCGTCTTCATCGTCACCGAGTGTCGCACCGTTTAATACCGATAGCTTGTTGGATGAAGACGATTTTCTTGAAACACAGTACTCTAAGACACAGACTTTGTCGAAATTACATAATAATTATATCAGAGATCACAGTAGTGCACTTATTAATACGACACCGGCATCGAAATTCATGGCTGATTTTCAGCAGAACTCGTGTCAGCAAAGACTGTTGATGCAGGCCCAACAGAATCAAGAAAATTGCCAGTATATCAAGCAGAATGGTCACGCTATGGATAGTACAATTTTGATTAAGAAGGATCCAATAGATATTAAGTCTGATGATGATTTGGGATTCGATCCCTTCCATGAGACTCAGAAGGCGCTTGCTGAGCTTATGGAGAACGAAATTCAGGTGCAGCAGCAAAGACAGTTTCAGCAGCAGCAGCAGCAGCAGCAGCAACAGCAGCACCAGCAACAACAACAACAACACCAACACCAGCATTTACAACAAAGAAGAGATGAGCATTCTAGGAACTTGCATCAAAGCTATCCTACGCAAAGCTTAGCTCCTTCACATTTCTCCCAGGTTTTTATTTATTAATTAATTTTATTAAGTTACATTAAATGTTGAAGAATTTTTATTCATCAAATAATTTTTTTTTTTTTTTTTTTAACTTAACAGGTAGCACATTTAGCACATCTTCAACAGCAAGCACATCATCTACAAAATCTTCAAGTACTACAACAATCGCACACATTATTATCACGTCTTCCACAGACTATGCTGCAACAACAGCCGACAAATAGTGTTCAAACAACAGCACAGCCAACGATGTCTGTTGGAGGTGGTAACAGCAATTTAGGTGGTCAGCGTAGTCGTTTACCACCACCAGGATTTCCTAGCTCAACGCCTAATCATATGAATTCATTTGGTCTTGGAATACCACGAGTTGCGCCTACAAGCAATTCACTCGGTACCCAACCACCACAACAGACATCTTATCTTCCTAATGGTAATTACAAATAACTAGTTTAAATCAAATTTATTTATTAATTTATTATATATTTAATTTAATAGGTGTAAATAAATGTGTAAACGATGCAGTATATGGTCTAAAAGATTGGTGTGACATAAATCAACAGCAATCAGCACATACACAAACACATCAACCGTTTCATCATCATCATCAACAACAACAACAACAACAACAGCTTCATCAAAAAAGTAGCTGGAATAATTTAGGACCAATTACAGACTGGAATACTATTGATCCTGCTATTGTAAGCTCGCGCCCTTTACAATTTCAAGCGACAAGCACGTGGCAATTTCCTAGATTTCATCCAATTCACAATGGACCACACAATGCGCAACAGGTTAATTATATTTAATTTTTTAACTTGTTACACAATTTTATAGTTTATATTTGTAAAGTATACAAGTATTTACTTTTTTCAATAAGAAATTGAATTTAAATCATTGATTAATATAATATATAAATTGATTAGGAGACAGATGCACCCGTTCAACATTGGGCAATGCAACCACCGCCAGGATTCGGTGGTCCAGCATCAGGTGCACAGTTAAACGGGCCGCCACAATCAAGCACAGCTGCACAACCGCACAGTAAACTAATTTCTGCAGGGTCAGAAATAGAAAGTAAGTTTATAAGCAAATACTTTAATAATTAAACTGTATAAAAAATAAATGTTATTAATAAATTATTTAATTATAAATGCAGATTGCTAAATTTATTTGCCAACAACGAGACTGTTGTGTGTGATACGTCATTAGTTAAATATTGGAATAAATCTTGAATTTTCACTATTTAAATGGGACTGCGATATTAAATCAAGGCACCAGCTAATTTAATCTAATCGCAACATCCCAGGCTGACTTGTCATTCAATCAACATATTTTTAATTATCTCTCTCTCTCTCTCTCTCTCTCTCTTTATAATTAAAATAAAAAATGTACTATTATATATACTTGGCAAAAAAAATGAGTTATAATTGAATATTCACACGGTTTTAAACTAATTTGTGATCTTTTTATTATTTAAAAAAGGCGTTAAGTCGACTTTAATTTTTATAATCAAAATTCGTTTCTGTCACGTGATTATTTATAAATTAAAAGCAAAAAACATTACTTTAACACATTACCTTGTATATCTTTTCACTTGATGAAATGAAAATGATTAACAGTAGTTCAATATTAAATTTAATTAATATAGTAAATTAAAAATAATAAATAATTAATTAATAATAATTATTCACGTGATGGAATTGCAATAAATCATGGAATTAGCAGCGAGTACGCGTGCCTATATTATTTTTTCTTTTTAAAAGAATAGAAAATATATATATATATATATAATAATATGACTTGTAGATGAATTTTTATTTAATAGACAGGAAGTTGGAAAAGAAAGTTATTAATTAGTCGAATTAATGATTCAGTAATTGTATTTTTGTTTAAAAAGGCGTAATTTGTCTCACACAACAAGACTTTGTATAGTATAAACAAAAAAGATTAATGGAGGAGATAAAAAAAAAAATAAACTTGTGTACAAGTATTTGCGATAAGGTGCAATAAAAGCACTAAACTAATAATTAATAATTGCTAACTAACGATACAACGTGTAATTTTTGCGAGTTATCTCGGCGCGTTTTAACGAGATTAACTTGGCATTAAAAGAAGAAACAGATTTTAAAAATGAATAATGAATCACTGCGATATACTGGTGAAAAATATAAATATATATATATATATATAAATAAGTTTAATTATTAATATTATTATTATAATTATTATTATTATTATATAAATATATAAATAAATATATTAAATAAATTATCCATAAGGTGGTCGATAAATATACGATATATGAACGCAAAAGTTTCAATTAATTTTTTTTTATCCTTTTCTTTTATTAAATTAATAGCAAGTTCATTTTTTACTCATATTATCCAAAAGAGTTTATTGAAAAGATTATTAATATTTAATACATTTTTATAAACATGATTAATAAATATTTGAATACGGAGGTAAGAACTCAGTATCAGATTGATCAGTACTCTCGTTATTTTCATCATCTGAATCCCATTCATCGCAATAATGGCTCTCTCTTTCACCCCAGACTAAAGATGTACGTGTTAAGCCCCAAAAGGACTGTGGTTTTAAGTCACGTTGTGCTGCTGTGAATCTCCAGCCCATATGAGATCGACATCCACCACAATGAGCTATTGTCCATTGATACCTACCACCATAAAAATTTATAAATTTTTTTGAGTATTTAATTTGTTTGATTAATAGTAAAAAAAATTACCCAGGAAACCAGCTGTACTCGGAAGAAGGTGGTGCGTTATCAAGTACCAATGACTGAGCTTTATGAAGAGTTATTGTTTCATGTATTGCTCCAGCAGGATTACAATAAGCACTTTGGACTCCTTCCTCGTTCATTTGGAAGACGTCAGTTTGCTTGGCAACTTTGGCACCACATCTCTTACAAACAAAGACATTGTTAGCCAATTTACGGAGTAATTTTTCTTCTCTTTGCAGTCTAAGTATCACACTATCTATTTCCAATAGAGAGAGAGCAGTCTTGGGTGTTATTACTAGATTCTGCGCTACCCAAAATGATAAGTCTGTTGGATCACTTGGAATGTTTCCTCCCTCTGATAATAATAAAAGTTCAATAGTCGTAATAATTTTTTAAATTTTAATAAAAATAAATTTTAAATTAAACATGGACTTACTGGACTCTAAAAATTTTAAGTAATTATGAATTCTCGATGATAATTTTTTAGGATCATAAAGATTATAAACCCAAGAAGGCCATGGAGTTATAGCAGAATCAATCCTCGAAACTTTATTGAGCCTTTTAATATTAGATCCTCCGCGTAAACGATCTAAAGACGCAATCCTGCATTGATAATTAGGTGGTCCCAGTTCTATTTCCGGAAGAATTTTGACGTCAGCAACAGGAATTCTTCCCGTAATCTTGAAATCAAAATTACAAAATCATACAAGGATCTAAAAAAATTCACCAAGTTGATTGTTTATTCCTGCTGAAAAACTTACATTTTTCATACGTATTATTTTAAAACGCTGTCTTCCTTTAGCTTTAACACGTACTTCGTCCAGTCCCTGCATACGAGACTCTTCAGTATACTCGTAAATCTCAGCAGTTGTTCCAATACTATTTACATTTCTTATGCAGGCCACTCCAAAAGTACGATCCTTGGCAATACATTGACGTAACATATCAATAGGTCGCGAATTACGTTCAACGATAGGTAAAGTACCACCGGGGAAAAGAACCAGCCATTTTAGCCACGTCGATTCTGGAGGCCAAAGAGGTAAGTTTACATAGATCCCGTTGTCTAGCAGTGTTCTACCACGTAATACTTGTAAGTCGTCACCTAAGTACTGTCAATTTTAATTATTTTATCCTTATATATTTTTCAGTTTATAATAAAATAAAATAATTACACCTAGATTAGGTGACACTCGACAATTTTTTTATTTTTTTTGAAAAATAAACTAGGCCAAGAAAATTATTTTTAAAAAATTGTATTTATAATTTTTTAAAGCTTCTAAAGATGGAATTTTTATAATAAATTTTTCTTGTCATAATTTATTTGTTAAAAAAATTCTAAAAATTATCTGACGTCTCTTAATTTAAATATCAGAAAATAAAATAAAAAGATTCCATAAATTAAATGCGAAAACTTACTGAGTGAGATGTAGCTAATGTCATATCAAATGTATTATCTAACGGCATCTGGGAGTCTAAAATCCATAAAGAAAAAAAAAAAAATAATAAATGACCAATGACCAAATTAATAAATTATTAATAAAAATTTACCATCATCTACATTTAAAATTTCATCATCCTGCTCGTCCTGGTCCTCAATAACCTCCTCCAACTCCATTCTCACCAGAGCAAACACTCAATAAATCAATCAACGACAAATATAAATTTGTATACAAATAAAATTTTATTTATTATTTATATCATCAATATAATACATACAATTAATACACACACAAGATGGTCGTTAATACAATTACAATTATAAATGCCAGTTTACAAAGTACAAAAGTGTATAATATAAAAATAAATATAAATATACTATTGAAAATCGAAAAATTCATTAAAAAATGGCGACTGAGGCGACTGAGGCGACTAAATGTTAGAGATGAAAATGCACCTTAAAGTCGAGGACTCACGAAGTAGGACGAAATTAATAAAAGTTGGACGAATGGCATGGTTCGGATTGTAGGAGAGGGGCTACGGGTTTGGTGATAGAGCCGAAGCAGAAAGCCGAGTATGAGGCTCTGAGCACGTCGGCAGCACTTGAGAGGCAGGGAGGGCTTGACGAACGAACCAAGTCACTCAGCAGTTCGGTGTCGTCGCCATTGCCAGTGCGTTCTCGCCCTCGCTGGCCCTCGCATCTAAGTGAGACTCGTGTGCGGCGTGGAGACGACTCAGGACTACATATATATTTATTTATATATATACATCATATATGTACATATATATACGATATTTTATTGCTATTATTATTATTAATATTATATATAACTGATATAATTATACTAAAACATATTATCACATATAATTCTGAACACCCACAATTCCTTCCTGTCGAGGGCCTTCTGTGTGCCCTACCGATGCAGAGAAATTGCACCGAACTCACCGAAAGATTGTTGAAATCCCTTGACAAGGAGTACAATGTAAGTAACGCGCGGGTTTTTAAGCCGCCGATTGATAAATTGTTAACCGTCGCGCTGTTTTAAATTAAATAATTATTATATTTATAATCGTTTTAAATTAAATTAATAATCTTAATTGTAAAAATAATATTTATTGTAGATGAAAACTCAGTACACTTGACCTAACCCTAGATTCCGATAACGAGTTTTACCTACGTCCTGATTGTTGGAGATCGTTGGATCTGCTGTTTAGTTACAGTGCTCGTAACTCGGCTGTTGCTGGTATCAGCACACTACATTCTACAGTTTAAGTTCTAACTACGTCGCCGTCCGTTCAGGCAAACGGCTATCGGGCCACTCTCGCAACTCTGTGCGCCGTGTGCCTGTACCCGTGGCGTGCGCTACACTCCAATACAATCAAGGATAAATATGTGTTACATGTCATCATTCGTGTCTACCGTTTTGTGTTAGGTCTGTGTACTGTGCCACTGACACACACACACACTCACACTTATTAATACTCCAAGAGTGTGTGTGCGACAATCTACAACATTTACCAAATGACCATGAACAAATATTATTTTTACAATTAATCTACCTTTTTTTTTTTTTAGATATTCGGGTCTATTTTTCTGAAAATCTTTACCTTGGACTTGATTTTTTAGTTTAGCTTATTTCATTGGCTTTATGTAGAGTTGGACATTTTTTTTCTCTTACTAATCATATTAAATTTCCAATTTTATTTTTCAACTACAGTCAGTTGATTATTATCTTTTAGATATCACGGTGATAAAAGTTTATTAATTTTAGGTTTTGGAGTCCAAGCTGTACTTTAATTACCATGTATTTTTTACTAAAATAATATTTAGTTTAGTAATTGATAAATAATATTTTACAGGTCGTCGACATGGGAGCCGTCGTGGATGTCATTACGGCCCTGGAGAAGACGACTATTACTAAAGAAGTGCTTGAGGTATGTATTTAAACGAAAAAAAAAAAAAAAAAAAAAAGTAATTTATGTCGGATACTTTAAATAGTTTGTCAATGAATAAATAAATAAATAAATATATAATGAATTTTATTAATTAATATAGATCACACGGCTGGGTAAATACATCAATGAACTTAGACGAAAAACAACAAATGATGCTTTGGCGAAACGTGCTAAAGATCTGGTTCGACGATGGCGTGACATGGTACTCCCGTCATCAAATCAACAACAGCATGGATCATCAAATACAGCAATAGCACCGCCAAATGCCATTATTGATAACACCTCGTCACACCAAACATTAAATGGAACCAAACCAGCAAGTCCATTGATAACAGCAGCACGTACAATAAAACCTCGTAGTCCAGTACCGGGATCAGCGGCTTCGCGTATTAAACCGCAAAGTCCATTAATGCGTGATGCAATAACATCTAAAATAATAAGCCCAGCGTTGTCACTAAATAGTGATTCATGTTCACCAAATTCAACACCTCTTAAACTGCCAATAGTTACGACAAATTATAAATTAAATACAGCTGGTTCGCCAAAGTTAAGTGGTACCAGTAATCAGAATCATTCAATTGAAGCAGTACCAAGAACTCACAGTTCAAACAAACGTTTACGAAAAGAGGATCATTTTCAACAGCAGCATGTTAATTCACCTCAGCAGTACGATGTAAACTCGACTTCCAGAGACGAGCTTACCAGTATTTCTATTCTAGCTGCTAAAAAACAACGTATTAATGGCGATCTAAACGTAAATACTAACTCGCAAGTGCCTAATAGCCCTTCTTCGTCGTCTAGTACACGAAATGAGCTTAATGTTAATCCTGTTTTGGACCCGAGTTTGTCTAGTAACACTTATTCACCGGCTGTTAAAGTTGAACCGGTACCAGTACCAGTAGGACCAAAAAAACGTGGACGGAAAAAAGGCAGCAAATCATTAAAAAGCCAATCACTGTCTGAGGATCGTGTAAAGGAAAAACTCGCAAGTATATCAAGGAATCCAAAATTGAAAACAACTCACGAAATTCTTGCAGATATACAGGTCCGGAATGTCACTGGCGCGCTGGGTGCCACAACAGCAGGCCAGTTGAAGCGTGAACCACCGACAACAGAAGAAGTTTTACGAAGTTCAGAGATAAACAATCGTAACCTTGCCTCAAATAACAATACACGTACGAAAAGTTTATCTGGAAATCGTATTGAATCTCGTTCATCTGCTGGGAACAATACTGTCTCTGGTGTTGCTGGGTCTGGTACTGATCACGCAGTGGTTGATGCTGCTGATGTAACTAAAACTGAACGAGCTAGTGAACCAGCAGCAGAAGCCCCGTCGATAGAAGCAACGGTCAAAGAAATTCTTGCTACATTACCGCCGCTGGATCTTGACGCTATCAGGTGGAGTGATGATGAGTACTCCACTCACGATAATGATCACGATGAAGACCACAAGTTAAGACAAATAGACGATAGCGCTGTCGATCGTCTTCATAATGAATGTATTGAAAGTTTGAATGGTAATTTTCAAGCTAAACTATCAACAAATTCTGTAGAAAAGGAGGTAGTTGATGACGTTGATGAGTTTGTTAATAAGAAAATGATTGGTGTGTACAAACGTCGTGTTGTTGATGACGATACGGACCGTGAGTTTCGAGAGTGGCATGAAATGCTGGCTAGACCCAGCTACGATGGCCAAATTCTCCACATATTGCCTTACGTTATCATCGATTAATTATTATTATTAGTTATTAATTATTATTATTATTATTATTATTATCATTATTTGATTATTATCTAAGTGCATAAGCAATTTTTTTTTACATTAATCGTATCGTAATAAATCGCGAGTGAATTCAATTTTTGTTTTTATTTGTTTTTATCCATAAATAATTATCCGTTTTATTTCAAGTATTTAGTCTTCCTGGTAGCAAAAATATATCGCGACAATTGGAAATACGATTGAAATGTAAAGAAAAATAGAAAAAAAAAAAAAATATTTTTGAATGTCAACTACTGCGTTAAGGTGTACATTTCATACAATAATAATTTAATTTGTCATTAATAATGTACGTGAGTTTTTTTTTTTTTTTTTTTTGCAGCCGATGATTGTTTTATTTTCTTTTTTCTTAAGGTTAAATTAATTATTTGTTTTGATTTTATTGATTTTATTAATATAAATAAAAAAAAAAAATATCTTTAACTTCTTTATATATTGAATATATATAAATATATATAAATGTGTAATAAGTACATTGTAAATAGTAGTTTGTAAAAGATATTATTGTTGTCCGAAAGGGCAATAATTCTCAAACACTCGAGTCCTACGACGCAAATTTTATATTTAAATAAATAATTAAAAAAACAAAATTAAATATTTAAATGTATATCTCTATCGAATAATGTCTATCAGACGAAGACTGAAAGAGAAATAATAAATTTAATAAATGGCGTGTGGGACAAAATAAACAATTTTTAAGATGGCAAAATATAAAAAAAAAAAAACTGATGAAAATTTAATTAATTAAAATTTTTAAATAAATATATATGTTTGCAATGACATGTTCAATTTATCTATTACATTTATGTATGTATCAGTAATTGAATACCAATCACATGCGGACATGAAGCAAATTTATTTTTTATTTTTAATAAATATTTTATAAAATCTTTATTTTCAATTTTAAGGTGCCCTTTTTTGACATGTTAATTTACAAGATCTAAAGTTTAGTTTCAATTTTAAATAACAAGTAATATATAACAATAAAAATAAATTAATAAAAAGCTTATGTCCGTTTATGTTTTAAAATAAAAAATCAAACACTTGAATTTAATTTAAACGTGGGACGTAAAAAAAAATAATTGTCTGCGTTCTTTAAATGAACGAACAACAAAAAAAAAAAACAATAATATATAATAAAAAAAAATATAATATTTGTATTTCTCATTCAATATAGTTTTTTGATCAATCATACGTCATTATTTATTTCATTTAACACACAAATATAAATTACCTATAAGTTGTAAATTATACCTAAATTTAAATATTCGCGGGCTTTTTACTAAGCGCGCCATTTAAAATTTTCTAACCTGCTTTCATCCATGTGCGCTGCAGAAATTCTTATGTTTATTTATTAATTACTAGCCGATTGAGCTTGAGTAATTGCATTAAAATGGACATTAAAGACAACAAACGAAAATGGTACAAACCAGCGACCCATTATACAAAAAAATCAAAGTATTCAATCGAAGTTGGATTGAGTGGATTCCTTTGTACTTGTAATTTTCGAGAGAAAGAAAGTATCAGAGATGCATACAGATTATTAGAAGAGTACCATGGAGATTCAAAAAAACTTGATGAGCAGAAGCAAGATGTTAAAGATAATGGTGTTGCTGACAAGGTAGATCAGGAAGATGAAGACATTTCAGTGTCATTGAGCAAAGAAATTGAAGAGCTTAATGATCAGAAAAAACCTGACTCAGTTAAAACTTTTCAGGTAACTATTTATTTATTTATGATGATACTAATACCAGCAGATATTTGACAATTATTTTTATATTTATTCTAAATCAATTATAAACAAAATATTTTTCATTGAATTTCTTTTAGATTTCTAGATTAAAAATTTTTTTGTAATAATTGAATTGTTATAAAAATCTAAAAAATTGTAAGATATTTATTTTAGTATCATTATTTATTATGACCATTTTTTAATTTTTTTTAATAACTTACTAGGACAATTTTTTAATATTAATAAACTAGGTCTAAAAAATTATAAAAAAAAAAAATTGCATTTATTATTTTTTAGAGCTTTTAAAGATGAAATTTTTTAAATAAATTTTTCTTGTTAAAATTTATCAGTTGAAAAATTTCTAAAAATAATAAAATGTCTCTTAATTTCTCAATATCATTCAATTAATTTATTAACTTTTTTAATTTTATTTTTCTTTAGTACCTTGAAACCGGAGTTAAAAATCTTATTTTTATAAGCACCAAAGTACCAGATTCGTTGGAATTAGGCTTGAAGATTATAAAAGATTTAGCTGAGACCAAGAAACAAAAGAGTAGATTTTTGTTACGCTTCATACCTATTCAAGTTGTTTCAAAAGCTAACATTAATGATATTACAACCAAAGCCACGATTTTGTTTGAAAAATACTTTGCTCAAGAGCCGAAAACTTTTTCTATTGTTTTTAAGTAAGTCTTTTTTGTATTATTTATTTTTAAATCATAGTAAAATTTAATTTGAGAATAATTATGTAAATTTTTATAGCCGGCATTGCAATAATACAATCAAAAGGGAGGTAATTATTGAAGCGTTGGCAGGAATCGTATTTAAAAAAAATCCAGGAAACAAAGCTGACTTGAAAAACCCCGAGATTGCCGTTATTGTTGAAATAATCAAGGGCTGGTGTTTCTTGGCAGTCGCGCCTGATTATTTCAAGTATAAAAAGTACAATTTATTTGAGCTTTGTAATGACAATAAGGATAAAGCTGAAGTGAGATCAAATGTTGCCAAAAAGGATCAGGATCAAGGCAAGGAAGCTGATGAAGATATCAGTAATCAGAAGGCTAAAGATGAAAATAATGAAAAAGTAGAAGATCAGGGTCAAGCCAAAGTAGCTGATAAAGAGGATCAGGATCAAGACAAGGAAGCTGATCAAGATATCAGCAATCAGAAGCCTAAAGATGAAACATCTAGTAATGAAAATAATGAAAAAGTAGAAGATCAGGGTCAACCCAAAGAAGCTGATAAAGAAATTGTTAAAGAGGATCTTGAGGATAAAAAACAATAGTTATTTTTATTACTTTCATATTCCATTTATTAATAAGTATTTAAATATTTACTTTATATTTAACTTTACTTTAAATACTTACTTTATAATAATTAATATTAAGTATTCATGATTATTTATATACTGACTACTATAATTTAATAGCAGTTATTGAGTAGCTGCAAAATAAATAAAAATACTTTCAATTATTGAATTTATTATGTACTTACTTTCTTTTTTAAATCGTATAATAGTATACGTAATAATAAAAATATCAATGATAAATATATTACACATGAAATCAGTCAGTTATTTCTTGCAAATAACAGTCATAGAATAAAATACGATTTGCAACACGTCAGCCCTTTTGACGTATTTATGATAATTTTTTAATATATTTATTGTTTTAAAAATTCAAAACAATTCATTCAGCTGTTTTAAATATTTGACAATAAAAAAATTACTTGTTTATCTTTAGATCACACGGCAATTAGCTTCAATCATCAACATTGCTGATTTACCATCATTATAATACTTGTTATTTACACATTAATAATAATAATTAAAATTTTTTGATCGTTAATTTTTTATAAATAGGTCGATTGCCGTTTTGACACGCTTACTTTTAGTTATGGCAAAATGAGAACCGAAAATATGTCCGGTCCCGTAGTGTAGCGGCATCACATTGGACTTTGAATCCAATAACCCGAGTTCAAATCTCGGCGGGACCTAACTTTTAATTTTTTTTTTTTTTTTTTTTTTTTTTCTCAAAATAATTATCAGACAACTGTTGCATTTTTTTCGTTAAAAATTAATATCGGCTGACTTAAACAAGAAATTTTTTAAAAAATAATTTGTCATTAAACTAATTTTAGTAGGACGGGTCTCCTTAGTTTCCCTGAATATTTAATTTAGTTTAAAAAAAAAAAACGAATTAAATTTATTTACACTTTTTATAATATTTTTATTAGTTTAGATATTTTTTTTATTGTTTATGTTTATTAATAATTTTAAACTTGAAAATCTCGATGGAGACTCTTGTCATTAGAGTTTACTATACCAGCTCTGGAGGTGTCAACATGTTCAAGATTTTTAGAATTTTTATTTATTAAAATTCTACTATTTATCCATTGTTCCTATTTTAATAATGTTAATTGTACACAAATTAATAATTATAAAAAAAATATTTTAAAAAATACGCACTTATAGGTAATTTTTAAACATTTTTCCATGTAGAATTTTTCTACAAAATTTTTTTCATCATAATTTAATTGTTATAAAAATTTAAGAAATTGTTAGATATCTGTTAAATTCAAGATCATAAAATTAAATTTACCGCTACAAACTTCTTCGCAAGTGACATCTAGGTAAATTGCCCTCACTAATTCAAGACCTCTAGCCACTGATTTAGTGATCCCTGCATTGAATAACAAAAAAAAAAAAAATGGATGAGCTTTGTAACTGATGTATAAATTATAAAAACTAAAAAAATATTGATAACAGAATAGTTTGTGTTTCTAACGTGTAAGTGAATTGTCAAGAGTTATTTGAATATTACAGATATTTGTAAGTACTCGCATAATTTTTTTACCAACGATAACCTATTAATTTTGTAATCACAAGCTTATTTGAAGTTTCATCACAAATTATAATTAAATTAGACTGTTTTTAATTTTTATAGAATATCGTGAAAATGGCAGCGCGATTATTGAAAGATCCAGCAACGGCAAACTGTCGTGTGTTTGTTGGTCACCTGCAGTCCGAAGACATCAGTAAAATGGAGTTTGAACAGCACTTTTCAAAGTACGGTATGGTTATTGGATCATTAATAAATCGTGGCTTTGGATTTATACAGTATGAAAATGAAAGTTCTGCCCAAGCCGCTATACAGAACGAGAACGGGCAAATGTTTAAGGGAAGAAGGATTGATGTTAAGCCCGCTAAGAAAGACAGTAGTGGGGGAGGAGGTGGTGGAGGTGGAGGTGGAGGTGGTGATCAGAAGAATAATTTCTCATCACCCCGTGGTGGCGGTAATCAAAGCTTCAATCAGAAAAATACAAGCTTTAATAATTTAAATTGCGACACTTCGTTTGACGATAACGATAACAAAAACTCGGGTAATTCGGGTCACGATGGGTTTAATTCCAATGATAACAATAATCCTGATGATGACAATGTCAATGAATACCAACAATTTAATTCAAACCAAAATGATTCGTTTAACAACGGCAATAGTGGAGGTAGCGGAGGTGCTAGTAACAATAATCAAGGAAAAGATAATAAAGAGCAGTTTAATTCAAATAATCAGAATAAAAATAATACTAATAACAATAATAATAACAATAATGCGAATCGTATGGACGAAGATAATAGCAATACCTCATCTGGATCACAAAATAATCGCAGCGGAGGTAATTTATTTATTTAAAATATATTTTTAATATAAATTTATATTAATAAATGTCATTTTATTTAGGCAACCAAAATCGACCTGGTAATAATAATAACAATAATAATAATAATAATAATAATAATAACCGTAATCAAGGACAAGCTAATCCTCGACAACGTGGAACTCGCGGTGGAAAGAATAGAAACAAGAACCGGGCTGGGGGCGGGGACAATTCAGGAAATTTCCGAGATCGCAGTCCACTGAATCGCGGCCCGATGAACCGTGGTCCTGGAGGTCCAGGAAACGACGATAAAAATAACCGGGGTGATTGGGGTGACCACAATATGATGCGTAATAATTTTAACCGAGACAATTTCAACGACAACAACCGTTTCGATGATCGATTCAAAGACCCAATGGGCATGGGAGGAGGAGGCCCGGGTCTTGGTATGGGTCTAGGAGGTCCTGGTATGGGACTCGGTAATCCCGGTTTAGGTGGGCTTGGTGGTTCTGGTCCGGGGCTTGGTGGTCCAGGACCTGGTGGGCCTGGTAACTTTGGTAGAATGGGTGGGCCAAGTGATTTTCCCATGCCTCAAGCTGCTCCAACTATGGAGAAAAATGACTGCGAAATTATTGTCGTTCATAAAAATTTGACTGAGTACGCTGAAGCTATTGAAGCGCGTCTAAAAAAGATGGGACTTACTGTCGATCTTCTATTTCCTAATGAAGAAGTGCCACTGAGTCGTGTGCTTGGTAACATTGCCAATCGTGGGTGTCTCTATGCTGTCGTTATCATGCCAATTAACATGGAACATCATTCATTGACTCTGAATATTCTTCATGGATTACCTCAAGGTATTTTATCTTTTTAAAGACTATCAACTTTTTGATTATTAATTTAAAAATTTTTAATAATTTCAGAGCACAGAAACATGCCAACAGAAGACGCATTGGCATTAATTGGTCGTGACTTTAGTAATTACAAATCTGGTAGTCGCGGAGTGCCATTTAATACGCCATTTGCAAGTGACAGACACCCAGACGCGATTCAAGTTCTCCTCAATATGTTGGCAGACAATCACCAGCTGACTGTATCACAGTACGAGCGTGTAATAAAATACCTTGAAGTAAAGCGCGAAGAACAAGTACAAGTTGAGTTGGGAGACGCTAAAGATTTGGCTGGAAATTCTTTGGCTGCTAACGATCCAAAGCAAGCTGAATTGCAGTCCAGAATTTTAAATATATTAAACAGTAATAAAACAAATGCTCCGGTACCAAGTCCTGTACCAGCACCGGCGCCAGTACCAGCGCCACTTTTGCCAGGTAATTTAATAAATAACTTTTTTTGTGTTTTATTTAAATTCATGTCTTTAAATCACAAACTCACTTTTCCAAACATACATCAAAATTGATCTCACGCATGAGGTTTTTTTTTTAATTTTCATGGAGCGCTATGCGCCCATTCGCGTTTTTATTTTGGCGATTGAAAAATTCGGATCAGGTCAAATAATTCGAAAAATTTTTATCCAGATCTGGAATTTTATTTTTACCAAAAAATTATCCGGCGTCGGTGATTGCTCGAAGCCTTGTGAATTTTTTCTTTATTTTAAATCACAAGGTAGCATACTTTTAACGCGGGTGAAATTTAACGGGTGTGATTTATCGCAGTGGTAACAACATTTAAACGTAATTTATAAACTATATAATATTAATTTATTTCTTTATTGTTTATTTTTTTATACTTGAACTATTTATATATATATAATTCAGGTTTAATTAAGATATTTAAAAAAATGTGTTAATAAATCGTGTTGTCAGTACCAACAACAGTGACGTCATCCTCAACTTCAACTACTGGAACAGCGGCAGTAACTCCATCGCCGCTGCTGAATGATCCTACAGTACAAAAAGCTCTCGACAGTCTTCTTCAAGGAAACTTATTGAAAAGTATCGGGGATTCGCAGCCTGCTTCTAGTGTCACTTCATCTGCTCCTCAACCACTCTTCGCAGCATTCTCAAATATAAATCGTTTCTAATCATCTGATTATTATTATTATTATCGACTACTATTTAAGTTCAAATAATTATTGTAACATTTTTTTAAATTTTCATTCAGAAATTTTTATTTTAAAATTTTTCTGCTTATTATAATTGTATACTTATATGCACCTTTCCCGTGATTACATTTGAAGCATGTGTGTACATTCCTACACATAATCAAACTTTTATTAAACAATGCCACATAGTATTGCGATGTGTGAATTAAATATAATCTTCTAAATTTTTAGTTAAGAGGATACTTTTATTAAATTAGAAAAAAAATGTTAAAAATTTTTTCACAATTTAATACGAATAAATGCTTGAATTTCTTCAATTTATTTAATTTTCCTTCAAAAAAACAAATTTTTTAAAGATTCCTCTTAATTAATTAAAACACTTAAAAATGGATTTGTCACAGTAATAACTAATAAATAAATAAATAAAAATTGTATTACTTAGTAAAAAAAAAAAATAATTTGTATTATATTTCCTCGTTGACTAAGGATCTAAAAAAGAAAAACAAATTAAATTATAAATATAACTGAAATGAATATTTATTTGTTTGCGCTAGCGAATGAAAGCAGAGTAAAAACAAAAGCCCAATAAATATAAACGGCGTAAGCATTAAAAAAGCAAGTAAGCAAATCAACCAATAATCTATTTACTCTTGTGTAATTTACCTAAATAATAACACCTGAGATATTGTACCGCGTGAAGAATTTCTTCACATGGTTTCGCTACCGTCGGTTCGCTGTAAAGAATTTCAAGTACTTGTTTAACAGCTTCAATGTCGTACTTGTTGTTTAATAATCTTTGTTTGTATGGTTTCAGCCGATCGACCAATTGCTTATTTTTCCTGATGGAGCCCACGTGCTTTTCAAGAATGGTAGCATACGTTGGCCAGTCATTAACGCAGGCCGGACACTGGCAATCAAAGTAATACTCTTCCATCAATTTTTCTTTACGTTTGGCTAAAGGCATGTACGAGTAATCAGCGCCGTACCCTGTAAATACTTGCTCGCCTGGATTTAATGGTTGCATTGCACGTGTTATCATCGTCAGGCCTTCAAAGTGTCGGAAGGTATTTGGAGCACACGAGTGGTTGTATAAACTATGAGCTACATACAGACCTGATCCAACTTTTATGCCTGGTTCTGGTTGTATCTAAATTTAAATTATTAATCAATTTCATTTTTTTTAGAACTCATTGAAAAGAAAAACTTACTGAAAAACAATTAGATGAAGTAATAACACAAGCTCTCAGCATAATACTTCCACAAAATTTAATATCCGGTACTTTATCAACATCTTTGAGCTCAGCTAGCTGGTACTTTTTACCAAAGAATTTAGTTTGTGTGGCTAATAACATAGCAGTGAGTGCCGAAATACAAGCAAATGCACTGATGCCAATTAGCGGGCGAGTTGTCATATTTGTGGCAAGACTTAATGCAGATCTCGCGCTTGTACTCTCTAAACAACCGGCATCAGTGAACCCCGCTGTTCTGTTGTCTAAAAATAAAATAAATTTTACTATCCATTATCTAATTATCTAAAAATAACACTTAAAAAAAACACTTAAAATTTATATAAATAAAGTACCCAGATTAGCTTCAGCAATCGCCATATCTTTACGCAAATCATCTATATTTTTCCCCCCAGATGTTACAGTAATCATCAACCGGATTATTTTCATAACCATACGAATTTTATCTTCCTCAACATTCAAGAGGTTCAACAGGACATTGACAACCGGGCACTCGATATGGTGAGCGAGTTTCCAGCTTGCTGAGCGGCATTTTTCCGAGCAGTACTGCGCTATTGGGCACTGAGAGCACGGTATCAAGCAGCTGCTTTTCTCCAGACAGTGATGACAGTGTGTGTAAAACTTGTCACGATAGATAACCCAGCAATAAGGCTTCTCAACGGTAAGAATTTCTCCCGGTTTAAAGTGTTGATTGGCTACTAGATGACGTCCATATTCTTCAGAATATTTAATACTCAAACCTTTACTATTTGCAGGAGCTTCTTCGCTCGGGCCATAGGGAACAGACATTACTTCAGGATTCAATAAATACCTCGGCTTGATAAATTTATCCTGATCATCTTCCTGCTTTATTTCTACGTCACTTATGTCTTTTTTGTCGCCATTTTCAATCGAATCAGTTATTATTAAAGACTCGATACCATTCGTTCCGTTTTGATGATCTTCATCTGATTTGCTGTCTTCACTGTCTTCTCTGTCTTTGTCTTTGTCTTGATTTAATTTAGTCATAGCCTTCAAGCCTCTTTCTTGTAACTTTTTACGCTTGTCTTCGGGATAGCCAAGTTCCAGAGCCGCCTGAATATCAATAATACACTCTTTGTACATTTTTTTTCGGTATAAAGCTGCTGAACGATTTGCACGAGCGTTTGCCATTAATTGATGCGTGTTTGCGTAAGCCAAAGATCGGGTGTAGCTTATTATTGCTTCTTGATCATCTCCAGCTACAAAATGCTGATTTCCTTTTTTTTTATAACATCAATTTATATTATTAAATATTTAATTTTAATAGATAATGAAAAGTAAAAGGAAAAAAAAAAAAGATATTTACCTTCATCGCGATAACGCAAACAATCTTTTTCATTTTTTTTATCAGTTTTAAAAGACGGCATCGGTGATTTGGCCATATTTTGTAGAATATGACCTACTAATGCTTCACTTTCAGTTTGCAAGCCATACCCTACGTGCGATTTATTTTTTTGCCGCATTCTTAACACTAATTCTTTTGCGAAATCCATTTTTAATAACTAATTTATTAAATTATTAAAGAAAAAAGAAAAAACAATTTTTTTTATGTAACTTTAGTATTAAATTTAGGAAAATACGTTTGCAGAAAGAGTGCTAAAGTAGTAAATAATTTTAAACTAGTAAAACTAGAGTTGATTAACTCGCGTTAAATGACTGTGGTTGTAAATGCTGAGACTAAAATTACTTGCGCAAGGCAAAGTTTAAATGAAGAATAGAATAAAGAGAAAGAAGAGGAAGCAGCAAAGAGATTAAAAGTAAATCAACGATACATACTCTAAATTTTTTTTTTTTATCAACATACTCAAACTTACTATAAATAATTTTTATTCTAGTCTAGAAAATTAATTTTGATTGATAGGATTGTTCTATTTGTACTGATATATTAAAATCTCAAAGGGCAAATAATCAAACTTATAAATAATATTAAAGTGTATGAATAAATCGATTGTTAAGTTCAAGTAATCCATTTATTAATATTAAAAAAATTTATTGTAGATTAATTGATTGATTTAGTCTTCTTCAGCTTCTAAATTGATGTGGCTACCAAATTTAGCGTACAATTGAGCTTTCAAATCGGTCATTACACTTTTAAGATCAGCGCACTTTGTTTCAAGTAATTTTATTTCTGCCAATTTTTTTTCTTTCGCTTCTTCTAAGCAAGCCTGCAAATAATTTGATATTACATTGATAAGTTCATGTATAATTAGATAGCTAAGAGAATGACAAACGTACCTGAGTCTTTTCAACGTCCTGGGATACAAATAAATCACCAATACGGTAAGGAATTTTAGCATCATCATCCATCAATGCTAATTCATCACTAGCATCTTGCAAATTTTTTAAATCGTTCTGTAAAAAAAAAAAATCAAGTAAAATAGCAGACCGGGTGTTTCCTTTTTTTTAGCAACAGTATTCTCACCTGCTTCAGCTTCAATTCCTCTTTTAAATCATCCATTTGAGCATTTTGCTTGGCAAATTTATTTATTTTCTGCTGATCTTCATACGAAATATGAACATCCGAGTCCTTAAAAATAAAATTATAAATGTTAAAAAATATAAAAAAATTATTTGGTTATTAAACATGTTTCAACAATAAATTAATAACAAAAAAAATTACCGGTTGAAATGCTCCTTGTGAATTTTTACCACCAGCCATTTTTTATATTTATTTATTTATAAAAATAAAATTAATAATTTTTGTGAGTGATAAAATATTATTATTTTATGTATACTTATATATATTAATTATATACAAAATGTATATATTTGGTAATTGAGCGTGTGCATACACATGAATAAAATCGCGTCGGTACTGTCATTTCTTCATCAGTCTTCTCTTTTTCCTTCAAGATGGCGCAGAGTTGAAATTATTAATAAAAAAATTCAGAATGATGACAGATGACATAAAATTACGTGTGTATGTGAAATTGTGATTAAAAAACATTGATTGCAAAACAAATAAAATTGAAACAAACATTAAATCCAAAAAATGTTTACATGGCTGACGTAAAAATGTCAAACTCACGTAATTCAACCACTTACAAATGGATTATACCACTAATATTATTATTAATAACTTCAGCAGCTGGAGATGACATAAAACCAGCAGAACGAAATGCGACATCCACAGCAGCACCACCCTCGACATCAGCAACAGACCTGGAACCACTGAAAAAAATTCTCAGCAGCAATCTCACGACAGCTGTCAACATAAATCTAGCTCCCAGTCAAAATGTAACAATCTCTCACGATGCCCAGGTACAAACAACTCTCAGTACTCCAAAAGCGACAACTACCACCCGATCCGAGCAAACTCCATCAATAAACGTCACGACTGTCTCACCAAGTGCAGTAATCAACAACACTAATGAAACAACGACGCCCAAGATAGACATAGTACCTGTTAATATAACAAACATAACATCGACAACTCCAGCGACCATAGAACCAGTGCTCCCGGCGAAAGAATCTGCTGAAGATGAACACAACAGCTCAATGTCTATATTTTTCGTCTTGTGTGTCCTAGCACTGGGTATTCTTCTCATTCACTTAATGTTGCAGACCAACTTCCAGTACTTGCCCGAGTCAGTGGTGATAGTCTTCCTGGGAGCAGCCATTGGGATGTTCATAAACTTCATGTCCCACAAGGACATTGCTAATTGGAAAAAAGAAGAAGCCTTCTCACCAACTGCATTTTTCCTCGTTCTACTACCGCCGATTATTTTCGAGTCTGGCTACAACTTGCACAAAGGTAACTTTTTCCAAAACATCGGCAGCATTCTGGTGTTTGCAATATTCGGTACAGCAATCAGTGCGTTTGTAATTGGTGCTGGGATTTACTTGCTTGGATTAGCACAAGTTGCGTACAAATTAAGCTTCGTCGAGAGTTTCGCTTTTGGGTCCTTGATATCCGCGGTGGATCCTGTGGCAACTGTTGCCATTTTCCATGCGCTGGACGTGGATCCAGTTTTGAACATGTTGGTGTTTGGAGAATCTATTTTAAACGACGCCATCGCTATTGTCCTGACCACTTCAGTTTTGGAATCAAACAACGGATCTACTACAGGAGATGCCATTATTCTAGGACTAAACAGGTTCTGCTTGATGTTCTTCGCGTCTGCTGGAATCGGCGTGGTATTTGCGCTGATAAGCGCGCTGCTATTGAAACACGTCGATTTACGTAAGAATCCATCACTGGAGTTTGGGATTATGCTGGTGTTCACCTACGCACCGTATGTTTTGGCAGAAGGGATACAGCTATCTGGTATAATGGCAATCTTGTTCAACGGCATCGTCATGTCGCACTACACCCATTTCAACCTATCGACAGTCACGCAAATTACAATGCAGCAGACTATGAGAACACTGGCGTTTATTGCAGAAACTTGCGTTTTTGCTTACCTGGGATTGGCGTTATTCAGCTTTCGACACCGAGTCGAGCCGGCCTTGGTCACCTGGTCGCTCATTTTGTGTTTGATTGGACGCGCGGCAAATATATTTCCTCTGGCATTGCTGGTTAATCGGTTCCGAGAGCACCAAATCACCAAGAAGATGATGTTCATTATGTGGTTCAGCGGACTACGTGGTGCTATTTCTTACGCACTGTCTCTCCATCTTAATTTCAGCGACGAAACACGACATGTTATTATCACAACGACTCTTATTATTGTTTTGTTTACCACACTGTTTTTTGGAGGGTCCACTATGCCGCTTTTAAAGTTCCTCAGAGCTGAGAAGAAATCAAATACAGGAATTATTGGTGGTGGTGGTGGTGGAAGAAGAAAGAAACGCGATAAGGAAATTTCATTGAGTAAAACTAGAGAATGGGTAATTATTTTTTTCAAATTAATAAATTGTATTTTTTTTTTTTTTTATATGATAAATTATTTTTTTTATTTTAGGGACAAACAATTGACTCGGAGCATTTATCAGAGCTGACGGAAGAAGAAATGGATGTATCTTTTAGACAATCTAGAATCGGTGGGTTTGCTCGCTGGGACTTGAAATTCTTTATTCCCTTTTTCACTCGTCGGTTCACGCAGCAGGAACTAAAGGACTGTAAATCGCAAATGACGGACCTAACGAACCAGTGGTATCAAGCGATAAGGATAAGCCCTGTGGAATCGGACGAGGACGACGAGACAACAGCTTCCACGGCACAGTTACACAATTCGGGCTCGGTTAATAAATCCGAGGGAAATGCACACGCAAATACCAGGAGCGAGAACCATTGTGTCACAGCCGGGGGAAAAAAAGGACGTCCAAATCGCCACGGGTCTATATTGAGTATTTAAATAGATATATGAAAGGGTGTGCCAAGTGTTTCAAAGCTATTATTGTGATGCTTACTGTATGTAAACGCCATACATTTTACGATTATTGTTATTATATATCATTCAAATAACAGTACAGAGTTTTTATTGAAACATCAGCTATTAAATTTTAAATACAAACTCTGCTTCAGTGTGTAACTAAAACTTGGGTTTGCTTTTAATTTTTAAATGCTTTAGATTTTACTCTCAGTGTGTAAATTTTTTTGCTTTAAAGGGCAGTCCGTGGCTATTTATTTATTTATTTATTTATTAATAAATAATTTAATTTTCAGTATTGATAATTTATAAATTAACTTAGAGTATAATTTTCAGATGTTACGAGGATTTATCAGAATAATTGACAAGACGATAAATAAACGAAAAATGAATCCAAAAGTTTAGTTTTTTAAAATTCTATAAAATATTTTTGCTAATTATTATTGTAAATATAAATGAATTTAATTTAAAGTTTTAAATTGTACGGCAGGCCGTCTTCACATTAATATTTATCTTTCTGCACGCACGTCCATAATTGTGATCAATTTTAGTTATATTATTTATAAATAATCTTTAGTATTAAAAGTCCATCACACTTGAAATCTAAATTTTATTTATATGCACAATTAAGTTATTTTTTAAAATGTGTACATAGAGTTGACTGAACGGCCTCAGGTTTTAATTATAAACAATTTTTATTTATATTTTATTAGATATTATCTTTATTGACGTACAAAAAAAAATATTAAATAAATAATTTTAATTATTCACATTTAAAATAATCTAAACAAATTGTATATCGACAATAAAGAAATTTATATTAAATAAAGTGTACTTACTTAACTTAAAAGCTAACGAATCATTACTCAAGATTAATTATAACAACATACTAATAATCTTTTGTTTTAATGATAATTTATTTCGTTAATAATTTAATCTTCGGGATTGCTGGTTGCACGGAAGAATTCTACGTAATAAAGTATTTATTTATTGTAATAATTGTTGTTTGTTTTTTTAATTATTATTGTAATTATTTTTTTTTTCTCAATGAATCAATAATTAAATGTCCATATTATTTAATTGGGCACATGTGGGGAATAGGCAGCATCTACAAAACACCAACGTTTGTCGTAACCACTCACATCATTTATTCCACTATGTAATTACTATTAATTAATAATTTATCAATTTATAGTTAATAATTTTTTATTTGATTAATATCCTCCTAACTGGAGCAATTATTTAAAATGATAACTATTCAAGTATTGACTTAAAAAAATTTTTTCAAATCAGTACATTCAAAATATAAATAACAAATTTTTCAATTACAAATAAATTGCTCCAGACGTATTTTTTATTTCTCTTTAACGGCAAGTATTAATTGCTGATTCTAATTACGTGATCAGGGAAATCTATTCACAACATAAATTTATTATTCTTTGCTTTTAAATCTTAGTTAATTAATTAATTATTGATAATAATAAATTTTTTATACATAAATGAATGTCATTCTGCTGTTCTTCACTGCACTCAACTGTCATTAAACGAAAATTTTTCAAAGTATTTTTATTCATAACGAATTTTTTAATTATTTCTTGTTTCTATTGTACATCAGTCAAAGAAGCAGCATTTGATGCAATTAGCATCACAAGTAATTATTTTTGTTAATTATAATATTCAATCAAATTTGAATAATTTTATCGTTAATTATAAATAATACAGTACTGAGATTTATAAAACCTGATAGTGAAAATCTTAATTTTAAATACGTAAAAAAAATTTAACAATAAATTAAATATTTTAAAAAAAAAATTAATGGACGAATTCAGAGCAACAATTCGCCTCTTCGTTAAGTCAATCGGATCTATTTACAAAAGATATTGCTTTTATTTATTTACTTTATACGAATTAATAAAAAACGGCACTTGTGATTAATATGAGGACATTCACGATTAAAAATAAAATATCAAATTTAATTATAAAAAATTATTTTTTAAAATTTACGCCAGTTTAGAAAAATTTTGACTCCGATTGACTTAACATTTATTATTATTGTTATTGGTACTAATATTATTAATTGTTGTTGTTTTTTATTTCCACCTGATTAATGCAAGACGCGATAAAATTACACTACTTATATGATACTGTACAGCAATGATTCAGTGATGATACATTTATAATTTATATATAATCAAATAAATATTAATAATTAACTAATAATAATAATTTTTAAATAATAAACAAGAAGACAGTAATTGGCAAGTCTTGATTTATTCGGCAAGACTATGAATTTATAGAAGACATAAAAATTAACGAAAATAAAAAAAAAAAAAAAAAAAAAAAAACAAAGGTACAATCTAAAAATTATTATTATTAATTAATAATTATTATTAATTACTATTACATTACGAATCTCGTTCAAAGTAAATCACATTTAGTTTAGTGCGTTTATGATTCTCAATAACTTATTTTAATTAAAGTCATTGTTGCTAAAAAATTATCATTCATAAGAGGAAAAGTATGAATTTAAATTTAATACATAATTATAATAAATTTTTCTGCTGAGAATCTTTAATCAATTTCTTTTTTTTTACTCTATAAACAGTGGGAGAAATTTTAATTGCGAGTATCACAGACCGGAATGTCAAGGCTTACCTCGCGGATAATTTAAAAGCTCGATACTATTTATCATTATCATTACAATTATTAATATTAATTAATACATTTATTTATTAATAAATGATTCATATCGCTATTGGCATTATAATACAATTTCATTGGTGTACTTATAATTCTCAGCAGGTTAAATTGTAAATGTGATAAACTACAAAAGAATTTTTTTTCTGTGTATGTTATTCTTTTTTGTACATCATTAATCTCATATTAATAATGATTATTATTATTATTGAGAATCATTATAGCGCACAGTTAAAAACTGTAACGCATTGGTGTTTCAGGAGGAACAAGACATTTAAATATTTAATGTATCAAGAAAAAAAAATCCATTACGACTGAGATTTTCCTTCGTGGACTAAAAATTTTTTTGAAAAGCTTAAAAAACTTTTTGGCTGACGCAGCAGCTTGAGAGCTTGTATCATGGAAAAAAAAAAAAAAAAAAAAAACTTAAATTATTTTCAAGTTTTACTCAACGTTTACGTTTAATTTTATTATTATTTATTTTCCTTGCAAGTTCAATTGTTGTTTTTATTTCATTTTATCTGCAGCCACGGGTGCTTGAGGCATTCAGCGGCAGTATTACGATTATCCGGATCAAAGTCGAGCATAGGAATCAGAAAATCTGCAAATTCACGTGCTTCGCTGGGTGACCAGTCGTACTTTTCAGTCAATACCTCGTACAATCCCCATGGCTTCAGACCAGTTATGTGTTTCAATTCCCCTTTTTTATTAAAAAATGCTTTTGAGTATTTTCCAGACAGTGCAATACGACGGGGTATTTCACCAAGTAATTCAATAATATGCGCCAAGTGATCTTCGTCCCTGTAAGAATAAATAATAATTATTTTAAATAATTTAATATATTTTAAAAACTGATAAATTTTTGGAATATGTTAAAATTAAAAATAAAAAATACCTTGAATAATCAGCACCACTGTGAGGTTCAAACAAATAATCACCAGTAGCTAATTCAAATGCCATACAAGCAGTAGACCAAATGTCTGCAGAAGTACTGTACCCAGCACCCAATAAAACTTCCAGGGACCTGTACTGCCTTGTTTGAATGTCTTCTGTGAATTTTTTATGAACCCAACACGCGTTACCAAGATCAGCAATCTTAACTTCTACCTCACAGTCAACAAGAGCCGGATCTAATGGAGCTACGGACATACGTTTAGGATGTTTATTATCCGCGGAATTGACAGTGCGTGTTGAATTATCACGACTGTTATTCGAACCACCACCATTACCATTATTACCACCACCACCACCACCACTACTACTACTACTACCATTGTTACCCCCAGTACTAGTACCAGTATTGACATCAGCAGCCGCATCAGTTGTTGTTGCTGTTATCAACGAAGAAAGACCATCGCCACAGCTTTTGTCACCAGGAGGAATCTGAGCGCCGCCAGCAGTCGCCTCTTGATTAATTAATCCTAATGATGACTTATTATCTGACGATGATGCTGATGATGACAATGTATTATCCATATTATCTGAGCTCCCACCAGTCGCTAAATCTGTAACAATACCATTAACACCACGATGAGGTGAGGTGATTACCGGGTCAGATATATCCGGTGACTCTTTACTCTCAGTATTATCATCAATACTCTCGGTATTTTGATCTTGGTCTGTTGTTGGGCTGTTTGTTTCGCTGATACATCCTCCACTGTTATTATCACCCTGTCCACCAGCACTCCCACCGTTCTGTGTGTTATTAATGTTCTTTGATCTCTCTTCAAGCTCTTCAATTTGCTCCATCTGTTTTTTCAACAACTCATTTTGACGTTTGGCCTTTTTCTTCAATCGTTTCTTTTTATTTTTCGACATTTTTGAATTAACAGTCGGCTCTTGAAATTTTTTCGGAGCTGTTGATACCAACGATACTGGCAATTTTAGACCCAAAGAATGCAATTCCGTTGCTACCACTGCCAATTTTCTTATATAAGTTTCATCAACACATATCAATACATTCTCTGGTTTAATATCAGTGTGGATAATTTTACCTGTAATAGATTACACAATTTATTTATATTTCAAGTATAATAAAAAACAAATAATAAAATTTGTGTTGCAACGACTTTTAGGGAAATAAAATAAAATTTTTAATTATTATTACAATAAAATGACAATACTCACATTTATTGTGTAAATAATCAAGACCCTCAAGAACCTGCCTGATGATACGTTTAACATTATTACGCGGTATCCCACGGTAATTTGATTTAATAATTAACTTAAGAAGATTGTGTCCCAGTACTTCAAACACCATACAGACATGTAACCCATTAATACCACTGATTTTAAAATCCGTAAGCAGTTGTACTGTTTTGTTACGTTTGGGATCATTAGGATCCGTATCGCGTACATCTTTCAATAATTTTATTTCGTCTAATGCTGTTTCGGTAAAGTGTGACGCAGACTTGACAACTTTCAACGCGACAAATCTCTTATCCTATAAAATAAATTTAAAAAAAAAAAAAAAAAAAAATGTCATCAATATTAATCATGAAAAATTAAAATAATATTAATAATGTCAATTAACATATTAAATATTGTCTCACTTGTAAATCCCAACAAAGCCAAACTGTTGAAAAATGTCCCCAGCCAAGTTTCCTCGTAACGTGATAACGATTTAAAAAAAGATCGCCTATTTTAACTGGATGATAACCACCGTGACAATAATCGCTACTATCTTCTTGTTCTTCCTCTTCGCTGCTATAAACGTCATCGTCATCTTCGATTGTTTCGTTGCTTGAGCTGTGACTTGGTTCTAACCTATATCGATTGATTAATGAATAAAAATAGTAAAAATAATAATAATAATAATAATAATAATAATAATAATAATAATAATAATAATAATGTAATTATAGTTATGATAGTTACCTATTCCCATTATCAGCAGTAAATGGTCTCGGGCCATTGCTATCCTGATCAGATTGACGGGCTGCCGTTGCTGATGATGTCTTTGAGCAATGTGCTCCCGAGGAATTATCAGTATTGTCTTGCTGTGAATTACTACCAGTAGACTTAGCACCCTTGCGCTTAGTTGGCTTGTAACGTTTTTTTTTAGCTTGGATCGCCAGGACCCGTCTATTAACAGACGCCTTGGTGCTCATACTTATTATCCCAGTTTATTTGAGAAGCTCGCCTCGTAGGTGGTTAAAAATTTTTCGCTGGAATAAAACAATAATCTTTTGATGTTACTGAGAATAGAGAAATTTATATCATCACCAGAGTTCCAATGGCAACCACGACAACTTGCGCAATCGTTCACCACACTTATCACAATACAAAAACACCAACAACAACTGTTTATCGTGTTATTCCTTAAGCGCATCTATGTCTCCAGCCACAACAATTATAAATAATTATTATAAACGTACTGGTGCGTAAAGTTGTCGTTACTAAAATCACCGCGAATTTATTATCAAATAAAATAAAATAAAACGATAATTAATTTATCTGAATGATCCTGGCTCGATCGACGATACTTCTCCTACTCGTAGTATTCGTGTACCGTGTACTTGCAAAATAGTTATTATAATCCAATGTTATATGATTATAATATTTGTTACAGTTATTATAATAATCGGTGTATTAAAATGTAGTTTAGTATGTAAGCAATGTCTAGTCTCAGCTCAGTCCGTTTTATAAGTGCCGCTAGCTCTTTACTCGCTCGCAAAACCAGACTCAGAGACAGAGATTCTTCGGTCGTTGATCGTCGTCGTTCGGCGATTGTTTGAGTATGGCCGACTTACAATACACTTCATACCCTTAAAACATGTAGCTACTGACCCATCAGCCACCAGCAAGCTGTCCTCTGTTATCCACTCCTACTCGCGTTTCTCGCGGTTTCTAGACTACTTTTTTTATTTTTTTTTGACGTCAACCTAGGCAGTAAGCTTCCGGTAACTTCTCTGTTTATTCCACCCTCATTGGCTGACTAATAATTCGTTTTTGATAATCCCGCTAGATGACAGCTCAATTTCAAGTAAATAACAAAATGGAGTCTCTTTCTCTCTTTCTTTTACGTTATAGTCTAGGTAAGTGCTCACGCGACATTTTTATAATATAATTAATTGTTAATGTTAATTTATTTAATTCTCCGAAAAATTAAAACTATCCAACAAACTCATTACATAAATCAAATTTTTCATTTACCTGCTGGATAAATCCACTAATTATATTTTAATTATTTTATTTTATTTTTACAGATTACCTGGACATAACCTAGCACTTCAACATGGTAATTATTTATAAAATTACTTTTCAATATTTATAGAGTTCTAAAAATAGCACAATTATTTATTTTGTTTTTATAATTAAATATTGGATACATTTAATGTCTTCGGTTTAAGTAGATTTAAAAAAAAAAAATTGATATAAAACAAAAACAAAAAAAAGACCACATGTATTGTGTAAAATTATACTTGTTTCAATAAATTTGTATAAATTTAAACTTACATTCAATGATTAATTTTTATATTTAAACATTATGAAGAAAATTAAAATTAGAAAATCAATTTATTATAATTTATCTGATACAAACCCAAGAAAAATATGCTTGCTGGTGCTGCCGAATAATTTTTATAGTCGTATCGCAAAATAAAATTCAAATTATTAATTTATTTATTTTTATAGATTGCTGACCATTGAAAATTGATTATTTAATTTTTTCAGCCTCGAGAAATCAATGAAATCAAGGACTTCCTCCTTAAAGCCAGAAGAAAGGACGCCAAGTGTAAATATATATAATTTTTTTTAACTTTTTATTGGTAATTAGTGATTGTTTATCAAATTTTAATTTCTACAGCTGTCAAAATAAAGAAGAATGCTGAGAATGTCAAATTCAAGGTGCGGTGTTCAAGATTTCTGTACACGTTAGTCATCACCGACAAAGAAAAGGCGGAGAAGTTAAAGCAATCTCTTCCTCCAGGTAATTTAAACTTTCCAATTAGCGATTAATTAATTATAATCTGTAATATTTAAATCAGTTATTTTATTAAATATGGAACTTTGTATGATTGCAGGTCTTCAGGTCAAAGAAGTAACCAAGAGTAAACGCACTTAAATGAGTGTCTGAAAGAAAAAAAAAAAAGAAAATTTACGGATCCTTGATCATTTATAAGGAATGTTAACTTACCTTATAATTTTCTTATTTAATTTTTAAATAAAAAGATAATGAATCTGTACTCAGTGTTTAAATTTAATTAATTTATTAACCAATCAAAACGAATTAATTTTTTTTAGAACCCTAATAAATTGATATGTTAAAAATAAATTAATTAATATACAATACAATAGTATGAAGAATTTATAAAAGCCAAAAAATCACTCATCAAAATTCAATATGTTACTTAAAAATCTATTATGGCAAGTTACAATTCATCTAATCAGCATTATTAGCATTAAAAAATTTTCCTATAATCACAATTTTAGTTATTAGTTTGTCTTTAATTTTATAATTACTTATGACTTTGAATTTAACTTATTAAATCCATTAGATTATCACCAGTATCATTAATTTTGTCAATGAATCGCTGACCTCGAAGGCTGGACACTGAAGCCAGAAAACTGCCAACGACGCTCCATGTTAGCACCTATTCCAGACAGTTCTTGCTTAAATACCTGAGGAAATCGTTGCATAAGAGCTTCGACCTCACTGGGCCTGATTCCTGGCTCCATTTTTTGTAAATAAGACCAAACGTAGTCAACGCTTGCTCCGAATGGATGAATATGAAGAAACGTCGCCATTAGTCCTGAATTAAAATAAAATTATTTTAGTTCTAGTTTGATTGCCAAATATTAGCCATAAATTGCAGATTTACCAATTAATTTAGCGTCTTTTTGAGTTATTTGAACATAGCCAGGTATAGCAGCAATAAGAGGTCTAGGAGTTCGCGGTTCCTCGCTGACGACAACCGAGTCATCATCTTTATCTAAAGTTATCACTTCATTTTCAGTCGAACAACTATTATCGCCTATTGAATTTAATTTAACAGTTAAATCTTTTATTTTTTGGTCATCTTGCACCTGTTGCTTCTGAGACTGAAGCAATTGCTCCTGCATACCCTTCAATGTTTGTTGCAACATTTTTATTTGTTTATCTTTGGCATCAACTTCTATCTTGGTCTCTGATTTCAATAAATCAACCTGCAACGCGATGAAATAATAAGATCATAAAAAAAAAAAAAAATAAATTTTAATTGTAGCAGTTTTTTTATGAATAAAAATCACTACCTCATTTTTGTAAGCCTCAAGCTGACATCTAAGACTTTCAGATTCTTCTTTGAGGATCGCTTGAACTCTTTCATCTCCTTCAGCTTCGCTTCCCTGTATCCTTACTTTTTTTCTTTGGGGCTCATCCTCCGAGTCAGACACTTCCATTTCCCCTTCGCCGACTCCTGTCACAACGGCTTCTTCCAGCTGAACGGCTTTGATCTCCTGTTTATATAAATATAACAATAAAATATTTTTCTCTCAATCATGAAAAATATCAAACAGTATTCAGAATGAAATTTATTGTGAATAAGGAAAAAATGAAATAAATGTTGACATAAAAATATTAATGTGCATGCATATCGTACTCTGAGTGTATTTCTCAGTGCTAATCGCGAATTATCAATAGTAAATTAAATATTTTTCTACGTGACCCGTCACCTTTTATTATTAATTAAATTAACAAATAATAATAATTTATAACTAAAAGCCAAGCATTTACATTTAAAATAAATGTTAAGTACAAGTATAAATACAGAAGAGTAATCAGTAATCAGCAACGACATTTAACCGGAACTTGAAGAATTTATCAGCTGGAGTTTTTATTTACTGCTGTAGTCCGTGTTCTGTAGCCATAGCAATTAAATAAGCCATTGATAAATTAAAAAAAAAAAAAAAAAACAAAAATTATTTTTTATACCTAATTCCTCTTGATAAGTCGCGGGTGTAGTGTAGGTGTATAAATATTATAATTATTTATTAACTGGTGGATTAATCGATTGATGAGTAAATCCTGGGGCCTTTATAAACTTACCTTTTATCCATTAACAAATTTATTTAAATTACTTACATCATTGGATGGATCTGTGTCTTGGGGATAAAAGGGGAGGCGCTACCCTTCCGATTTTATTTACTGAGATATTTTTAAAAAACGGTCCGCTTTAAAAATATCGGAAGGTGCGATTAATACATACCGATGACTGTTTCTTCCACATCTCGATGTTCTTGCGTTGGGCCTTGGTGAAGTGATCCCATACTTTCTTATGACTTGCTGCGGTGAACACACGTTCTATCTGACTGACTGTTGTCGATCGACGCGGATGTTGCGTGTCGCATACAAAAAAAAAACACAACAAATCCTCTGTTGTACCCAGCGTTAAATTCAGCTCACAATTTTTTAAAAATAATTCTTCTCCAACTCTCTCTTTCTCTTTTCTTTAGATATTATTTATAATTCCTAAGTACCTGTACTGTGTGCCTTTAAAACTACAATAAATTTATTTTCCATTGATGATAATCGCAGCAAGAATCCTAGATTTATTTGTAAATTATTCAGCTATTTATAAGAAAATTTTTCAAGTTAAGTAGTTTTATTTGTACAAGAATCATCTTGAAAATATAAATTACTATACCCAACACCTTCCAATTCTCAGCATCCGCAACATGCAATAATTTAGTGACTAGATATACATTAATACATCAATAGCCCTCTAGAATGTTTAAAAAAAAGAGAGAGAAAGAGAGATAAGTACAAAAGTACAATTGACGTGTCCACGAATATTAATAAGTAGTAGACACGTCAATGAAGAAGAGACACTTGACGAGGAGCAATGCGTAATTATATTTAATATCAATACTTAAATAAAATAAAATATGAAGAGCCGGTTTTTATATTATTATAATTACGGCAAAAACTTACCCGTGGAGAATAAAACGCGGTAACATTTGTACGTAATTAGTACACTTTACTATGCTATGAGTATTGTAGTCAGCGGTGAAACAGCAAGATAGACAGAGATACATTTTAATAAGTTATCAATAAATACGTACATTGTATAAGTAATCCTTGCATTCTCCCTTTCATCAGTTCTTTAGCTCGTTGTAACTCTTCTTCGTAAGAGGCTTTTTCGGATAACAGTCTTCTCACGTGTGAATTCGTTGACTGGATCATTGAATAAAAAGTATTTGAATTTCTTTTAGTACAGTCTCCACGTTCCAGCCATGTCACCACGATCTAAATAATTTAATTTCACAATTACTTGTTAATTATAAAAAACTTTTATAATAAAAACCAAATAAGAGACACCTAGACTAAAATTGTCAATAATATTGACAGTAATAAATTAATTAACAATCAAATTACCTGAACAGCTTTCATAAAAGTATCATCCTGCTTAATCTTCTCACAAATATTAGAAGCTTCATAGTCAGTATAATGAACAACCGGTGGTGGACTAGAAGGTTGCCGTTGTCTTTCCTTTTCGACCCTCTCACGATGTCTTTGTTCCCTCTGTAGCTGCCTTTGCTTGCACTCCCACTCGTACTGATCATCCCGCGCATAAATATGAGCAAAGTCGACATACAGCCTTCCTGTGTTAGCCGAATCAACATTAGAGCCAATTCTGATCCTATAGCCTGAGAGATAGATGGCCCCGTCGACACTATTCTCACTGGCGAACCTGATGTGACAGAAATTTTTCTTGGACAACCTCAGAGTAGTAATTTCCCCGCACCGCTCGAATATCTCCTGGATAATCCCGTCAGTGATATTCTCCGGCAGACCTCCCACGAAAATGGTACGGCAGCCTGGAGGTTTTTCCCTGGTAGTTCGCTCCGGAGTGTTTGGGTTCGGCGGGAAGAGTGTGCAGCTCTTGCAGTGGATTATTTCTTTGGTAACCGGATTGTTGGAGCCATTGCCAGAGCTGTTGGGAGGATTCTGATGACTAGAAGCAGGCGTAGGAGCTTGGAGACTAGCAGCAGCCGCAGCAGCAGCAGCGACATTCATCATCTGCTGGGCAGTGTCGTTCATAATTTGCTCGGTCCCCAGCATCTGAGCACTGAGCATCGCACCCTCGTGTGGATGAGGCATCAGCCCGAGGCCCATAGGACCGTAGCCGTGGTGATGGTGCGTGTGACTCATATGTGGGCCCAAGCTCATTTCACCTAGCATTGCACTCATCGGGGGTCCTATGGGAGCCATTCCCATCATCTGATAGCCGACTCCCATGCTCCAGACACCTGGACTAGTAGCTACAGTTTCCATCTGGGTGGGGATGCTGGAGCTGGAGCTGGTCGTCGCCGGGGTGTTGCTCGATTGCACTTGATTGTTTCCCGCGGAACTAGATCTTTCTTCGAGTCTTCTTTCATCTCTCCTGTCCCTGTCGTTCCTCTCGTCGCGCCTGTCTCTTTCTCTGTCACGGTCCCGACGATCGTTCCTGTCATTTCTGGACCTCCTGCCATCGCGAGTGTCTCTATTGTCTCTGTCACTTCCACTTCCGTTAACTCCACGTCTGGTGGCGTCGTTCTTGTTGGCCAAGGAGTCAGTTCTCCTGTCAGCGGGCTCCTCGGTGCTCTCGCGGATAGGAGGTGGCTGGTTCTTCTTGGTGGCAAACTCCAGGGGAGAGTCATTCATACCTGGCAAAGGCGGCAATGGTGGCGGCAAAGGTGGAAATCCTTGGCTCGCCAGTTCCATGAATCCTTGAGGTCCTGCTGCGAGTCCCAAACCCATCGGACCCATTCCTAGAACGTTTAACCACATTATTCAGGGAAGATTGAACTTTTTAAATAGATATGCTACGAGGGTTGGCTTCTACTTGAGTTCAAACTTAGAATAACTATTGTATCATTATATCATGAAATAGAATATAAATAGATTTAGGAGGCCAGATCCCGGTCACAGACAACTCACCCATTGGAGGAATAGCTGCTGATGGTATCCCAGGAAAATTGTACGCCATTTTTATTCTTAAATATATTAACTATTTATTGTTTGGATTAATATATTTCTTTTCATTGATTTATATGTGCTGGTGTTAATGCTGTTTTATTGCTTCAGATACTACTGATAAATTTGCTGTTGGATAATATGAGCTGTGACATTGTTTTTAGTTATATAATGAATGTTAATTGGAGCTCCAACTCAAACAATGTACTCACCACCCCCAGTGTGTGCTCACAGCGACTAAGCGACAACAACAATAATGTTGTATATATATATATATCCATTTCAATGTGATATATATTTATATTTACAGTCAATATGGCAGTCATCATAGTTTGAATAACTTTTTTTCCAACAGTGACTTCAGTTGCATGTTGATTGGATACCAAAATTATTTGAAGAAAATTTTTATTGATTTTTTCAGTTTTATTGATTGGAAATTATTAAGATGAAAATAAATGAAAACACTAGAATTGTTGGCTCCAAAGTGGTTCTTGTTCCCTATAAGAAAAAATATGTTGAAAGGTATGTGTATTGGTGATATTTGTTTGTTATTTTAATTATTATTTTATGGTAATTAGTTAAGTTAATTTTTTGGAAATTTTTTTTTTTTAGAGAAATAGATAAATTAAAGTTTATAACCTTAAAGCGCAAAGTAGTTGCGCGGGAAAATTTAAGCAATAATAACATTTATTGAAATTTAATTTTATATTGAAAACAGCTGATGTTTATAAAATAATTAAGTTTTTTACTGAAAAAATTGTAAGATCACTTGAAATTAAGAAAAAAATTAATTTTATACATTTTTTAGTAATCTCTAGTATTTATATTGAAAAATAAAAAATAGTTATATATGAGCTGTCTAGTTTTTGAAAAACATAATTTAATTTAAATGAATCATAAATAAATTTTTTTTTTTAATTCAATTGAATAAAGTTAAAAATTTTATTTGAAATATAATTATTTTTTTCAGATATCACCAATGGATGAAATCAGAAGAGCTTCAATATTTAACAGGCTCTGAACCTCTGACAATTGAAGAAGAATATCAGATGCAAGAATCTTGGCACAACGATGATAACAGTAAGCTAATTGTTTTCATTTTTTATTTAATTATTTGCACGTTACTTGAAGAATCAGCATAAATAAATAAATAAATTTATTTACAGAGTGTACATTTATTATCCTGGACCGAAATCGTTTTGATAAAACAAATCCCGTGGATTCAATGATTGGAGATACTAATCTGTACCTAAATGACATTGAGGAGCCTTTTACAGCTGAGTGTGAAATAATGATCGCTGAAAAATGTGCCAGGGGTCAAAAAATGGGATGGGAAGCGCTGATTCTTATACTACGATACGGTAATTTTTAAATAATTCTATTAATCTTTTAATCATTAATCAAACTAATGCGAGATTAACTTATCTAGGAATTGAAGCGCTAAAAATAAACAAATACAGAGCTAAGATTAAAATTGACAATGAGAAAAGCATTAAAATGTTCAACAAACTCCGATTTAACGAGGTGATACTTTTATAAATAATGTGAAATACCACATTTTAATTTTATTTCTAATTGTTTTGATTTTTAGATAAGTAGGAGCGTTGTTTTCGAAGAAGTAACACTGGAATGTGATGCCAGTCCTCAGTGGAAAGAGTTTTTGTTAAATGAAACAGCAAAATCTTATCACGAACCAGACAATTGATAAATTGGTAAATTACTAATTATTTTAAATAAATATTTGAGCATCAAAAAAATCAAAATAGTAAATAATTGAAAATTTTAGTACAGGGTCTAGGGCACAGAGCTGGAGATAAACGATGCGCAAGAAGCTGTGAATACTCTCAGGACCAGGTACTTCTTGCGCATCATTATCATATAATGTACAGTTGATGTTCGTATGCGTGGCGAATATTAAGTTTAATTGATCATCATCAACGACAACGACTCAGTTGCGTCACGCGTTCGATCCCGTTAGGACAACCTATTGCTCAATCCATGGCAATAAAAATAAAAAATAATACATTTGTAACTTACAACACTAAAATTATCAATTAAAAATAAATAAATTTTCAATAACAAACTCACTAGTATAAATTTCAAATATATTTTTTATATATTTGTATTTTTAAAAAATATATATCGTTATAATTTTATACTTGGGTATTGTGACCCGCGTGTTTAACTTCTAAGTTGATGAATCGTGATTGCTCGTAAGTGGAGTGTAATAAAAGTAATAAATTACACAATATTTTTTTTATTATTGAATGATTACCTTTAGTCTGGGTGTACTTAATTTGAATATGCGCTCAAGTATATCACCGAATAAATAAATAAATAAATAAATTTATGTTACATAAGAGTTATGATTTTTAATTTATAAACTAATCTTATTGTCATCTTTTAGGTTGACGCAATGCGGTAGAAATGATGCGGAAACACTCCTTTATTTTGTACTAATTCCACGTGTTGCGACCATCATATATATACGCTTGTTTTTGACAACGTTACAGGTATGTAGTGAAATTTATTTCCATTAGCTGAAGTTTATTAATTTAAAAATTATCTCATTAAATATTTAATAATAGTGAAATCCTAAAATTTTTTTTATAATAATTTAATTATTATAAAACTCTAAAAAGTTGTAAAACGTTTGTTGATTTTAGTATCATAATATTTAATATTTTTCTATTTCAGAGAAGTTTAATTAATAAAATAAATTATTAAGATTATTGAAAAAATGTCATTTTCAAAACTTAAATCAGCAGCGATTAAATTTCGTCCTTTATTTTTTAATTCTGTCGCTTATGGATCATTTTATACCGGAGCTGAATTTTTACAGCAGACGTATAATATTAATCAAAAAGAAAAAGCTGTAAGTATGAGTAAATATTTGACTTTTATCATCAAATGTATTCTATTAAAAATAATGAAGGCTAAAAATAAATATTTAAATTTAAAATATTATAAGTATTTTTAATCAGCTATTAACTCAATATATTTAAAACTAGGCTGCAGTACTGAATAATACTCCAGTCAATTCAAACAAACTCTTTCCTGATAAATTCAAACTAGAAGATTATAATGTACCCGTTCTACGAAGATATCTCACATACGGATATTTCCTCGCTGGACCAATTCTCCATGGATGGTAAGTATCCAAAAAAGTGAGAATGTCGCATGTACTCCATTTATGTTAGCCAATTAATATTCAGCACTAATTGCTTCAGCTTTATATTATCTGATTTACCTGAAACGAAATTTATTATTTAAAAAAAAAAAAAATCAGTACTTCTCATTCTAGATCATCGGATTTCTAAATAAAATGATAATGTAACAAGAGGACACGTGTAATCTACAGTACGCTGATCTACCTTCTTTTCTGTTTTAATTCTGGAGACGGTAATTGGGTTCACTTTTTCTATTAATATCTGATTTATTTACTTTTCACACCTACACGCTGGCTTATCTGTGCACTTTTTTACCTGCAAACTTTTACACCGTACCGATCCAATTACAGTAGTTATTATTTTTGTTAATCTTCTTTTAATCACTTGGTAATTAATAGTTAACATATATATGATATACCCTTAGGTATTCATGGCTGGATAAAATGTTTAAAGGAACAGCACCTAAAATAGTTGTTACTAAATTGTTATGTGATCAATTTATACTTACGCCTCCATTAGTCGTATTATTTTTTACAAGTGAGTAATTTTACTTATTTATTCATTCGTATCTTGAAGAATCCAAACTAATATTCCAATTACAGGTATGAGTGTTATGGAAGGAAAAAAGACAGAGAACCTTTTGGATGAATGTAAAGCCAAATTTGTAAAAACATTTGCGGTAAGCTTTTTTTTAAATAAAATATTCTTAATACTAGGTCGCTGTATTTCAAATGAATACTTTTTGTAATTTCAGACCTCATGTATATTTTGGCTACCAGTGCAATTTGTAAATTTTTTACTTATACCACCATCGTTTCGCGTTTTGTATGTCAGCGTAGCTTCTTTTTGCTGGGTAAATATTCTTTGCCATTTGAAACGTACGCCCATAGTACCTGCTGTTGAATTAAAAACTAAATAATAATGTGTAAGATTTAAAAGTTTATTATTATTGTTAAAAAAAAATTTTTAAAATAATGTTTTAATAATTAAAATTTTTTAATGCACAAAATAAAATGCTCTTGAATACTCTTAACAATTGGCTTTGTTTATTATTAATTATTTAATTACACAATATTTTTTACAGTAACAATTTAATCATGCTCACAACGTAGCCGTCACATTTAAAGTCTCTTCTCTCGTTCTCTCGTTTATCAATTTAAAATTTATTTCATCATTTTCATTCGTTTAAAATTATTTTAATAAAACCATAGGAAATAACTTAATATATTTGTATTGTAAAACCTTAAATAATTAGTAATAATAATAATAATAATAATAATAATAATAATAATAATTAATAGTCAATAATTAAAAAGAAATAATAATAAACTGGATGAATTATAAAGTTAGCTCGCATCAGCAATAATCTGCTTTCATATGACAAACTCATAAGCTCAACAACGGTGGACGGAAATAATTGTGTACAATACACGCAGAGATTTAATAAATATTAATCGATATATTTATTTTAAGATACCTTCAAAACTATGAGTTAATTTCCTCTTTAATGTCACTGCAACTGCTTACAATAGAATTGGTATAGATGATTTCAATCAATGTGATGTACTGAGTTGGGTCATGACAAGTGATTGAACAGACATTTATAAATTTATGTTTCAATTTTTTAGTATTTTAATAATTAACTGAAATAGTCGGCACGGAAATGCAATTCTTTGGATTACTTTTGAGTTAATTTAAAATTATAAAATCAGTCGCGCGATAAATGGTTTTAAAACTTTAATTTACATTCAATCGCTTTAACATATTTATTTATATAACTATTTTTTTTTAAATATTATAGTTTTCAAAGTGGGAAACTACCACAAAAATGCTATTAAAACAGGCCTTTGTAAAGTATTTACAAATATTTCACGTCGCGATTTTACTACAATATAAATAAAAATTTAGACGCTGTTTATATCCATTTGAACAATTTATTTCATTCAATCTTGTATGTCATGATTGATGATTATAAAAATCGCATTCATTTAAATATAACGCAGTATCACATTATTGCTAGTAATAAGTCACGTGTTCATATACAAGTTTCACTACTAAATTTCACCGCTGATAATGACCGGTGTTATAATTATTCCATAAAGACAATATCACGAATAATTTAGTAGACAATTATGTAGCGTTTGAAGTAACGCTGGTGCATCATAATGCGAGCAAGCATATATTGATTTTTCCCTGTCAGTCTTTGTATTTATATTTATATTTATATTTGTATTATTATTTTAATGTTTAAAATTAGATTAAAAGCTAAACACTTGTGTACTGTGTATGGTAAAAGTGTTACATGTGTCGTGTGCGTCAACAAAGTGGTTTTGTTCATTTTATTTATAATTTTAAATTTGTTCTTTTCGTAGCTTTGGACTTGGCTCTGGTAAACTGTCTTTAAACATAATACCTTTTTACTTGAAAGAAATTTTCTTCATTTTCTGGATTTAAATTTATTATAATAAATGTCTAAAGAAAATCCAGCTCTACCTTGTCGACGAAAATAATATATTCATTGTTCCGCTAGCAGTACGTTTTCTTACTAGTCTTGCTGCAACTAAAATAAAAAAAAAAAAAAATGTATTTTTTAATAAACAAAGTAAAATTAATTTAATAAATTATTAAAAAGAACTAACCTGTAGCATCTTGAGGTGTTAACGGTTTATCAATAACTTTTTGTATTACATTTATCCATTGAGCACGATCATCGTCAGTCTGAGCAGATAACAAAAAACTTCTGTCAGGTGTTTCCAGAGTAAACGAAAAACCTTGATCTTTAGCACCAGGTGGTACGCCTGTTTTAATAGCAAAACCTTCTGAACTGTGACCAATAAAAATTTCTCCCTTCGGATGAGCATCCTGAACATAAACGAACCGTAATAAGTCATTAAAATAAATTACTCATCCATTGATGAGTATTATTAAAAAAAATATTACCATAGGATCATCATGGTACATTAATTTCCGACCGTCTAATGTAAACCATCTCTTTTTGTAAGCGTCTGAATGTCTTGGCCCAGTTTTCCACAGAAATCCTTCTTTTGGAAAATCCCTCGTTAATTGTGACAGCAATTCATTTTCCGACGCACCAGGATACGCGACCTGTAACCTATGCAGCTTGGCACATCGTATCGCTAGATACCAATTCGTTATAACTTCAGCATCTTCGTGGTAGACATAGATGTGGCGCGTTGACCCGTCTTTCATAAATGATATTTGTAAACTATTTTGGTTTCCGGTCTTGGTTGGAGCAAACGCGACGTTCAGTTCTGATATTCTTAATACTGCTTTAGGATCTTTATGCTCTTTTACGTGATACTTTAACGTATCGTCTGCTTCGGACAGCACAAATTTACGTGGATAGTACCGGGAATCTTCTTTACCTCTTTTCATTAAAAATCCTTCCATAAAACCTGATACGTACTGATTTTGGCGCTCTGGACGAGAAAATTCTTCACGTTCATATTTAGCACGGATCCATTGTTCTACTAAAACTCTGAATAAATAAATAGATTAATTAATCAAGGTTATGATGTATTAAAAAGTTATAAATCCAAAAATATAATAACAAATAATAAATATATCAATGAGTACAAAATTCAAGTATAAAACGTAAGAGTTTATCATTTTATCCACAATGTCATGAAATTTAAAATAAATTAAGCTTTTTTTAGACATTACTCTTTTTTTCTTATCAACAATGATACAATTAATCATCAATAAAAATGATACCAAAGTAATCTATAAATACGGAAATATTAATTTTTTTTCTTTTGGCAAATTACAAAAAAAAAAAAAATTTATATCTGTTGCATTTAATTTTACAAGTATAGATTTTATTTTTTAAAATAAATCAGAGAAAAAAAATTTCTTAACAAGTATAATAAAACAATGAAAAATAAACTTACTGAGGAGCATTTTCAGTAGGTCTTCTATAACAAGAAGGTACCCGTTTTTCATAACAATGTCTCGCAGCATTATTACCAACTTCCTTAACTCTGGTAACTTGTGAATTTTCCCATCTATCTAGCTTTAAATGTTTAACTTTCGATATGTGAGCACCCATTGATCTATGTACACCTGCACATCTCGTACATAAGAAAATCCCGATGTTGTAAGAAGCCCATTCCGGATCTGAAAAAGTAAAACCATCTAATCAACCAAAGGCCAGCCAAGTAGTATGTGGGCGGGGGGTCTAAGATCTGTCACACCTCATCGTCATCAATGATAACGATTGTTAAATGATATGTACATGTACATGTAAAATTAATTACTGATCTAATAAATCTCAAGTCAAGGCCACAGAGCAACTACAAGATAAATAACGAATTTAATACTCATAGACATGCGTATGTTGTTATTACATCAAACGCAGTTATATTGCTCTTACTCATACGCAATACCTATTAATAATTAATAATTAATAATTATTGCTAAGTATAAATGTTTTATAAATAATTAAGATACATACTTCTAGCTCCACAGTCAGCACACTCATTGTTGCCTGGTTTTTTTAATAATTCGGCGAGTAACTTTTCATTTGCATCCGCCATTTTAAAACACTATGTGAAAACGTATTAAAAATTTTATTTATATATATGCCTATGAACGAACATGTCTTTTAATAAAAAATAACCATCTTACCAACTGTTGATTAGCAAAAATTTTTTTTTACCAACAGAACTGCCAGAGCGCATCAAAACCCCAACGGTTGATGTGAAAAAAAAAATTTTATTATTTATTATTGAAGATGAATTAATTGAAAAAACTATTTAAAACTTTATAAAAATTATTTAAGTACTCACAAGTAATAAAATTGAGTAATAAAAGGTAACAATAATTAATAATTGTCGCTATGATCGCCATTGCGCGGTCATGTTTTGATCATGAAAAAAAAATGGCCGCCGCACCTCCACTGCGTGATTGAAAAATTGCTGAAATAAAATAAACCGCGATTATTAACAGTAAATATAATAACAATTATATACAAAAGTAAGTTTATTGTATGAAAGTGAGGTTGTTGTCAACAGTAGCACCAGGATCTGCATCAACAACAATCAGTATCCATGTACTGAACAAATAAATACCAGGGAATATATTGCCGTGTAAAAAATATCACTCACATGTCTTGGTATTGGTATACATATCGTTTGTTATCAATCTTGGAGCCAGTGATAGTTTGTTTTAAGTAAAGTAATAATCAGTGTTTGTGATAATGATCTTATTTTACTTTTTTAATGGCTCGTGTTTCGCGACAAGACTATTTATCGATTAAATATTAAATTATTTAAAAAATATTCGATTTTAATTATTTGAGGATCCGTGGGGTATCAGTTTTTATGGATTATGGCGTCAATGGATTTTGATGCTGAGTATTTTGAAAAGAGGTTGACGAATCTAAAAGATTCGCAAGACTCAATTCAGAGTTTATCAACATGGTGTCTTGAACGTCGTCCTCATCATAAGAAAATAGTCGCTTCTTGGCTGCAGGTCTTGAAAAAAGGTTGGTATTTATTTTATATGTTTGTATCATTAAATCTTGTTTTGCTAGTAATTTATTAATTATTTTATATACTTAGATATGGAGATATAAAGACAAGTGCAATAGTTCACTGAGTATTCGGTATTTTTTTTTTAAACATTACCGTACTTCAAAACTGCTAAATATCTAAGATATTTATTGGAAAAATTAAAACAAAACGTAAAATTAATGAACTATTACTTGTCTGATTTTTCCACACAATAAATTTAACTAAATATCAACTTAAAAATTTTATTTTTACAGTCAAAGTCGAACATCGGCTGACTTTATTTTACTTGGCGAATGATGTGATTCAATACTCGAAGCGGAAAAATTTTGAGTTTGTCGAGTCCTGGGGCACGACGCTCCAGCGAGCTACCACAATGGTCCGCGACGAGAAAGTGAAACACCGTATTTTGCGTATCTTCAAGATTTGGGACCAGAGACAGGTGTACGATGAAGAGTTTCTGGCAGATTTGTCGGGACTCATTTCGGCAGCGCCCAAGAAGAAGGCTGAACCACAGCCAATCGTAGTCCCTGAAGAATTTCAGGCTGCGCTGCTCATTTCGACTATGAGGTCTTGTGCAACGCTTGAACAAGCCACTGATGCAAGATTAAAGGACTTGCGTGATAGTAACGTCGACATTGATAATGCTGAAGAGCTCTGTGCTTCTCTCAAGGATCGGAGGCATGTAGAAGATGCAGAGAAGGAAGTTGAGGTCGCGGTGAGCAGTGTTGAGAGCTATGTTCGTGCTTTGGAGGCGGAGATAAGAGAGCGAACCCAGGTTTTGGAGTTACTTGAGCAGGCGGATCAGTTTTATGAGACTCAAAGGGGAGAAGTTAAAATTGTTGCTAATGTAAGTTGAGATTGATATATATATATTTTTTTTTTAATAATTAATCGGAGGTTAATTAATTGATGATATTTTTCAGGCCTACAGAAATTTTGGTAGTCGAGTTAAAAACTTGAAAAAGAAACTCGACGAGTTGCTGCCGACTCTTACATCACCTATTCCTTCACCAGATGTCAATGCACCTTCTCCGAGTCCTGACAGTGACATTGAATTACCTGGTGATGAATTGAATGCTAGTAGTAACATTATTGATGTCACTCCAGCTCCAATGTATGGGTCTTATGTCCAGGATTACGATGTTGGAGCAATTCCTCCACCAGATTTAACTCAAGGAAACAGTTCTACTGATTTTACAAGCAATTTCTCGTCATTTATGGGTGGAAATGTTGATTTTGATATGGTAAATATTTAGATTTTAATTAAATCAATTGATCATTTTATTTCATTAAATTAATGTACATTGTGATTAATAATATTTTAAATTCCAGAGAAATATATTCAATGATAGATCGTTAACACCAACTGGCAGTAATCACTCCTACAACATACCAACAGAGGTAATCAATTATTTAATAGTGAGTTGATATTGATGAACTGGTTAAGTGATTGATTGCTAAATAATTAATTTTTATGAATAGGCAATGCCGATTGAAGTGATAAACATGCGCCCGAAAGATGGGAATGAGTTTACTCCAAGTTTCTTAAAATCAGTTCTTCCGAGCTCAGAAGCACCCTCTGGAATTCCCGGTCTAGGTCTAGACATACCCGAGCCACCACCAGAGTCACCTCAGCGCTCAGAGTACCCACACTTACCTGGCCAGCTAAATAATGCAGCGCGATTGAGTCTGGGAAATCAGTTGCGAGGACTAGGCAATGATTCACACACTCCTTCACCGTACTCGAGTCAAGGCAGTCAGAGCAACGTTGCAATGGTTTTTGAGAACCAGAATCCTGTTCCAATTAATCCATTACCACCACCTCCATTGCCTCCACCTATTTTTCTGGATGAAGAAAATTGCTACAACAAATTGCCGCCAAAGTTTCCTACATGGACATCCACTAATGAAGGTACTTTATTATTAAGAGTTTAAAATTTATCGGGTGAAATTTTGGTAAGAAATTTATGTAAATTTTTTTTTATCCTATAAACTGATCAACTCCAATTTCATTTCAAACAGCTAAAAATATTAATACATGGACAGAAGAGAAACCAAAATCCTGGGAAGGAAGTAATAACCGCTGGAATGAGCCCGAGGCTCGATGGTCCAACGGTATGCAGTCAAAGCCTCTAGCTTCCGAGACCTCAGACTCTCCACCGAGTTACGAAAAGTCAAACTTCCATGAATCCATAGAATACCCGGATTCTCAGGCTCCAGAACCTTTGGTCAACAGTGTTACTGACGTAGATCATCGAGTTGCTCCTGCTCCAAGGCCAAACGATATTCATCTTCCACGATTAATGAAATCCGGAGACGTTGATCATAGAAATTTAATCAGTTTGACCGGCAGTCCCGCCAGCGTAATTAATTCCGAATCCGTTACTTCAAATAATCGAATCTGGGACTCTGATCAAGACTACAGGTATATTAATTTTATATTATTATATTATATTTATCAATTAAAAATTGTTAATAATTGTATCTATAATTTTCTAGAAGACAAGTGCAGTCGGGTGATATAGTAGAAAGCGTAGACATGGAAATGTCTGATGATGAAGCTGATGGTCCAAGTGTTAAACAAAAGAACCGAGTTCTCGTAGATTTGAGGGCTCAAGACCGCGACATGAGAATAACTCAGCCGCCTCCGCCACCAAGACACGACATGGACATGCGAATGATTCCGCTGCCAAACAACCCGATGATCCGCGGTCCTATGCCTGACATGAGAAATGTTCACATCAGACCACCTCCACCCGGGCAGTTCCATCCTCAAGAGTTCGTTCCTGGTCAGCCGAATAATTTTCCTCGGCCTGAAGATTTTCCCGGTGGTAATTGTCCTCCAGGTATGCCTGGGTTTATGCCTCCTGGAGAGTTTCCTCCTCACCCTGATTATGCGCGTCAGGATATTTACGAGAGCTACCAAGGTCCTCCACCAGGAGATCACCAATCCCAGATATTCCGTGGACGTGGCAGAGGCTTCAGGAATCGGTTCTCGGATCACAATGATCGGAACCGGCGCAGACACGACGATAATTTGGCTGATAGACAGCAGAACTTGCAGCCTCCTGACACAGTTGTTATTTTGGACGACAATGGCATGCCCATAATGCCGGATCTTAACGACGGAAGACTTTCTCTGGATCCTGAAGAGCACGAGGACTTACGACCTCCTGGACATAGTCCTGATATTTCTGAAATACCCGATAAACTTAATGACGATGATGTTAATGCTGAAGAACGCGCTCAGACTGCCGATGAAGCGCCGCGTAATTTATCGGAACATCTAGAGGCGTTGATGAACTCTAACATGACCAATGATATGGAGCGACAGAATGGGCTTCTTGAGCAAGATATGTCGACAGCAAAAAGGCCTATCAATGGCCCCCCCAGCTCGGGAATAAGTGACATACATCCAGGAGCTTTCGACTACGAGTCGCCAAACGCAAACTTCCGGCCGCGAATGCCGACAAACAGTCCATTTGCCGGGCCCTGGAGAGGCAATCATACTCCTCGCAGCAGGGGCGGGTTTCGGGGATCTCCCAGGGCGCCTTGGAACGATCGATCGTCCGAACCCAAAAATACTGCGGTCGGGGTACCGAACTTCGCTCCACTCGCTTCGATGATTTTTCGGATGTTCTTCTTCTCCTTCTTGAGCTTCCTTATCTTCTTTGGCTGAAGTCTTCTTGAGGAACTGCTCAGACTTGAGGGTCTTCTCCATTTTCCGCGTCAGCCAGTCGGTGTAGGCTTTTGTCGAGTCCCAGGACTTGCGAGGGATTTCGGGAGGAATTGGAACCGTAGTCGATTCCGTGGAAGATTCAACAAAAGTCGTGGTCTCGTAGCTGGTTGTTTGCGCACTTTCGGTAATTTCAGTGACTCCTGGATTGTAATCATCACTGTCGCTTTTTACTAGTTCAGTTGTTTCATTAATAAGTGGAATTGATGCAGATTCTGGTGTTTCATGTTTTTGCTCTTTAGTTTCGGTGATGATAGTTGTTGAATCTGGAGTTACGCTGCTGGTTGTTGGAGTGGTAGTTATTGATTCGGTTGAAACTTCTGAACTCGGTGGTTCGTAGTTTGGATTACTGTTGTATTGTGGGGACATTTCGTTGGGTTTAGCTTGCTCTTGCACGAGGTTGTTTACTGCTGAGTTAAAATGCTGAGACTCAGCGGTTACAAAGTCATCCGGTGGTGATGGACGTACGCGGATTCTTACTCTTCTTCTTTTGCCGGGTACCTGTGGAGTTTAGTGAGTTAAGTTGATAAGAGTTATTTAGTTATGAGATATTTGTAATAAAAAGAAAATTATTGATAAATTTTCATGTTAATCATTATTTCAAATTTCATCGAAAATATGAAAAAAAAAAAAAAAAATGGTCATTTTTACGATGAACGAAAATAAAATTAAACATTTTAAGTGTGATAGGGTAATAAGACCCAGGAATTTAATCAAACAGTATTTAATACATTCTTTGTATTTGAGATGAATAATTTTATTAATTTCGAAATAATCTATATAATTGAGAGCTCTCAATTCTAGAATAAGGAAGATTTTGTAAAAATATCGAAAAAGTTTATGATACATACTAGCATTTTTCATTTATGTTTAAAAGAAGTGTACTTTAATAATGATTAACACACACACAAAAAAAAAATTAACTGGACTCAAGAGAAAAAATCTTGAATTAAAAAAAAAATTCTTGACCTAAAAAACTTTTTTCGGTTTATTTAAAAATTTTCTAATTCAAGAATTTTTCATTTTAATAAAAAAACAATAAAATTCTTCAAAATAATATTTTTGGTTCAATATTTTATTTCATTTATCAAGTTAATTTTTTCATCAATGTAGGCTTAACTAGCCACTTTAAATTCCAAAATCTTACCCTTCTTCGCGGCAAATTTTCACTAGATTCTTCTGCAGACATTTTCATTCCGAAATCAGTCGGCATAGTAGTTTCTCCCGTCATGTCCAGCCCGGGGGTGCTGGTTTGATTGTCAGAAGAGACTAGAACAGTCATAAATCCATCATCAGGCCTCGCGGTTATTATTTCCGGGGCATCCTCTTTTTTGGCGCTAATTTCTTTCTGCTCTCTCGGGAGTTTATCCTCCTCCGGAAGCTGGTTCACCGGCTGGAAAGAGGATTGGGTCAACTTGGTCGACCACTGGCTCTCGGATCCGTAAATATCCGAGGGCTGCTGCCTGGAATAAGGTCTCAGCCTTGACTCATCATGATGGTTCTTGCTTAGCTTGAGGCTACTTTGATCTTGTTGCTCTTCCACGATGTCCGAGGCTCCGAAATTCAGCATGAACTCGCGGTCTTGGTTGGGATACTGAAATAAAAAATCACTCGATTAATTAATATCGATCAATTAATTAAATAATCAAAAGTTAGCAATAAAAATAAATCTTACATTTTCATAAACATAATCCGAGCGACTGGGCCCATTAGCTCCGGAATTAACTGGCAAAGTTTCATAATTACCGTCGTAGATCGACTGTCTCTCGGCGCTGTCTCTCGACTCCTTCGGATGGATCGGTAGCCTTGGGTAATTTTCTTCCAGAGGCAAATTGTTGTTTTCATCGAGTGGATCCTCGGTGGTGGTGCTTGTAGTGGTTGTACGCCTACGACCAGGTCTTCTGACCCGGGTCCGTATTCGGTTTTTAGGCTCCTCAGCTCTCACGCGAGGCTTTGTCGTGAAGGACTGAGTGTCCAAAGCACTAGGTGTCGTTGTTACAGACGCAGTTGATGATTTTATCACAGGACGTGGTCGGCTTGGCGTTTGATACTTCTGCCGATTTTTAGTCGGTACTTGTGTGTGGGTAGGACTTGAATCTGCTGCTGTTCCGTCAGTCGGTCCTACATTTTGGAGTTGGATCTATTGATAAAAAAAATTTTATTAGTATGAAAAATAATTTTTATGGGTGATTAATTTAATAAAAAACTAACTGGTGATTCCGGAGCGCGGAATTTGCTGCTGATAAGATTGTGGGGTTGATTAAAGTTGGGCTTCCGGAAGAATCCATACTCTTCCTCGCTAGACTCCTCACTAGCGGGGGCGAGGGTGGTTGTAGTAGTTTTCGGAGCAGCTGCTTGCACAATTGTTTTAGGATGCGGACGATTAGCAGACTGTATTCTTACGTAATCGTTTCCTTCGCTCTGGACCTGAGCCGCGGTGAGATAGTTGGGCTTTTTCGCTCTCGGGCGTGTCCTCGCGGTTGTTGATTGTTGTCGCGGTTGATTCACTGCGCTAAAGTGTACAAACTCGTCCTGCGAGCCCCTCGGCGCCGTCTGGATCGGGGAGTCCTGTCTAGGGCGACCCCCTAATCGCGCCCTTACTCGCTGGCGAATTATTACTGGCGCCGGTTCCGTTGTCGTTGGTGCTTCTGTCGTTGTCTAGTTTTAACAAAGTAAATCATGAAAAATTTATCAATTGGATTATAATCCGGTTTGATCATAATTCGTGTTGCTAATTACATGAATTATTTGAAAAATTAATTGTTTAATGAAAGTAGTTTCTTGATTTAAATTTTTAAGAAATCTATTTTTTACTAATTATTTTCATCAATTTGATTGTAAGGCTATACTTAAAAAAAATTTTTTTTTAAGAAAAATTTAATTATATAAAATTTTGAATAATATAAAAACTTTTTAAGAATTGTTTTTGATTTGAATCAAAGTTATATTTTAATAAAATAATCAATTTATCAATAACTAATTTTGTATTTTTCTGTTTCAATTTGAATAATTGATTATAAAAAAATTTTTTTTTTAATTTTTTATCAATATAATTTTTAAATCGATTAAAAAGAAATTTATTTTTTCCAATCAATTTTTATCAATTCGATTGTATAACTTTAAATTAATGGTTTTAAAAAAATGTAGTCTCAAAGAAAAAATAAAATTTTAAGATTAACATAAAATTTTAACTTTGAAAAAAATTTAGAATAATATTATTGACGTGTAATTTATGATACTTGAAAAAAAAATTAATATTTCAAATATAAAATTGATTTTCGATCTTTAAATTTTGATTTTTTAAAAACAAAATTTTAATTATTTTTTATTATATTAGTAGATAAAAAAAAACTACGACAGTAATAAAATGACTATTACGGCTTTTAATTTTGATTTAAAAAATTTTGAAAAAATTAGTAACACAAATGAATTAAACAAACTAATGAAATAAAAATAACTGTCGACTTACTTCAGGCTCAGAAAAAGATTCATAAGGTCGCGGCTGTATTTCCGCAGAGTATTGATTATTATTTAACACCGGACTATTTTCACCACTTGTACTACTTCTGTCATCATTATTATTATTATTATTATTATTATTATTATTATTATTATTGTTGTTGTAATTAATACTAGGACGATATTCCACTTGAGAATAAGGTATATCAGTTACGCCTTCAGCACTTTCAGTTTTATCGGCATAATAATACTCGGGTGTCACCGATATCGGTGTCGACGGAGCATTATTGTTATTACTATTAATGTTAGCTCCTTCTGGTGCATCATAATCATACCCCTGGGCCTGTAAGTTTGCCTGGTAGCCATTATCGGACCCGCGGAATCTGTCGTGAGATAGATGAGGGTAATTAGGATTCTTAGAGTAATCTCGTTCTGTTGTCAAACTTTCGTCGCTATACGTCAAAGAGCTCACGGTGGTGAGTGGCACATTGTAGTTTTGATACTGGCGTGGGTTGGTTGGGTCTTCAGGGATGCTTCCGTCATCAGATAAAGTCTCGTGGGCTTGAATGTTTGGGATTTGATTTAGCGCCTGAAATATTTTTATTTACATTTAAATTGTGCTTGTAGTTAAATTTAGTATCATTGAAAAAATTAAGACTTTTACTTAAAAGATTAAAAAACATTTTTAATATTCATATAATTTGATTTTTAACTTTGATTCAAATTTCTGGCTTAAAAATGGGAGATATGATAAAATTAAAAGAAATCTTTTCTTTAGAAAATTTAATTCTTCACAAAAAAGTATTCTTCCAATTTTATTGTATCTTTGATATTTTATCCAAAATTTGGACTTTGAATTTTTAAAAATAACTGTTTCGAGGATAAATTAAGAGAATAAAGAAAAAATTATTTTTATAGCACATCTGAATAAATAAACTAAGTTTTTTTGGTTAAATGTGGTATAGTTCAAAAGACCAAGACAAATTTGTACGTAAAAATGCTTTGATGTGTACATTTATAGAAGCCAAAGCTACTCAAATTATTGTCAAATTGCTAGTAATTTTCAAATAAATAAATAAAATAAACCTACTTCGTGATTGCGGTTCTTGAACTTTTGTATCTTGTTCGCCGGCCGACGATATTCTTGAGTAGTGTACCTAATAGTAGTCTCGGGAACTTTAGACCTACTTGGCTCGTAAGTGTCCTTATACTCTTCGGTGGTAGTAGTAGTCGTAAATCGTGATCTAGATCTATTAAATGGTCTTCGTGTCCGTTCATAATTTCTCTGCGTGGACCCTGTGGGGGTGATGCTCGTCGACGAGGGTGTTGTTGTTCGCACTGTAACTCTTCCTCTGAAAACCACAGTCCAAAAGTTTACTTACATTCAAAATATGTTCATCAAGAAACAAATTAACGAAGGAAATCCTTTTAGAAATTTCAAAAATTCTTTTAGAAAGCTATTTTTTTAGAACATTACGTTTTTGAATTTAATTTTTTCGTTTTGGAGTAAACAAAATATTTTTTGCATATAGAGAAATTTAATTTCCTAGACCGGAATATTTTATACTCAAATAGAAAAATGAAGAAATATTGATTGAAAAATAATTTAATTTTACTCAATTATTTAAGAATGTTGAACCAAATTGTTCAATATCAAGAAAATATTTTACTACAATCAAAATATTCGCCTTCTTTCTGAAAATTTTCTACAGACAAGAATATTTTTCTTGACCCATTTTTTCCGAGCATGCTTATCTTATCATCTATAAGCCCACATCAAAAATCTGAATTTAGCCGTCTAAAGAGATCTCTCTTTCAAAAACAACTTCAATCCTCCTCAATTTATCACATCTGTAAAGTTAGTATTGACCGACATTATTAATGAATGCTCAGAATCTAATCTCATCCCCCCAAACTTACCTCTGTCTAACCCGTGGTCTGTGCGTAGTAGTAATTGCCTCAGTGGTAGTCGGAACAGTAGTAGGCTCAGTAGTAGTAGAAATAGTTGTCGTAATAAACTTATCAGCTTCACTTTCCTTGGGATCAAGCAGCGAATTAACCAATCCAGGAAGTTGGGGATGAATCGGCGGGAGTTCCGGCGGCAAACTGTACCCCGTCATAGGAACCACATTCGCATTACTATTCCCATTTCCATTGGGCCCAACTGGCCTTGCATCAATCTCCTCATACGAGTTCTGGATATTGGGATTCAGGTGATAAATCCCATGGTGGGGATTCAAGGAATGAGAAGCTTGCTGACTAGGATGCTGATAAGGATTCTCGGCGTGTCTGTGCTGAGAGTAATCATGCTGGTTGACTTGAGCCAATTGAGAAGTTATCTCCTGGTCCTTGTTCGGCTGGACCCTGGTGTGCGCATATCCATCCTGATATGCAGGGGTCGTAGGAGCAGTGTCATACGAATACGAAGATACAATATTCGGCTTTCTGTAATCAGTAGTAGTCGCGTACTCTTCAGATTGAGGATAAGGAGTCACAGATTGTTGCTCATATCCCCGTAAATACCCCTCGTTCCCGGAACTCGACGGATAAGGATACTGCGGAGTGGCTGATGGATACCCGTTGGGATAAGGAGCTCGACTCGCTAGTTCATAGCTCGCCTGGTATGGACCAGGGCCAGAAACCGGCAAGTTGTGATCAATGACATTTGGCACTGTCTTAGAATTTTCCTGACTGGCAGAGGGGCCGATATTGTCATCTAGGCTGTTGACGATCACCGACCCAATGTGCGGATGAGGGAAAGGAATCTTGTAGTACCCGACAGGCGGACTGAAGCTCAAAGGCGCTACGAAGAAAGGAAGTTTATCGACACGTCTTTCAACGCGATTCATGTCCAGGGAAGAAAGATAGGGCAGGTCGAACTTGGAGTACCCTTGAGGAGGATCCAAGTTCGCGGGTCCTACGAAGACTCGGGGGTTGGTTGATGAAACATGGTCGAGAACCGGGATCGTTTTTGCATCACGTAAGAATCGCAGGGCGTCGATTACTTGGAACTGGGGCTGGGTTTCTTGAGCTTCGAGGTCTGGGCCCATAAACACGGCGAGGGGCGGCTGGTTGGGAGGAGGGATTGTGGAGGCTTCTTGGACCTCGTCCTTGTGAGGTCTTCTCGGCTTGCTGCGATGCCTGGGTCCTTTGTGCTTGATATTTTCGGAGTGGTGTTGTTGGTGAAGTTCTTCAGAGCTCTTCAATTCTTCGGCTCTTACTTCTTCTTGCTGGAGGGCAGCTTTCTCGAGCTCCTTTTGCCTGAGGATGGACCGCTCGATTTCGGCATTTTTCTGCCTCTCGAGAGCTGCCAGTCGTTCAATTTCTGCCTGACGGGCTTTTTCTTCCTTCATTCTAACTTTTTCCTGTTCATCGAGTCTTTGGCGCTCGCGAAGTCGGTCTTCACGGATGCGCTCTAATTCGCGTTGTTTCGCGAGTTCTTCAATTTTAGCGAGTTCTTTGAGCTTCTTGTCCATGTCACGCTGGTGGGCGCGTTCTTGCTCCCGCTGACGAGCGGCAGCAGCGATTTTAGCTTGACGGGCTATTTCTTTTCGCTCTTCATTGAGCCGGTCAAGCTCTTTTTGGCGGGCCTCTTTGTAGAACTGCTCGATCGCTTGCTGTCCGCGGGGAAACTCGACATATTCTTGGCTGTAGGGCTCCTCTGTGGTGACGGGTGGCGAGGAGTCGATTTGTTGAGGATGGGGGTAACGATTATCGTGTCGCGGGAAGGAAAATTGGTTGTGGTCGCGGTTTCTTTCCTCCTTGGATTGGCCTCGTTGCGCAAGTGTTTCCGCTGGGACGTATACCACCTGAATCTGTAATGAAATTATCAACTGACTTTATTGCTTCCCGCTTTCTTTTTACTACGTCAATGTTTATTTGTTATCTCACTCACTCGGTCACGCGAGAAATTGTTTGGTTGTGATTATTCGGAGCGCGGAACTTTCGATAGAGAATTCATTATTTAAACTGGGTTTTGATTTTTAATCGGTATTAATTTTATTCTAATTATTTTTAACTATGAAAGTTATATTGAGAATTTTTTTAATTTAATGAAAAGAATTTAAATTTAATTGAAAAGAAAAAAAACTGAATTTTTTAATCAGTTGTTAATAAAGTTATATAAAATAATAGGAACAATAAATTTTTTTAAGTGACTATGATAAATTAAACCTGATAAAGAAGCTAATTTATTATTTTAAAGAAAATTATTTTAAAGAATTTTCTTTTCTTGAATCAAGCAGGGAAATTGTTGAACTAAAGAAATGCTTAAATAAATTATATTAATTAAAAATAGTTTCGTTTTGATTTAAGACAAAAAAAACTCTTCAAAATGATTTTCTTGGTTTCGAAATTTTTTTTTTTACCTAGTTAATTTTTATGTCAATGCATAATTTACTTGTGAATTATTAAAGTCTAAATACAACTCGTCGACTTATTTATGAAACAATTAAACTATAAAACCGACCTCTTCATCGGTATTTTCTCCTTTTCCATCACTGGCCGGTCCAGAAGGTGGAACTCCACCTTCAATTGCCGCCTCCTGAGATTGCTTGAATTGCTGTGAAGAATAAACAGGCGGCAAAGCATCCGAAGACAGTTGCGGAGGTGCCCCTTCTGAGTTATAATCAACTTGTCGATTTGGAATCGCGTTTTGTCTAAATGGCTGTTTGTTTTCTTCGACAGCATTCGGCAAATACGCTTGATTCTACGATAAAAATTTCATTAAATCATTACACTGATAATTAAAATTGTAATAACAAAAAAGTAGTATGTCCATGAAAAAAAATTACATTAAAAATATGTAGGAGGAGTAAATTAATAAAAGATACAACTTTATAAAAACATATTTTTTTTCTCTTTTTCATATTTTCAAGATATTTTTATGACTTCATTTTACTATTATTGTTTGAAATATAATTTTTTATATTTATTTAAATTACAATTAAATTATATAAAATATATAAGAAATCGTCTAAAAGTCAGCTATTAAAAAAAATCTTTTTTTATACATATTTTTAATAATTTTTTTCATGGGGGTAGAGGTACCACTTTATCAATTAAAAAAAAAAAAATACCTGAAGCAATTGCTGTTGCGACCTGAGCTGTTGCTGCAATAACAAAAGTTTCTGGATGCTCTCCTGAGTTTTTTGAAGTTGCATTAACTGCTGCTGGTACTCTTGCTGCAATGCCGGAGGTAGGTTCAGCGATTGAATATTATTATTGGGATTATGTAATAAAGCGGAGCCAGAGGGTGACTGACTGTGACTACTGACCACTGGCGTCTGATGCGGAAGTGCTGATCTTGGACGTGCCAAAGGAATCCACTCGCTGTTTGACGTCTGACGTGACCATCTGTCGCTGCTCTCCACAGAGACGAGAGTTGACAGACTCAACCAGGTTATTAAGAGAATCATCATTGTCTTCCTGATGATCTGCGATTAACAAAACAAATTTTTTAACCGGTCAAATCTCCATTCAGGATCTCGCTCTACACTGCCAGACTGTTGGGCAATCCTTTTCCTATTTTATAATTGCTCTTGCCAGTGGTAATTACAATCGCAACAATAATTATAATGCCAACTCAATTACGCGATATTATAAGTAACGATATAAAAAGAAAAAAAACTTAATAGACAACTGGAACGAAAGTAGTTTGTCATTTTTTTTTTTCGATTTTTTATTTTATTTGATTTTTCTTTAGCGATACACTTTATACACTTGAGCCAGTCGTGCATTAAATTGAATTTTTAAATTAGAAATTTGTAATAAATTATAATTAATTATTAAGGTTAATGATTTATTAAGAAGAAATTTTGGTAGGTGTTTAGTTTCACGCTCCCAAATATTTTAATTCATAAAATTGATGTTTGAATTTTTTTTTTTAACAAGTGACATTTTTTTTTTAATAAAAATTGAAATTATTTTTTCAAGCTTTAAAGTTTTAAAATTCTATATTGACAAATTAATTATGATTAAATCGATTTTTATTGAAAATATTATAAAATTTATGTTTAGAATTTTTTTTTTCTAAAGTTAATTAACAATATTCGATCTACATAAAATTTTTGTTAACATTAAAAGCATTGAGACTTATTAAAAAATTTATTTCAACAAAAATAATTTTATAGAAAATGTTTAAAGATGTAATTTTTCAATTTTTTTTTTTTTGACTAAAAAAAACAGGTGACCGTGAAATGAAACAATTACAAACTTTTTCGATATTAATTTTTTATTAAAAATTTTAGCTGTAAATAATTCAACAATTTTTCTAGAGCAAATTTATCGAAATGATATTTATAGAAGAAAAAAAGTGTATTTTTAAAGAGAATGTTGTCGACCTCGAGTGTAAATTATTTTTAAATAGAATACAAATGTTTCGTTTCACAGCAAAGTGGAATTAATAATAATAATTGTTTTTAATTGGGTAAAAAAATGTTTTTAGCTTGCTTTGCTTTAAAAATGTGAGTTAAGTGGATGTTGGATAATTTATCGGAGCCAACATCGACACTATCGTTAGTTAAGGTATTGAAATTATTATTACTACTATTTTATTATTATCAACGTCACCGAGGTACATGTTTAACTCGCGTGTCGTAACAACACATATGTAGGCATACATTTATATCACCATAGTAATATACTGGAGGATTTGGAGTGAAACAGAGCTAACGAACTGTAAATAATCGTAAATATACGGAAGATTTCTAAATAAGAAAATTATTAGTTGAGAATGAGAAGAAAGAGTGGGAATCGCAAGTAATTATTGTCTACGATCTATGGATTCACTTTGTAATTTGACCGCCAATTATTTTATTGTTGGATCTTCGGTAGTTGTTGGTTTATTTCAAAGATGAATCATTTGTAAGTCGAGAAATTTCTTCATTTTAATTAACTGAGAGAAACTTTTAATTATTGTTATTAGATTTTGGAAAAATTATTGATAATTAGTTCATTTTACACCCCGAAATTTCCAGAAGAGATTGTAATTAAGTCATCTTACATTTATTATGAGATTATTTACATTTATTATTTTCTAAATTAATCATTTTTCAAATTTAGAGTCTGGCTTGCTTTAAAAAAAAGTTTTCAATTACGATAAATATTTCTTAGATATTTATTCGAATAAAGAAATTGTAATTATTAGCTCTTATTTTACTGTAGTCGGATGATTCCGACTTTATTTAGTATAATTAAATCGTCTAGAGATCTTTAGTATTTAAGATCAATAGTAAAATAATCATTTTGATAATTAACATGATGATTCATCTTAAATACAAAAAATTTATTAAGTTTAATTTAATTACTTAAGTAAGTGTGCTAATAAATCCATCGGCCTTATTTATCTACTATACCTAAAATTTTTAGTTTATTTTTGTTTATATTACATAAAAAAATTCTTGGCTCTAGAATTTTCATGAGCTAATAAAATTCTCTCATCTAAAGAAAATTTCTTCTTCCTTCACTATAACTTTAATTTTCCTTACTATTTTTTTTGTTTTTAGTGAACTTTTTTTCTGTATAAAACTGACCATTTTTATTAATCTTTACATGAAAATTTTAATTAGAACTCTAAATAATTTATATAATAGAAAAATATCTTCTGCAAAACAAATTTATTTTAAATTTCCTTCCGGTGAAAAAAATTACACTTATATTAAATTACGTATAAGATAAATGTAAATTTTCAAATTATCATAAATACGCGCTCTTTTATAATTACATAATCCCTAACAAAAATAATTAAAATTCCGACGGATACTTGATTTTAAACTAAAAAAAAAATCCTTTTGACATCAAAAACGTAATAATTAATAAAATAAAAGGAGAATAATTTAGCTTTGGTTACCCAGTAATTGAGAGAAAGAAAAAAGAATTTTTAAAAAAAGCCACAAAAGAAATTTAATAACAATTTAATGCAGTAATAAGGCGTTTCATTATTCAATTGAACAATACTTTCGTGCATAAACATCCACTTGAGGATTGCATTTAGCACGTTTACGTTTATGTTTTACATTGCAATAGTCAGCTGTACTACTGACATGATTACAACTAAACAGCATACGTGCGGGATTTGAATAGCGGAAGCCTTGCGTGTTTGCTTTAATTTTATTTTTTAGCTTTCATCCTCACCATATTATAGTAATGACAATAATAATCATCATCTTAAATATACATACGTTAAATTACAACGATAATTTTAATAACATTAATTAATATTAACAGTAATAATAGTTGTATAGTTATGCACGACACGTGTGTTGATCGCATTCCATTCTTATTCTGTATACTTCTGCCCCTTTTACTTTGTATTGTGTCGGACCCGAAAGGCTTTACTGAGTATTTATATTAGTACTTGTACCGACTTAATGAAACGAAACAAGAGTACCCACCCAATCTACATTTTTACATTCATACATATATATCTAGCTTAAGTTAAATAACTTTCTCTTCATTGTGATAGATCCACGATTATTTGTATCGTTAAGTGAATATAATTATCGATCGAATAAACATAACGAAGCATGCATGCAAACCAGGTCAATTATCTTTTTCTTTTTCCATTTCTTTTTTTTTTTTTCAATCGTAATCTCATTCTTATCGCCAAATAGTGGGCTTTTTTGATCTCGAGGGCTCATTTGATACTTTTCTGGGTTTCTTTTTTAATTAGGGATTAAGTAGGGTTCCAGTTTCGTTTTCATTTTTGTAAAAGGAATTCAAGATGTGGGCAGCGGAGCGATGGATTTAAATTTAAGATTATTGATTGACATAATCTGACAAAAAAAAACTTTTTAAATAGACAAAAATTGAATAAATTATTATTATTGTTAATGAAAAATTAACTTTTATAAATTCAAATTTTCCCTACAAGCCAAAAGTCAATTGAATACAACAGAAAAATTTTTTTCTTTATATACCGACATTGATTTGCTGTTTAGATAAAAAAAAAAAAGTACTATACGTTCCAATCTTGAAAATAACATAAAAGTTTACTTTCTCAAAAATTCTGGGGTTAAAAAAGCGTATAAAATTTTACTTGTATTCCTCACATAACTTATTCGCTTCAATTCAATCATTGAATTTTAAGTTTGAAATCGGGTCGGAAAATTTTCTTACAAACTGTCAAACTATAATTATATTCGTGAAAATTAAGTTAGCTGACATTTCAAAATTTTGAAAAATTTTTTATTGAAAAAATTTCAATTAAACGATTAAAAAAAAAAATTCACATGTAAAAAACTTGAAAAACTATTAGTGCAATTTTTAAGAAATATCTTTTTAGTTTTTAGTTGTAATTTAATTAAAAAAAAAAAATCAATAATTTTTAGATGTCTGTTAACTTCAGTGTGATTTATATTCAACCACAAAAAATTTCTTTTGAATTATCATCACCAGGTTACAAATTAAATAAAACAGCTGAAACGAATTCCAATTATCTGCACCAACTAACAGCGGAATTTATGATGATCGAATGAATAATAGTTACATTGTAAATTCATTGAAAGCCAAGAATAACTGAACTAGTATATGAGAAATCGACCAAGTCGAGAATTGAACCCGGACCTCCCTGATTACATGTCGGAAGCTCTCATGGGTAATCAGGAAGGTCCGGGTTTGATTCGCCATATTTTTCAAAGTTATTTTTTATCAGATATTTAAATTTGTTTTATTTAAATTAAAAACAAAATTCAATTGAACTTTGTAGATAGTTCAAAATAATTTATTATGTCACAATTGTTTAAAAAATTAGTGATGTTTTGAAACTGTTGGCACTTGATCTACTCAGAAAATTATCAGTTTAAAATCATGACTTAGAATCTCCCTTTATACTATTTAAACTCACCGGACGGAAAGGAATTGAATTAAAGGAGAATAAATAAGTGTGTTGATAGTTAAGTGTAGTTATAGTACATACGGAGAACTTTCTTTAGTCACCTTCGCTCTCTCGAGCTCTCATTTTCGTGGGCCCGCTAGCGCCGCTCGACACCAAAACATTTTCTGTTGCTTTCGATTGTCCGACTTTTTAAACTTAACTAATATACTTAATAATGTCAGTTATTATTTTTAATTGGCAGGTGGTTAAAATTTTTCTACTTTATGAATGGAGACTTTTTTGTTAATAGAAACTTGGATTAAATTATTATAATTTTTATTACAAGAAAATATTTATAATAAATACAAACAATTATTATTATTATTATTAATTTTTTAAACTCACAAAAATTTATTATTGACTTAATTATTAATTATTAGAAAATAACGACTCTCGATATTCACCGGAAAAATATTAATGCAGTTTTAAAACTTTTTTTAATTAACAAGTTCATACCGAAGTATAATAATTTTCTGATTAAAAAAAATTAATATTAAAGTTTTGAATTTTTTATATTAAAACGGTATTAAGCTAAAGGATTTTTCAAATTTGTAAATTATTTTTTTTTGATAAAAAAAAAAATAACAAACATTGATTTATTATTGAAGTCTATCAAATTTTTTTATTAAAATAAATGAGTACTAAAGCACAACATTTTAAAAAATTGAATTTAAAATTAATTTTTATCACAAAAATAATTCAATTTTATAATTAAAAAATTTTTTCAAAGTTTCACTTTAAAAATCTCATTAATTGAAAAATAACTTCCAAAGTATTTTTAATTTCTACATCATTAAAAATAAATTTTATAAATTTCTTTTAATTAAAATGTAATTACTGAAATTTCCAATTTCTTCAAATTAAAATAATAAAAAAAAAAAATAAAATTTACTTCCGCATAAAATTGATCAAATTCTTAAAAAAAAATAATAATAATTAATAATAACAATAATCAATTAAAGTCTATATCTATATTTCTATAAAAAATTTTAATTGACAAAAAAGTTATCAATTAACACTCTTTTATGGATTACTTAAACAAAAAAAAATTTGAATTTAAATCAAATTAAATTTTAATCAAAACTTTATATCCATCTCAAATGTCTTCCTCAACAAATCCGGACTTCCTGAACAGCAAGTTCCATTAGTTCCGTATGAAAAGCTTGCGCGGGTATAATCTTGAAAAAAAAGAGCTGAAAAACCGGCCGCTTCTCATCACCAAAACTTCCGCATTCCGCTAATTAACTCTATAGATGGCTGAAAATTTTCTAAACCCACAAGTTCATTGCCCGTTGAAAAAACGATTCGACCGCGGAAGAAATTTTACCGACAAGTTAAATCTCTAAATTCTAAATCAATCACTTAAACGTTTAAATTGCCGCAATCTCTGATGGTGAATTATGACCGCAGGTCAGTCGTCTATAAAATGGATTTATATTGAAATTTCTGAGAACGTGGAATAGAAAAATCACCGTGACCCCAATTCAAAAACTCTCGATACAATAAAATAAATATATAGATAAATTTGATCCACTTGATTAATAAAAACTATTAAGTTCAGCGAGTGTACTTACCATTTTTAAAATTTACACTACTTTTCCTTAATTTAAAATATTAACTACACAACACAACACCACTCATCCTCTCTGGAGCTATTAGTTTAATAAATTATTAACAAGGGATAACAATTAATTAATTGACACTTTAAACGCACGTGAAAAATAAAATCCTAAATGTACTCGAGTACTGAGTCGTGAATTGTCTGAAACAAGTTCTCAGTAAGCGTAAGACCTATATAACGATCCCCTCCAGTAAGATTATTCTTTAATAGAAGTAAAGGTATATCGGTATGGTGTCTTGGTGTCTTGGTCTCTTTGATCCGATGTATGGCCCGTTCATGGATACTAACTTCTAAGAGAAAGCAGACAATATCATTGAGTTTTTGTAGGAAAAATTTTGAAAATTTAATAAAGGTTTTTTTTTTATCTGAAAATCCATTACATTAATCTTGAAAATTTGAAATTCAGTCTTGTTAAAGGAATATTTAATATTTTATCTAAGTTAAGGAATTCCTTTTTCTGGTATATTATGATTTATGGTATAAGCGTACACCACCTTTTAGCATTGACGTCAACACTAAACTTTTGCACTAAGAACACGTTCTGATTAAATTTACAGTTTTAAGTATGTAAGTAGTTAAGTAAATTAGTAAAATACTTTAATTATTATTTTAAATTAACTATTTGAGAATTATTATTAAAAGTACCGTATTACTTCACAAAATTATAATTTATGTTTTACTTTTTACGGTAAATATTATTAAAAAATTACAGAAAATTTGGTAAAATTTACATTACTATTTTCGCACTCTAAAAATTGTTAAATATTGTAAATTATGAGAGTCTACACTGAAAAAATAAAATTAAATTGAATCAAGAGAAAATTTCTTGAATCAAGAAAAATTTCTTAGTTTAAGAATTTTTCTACTCAAATCAAAAAGATGAAATTCTTCAAAATTATTTACTTGATTCAAGTAAATTTTTTTTTTTCTGTGTATGTTTAAAATTCAAAATATTAAAATCAAATTTTACTTTAATTCTGATAAAAAAAATTAACTTGAAGAAAAAAAATCTTGAACCCAGAGAATCAGTATAAAAAATTTGATCGTCTTGAATCAAGGAGAAAAACTCTTGAACAGTGAAATTTACTTGAAATAAAAAAATTTATTTTCGAAAACTTTTCTACTTGATTCAAGAAAAATAAATTTTTTATAAAAAATTCTCTTAGTTAAATATTTATTTTCTTCAATCAAGTTAATTTTTCATTAATTTAAATTTCATGGTTGATGATCATACTGATAACAAAATTAATTTGATTTAAGAAAAATTAGAGCACTTGACATGCATTCGGGAGATCCGGGTTGGATTTCCAGTCTTGGCCCAATCCCCATATTTTTTCAATTAAATAATTAAAACTAAAATAAAATTTATTTTTTTATCAGTAAAAAAAATTTTTATCATTGTAAAAAATTAGACTTCTCTCAAAAGTAAATTCTATTCTCTTATTAAGAAAAAAAAATTAAAAACAATTTGAAGCAATTCAAAATGATTTGAGTTGATAACAATATAGATATACACTTTGCACATGTGTTAAATCTTTTTAAATTGTTTTTCTTAACAAGGGTTGACAAAATTACATAAAAATTATGTATGACCCTTTTAAAAACGAGAAGAAATGGGATAGAATAATGAGAAATAAAAGTAGGAACAAAATTCTACATATAAGGAATCGGTTTGTTAGAAACAATGAGTAATGGGTAATTGATAATAGATAATGGCCAATGACAAGTAGCAAAAACAAGTAACTGAATACAGAGACAATCTAATGCCATGAGAAACACTAAAGCTGTCCGCAAGACTTGGTAATTTCATCCGCTCACGAAGACTATAAGTGTATAAATAAATATATGGGATAAAAATAAAAATAATAATAAAAGATCTTGAAGGAGAGTGTGGATATCTAGGTCTCTTGGAGCTGGACACTAGGTGGAGAACTTTTGTACTTCCCTTTCACTTATACTTAGTTCCGAGCCGCAGAAAAAATTAGCAACACTTACAGTAAATGGTTAGGTGGATTCTTAATTCTAGATTCTAAATTCTAATGGACAAATAAACTTACATTAGGTTTGTTTACGCTACCTTTCTTGATATGACTTGCAGTTTCCCGGCATGGGTAAACGATCATTTTTTTAATTCGGATAATTAATTTTTTAATTGCTTACATTATTGCTAAGTATCTTTGTGGGTCGGAATTTTAGATTACAGATGTTGGATAAGTTTAGTTTACCATTAACTCTAATGATTTTTCTTATTTTTATTTTTATTCTTACTCTGCATTTTTAAATTATATTACGGACATGAGATTTTTAATGTCTGTTCTCATCATTTTAATAGAAATTTTATTATTTTAAGAAATATTGCTCAGTTAACTGCAGAATTTTATATTGAACTAGAAAAGAAATTTAAAAAATTCCAATTTTTTATAAAGTTCAATTTTGAATTTCATTCTGAAAGAAGTTTTTTGTTAGGACAATATAAGAAAGCTCATTTTTTACTACAGCATATTTTTCTGTAATCTCTACTTTGATCAAAGACTCAAAATCTCGAAACAAGAATTAAATTTCCAAAATAATATTTTCCTAGAATCAAGTAGTATTTTTAGTGTAATTTTTTCTACACTGAAAAAAAAAATTCTTGACTGGAGGGTAAATTTTCTTGGCCCAAGAAAATATTAAGGAAGATTGAAAATTCCTTTTTCAAGAAGAGGTTTTTTCAGGAAGAAGTTTTTTTTTTTGTGTGTATAAAATTATTATTATTATTTCTATTATAAAATTGAAAAACTTTAAAAAATATTGTGCATATTCTTATTCTGCAACTAACACGAAATCAGAAGCGAAAGTGAGCAAAAAATGACAGTTCCTTACAAAATAAATAATAAAAAAGACCAAACAAGTAGGTACATTGACCATTTGAACTGATATTAAATATACATTGCAAAACGTCATGCATTAATAACACATTATACATATATTTAATAACAAAATAAACATGATATCCTACACGGACCCCCACTCGCCTTTCACAAAATAATTCAGTAATAACAGCAGTATGTTATGTAAGCACCATGCTTGCTAGTGTATGGAGGATACAAGTAGGTTTTTATTTAACGATTTTCTGATTCGAAAATGAATAAAAGTAAACCAAGCAAGGGAGATACTTGCAATCCTCAAGGCCCGTGTATCCGGTCATTCTATTCGCGGATCGATCTCAGTCTTATACATAACATTTTAGCACATTGTTCCTCGTACAATAATGACTAGGATGCATACATAACACGTGCATTATATATTGTATTATGTACCGCGAGATAACTACAACTTGACGAGGGGTTAGCTAAAGAATAAATGCCTGGAATGATGAATGAAGAGGGCGTTAGAGATGAAGAGAAACTCGAGAATTCCATGATAATGATTAAATAAAAGATTTTCATCTCCTTCAACACCAAGTAGAACTTCCGTTTCTTTATTCTTATAATTTTCTTTCATACAAACCGGCATTGTCTTATACATCCTTTTATGGTAACAGTTTTTACTTTTACGTGTCAATTTGGTTGTACCACGAAATCTCCCCGGACAAAATCTCCCCACGACAAAATCTTCCCGACATAATCTCCCAACAACAAAATCTCACTAAGAAAATCTCTCTTAACTAATTTTAAAAATTTATTATAATTTAAATATTTTATGATTATTTTATTACCTTTGCTTGTGACCGTGTTGCGCCCTTTTAACATGGTTTTTGTGTGTATATATTCGACATTAGACCAACACAAACGCGGATAATCGTGTTGCGCCCTTTTAACATGGTTTTTGTGTGTATATATTCGACATTAGACCAACACAAACGCGGATAATCGTGTTGCGCCCTTTTAACATGGTTTTTGTGTGTATATATTCGACATTAGACCAACACAAACGCGGATAATCGTGTTGCGCCCTTTTAACATGGTTTTTGTGTGTATATATTCGACATTAGACCAACACAAACGCGGATAATCGTGTTGCGCCCTTTTAACATGGTTTTTGTGTGTATATATTCGACATATGTTTTTTTTTTTTTTTTTTTAATATTTTTTTAAAATATTTAAAATAATAATAGTGGGGAGATTTTGTCGCGGGGAAATTTTGTCGTGTCACCGTCAATTTATACTCAGATTACTTCTTTAATGTTTCAGTGACCTTTCTTCTTAACTCAATATATCTTTTAGAGAGTATCTTTGTCTTATCATTATCAATATGTAAATTTTCTGTTTTTAGAGGTCACATTTCTGCTAAGTCAGTTAAACGCCTACAAAAAAATATTAAATTTTCTTTGTTTTCAATAAAATGTTTGCGGTAGTTTCTGAAATTCAAAAGTTATCTTTACATGAATTTCGACTTGCCTGCGCGTGCATGTCTCCATTTTGTGGAACAATTTGACGCCAATTTCCTGTAAACTGTGAACTGAATTAAATTTTGAAACAAGTGATACATTACATACAAATAAAAACATTTTTTCTTATGCATTTTTACACGACTCATAATGCAAAAAATTTTTTGCTCTTCCTTACTGCAACTGTTATTATTGTTACACTCTTGTTAGTTCACGGAAGCAATATAATTTGTATACTATCAAGCAGATAATTCAATGAAAATTAATTTTGCAATTTTTGAAGATTTATTTAGTATAATAAAATTAAAAAAATCATTAAACTAAACTAAACTAATCAATTCGGAAATTTTCGGGAAATTATTTAATCTCAGATTGACTCAAATTAAAAACTAAATATAGAACAATAAAAAGAAGTGCGCAGTCTTCTTCTAGTATGATGGAATGCATTTTACTTTGAAGGCGGGTCGCTTTCTCTAAGTAAAAAAAATATAATAGAAGCTTGGCATGAAAAAAAGTACAATGACTTCATTATGTTAAGCTTGTTTGAGTTTTATTATTAATTTAGTGTAATTTATTTTTATTATTAATTTTCTAATCATACGGAAATTTATCATATTATGATTAAGCGTTTTTTCAAGCTTACTCGGTTACTGTTGTTACTATTGTTGTTGTTATTCTTTAATATATAAACTAAAGACGGAATTGATTACAAAGTGAATCGACCGGCACGACGCAAGAAATCGTGACACGGTTTTCGAATTTTTCTAAGTCGAACGATAAATATCTTTTCCCTAGACTGTACACTGGTACACAATAGAGTACAGTTTGATACAGGATTTAATGTGGGTTTATCATGTAATCCTGTTTTTTTGGCCTTTACATTTTATTAAATTTGTTGTTTTGTTCTCTTTCGATTTGTTTTGTTTTGTAGATTTTTTTCATTTTTTCAAATTCTATTGAATGCTGAGAAAATATTTATTAGCTACACAGAATCGAATTGTCCGAAGGAGTAAAAGTGAATGGCAATTTTAATTCGCTTGTATGATCGCCATTGAATAGAGAGTATGTTTCTCACGGCGACCTATGACTCATATTTTTGTCATTCTGTAACGATTATCTAATGATTATTACTCTGAATAATTAGTATTCTATGAGAAAATTATCAATCAGAAGAGAAGGTCTAATCACGCCTTATAATATTTCAATCACTTACGTACATATTTTTTTTTTTTTTTAATTATTCATCATTTTAATAAAAGAGTTTTGAAAGCTTTTAGTGCGAGATTTTTAATCGGACCGACTTAATCGCTCATGTTATAATTTATCATTCACCATTTATTTTATTATTTTATTTACTTCTGTCTAATTTCTTCCTCTGGCTCCACAAAATTTAAATTTAAAAAAACTCTTTAATATTTCGCAATAAAAAATATATTTAATTACTTTTCTTAGTTGATTCATTTCTTTTATCATTTTTTGCACGCATGATTATGTGTTAATCTGTACTTTAATTTTGTCAATATAGTGATTATTAATCGAAATATATTTTAAATATATTTATATGTATAAATTATGTAATGTAATTGTAATGATCCAATAACGGAAGAACTTATTGAAGAGTTTAAAATTTGTCAAAAGAGAGTTTAAAAGAGATAGAAAAAATTGTACACATTAAAATATTCAATTTACTTTATTAGGTATTTTTTAAAATTAATTAAATAATTAATTAATACTAACTGGTAGACAAATACGAAACAGAGAGTAGAAAAATACATAGAAAAAAGACTATTATCTGACTATAATATCAATGTATAATACTCATTAATACAATTTCTGTTGTAATTCACAAAAAAAAAAGTCTAATTACTCAATCAACTACTCTCAAATGAAAATAAATGCGTGTAAGTGTCAAGTGTATGAGTTTTTATTGAAAAACACTGAATTATGAATGAAGCACTTAAATAGGTTCGTTGATAAAAAAATTTATGATAGTTCGTTATGTTATTTATTGTAGTGATCCAATGAAGGAAGATCTTATTAAAGACTTAAAAATTTGTCAGAAGAGAGTTTAAAAGAAATAGAAAAAATTGTATCCACTAAAATATTCAATCAAACTTTTTTTATGAAATTAAAAAAATTGTCACAGTTATAAATGAATCGATGTAAAAATTTTAATTTTAATAAATTCTTCGAACAAATAAAATAAAAAAATCACCTAATAGTTTCTAATAGAAATTCCTAAAACAGAAAGTATTATCAACACCCATAACAATGACAATAGTCCAACTATAATTACAAAAATTTTCCACGGACTATTCACCAAATTTCTCCAGATCTATGCAGCGCTCAACAAATAATTCAAGATGCTAAATTACCAACTACTTTTTGAGCGTTCACTTGATACTCAATACTTAACTCTTCCATTAGCGGTGCAGTCTGTAGTTAAACAAAAGTACAAGTAGTCATATTAAATATAAATATAAATAAAACAAAATTTAAGTATAGCATTCAACAATCTCAAGATAAGAGAAATATTTAATTAAGCGTGACTTTACACCGCAAAATGGTAATCCGTTAGAGGTTTCGCGGATTTAATTCAGTAAGTCGCGTTACTTATCCACCTATATCACTAAAGTAACCAAAGGTTAAATGACTAGTTATTAATATAATATAATATAATAATATGAAGACGAGCTTGAAGCTTGTTAAACCTGCAACGAACAGATGAGCAATGAACTTGACCGGAAGTAGGTCACGACTCTTCACTATTGCTATTTATATATTTTAAATTCCGCAATTATTATTATTATTATATATTATATATTATATCGCGAACGTGGCTTACCATGCGAAACTATTTTCTCTGTTATTATTTTTTATTATAAATTATTTTATTAACTATACCATAATATATTTATGGATTATTTCAGTTTTCATTAGCATTTAATTCATCGCTTTTTAACTTATTATTCATTATTTATCATTTCATTGCCTTATTACCCTATAAATAGTTTATTGTGTTGACTTTTGTGATCGACATTAAAGATAATGTGTCTTGGTCTGGATCTCACCAATGAAAAATCATCGAAAATGATAATAATAATAATAATCGGGCGGTATTTAAATTTAAATTAAACATTCCAACTTTTAACTTTTAACTTATAGTGATACTTAACCGAGCTGAGTACTTTATTTAGTTTTTAATGGATGATAGATTGAGATCGTAATTGAAAAGTGTTCTCGGAGAATTTTAAACGTCTATATATATTGTAATATATAATAATGTTTAATTTTATTTATAGGCGCAGTGAGTTTAAGTTGTTATTGGTGAGAGGTAAGAGTATGATCTTACTTTCACTTCTTGGGTATGTGGACCCAGACAAAAAAAAAATTTATATTCATGTCAGATGTATGTATGTATGTATATAGATCTCGAGATATTCATATTTATGTCGATGTTAAATTAAATATTCATTTTTTCTAGTAACAGATAAATTATTTTATTATTTAGAAAACTGTTAGAAATTTTGCTTCATTTTTCAAATTTATTTATTGTGGAGCAAAGCTCCACTTTTTAGACTAAAATAAATTTTTATTGGCTAAAACAAGCTTCATATGCCAAATTATTATCAAATACTTCAAAAAATTTATCTGAAGTTTAGGTTTGTTAATATTGATTATATTTTTAAAAAACTTTTGACTTCAGAAAATTGAACCAACTTTTGATAAATATTATTTTGTTGATAAATCCTAACGTAAAAAGTAAAAAATAATAAATTATTTTAACATTACTACGTTTAATTCAATAAAATTAATTACTTTAATGTTACTGAAATGAACTTTTACATGGCAATTTTTAGGATTTCTTAGTAAATAAATTACTATAGAGAGAATTTATCGAAAAATTCTGCTTGTAGAAAATAAAAAAAAATATTGATACAATTTTTCTTTCATTTAAAATTTATCTGTTGTATATACTCATTTTGTAATTTTTAATCGAACTTAAGTATTTGATGAATGTTAGGATTTACAGGATTTAGAATTTTTTCAAAATAAAATTATTGGTTAGATTTTCAAGAGCTTCGAGTATGAATAATTTACTATAATTTATCGAAACGTGATCGACTAATCGATTTTTTATATTTTTATCACTTCTAATAAGCGATAGGATGTTTTTTTTCTCAAAATTTTTTGATTGATATTTTTTCGATCGATGGCGAGTTAAGCGCAAATGAGCTAAAATGGCTATCAAGAAAACTTCTCAAGTTTTTTTGCAAAAAAAATTTTCTTTATTGACATTTTTTACAAAGTTAACTAAAAAATTTTTCAAAAAATTCTTTGAAGAAATTCATACAATTCTAAAGAGATATAAGTTACAATAGCATTTAACAATTTTAACACATTTGGTAAAAGTACTGTTTCATAAAACCAAAAACAAAAATGATTATTGTTGATGAAAAATTTTTATATCAATAAAAATTTATAAACAATTTTGATTTATTCAAAATCATAAAAAAAGTAAATTTCAATTACAAATTCTCAATTAAATACAAAAAAAAATTTTTTTATTTAAAAAAAAATCGATCTTAATTCATTGAATATTTATTTAAAGTAAAAAATCTACCAAGGTCACAAAAATTTTTTAAAAATTTCGCTTTTTCTCCACAACTCATATTCTTAATTTCATAAACAAATAAATTAAACTTCCTAACCAAAATAAGCTGTTAAATGAATTTTATTTTTTTTTTTTTTTTTTCATCAATACAACTCGCGTAAAAAAAAATAAAGTGCGGAAATTAATTTCTCGATACTTATTGCTATAACTCAAAAACTAAGAGGAAGAGAAAGAAGACCGGTCTGACAACGGATGTCCGAAGCCGCAAACTTGACCCACATTCTTCGGACGGTGTGGTTGACCTACTATTTATTTTTATTATCATTATTATTATATGTATTTATATTGTAAGTTGTAACTACACCTTACTTCTTACTTCTCATTCTCATATTAGTTCTTGCGTTCAGCGAACCAACTTATAACTTGGCTTACAGATCTTGTCGCTGACCATAAGTGTTTTATCCATTAGATTGTGCATTTTAGTCACTAATAGTTATCGTTGTAGCCGAAGCTAGGCAATTTATATCAACCGAATCTGATTACCACCCACCAAATAAATTCTCAGCACGAACGCGGAACAGGTCACACGCAACTTACGTTTTTACAATCGCTTTAGAAATTTTAATACATCACAATTTTTATCCAACTCTCATATAATACTTAAATACTTTACCTCAATATTTATATATTAATTTTGTTGATATTATACAAACATGAGCGTGCTTTCATCTTTCATCTCTACTCGGCATTAAAGATGCAAAGTACCTTGACATTGAGCGCCTATCAAGGAAAATAAAATGAAAACTGGATCAACCGGATCTTTTAACAAAACTTTCGACGATAAACATGAAACATTTTTCATTTATTATTTATGAATAAAAAACAGAAACAAATAAATCCGTCAATTACCACCTACCGAGCAATCCAATCCAACGATTATTATTACTCGGTATATGGGTACATATTTTATTTATTAAATGACGTTCTAAGTCATGGCCAATCATATCAGGAAATACTGTCAATGTCGGATACGATGCGACGTTCATGTCTGACTAGACATAATAGAAGAGTCTTTACTTTAAAAGTAAATAAAAAATATATAATGTAATGATGATAATACAAGTAACAAGTTAAAGATTGACACGGCCTTTACTTTCACCGTCGAACAAGGTCTAGGCCGTTTATACCTTTTTTGTATTTTTTTTTTTTTTTTTTTTTTTTTTTTTTATTGAAGGCCCGTTTGTTATAGATTTTTATTGTTTATAGCTTTTTAGTTTTTTTAGAATTATAGATGACAGTAATAAGGTGCAAAAATTTAATTATACACTGAAAAAAAAATTCTTGACGTAAATTTTCTTGGCTCAAGAAAATATTATGGAAGATTTCTTGAAAATTTCTTGAATTAAGTCAAAGTTTTTTGAGCCAAGAAAATTTCTTCTTGCTCCAAAATAACTTTTGTCTTACTTAAAATTTTCTTGGTGCAAGAAGTTGTTTTTTTCTGTGTAGAAATATTAGTATCTATGCTAAGAGTAATAATAATGATTATAATATTTGCAGTCATTACATTATATGACTATCGAAAATTAAAAATTATGAATAGAAAAATTTTTTGATTGGTTTTCTTATATTTTTAATTAACAGTACAATTAATTTGAATTTTTTCTAAAATAAATTTTAAAAAATATTTTCACCATAAAATAAATTATCGAGAAAATTTTTTTCATTCTTTTATTTAGATGATAATTTTTAATTTTATTAATAATAATAATAATAATAATAATAATAATAATAATAATAATATAATAATCAAGTTGAATTAAGAATAAGAATGAGAATGAAAATAAGTTCTCACGTTGACGTACGTAACATGACAAAATAATAAAAAAAAAATGTATGAGAAATTTATACATTTACAACAATTATCTCATGCGAAAAATAATAAAAAAGTATCTCTTCACTTTCTCCGTTTGCCGTTATAAAAATTTAAGGAAATGTGATTCGGTGGCATTTATATGTTTATGCTAATGATTTTAGTAATTGTATATTATTTTTTTTTTATTTAGACTTCCGAGGAAATTAATTATGCTTTTGAGTTATGAGACAGTGGTAAAATGAGTTAACTGTAAATGTTTATTTATAAGGTATTTTTTCTTTTTTGTAAAAAACCTGTAAATTTATTCTGCATGTTTCTTCGGGAAGAAACATTTTTTTTTTAACTTTTTAAGTTTTAACTGTGAAAAGTTTTAGTAGGTAAAAGAAGGAGGAAACTATGTGACCGCAATATGGATGAATTAAAGTATGAGAAAATTGGTGTCATTGGAAAATATTTGGGAAGAATGTTTGGAATTCAAAGCATTGATAGTTGGAAGTATTAAATAAGTATTTAGTAAAACAATAGGATGAGATTTTAATCAATTTTTATTTATCACGAATATAACAATGACTCTTGAATTTATTAAATTTATTATTTTTATTTTTATTTTCAATAAGTACGCAAATTTATTCAACAATAAAGCGCAACCTTTAACAGAACATCGTTAGTATTATAAATATCCACAATATTTTAAAATTCAATAATTCGATTCTCTTGTAACCAACTTATACAATAACATATATAATTATAAATTGTTTTTTTCCTATCAGTCGAAATATTCAAACGAAGATTCGTGCACGTTTTTATTTTCAACAAGTGCGCTTCGTTTTATTTCAATTTATTATTTACAGATTAAATACAAATGAAATAGAGTCACTATTTGAACCACAGATTGCTTCAAAATTTTTAGCTATTTTTTTTAATTATTCATTATTTTAATAAAAGAGTTTTGAAAGCTTTTAGTGCGAGATTTTTAATCGGACCGACTTAATCGCTCATGTTATAATTTGTCATTCACCATTTATTTTATTACTTTATTTATTTCTGTCTAATTTCTTCTTCTGGCTCCACAAAATTTAAATTTAAAAAAACTCTTTAATATTTCACAATAAAAAATATATTTAATTACTTTTCTTAGTTGATTCATTTCTTTTATCATTTTTTGCGCGCATGATTATGTGTTAATGTGTACTTTAATTTTGTCAATATAGTGATTATTAATCGAAATATATTTTAAATATATTTATATGTATAAATTATGTAATGTAATTGTAATGATCCAATAACGGAAGAACTTATTGAAGACTTTAAAATTTGTCAGAAGATAGTTTAAAAGAGATAGAAAAAATTGTATACACTAAAATATTCAATTTACTTTATTAGGTATTTTTTAAAATTAATTAAGTAATTAATTAATACTAACTGGTAGACAAATACAAAACAGAGAGTAGAAAAATACATAGAAAAAAGACTATTATCTGACTATAATATCAATGTATAATACTCATTAATACAATTTCTGTTTTAATTCACAAAAAAAAAAAAGTCTAATTACTCAATCAACTACTCTCAAATGAAAATAAATGCGTGTAAGTGTCAAGTGTATGAGTTTTTATTGAAAAACACTGAATTATGAATGAAGCACTTAAATAGGTTCGTTGATAAAAAAATTTATGATAGTTCGTTATTTTATTTATTGATTTAAATATTTATAATTAATTAGACTGTTTGATAAAGAGAAGTTTGAAGAAGCTCGACTAATTTCGTCGAGATAAATATTTTTATTTTTCCATATAAAATTTTTTACTTTTATTTATTTATTTTGGTTTGTTTTGCGTCTTAGCCAGTCCCGGTGCTGGGTATCGATATATTTTTTATTCAATTATTTTAATTTATTTATTTATTATATAATTATCAATAATTCTCAAATCGTATCTTCCAAAATTACAATCAATTCTTAAACTAAAAAATAAACATTCCTTTTTTCACACCAATCTTTCTGCTTTCTCAAATTAAAATAATTTTTTTTTTATAAAATTTAAAAAATTCTCACAGTTATAAATGAATCAATGTAAAAATATTAATCTTGAAAAATTCATCAAATAAATAAAATAAAAAACAAAATACATCTTCTATACGACTTAAGAATTATTAACAATATTAATTGATTAAAAATCACATAGGTATAAACAACGCGTGTTTAAAAATTGCATATCCTAAATGACATCGATGGACGCAATTATTGACAGTCTTAATTATTAACTATTCATTTACTTATAACCCTTTTCATATCGTACAATAATTTGTTACTCAACCGACTGTCATTGTAATAATAATAATCATATGAACAATAATAATATTAATAATCCACATCAACAATTTATCAATTACTAAATATATCACTCCTATAAACCCTATAGAAAAAAAAAATTCCCAATAAATAAATAATTAAACTAGCCGCATAAAAGCGACCGTCTTCGTCGATCGAGAATTAAATTAGCTATTTAATAAATATCTCTAAAATATTATAACTAATAACTAACTAACTGACTGACTAACTAACTAACAGCACAATCAATACCTCCCTCTTGTCCCATCACAGATTTAAAGACTTTCTGCATTTTATCTCACTCTTACTTACTAATAATTATTTGAAACATTGACTAGAAAAAAAAATTTCCGTCAACACCAATCAATAAATCACCTGTCTTATCCTTAATTCATAAATATTCATGACAATAATTATCAGTCTTTATCTTTTGAATCTGTTGAGTTTTTACGACGATACTGATAAGACAACAATTTATTACCACGTGTTAGAACTGATCTAAGGATGTTTGTAGTCCGCGTTCCCGCGACATCCGATGGCCGCGGGGCATTTCGTTACGCAGCTTTGTTATGTCTTTTTCTTTGTTCTCTTCTTGACGTTGCATTACTGCTGGGACTTGATGTTGACGCTTTTTCACAATCTGCTGTTGGCATTGGTTTTAACTCTCTGAAAATTATTTTCAAAATTAACTCGAAAATAGCTTAATTTAACATAATTCAAAAAAAATGATTTTGTTAAACAAACAAAAAATAGAGATTGAAGAAAAATATATAGTAGCAACTATTTTCATTATAGTTATTTTAACAAAATAATTTATTTAGTTCAACAACAAAATTTGTAAGACCAACTAACAAATTAATGTTACTGCAACAAAATATTTTTTTTTAAATAAAAAAAAATGTTTGTTATCCCTTTGAAAGAATTTAATTGGTTCAACAAACCAATTTGTCAATTTAGCTAAATTGTTTTGTTGAACTAAATAAAGGGTTCTGCTACAATAACAAAACTGTTTTTTTTTTTTTTTTTTTTTAATATAACATATAAATCAAATTAGTTATTACACAACTTATGTTTTGTTATCATAACATATGATTTTTTATAACTGTGCTACCATAATAATTTGTAATCATAACTTGTCTTATACTGTCCTAACAAAAAATTTCTTTCAGAATGGAATTCAAAATTGAACTTGATAAAAAATTGGAATTTTTTAAATTTCTTGTCTAGTTCAATTACAAATTCTAAAGTTGTTGAACCGAGCAACATTTCTCAAAATAAAAAAAATTTCTATTAAAATTATAAGAACGGACATTAAAAATCTCATTTCCGTAAGTCGTAATATAATTTAATGATATTAATTTTTTGTATTGAAAAATTTACCTGTAATTAAGGAGATCTTCATCATCAGGCAATCTAGAAATAAGATCCAGGATCTCATTGTTTGGAATCGAGTGGGGCCTCAGAAGTTTCCTGAAGAACTTATTGACTCCCCAGGCCAAAATTAAGTAACGTATGGGCACCAAATACAACACAATGCTACCAAGAACAGTTAGGATCATCGCCAGGTAACTCAGGTAAGGTACGGTGAAGTTGAAGAGATTTTTAACTCGCTCACAGAGACTCGCGATATAACCAATTGAGTTTTGAACTGTCTGAGTCACTTCTTGAATTGCTTGCAATCGCTCTTTTAGACTTTTCTTCTCTTCCTGTAAGATTAATACGAAAATTAATAAACAATTATTTATTATTATCTGTAACTATAAATACTTATATCTAAACTTATGACACTCATCAATCTCAAATTTATAATTATCGTTATTAGTTAACATAAAATGTGAATTATTGCTCGGTAAATCAACCAGCAGAAGATTGATACCGTACTTCAAGGTATAATAACATTAAATCACCGATTTAACAAGCTTGTAAAGATAGCGTTATTACGAAATAAAAATAAAAGTTAAACGTCTGTCTGCAATTTTATGTAATAACCTATTACATCAAACATTTTTCGCTTTCTCCCAATTTTGACAATGCCGTAAAAATGCGATAAAGATTTGACATTAATGCAAATACGTAAAACTTTCTGTAAGAAACTATTTTAAATTCTGAATTTATTCTGTCGAATTGTTTGCTATTGTTTACTATTCTTAAAACGTTGAAATAATAACAAAAATAAATACATTAATTTTAATGCTACATTCTTACGATTATGAAGCGATAATATTCCTATTAGTACAATGATGAAATCAAAATTACAATGTATTTTGGAACATACATGTATATATATTAAAACAACACATAAATTTAATTATAAGAACGAAATTGTATAAATCATATCTGCTACATTTGTACTTTTACACGCACTTAAAAGGCCAAAAAATTGCTTTTTTTGATCATTTTTTCTGAAGAGAATTTTTAATGGATTAATATGAAAATGAATATCCTGATAGTAGTAACTTTGAACTTTAATTATTATTAATTTAGTTCTTTTTTTTTTTTTTTTTACAAATAATGATTTTTCTAGCTACTGTAGACGATCTCTACATTTAAAAAAAAAGTAATAAAAATGTTGAGTGACTTTTAAGAGATGAATTTTTGTGTTCAAATATTAAATATACTGAGTCAAATTCTAATCGAGCAAATTAATGCACTAGATATTAATATAAAACGATTGTAATTTTCAGATTGTATTAAATAAATAAAAGTAGTACCTTATCTTTATCATCTTCATCATCATCATCATCGCCTGGAGTAGGCGGACCATCATCAGAATTAAAATCCGAATCATGAGTGATAGAATGAACTTGAAATGAAGATGAAGAACTGGAACTGTTGGTTAACAATGAAACGCAGCAATATTTAAGCATAATCAGCAGTGCTGCGACAGGAATCATATAAGGCTCAAAGTAATAGCACCCGAGGACAAACAGTACAAGTGCAACAATACTCCGCATTTTACTCTCCCATTCCCAGCAGCTCCTATGAAACAAATAGCGGATAAATAATGTAATAATAATAATAATAATAATAATAATAATAATAGTAAAGTTAAAACAGTAAATAGCAGCTTGGTGAGTAATTATAGTCAACTAACAACGTAACCAGAGTTAAGTGGCACAGTTATTATTTAAATACTAACTCTATATTCGTATTTGCCTTTTGTAATCAAATAAACTTACTGGATGTATTTTCCTAAATCAATGAAATACATAATAATAGCCTTGAGTCTCAGTACATTGCGCAAAAAAACTTGTCGCTTGAACTTTATCTCAGGCTCCATGTACTTCTTTTCTTTTGGGTTCAGAGTGCGAATGCATGCTCTCACGACATTCCAAACCACCCGTAGCTCCAGTAAAATTTGTGGAAAATTTCCCTTAGCACGTCCGCGTAATTTTTTATCCTTCAATGCGTACCATCTCTTTTCACCGTTCCGGATTTTCAGTAATGGAATTGCTATTTTGCCCAAAAATTCAACTTTATGATCACGGTCCTCGTCGTACACTGTCACCTCTAATACCGAATTTATGTCTTTGACGTTGCTGAAACATTTTAATAATAGATTATTAATTAATTTATTAAAATATACAATGTTGAACAGTCAGGAATTAAAATTTCAAATCAAGATTTAATCGTCAATCTTTTGATCTAAAATTTGCATGCTTTTAAATTTTAATCCAATAAACAAAAGTTTGATTTTTTATTTGATAATAATAAGAATTATACGCACTTAGAATTTCAAAATTCAATTTTTTTTCAATTTATTCTCCCAATGTACATATATTTAAGTATAAAAACTTCAAACGCTTTTTTCAAGATCGTCTACCGTAGCTAGAAAAATTATTGTTTGTAAAAAAAAGAACTAATAATTCAAGTTCAAAGTAACTACTATCAGTATATAATTTTTCATACTAATCAATTGAAAATTTTCTTCAGAAAAAATTGCTGCCTTGTAAGTGCGTAAACTCCTAAAAATTACTAATGAACTTACAAAGTAAAAATTTTCTGCCAATTGGGTGCCAGAGTTTTGTACTCAGTCTGAGTTTGTAACCGTGAATTGACTAATTCCAGGACACAAAAAGGATCACTTTTTCCTCCTAAGTCAGCGGCAGCAAGCCCTTGTGCTCTGTAGACCTAAAAGAGAAAATTTTTCATTAAAAACGTGGATATTTATTTGAAATAAATTTTAAAAAAGAATAAGTATATTTTTCAATCATTGAGGCCTATAAAAATAAAATTGAAAGTTAATTTTTCAATTTTAAATTACAGGAATTGAAGACAGATAAATAATAAATAGCAAAAGTACTAACTTTAACAGTAAGATGCCCAACATCTCGGGGTCTTTGCAACGAATTCCAGAGGGAATATCTATCTTCGACCCGACCGCGTTCCTGAGGAGTTTCTTCATGGGCAGCAAGATCACTAATAGTTTCGCTGGCAGTCGTACCGCTGATAGTGAGTAATAAAAAAATACTTCCAGCCCCATCTTCCAGTTCTTTCCAAATCCTATGGGTCGTTTCGCGCTCCAATCCCGCTAAGTCAATGGTCGTTCTGCCCATCAAGTCGTCTTGGTGACCCTTGTCTCGGTCCCATACCGTAACCTCCAGTTCCTGACCCAGATAAGGGTCCTCGTACAGATGGAGGTCGAACTGCTCAAGCCACACGGGGTTTACCGTCTTGTTCACGACCTTTGATTTGTATTTTTCAGTTCCCAATCTGAGGAAAAAATTTTTTTTTCTATTATTAAAGATAAATTTGTTTATCAAATATTTTTAATTTATTATCTTCAAGTGGTAGAAGGAGTAGAAATATTGATAAGCACTTATTTATAATTTTAATTGTTTATTTTATATGATAAATACCTAAATTTAACGTAAGGATCCGAAAGGCCGTCGATGTCCATAGGTAATAAACTTTTGGCTTCGACGAGAACAATTGTCACAACAGAACTCCATATTTGTGATTTTAGTCGCCGATTAACGTCTGCTAATCTGTTTGTTCTCTGGAAGTACTGTAAACAAATTTTTTAGTTATTTTTTTATCAATTATTTTTATTCTTATATAAATATTTTAAATGATATCTATAAAAATTTTTTTTAGCAAGTGAATTTCAAAAAAAAATCAAGAGTGTTATGAAATTTAAATTAGCAGCCACCTGACAAATTTTTTATTGAAAAAATCACACATAGAAGATTTAAAAAACTAAAATTAAAAAAAAAAAAAAAAAAAATTCAAAAAATTGTTAAATGTCTGCTAATTTCAGTATCACAATTTTTTCTAATATATTCATCTCTCTGCACACACTCAATTTTCATGTCTATCCATTTCCAGAAATAAAAAAAAATACCCTCGTAACATCCTCAACTTTCTCTTTCCATCCTTCCTTGAGTCTATCAATAAAATCAGGCGTGTGTTTATTTTCTCCACTATGTTTATCATGAATCTCAATAACAGGAACCGGCGTGGATATTATTTTAATGAACTCCTCATGCTCGCCACTATTTTTAAACTCCACATCAAGTTCTCCCTTTTTGCCCTTGGAATCCTCCTTGCCCTCGGACTCCTTAGAAATCAAGGGCAACCTGTCCTTCTTTACATCCTTCTTGCATTTATCCACAATCCAGGTCTCAATCGGCTGCAACCAGGGATGTTTATCTGCCTTCTCCTCTAGAATCCTCTCGACCCTATCCTCTATTATTTTCTCCATAATACTTTCCACCCTTTTTTCCAGCGACTGTTTGAAAGCCTGGACCGACTTTTTATGTCTTTGTACCTCGTCCATGTTCAGTCCGTATCTTCTCTTCCCGACATTTTTTCTTCTCGTCAATTTTTTGTCTTCTTCCTCGTTTCCATTTTTTTCTTCTTCTTCTTCTTCTTCTTCTTCTTCTTCAAGTTTACTTTTGTCGTCAATATTTCTCAAACTAACTTCTTCTTTTTTTTCATCTCTTTCTATGTCGTCGCTCATTGCGTCACTCGTGAAGAAATGTTCATGACTAACTTTGTCATCACACTCTTTTTTGTCATTATTATTTCCCAGTTGGTTCTCCATGTTAATTTCAAACATGCAATGTATTTTTAAAATTACTTATCATTATTTTTTTATTGTAATAAAAACTGACAATTATGTACTTAAAAAAATAAAAAAAGTCTAACTAATAAAATGAAGAGATAAAAATTATTATTACGAGGCCTTACTAGGAATTAAATAAAGCCGCCTTGTATTCGATAATAAACTCAATTGTACATTAACATACACATCATCATTATATGATACACGATATATACTCCGACACGTTATATATATGTTATATGTTACATGTTAAATTAACTGAGTCGTACATTTTTTTCAATTAAAGAGGGGATAGGACTCAATACACATAACAGCATATTTATATACAATACACACATAAATATGATAAATATTGTTTATATATTAAATAGAATTCGATGTAAAGACCGAAAGATAAAAATTACTTTACTCCAAAAAAAATAGGTTGAAGTAATTACTTTATTGACGGCCTTTAGTTATCATTATCACTTGTCACTTTTATTATTACTGTATATTTTATATTGTATATTGAATATTATATATTAGGATCGTAGCGTGCACGTTAATGTTGGTCTGAAACGAATGTGGATAAAGATGTGGATCTACGGCTTACGCTTACGAATACGGGCAAAGTCCTCCCACTCCGAATAAAATGAAAGCAACATACACACGGTGATATTATACGTACGGTACTCAATTGGCTATCGCAACAAGTTAGTCTATTTCCGCGATTCGGCTTTACTTTTTTTTATGTAAGACCATACAAAAAAAACCTTGAATTGCGTCATTAGTCATCCGACATCAGACACCAAGCTAATGAAAAGGAAGGTATTGACGGTGAATGGAAGCGGATCATCGAGTTCTTAGAGTTTAAATGTTAGAAGAGCTCATCTGTATTGAGGTTTTATTATTAAATTGAAAAGTTTGATGAGAATAAATTTTTTTTTAGCTTTGGCTTCGGCCTTTTTATTATTATTTAATATCAGGTATTAAGTGGCTTTGATCGGTATTTTTAGCTCATTAAAGACTTAGGTAATTAAAGTTGTTAGTTTTCAAATATTTGTGAGATTATACGAGTTCTTTGAAATAAATTGGTAATCGGAGTTAACAATTTTAATTTAAAAGTTGGCGTTTTTGGATTTTTTGGTCAATTTTTTAAGGTTTTCTTCTTTAGGATTTTTAGAAAAAAGATTTTTAGAAAAAAGAGTAATAAACAGGAAAGGTTTTAGGAAAGTTGTTGGGAAAAAACTCATGGGAAAAACCCATAAGCCGGAGAGAAAAGGCTCCGGATCTTAAAATGTACAAATATTTATAACTTAATCCTATTACAACTGAAAATTTAAAACTAAATTATTTATTCTATTGAATTTACTACATTTTACAATCTCAAAATCTTAACTGTAGCCTAAATGTCTAACAAAATAATTTTAATTTTTACTAAATTTTTACCTAATTTTTAAATAATTTTAAAGTCAGCGGTCACATGACCGCCACACTTCTTTTTAATAATTATTAATTTTTAGATCAATTATCTAAAAATGTAGTTAAAAAAATTGTGTAAAAATCAGAGACTGATCTTATCAGCCGTTTTTGATAAATCTTGCCGAACGACTTTGAAAAGACAGTTTTGAGAAAAAGGCATTTAAGTTTTCATTCAAATCCAAAATTTTTTTTTAAATTCTTACTGCGTATAATCCTTTACCAAGTCTAATATTTAATAGATCTATAATAAAATAATTTTATCGACTAAACTAAAAAGATACTTGATGCCTCAAATTTTTAATAAAGAAAATTATAAAGGAGAATAATAAAAAACATTCGACATTGGAATATACATTTAAATTTTAAATAAATTTATATTATCATTCAAACGATAATTTTACTCATAAATATTTAAAGATAAAATTATATCTTCATTTAAAAATATAATTTTCAATAGAAAAATTCTACTGTAAGAATTTTTTGTTAACAATTCGGGTCACTTGTCATTTTCATCAAAAGTTCATTTTTCTCATCTTCCATCACATATTTCTTAAATTACGCAGCACTTGAATTTTCTCGACGAAATATCCTCCATAAATAAATATGAAATATCTTTGATACTAACCATTTTTATCAGTACAAAAATGCATTACTACCAGGAAACAAACCCGCGATAACCTAAGCAAAACCGGATGCACATGAAGGAAACAGCCGTGAGTCCTATCTCGTAACTCTTAACCGCGAACACCAGTCTAGTCGATGAATTTAAAAAATAAAACTACCTGCTCTTTTTCTTGCTGGTTTCTCGGCCACAGAGTGACAGTTAAGAATATCTCTCCAAGATGAACTTGCGGTCTTGCTGGGTCTTTCAGCTTCAAAGTAATATCATGAGGTTGTCCTAAATCGAATTGCGTGAGATCCAGCGGCGCCGCGCCCATGAAATCATCTTGTAGACCCCAATCGTAATCGAATACCTTTAATTTGAAAACTCAATTACAACTTTTGTCACCAAACTTCTGATGAATCAATAATGAGACAGTAGTCGTATTGATTATTTTATTTAATAATAATAATTATAATGTAAGTTTAAAAAGTTAAAAAGTACACGTCTCAAATGCTTGTTTTTTTCATCAATCATGTTTTAATTAAAAAAGTTAAAAATAATTTTTTTTTTCAGCTAATTAAAAAAATTTTTTAATTAAATAAATTGGTTTTTATAAATAAGAAGAAATTGAAATTTTCAAATTGACCGATCATGATTATATCCTTACTATATAAACTAACAAACGTCCACATAAAAATGATTACAATTAGATTTTCTTCTCTAACTATCTCTAGTAAAACTCTTGAGTCGTAAAGTTTGTAAGTTGAAGTATCTTCTTTCTAACTAGATGTTTTTTATGGCATATTAGAGCATTCTAACAATAATAGAAATGATACAAGACGAGTCCCATGTTTCTCATCATTTTATCAAAATAAAACATAGTTCTGTTGAGACGTGCAACAATAAAAATAAAAATAATAATCTATATGATTAAGAATATACGGAAAATTTTGTCTCTGGCATATGTACAAGATATAATGTTTTTTCTATTTTTTTTTTTTTTTTTTTTTACAATTTTATATATTTTTTAGTAATAGTAAATTTTTTATGACAAATTTTTGGAAGAGTTTTGAATAGTTTAATAATGCTATAATTTTTCTTTAAATTTATTTCAAAAGTACCCAAACTATGTATATTGTTATAAAAAATTATTGAGCCAAAATTTTTTATTAATAATTTGTAATTCTTGGTAGTTACATAGTAACTACAGTTTACTAGTAATAATAAAAAATAATAATAATATACCTTAATATTAAGAGGTTGAAATGGATCTTCAATAGGCAGTGTGACACTTTCATCCCACACTGGGTTTAATTCACGATGAACTGTCCGAGATTTATGTAACAATCTACCGCAGCATTTTATCTTAACATAAGGATCACTTGCCCCTGTAATAAAGTTCAATACATCCATACATACACATAGAACCGCTAAGTGACATTATTATCTATTAACTGACATTTCATTTCTATACAAAATATATAAGGAACAAAGTTAAGAATAATCTAGGTAAAGTGGGTGTAAACCACTTCTATATCAAAGAAGATGAAGATGAAGATTAAAAAATTGTACCGCATCGATCCATAGCCACGAGATTGGCACCTCGGCGAATGTGCATACGCAGCTGGAAAAATGCATGCTGTCTCAATGCCAATTCGCGTCGCCGTGCTAATTCATTTGACTGAGAACTCTCATACGTCGAAGGAACTGCTGATGAAGATCCTGACATGGGGTCTTGGGGGTCTTGAGCCTCGCGGGATGCTCGGGCTGACAGTTTCGATGAGTTGTCGCTGCATCTTCCCGGACTGTCTTCGAGGGATGATTTTCCACGGGCCAGAGGAGATTCTGCAATTTGTTATTACAATATTTAATTTTTTTTTTTTTTTTTTTTTTAGGTCAACAATAAATTTTAATTTTAAAAGTAAACTGAAAATAAAAAATTTAATAAAAATTCATGAGCCATCAAGGACATAAATGTAATAAAATTTAAATGTTGCATCTTAAAACGCTACTAAAATCGAAAGCAACCATCTCAGCAATGCGGCGCACTAATAATCATAAATCTCTTTTATTCTTCAAGTACCAATTAATTTCCATAATACCAAGCGAGTGTGAGTTTAAGTACTCAAATCAATAATTTATAATTTAAAATGCATATAATAATTCATAATAAAATTAATAATTAATAATTTATAATTTTAGAAAGTACCTGGATGATTGAGTGCAATTTTAGCCGGACTGTGAGTGGTGGAAGAGCTTTTGCTGTGCTCGGAAGAATAATCGGCAGCATAATCAGACTCTACACCAACACTGTGAGTCGAATCGTGAGCATCCTTAGCTTTTTTGCGCTCTTTGCTGCGAGCCCTTGCCCACCGGTTTTTTAGGGTCGCGAAGAAGGTCTGGGTCCTCTGGGCGACCGATGCTACGTGCCGGTGGTGGTGATGGTGTTGCTGGACATGCGAGTGTCTGTGCTGGGAGGGTTGGGCCGAAGACGCCCTGCCCGTCGACAACTCTTCATTATTAACTCGTAATTCTGTGGCACTTCGTGACAACTGCCTATTACCGTTTAAATTTAAATGAGATCTGTCTTCTTCTTGCCCTGTAGTTGGTCAATTACAATTTTATTTGATCGATTAATTATTGCTATTAGTAGTAGTGATAATTATTGTTCAAGTATTTACCTTGTTCACCGTCCTCGGAACCAGAAAGTAATTCCACACTCTTGCTCATTATTTACACGCGTATTAATCGTTGTATTTTTTTTATTTTCTAAATTTTTATTTATTAGCCGGTTTATTTTGTAATTTGTTGATAGTAATTTTAATTTTTTTAAACGTTTTTTGATATAAACAATACGATTTGCTGCGAGGTGCATGGTTTCAATGAATATTCAACTTTAATACTCACCACCATCGACCGATTTAAATTTATATACATTTATTTTTTTCCATTTATTCTCCGGTTTAATCTGGAAATATTAAAATTTTATCAATATTTAATTTTTTTATTTTTTTATTGTTATCAATTTAAAACTGATGTTCAATATTATTACTTTTCAATGAAAAGTGTCAACTGAGTATCATTGAATTATATAAACAATATTGTATAGAAATAAAATTAATCAATTGACAGTCTCATTTCAAAACTGTGTGATAATTCTCACATTTAAAAAAAAAACTTTGCGTACGAAAATAAATATAGATAAATTAACATAATTCTGAAAAATTACTTTAATAAAATTTAATCAATTCAACTGAAACTCAAATAAAATATTTTTTAATTTGATTAACTGTAAATATTTACAAAATAATAATTAACAGTAATAATAATTACTAAATTTTAATTTAAAATAGTGTTTTATCAATTTAAAAGAAATTAAATAACTTGTTAAATATAGAAGTAAAAGTTTTTTAGTCTGATTTACGCCGTAATCATTTTGTCAGTGTAAAGTCAAATATGTAGTTATCCAGGGTATATATGAGGAGGATTATAGAATCAAAGGTTGTCCAACCCTCTTACATGGTCTTACACATGTCATAAGTCATAACATAATTAAAAAGCACACTGACAAAAGTGTCAGATTATAGCCCCTATTTATTTTATATAAAGTAATTTGAAGATTGATTATACTCAATTATTTTTATTAAATTTTTAGGTCACATCAAATTAGAGAGAAATTAATTATTATAATTTTTAAATCATAACAACTTATGTACTTAAAAAAAAAACTTTTTAATAATTGATATTTTGAGAGAAAATTATAAGCGCAAATTATGCGTCTTGGTTATATAGACGTCCTAAAGATCTATAAAAAGACAAGCACAAATTTGACATACTTAAATATTAAAATTAACACAAGAATTTTAAATTCACACAATAATGAAAAACTTTTTAATGAGTGCTAAAGAAAAATAATAAAATAATGAGTCTATAAAGTTAAAATTATAGTAGCGAAAAATTGATTATCGCAATTTTTTAGTAGGCTATTATAATTTTAATATAAACGTGCTTTTATTTTCATACTCTATGATCATACTTATAATTTTATTCATGGCAAAGTTACCGTAAAGACAAGATTTTATGTAAAAATTTCAATATTTAATTATAAGTTAAATCAACTTTGATCCTTTTGAATAAATTCAAAGGATAAGTAAAATGATACTTAGTTACTAAATTTAGTAACATTTAAAAATTGAAATTTCCTTTAAAAACAAGGATAAAAAAAAGGATATTGATTACTTAAATGTGTAAGTGCGACAACAGTGTCAGAGATTTATGACCCTACATAGCAGTGATCGAATCTCACCGAAATTAAATTATCATTATCTTGGGCTTTGTATTTTAATGTACTTGCCAGTATCTTATTTTGGCAAGATTAAAGCTAGAGTGTTTTTTAATAAATAAATAATTTTCTCGAAATTTCGAATTTTAATGAATTATTACAATTAACTTTATTGCTTAAATGTTAATGATGATGATTATTCATCTCTATAATAGATGAGTATTATTGTTTGTGCTACGGCACATGTGAGTATGAATTGTAAAAATTTTTTATAGAGTGGAAAAATACGTAGTCTCATGCTCTACCATCTGAGCTAGCCAGGCCTGAAGAAATAAATGAATAATTAATTAATTATATATTTAATTTTTAAAGTTTTGATTTAGAAATAAAATTGAATGTAAAATCAAAAATTACTGTTTTTCTAAGAATATCCTTTGCTGAGTGTAAAGACAAATATATTCTTCAATTGTGACATTTGAGTATATATAATTAACTTATATCTTGTAACTTGAAGAAGGCTAAATCAACAAGACGTTGCTTGATTGAGTAATCAGTTAATGTCTCGCCCTTATACCCATGAACCTTTAATTTATTAAAAAAATTACTCCTTTGTATAATAACAAAGCCCAGAAGTATAGTACACTTGAGACACTTTGACATTTTTAACAATTCACAAAAGTAATTGCACCCTATTTTTAAATTTAAAATCTCTATTTAGTAGAAATTTAAGTACTTTATACCGACTTTAACTTGAATATTTTATCTATAATTATAAGAAATTACTTACTACACTAATGAAGCTATTTTACTAGAATTAATTTTTCTTCTTCTCATATATATATATATAAATTAAGTTACTTTAGTTGCTATAATTTATTTTTCTCAATAATTAAAGTAAAATAAATAATATTTACAGTTATTAGTAACAACAAAATTTATCAAAATATTGGAAATAAATTTTTTGTTAATCAAAAAAATTTTTGTTATTCAATATTGAAAAAAAAAAAATGTATTGTGAAACATCTGTTACTTTTATAGTAATAATACTGAAGTTAAAACTTGAATTTGTTCAATTTTATTTAAATGAGAAAATTTACAAACAAATATTTTTTTAAATTATTTAATAAGAAATAATTATTATTGTTATTATATAAAAAAAAAAAAGTTATTTTAAAAATTAAATCACTTTAATACTTGACACAAGTTTTTTGATATAAGACTGACATAAAAAAGAAGAAGAAATAAAATAAGCTTATAACTAATAAATCCCAGTGAAATTGAAATAAACTTATTTCTTTTATCTAACCCACTATAACTCGGAAAAAAAGAAAAAAGTCTCTTGATATGACAATCACACAAAACTTACTATTTAGTCCATTACTCAAAAATAGATCAAATACATAAAAGAAAAACCCAATTATCAATCAATAGAACAATATTCTAGGGCAAATCCAAAGGTCAAATCAATAATATAAAAAAAAAATACTCTTTATCCACATTTATATTTACAACTTTGCAAAACACCTGTGTAAATTAAAATATATTATAAAAACATACACTTTTCATATCCAGTTTATTTACCCCGGGTTTGTACATTAAATAACGTAAAGTACAATTAAATAATTATGAAAAGGCGCGTGTCTAATTTGCATAATAAACAACAACAATAATCAATTATAAATTCAAGGATTGTTAAATTGTATAAAAATAAAACACTCGAGGAAGAATATAGGAGTGCTGATAGAATATTATAAAATAATAATATTATTATTACGATGATAATGGATTACGATTTAATGGTGAAGATGATAAACAATAAGAAAATATTTTAAAATTACCACAGAGCGTGTAAAGTTAAACCGTGAACATCTCGGTCGCGATTCGACACTCGTCAACGCGGTACGCGGGGCAACTGATAATTCAGAACTAGCTACCACCTAGTGTAGAGTGTACCGAGTAGACTAGAATCCTACATGTCATGCTCACACGAGAGTCGTACTCGTCTACGAGAGAGAACTACCAGGAAAATTGTAACTCGCTGAGCACCTAACTAACGAAGATGGAAAATTAGTGGATGGAGGAGGCTCTATCGACCCATAAGCGTCCATCTATATATTTACATCCATTTATACCTTAAACTCTTATACTTTTATTTATTCTGTGTAAATATTTAATAATCGTAAAAATAATTAATGTTATTATTATTATATCTAATACTCGATAAAAAATATATTTTTAACAATAGACCTTTTTATAAAATCAATAAACACGCGCAGGAGTCTATGGGTTTTGTTGCACATTTCATGCTCTATTATGTGCCATGGTGGCTACTCATTTTTTGTTATTTCTTCATGCTTTTTGGTTAAAAAATTTATTATTCAATTTAGTGAGATTTTTTTTTTAATTATATTTCTTCTTTTATATTTTGTGGAAATTTTTTACCATTTTGTTACAATTATTTGAATTTACATAAAATATGAAAGAAGAAAAATGAAGAAATAATTTTTTTTTAATTGTAATAAATTTAATGGATTTTTTCCGTCAATTTTTTTTATCATTAATTAACAAAATTTTGTATAAAATTATCTGTTCAGATTAAAAAATAATTCAATTATTAAAACTTATACAGTAAATTTTACATTTTCTATTTTCTTCTAAGAAATATTTTTAAAGATTAAATTAATGAAATTTTTGTCTTATTATTTAGTTAAATTTATTTAATTTACTATAAAACACAATTATTAATATCAATATTATTATTGAGATTAATTAATCAAGTTGTTAATAGATATTCCATTTAATTATCTTAATAAGCTTTTGGTTGCATTAATAAATGACATATATTATATCAGACTTGGAATTACTATGGAAAATAGAGATTTAATTGCTGATAAGCGTGAAAGGATCCGAACAGAATGAACAGAAGGGTCGGGGGTACTGAGGGACGGAAACGAGTTTCAATGCAAATGATCGGAAGGCGGGAAATTAATTTATGCGTACGACTAATTTGTTTTATCGGCGGTCATGTGGAATAAAAATATGTATAAATAAATATATGTTACGTGACGCTATATGACCTGGTAGCCACGGCAACGCCTGGGTTTAAATATCTTACAATTAACCCATAGTTAACGACCAGCATGATGGAAAAAATTTACCTAAGACACGCTAACGCTTTTTTTTATGCTTTTAATGTATACCCTTTTTATTTTTTTTTACGATAATTTCAATCGAAATTTATTATCATTAATTATTCACTTCAATGAAAAATTTACTCGTCAGAAAATGATGACCTAGAAATTTATAATTTGCAAATTTTTAAGTAAAAATTTTTATTCTATTATTTAATTATTAAGATTAAAGATATTAATTACTAATGAGAAAAAAATAGATTAAAAATTTTTTTATTATACAATGTACAAAAAACATTAATATAATTAAACATACACAGTATGTAACGAGCTTATCTACAGAATATATTAATATATACAGTTGAATTTATCGGACATGTCTATTAAATTTATTTTTGATTTTACTTATAAAAATTATTTAATTAGATAATTACATACACAGTATGTAATAAAGCAATTATTTAATTTTCGGAATTTATCTAATGTGCTTATTACTAGACTAAACAAAAAAATATAAATTTAAAATCTATTGACATATTTGTACATGTGAAAATTAAAAATAACGCGCTTGCGCGAGGCCAGTTTGCGCGCCCTTTCGTCGCGGTTTTTATTTCGCTTACAATTTGACTAGACTTTAATTTTTTATCAATTTAAAATTGTCTGACTAGATTTATTTAATTTTATGGAAAGCTGAATGTCTGGAGCAATAATAATTGTTATAAATAATAATAATAATAATAATACATATTTAAATGAGAAGCGAGTAATTAGTATTCCACACTAGTCTCTCGTTAGCAGACATTCAAAACTTACAATAGGAATCCCATCAAACGGCTAAACTCGCATTCAAAATTCTAAAATTAAAGTAAACAACAAATTCGGAACCGGTTCCGTTTAACTAAAAAATTTATCACAGCTCAAAGATTTTATGACCCTTAAAAAATTACTACATTAATTTAAATATATTTATCTTATATATTACAACGTTTATTATGAGGGGGAAGCACAGTTTTATTCATAATTTTAATAATTGTATTATTAAATAGTAAATGATATTGCCAGGAAATTATCGCTTTGTACAATAATATACAATACATGTTAATTAACAACAATAATTATAATTATAGTAAACTTTATCATTAAAAATTATTACATTGTCAAGTTCACCTACATAACTCATTTGAAAAAAAAAAAAATTATGTCCTGAATATTATAATCAATAAAAATTATAATACATTAATTTGCTCACCGTGGAATTTAAATAAATCAACTAAAATATTTATTAAATTTCTGACTCATATAAAATTAAATAACTTTATTTTTTAATATTTACAATTTTCGTATTTTTTTTTTTTTTCTTTAAATTTAAAGGTCAATCCAATCTAAATTATCACAAATTTTTTTAAATGAGCAAATTATTGCAAAAAAGTATCAAGTGATTATAATATTAAATAATTAAAAATTTGAATGCAAAAAAGGGTCAAGTAGTGTAATATATTTTATTACTAAAGACATTGTCATATTTTATTGACATCTGTGCTCTTCATTAAAAAAAAAAAAAATTAAACTATTCAAACGGGAAAGTCATTACATAATATTTACTAACTAAATATTAACAAAAAAAAAATATTTGTACATTAGATCTAACTTTTAACTCTTATTGATACTTATACTTATATTTATATTTATATAGATAAATATTTCTAATTAATAACTATCAAACCCCCTCGATAAATCTTGCTTACAAACATAAATATTTGCACGCATATTATTAAACAATCGTCAGCACCTTAAAAATTTAAATAAACAAATTAATAATGTAAATCAAATACAGACGATCAAATACAAATAATATATTATATTATATTATTTACAGCAAATAAGGAACTAGTAAAACTTTTTAGGTCACCAGTTATTGCCGCGTCCGCGGCCTCGGAAATTTCCACCGCGAAACGGGCTTCCGCGTTTCATCGCCCTGGGATGAAAGTTACCGGGAGGTCCGCCGTTATTACCAGGATTCCGAGGTCCTCTGAAAAACAGGAAGAGACCGACACCACCACCACCAGCAGCACCACTCAGGTACCGGGGGTTGTTTCCAAGACTGAAGGTGAATCAAGTGTCGGAGTGATTTCAGATTATGTGCAAGCTATTTTTGATAGCATGAAAACCGCGGATGAGGAACACGCGATCCTTGACAACGCTCCGGATTTGTGGGATGATGAAAATAAGCCTACCACTCAAAGTCACTCTACTTCTGTTTCTATTTCTGGTTCTGGTTCGACTACTTCAGAGCCTACAACGCCCACAGCGACGGCAGCTCCGGAAACTACTGCTGCTACCGATGAGCCGATGATCGATAATCAACATGGAGAGGACAAGGATAAGCTTGACAACGAGACAAAGACAATGCTCGATGAGGGTAAAGAGTCCACGAGCACTATTAATCCCAGTAATGAGGGTACTGGGAGGGTACCCAGTATTCTAGACATGTTGGTTACTACAACAACCGAGCCCCCGACTTCCAAGAATTCCTCCGCATTGTTGGGCGCGATCCTCAGGACCTCGACCTCCACCAAAGTCTCCCATATGACGGAAATTTGCTATCGAGGTCGCTGTGTTATGACTAAGCCTAACAAGGACTCCCGTAGATGATTCTGATTAAATTTTGTACTTTGTTTTTATTTTTTAGTTATTTATTATTGAATTTTTGGTACATTTTTTGTCTATGGCTTATTTATGATTATTTATTCAACTAACGCAAAATTTTTTTTATTGTTTAGGGATAGAGGGTTTTAATTTGAAATTGCACGCCTCAAAATGAAAAGATAAGTAATTTTTTTTAATGATTAATTTTAATTGTTTCTAAAAATTTATTATGCTTTTACAGTAGAAATTTATTTGTGGATTAAAAATTGAATTTTTAGGCGTGCAAAAATGAAACTCTGACAAAAATTAATTAACTTTTAATAGAAAATTTTAACCAAAGTTTATTTACCACTAAAAAAAAATGTACCGGAAGTTTGCGAATCAATAAATTTAACTTCTAGCGTTAATGGATAAATAAAAAATTTGAATTTAAAAAGCTCTGAGTGGCAAATACTATTCACCACCCATCAGAGTAATTTATTTACGCTCGTTATAATGTCAGCAATGTTCCAAATGCGACGTATATGTGACACATGACAGATATCATCGTAACACTATATTTTCTTATCACACCAAATTGCTCGCTTAATCGATCCACTTTGTGCAAACACCCCGAGTGTTAAACATAAATTATTCATGTCTTCTTATTTTTATCACTAGCATTTTTAAAAATCATAATCATAATCATAATTATTATTATAATTTATCTTTACCTACAATTTATCTGTAATATATGATAATAATATTAATTGATAATATTAAATAAATAAATTTATGTAAATCGTACAATGTACATTTTTATTATTAAAAGTAATATATAATTTATAATAGTTACTGGCTTGAAACTCAGTATTAAATGTACAAGCCAATGTACTTTAATAAAATTATACTTGTATCTTTTTATTGTCTACTTTAATTAACATTATTAATATTTCAGAATACCCATTTTTAATAGTTTTTTGTTCATAAGGTTATGGGCCTAGTTGTTAATAATTTGGTAATTTCTTTCAAGTAAATAATTATAAAATAAAAAATTAAAAAAATTTGAATTCAATTTGAAATGCAACTCAATATCATTAATTATTATTTTCCAAGTAGAGATAATGACTTGGAAGTAATTGCATAAAAAATTGAAAAGTTAATTTTTAAATGAACTATTTCACAATTTTTTTTTAACATGTTCTGTTATTCAGAAAATTTTTCAATAAAAATTTACAAAGTTTTATGAAATTAAATCTTTTCTAAATTGAAGAACTAGTTTTTAACAGTTAAAAAAAATAAAAACATGAATTCTAGGATTATTCTTCTTGTTGAAGAAATTATTATAACAAAAATTCCATATGCAGAAGGTTTGAAAAACTGATATTTTAAAAAAATATATTCAATTGCTAAAAAAAGTAAAAAAATTGTCAGAAGTTTGCTGATTTTATTAATATTTGAATTTTCAAAACTAGTTTTATAAATAAAAACATAAAATTTCATCAAACTCAAAAATAAATCTTAAAGAAGATAAATAATTGTACTGTGTTTAAAAACTGGGTCTCCTGCCTTAAATTCTTTAAAAAGTGATTCATCGAGGCTAAGTAGAAGGATAAGGGTAATTTTTTACTGCCTTTAGATAAAGATTAAGATAAACTCGGAATGAAAATATAAATAGCATCAAGTATGAGTAGAGTATATAGATCCAACAAACATCTATCTAAATAAAAATGTATGTACGGAAAGGGATGTAGAGATAAGTATTTTTAATGAAGGGTTGTTCATCGATTGAGGGCGCATGCTCAGTGTATTCCGTCGTAGATGGCGCGTACAACCACAAAAATAGTATAACTCTGCGCACCTATCCGTAGACGAGGGGTAGAAAGCAGACAGAGAGGAAAGTTAAGTTTTAAGGGTGAGGGTTGTAGGGTTGGTTTTGCGACAACGACGCCATGCGGGAATCAGTATAAGCGGTCGGGTTATAGGTGAAAGGACCTCAATAACGAGTTCCAGCCCAATCCGGGTTGCTAATTATGCCAGGCGGCGAGGGGTCCGACACCCCCTTTAATTTACACCCTTGTGTTAATGCTAATGCTAATGTTAATGTTAATCAAAATGACAACGCTACCGATCACAATGAAGGACGTTTACATACGGACAGTGACTCTGTCAGGAATGACAGCTTGTGCGCGGACGATAATTATGGTGATAACTCGATGACAATTGGTGATGGGGTAAGGAGAAGAAAGGTCATACGGGCTGCTAAAGAAACGCTTGATAAGGGTAAGACTTTCTGTTTATTTTCAATTTAAACTCCGGTTTTTCTGCTGTTCGATTTTTTTTTCTAAGACAAATATGGTTGGTTGACATTTACGGGGTGGAATTTTATGGGTCAACTTGTAAATCGACACGTGGATTGAGATGGTCCAATTTTTACGTTTTTCTCAAGGATAAAGTAATAATGATAACTATACTGTACGGTATTTTATTAGGTAATATTGATGTATGTTTGGGGAGTTTTTTGGCAGAAGCTAAAGTCCCCTTGAATTGGTCGGCCCACTTACGGTGACCGAGTTCGTTCGATAAAAGAGAATGAGCAAAGAAAAAGACACTAGGTCTTAGTTCTTAGTTTGTTTTTTTTTTTTTCTGTGCTTAGATTAAAAAAGAGTGAAAAACTGCTGATACAATTTTGATGTTGAATATTTAGGTGTGATGGTTCATGAAAATTTTACAGAGATTATTTTAAAGACTTTTTGTGTCTTGAATGTAAAAGATTTGAATTGAATGATATTTATTTAAGCAAAGAAGAATAAATTTATTCAAGAATTTTTTTTGCTCGATTCAAGGTAAAAAATTAATTTAAATTATTTTCTTGATTTAAGATTTTTCTTAAAGATAGTTTCTTGGAATTGATAAATTTTCAAAATAAAATTGAAACATTGTTTCGCTGACCAGTATTTTTTTTTTTTATTGAAAAATTTGTAAATAATAAAAATTGGTGACTCATATTTTAAGGGAGATTCATTGAAATTGGTAGCTTTAATTTTTATAATAAAAATTTCGTATAAAAAAAGTTTTCTCTTGTTCTTTTAAATTTTTTTCACCCAGAATTATGTTCACGCTGTATAATATATTGATGCAAACTAAAGAAAAAGGCAATATCAATTTTTGAAATTTCTAATTACGCATTTTGTAATTTTCAAACAAACAACAATGATTTTTTTATTTTAATCAATAAAAATAACTAAAGAATTCACTTCGCGAAGTTTTTTTTATTAATCCTATGAACAAAATCATTTTCGGAGTAAGTTTCACTCCGGAGGGATTTAATTAGTTAAAATTGTTAAAACTTATTTTACTTACAGCTTCGCGGCTGCTGAGGCGAAAGATACCCTGCACTGGTCATCTGATGACTCCCCGCCGCCTATGGATCCAAAAGGTTCCAACTCAAGTGAGTAACTAGAAAAAATAAAATTATAAAATTATTTTCACAAGTTATTATAGAAATATGACATCATATTATTATTTTCTCGGGTTAGAGATTTAGCTTTAGCTTTCAAACGCTGAGTCAATAATGCAGCGTTATGAGCGTTTGTTTTAATACTATAAAGCTTGTGGTGGTTAGCAAACTTTACTCAGGTTTCTATTATTTATAGAAAAACGTTAATTATTTTTTTTTATTCAACGCTATAACTAGAAAATATTTCGTTCGGAAAAATTCAGCTTCAATTTTTTTCACTCAAATTGACCCGAAGCAAGAAAAGATGTTTTTTTTTTTTTAACTCTTCACAAGGAATGGTGCAAAAAATTCATTTCCTACAATAGTCAAAAAAAGTAAATTCAAGGAAGAATAAAACCTCCGAGGGTTGAGGTTTTATTTTTTACTTGTAGTCATTTTATCAGTAATGGTCTTTCTAACAATTGACATCTAGCTTTTTTCTCTTGTCTGTTCTAATTTTTTATTTTTTTATTGTTACAATAATTTTTTCATCCATATAATGTAAAAAATTTTCAATCATATCTATAAGGGAATATCAAAAAAATTATAAACAATTTTTTTAAAAGCTATTTTGAAAAATATTATGATCAAAAATTGAAAACAAATAAGGTTGAAAAATAAATATTTATTTTAATAAATATCAAATAACAATATTGTGAACTGAAAACGTGAATATAATGGGCAGCTATTATTGAGACAGAAATGTTACGGGCATGTAGAATCGATTAAACATCGTATCGGCAATCATGTAATGCATATAATGGATAGCTATAACGTTTATGTCAATTATCTGGGATATTACATTAAAGTTCTTGTTTAGTATGTGTATCTGGTACATAAATGAGTGTCTCTGCTCATAAATTTTTACATAGATGTACTTTTAGTCTAAATTTGATATATATATTGATATATATATATGAGCATGCACATGAATATGAAGAGCCATTAATGCAAGGATTTTAGGACACGAATATGTACTCAACGTAAGTTCTTATCTAACTGGTTACATGCAAAAGCTGTCGCCCGAAATGGATCGTTTTCAGCGGTCTTTTTATTTCATATATTTTCTGCTTACCCAGCAAAACCATACTGTTCAACTATTTTCATCCGCGACTTCATCCGAGTGTATTCAACCATTTTTACATCCGACTGTTGAATTCGTCATTAATCAAGTAACACATTGCAGTTTTTTTGACACATCAGTCAAAAATAGCAGATATTTTTTCTTGAATTTATCAAGTCGCTATCTCAAGCTTAATTTCACAATAATTATCTTCTATCACAATGTAGTTAAGAATTATTACATAATTTTTTTTTTTCAAGTTGAAAATTTTATTTTGAATTCATTTAAATTCAATTGTCCTTAAAGTGTAATTGTTTGAATAAATAATTTTTATAAAAAAAATAAAAATAAAAATTGAGCTTATATTTTTAGACCTAAGAATAGAGGAAAACATTTTCCAACTATTCTTGATTACGCTTTCCATCTGTTGAGTCAACTAGAATAATTTAACATGAATATGCAGTAGTTAATTAGAAACGCGGTTTATATTATGTTTTCAAGTAGAATAAATAAATAAAATGAATAAAGAAAAATTTCTTTTTCAAACTTAGGTTTTTACTTTTCATAAATAAAATAAAAGGAGGCATTTATGTATTATAACATTATTATTGACAAAAACTGTAATTAATTTTTAATCGAGTCCAGAATTTGAAATTTTGTGTGTTGTATGAAAGGGATCGTTTGATAATAACTTTTTTGTGAATCATTTAACACATGCGAGTGCATGAATCAATATTTACTGGCTGTGCCGTATATATTCAAGAATTAGTCGAAAGTATTTATTTTTGTTATTTTTATCCAACGCAATAACAGTAAATCTCTTTGATATATCTCTCTTTGGTTCAACTGTAAATTTGTTAAATATATTATTAATGTAATTACCAAATGACACTAATGAAATTTATTTAGAATAATTAACGCTAAAATATGTGAGTTTAATGGCGAGAAGAAATCACAATTTAAATTATTGTTTCATTCAAATTCAACCCTGGATGTCAAATATTCATAAAAAGTTCAAATTTCTGAAGCAATTTGAAAAATTTAATTGTCTTAAGTAAAAAATTTTTGAACTGTAAATTTTTCTTGGCTCAAGTAGCATTTTTATCAATTTAGTATCAAAAACTTAATGAATCAATTGGGAATGTGAGTTTTCTTAATAATCAACAAAAGTATATAGAGCTAATAAACACTAACTTTGTCGTAAGTGTAGCGACAAACACGCATACGTTTACCTACAAAGTACGATGTATTCATTATACAGAAGCATGCTATAAAATCGATTTGTGTCACTGAACCCGCATGTTATATTTAAAACACTAATCCGAAATTTGCATAATTCCGTGACGTAAAAACTATCAATCATACGCTTTCATCTATATCTTTATCAGAACTTCCATCTACTTTTCGCTTTTATTATTATTATCATAATTATTATTACAATTGTTATTATCTGTTTAGAATATTGAAAAGAAACCGTGGCACCGAAAAGATCAAATAAAAGTGTGGGTTCAAGAAATAACAGGCTCAATTTTGTTACTGTAGTGTGTGTACTGCTTTGGCACGAATTACGTAGCTTTTATTTGGCAGATATCCAACTTACACAATGCAATGTACTCTCACCCTTACCGTCAAATCTCTCAATCTTTATACTAACATCCATACACATCACGTACTTGTGAACGACCTAGTCACTTACTTTTACTACTGGAAAATATTTTTTCGCTTTGTCTCTGTCAGGCTCGAAGCTTTCATTCCGGATCTTTTTATCTTCAAATCGCGGACATTTATCTGTAAATATAATATTATGTAATATAATACATATGTAAGAGAACGATGTGTTTCAACATCCGAAAGCAATTTAGGCAAAATTGAATTTTTTAGGGCTCAATTCAGTGGAGAAAAAAAAAAACAATTATGTGTGCAGTTCCGCAATTTTGATGTTTTTTTTTTTTTTTTTTTTTTTTTTTTTTTTTTATTACAAGATCTATATTTTTATCTCGGTAATTAATATGCGGATATTGGCTTGAATTTCTGGGCCAAAAAAATCCATATCAATTTTATTCTGTTGAGTTAATCCCGGAAAAGTGAAAAAGTTTTATCGCAATTAATAATAGGCGATAGAAAGCTAAATATTTATTGGAATTCCATTGTTTGTTGACGCAGAAAATTGAAATTCTCTTCTGCTGTTTTATTTAATTTGTAATGGGATGATAATTAAAATCAAATTTTTTGTGATTGAATATAGTTATAGATATATATAGTATAATAGTTTAAAGAGAAATTTTTTCGGGTTGATTTCAAACTTGGAATTCAATGATTAAATTGAAACGAATAAGTTATGTGAGGCATAAAAGTAAAATTTTACACGCTTTTTTTTACCCTCAAACATTTGAGAGAATAAACTTTTATGATATTCTTTTTACGGGCGCCGCATATTTTTTTTTTCAGGAGAAAATCAATGCTGGTGTACAGAAAAAAATTTGTTTTGTTGTGTTGAATTGACTTTTTGCTAGTAGGAAAAATTTGAATTTATAAAAGGCTAATAAAAATTATTTATTTTTAAAAAATTGAAATAATAATAATAATAATGTCCTAAGAATATTGATAATTATTGTTCAAAATTTTTAAAAAACTGTATCGAAAAAACAAAAATAATATTTTAAAATTACAGGAATGCGATGTAGTAATTTTATTTCCAAATGGCGCTAATGATGAAATCCTAATGTGGTTGTTAGGAAGATTACGTGCTGGAACACCTGGACTAGTAGTCCATGTTCGTCATCATACATCATCAGATAGTTACGGATTTTATTTAACAGCACCCTTTCCTGTGTACGTATGCTCCTATTTATTTTCTACTTATTAGTATGTTACACACTTAGGGAAGTAAAGTAAGAAATGTCAGCTTCGCCTCGGCGAACAATTACATTTTTTTTTTATAAATTCATCTCGGGTTATAGGTGGTCAATCGCCTTCAAATTTTTAGGGTAATTGTATCATCATGTCCTTAATAAGTATACAAAAATTTAGAAATTTTCTGACAGTATGCCTTAACCACGACAACTACCTTAATTAAAAACAGTACAGTGCAGTATTAAATTAAACATCTTTATCTACTTATTCTCACTCCATGTACTTCTTCCATTAAAACTTTCAACTATATTAAAAAAATCACTCTCGAATTATGGAACTTGAATGTTTAACTTCCTTTAGTTTTATTACCCAGAATATTTATAATTGAAATTATATAATAATATCTTTATTGAATTCCTACTTAAACTCTTTCCCTGACTTTAAGTACTATTTATTCGATTGAAAACTTTTCAAATTAAAAAGAAAAATTTATATATAGTTCTCTCTCGGGTTGGGTTATTTACTGCGACAGTTACGGGCTTAATGTATTGCAAGGTTGTTGAGAAAATAAATAAAATTTTATAACTTAATAATATTGTAAATCACTTTAATCACCCCAATTCTAAATGATTAATTTATTTTAAAACCATTTTCATTTTTAATTGAGAAAATATTAATTAAAAAATTAATTTTTTATAAAAAAAGATTATTAAAAGCTGCTGAAGAAGTTCATTTGCCGAAAGCTCTAAGACAAGAGTACGGCGGAGGTCTAAAGGAATTCGTACACACCGAAATAAATTGTTTCGAAGGTAGCGATGATCAATCGCTATTTTTTACCACGCAAGAGAGACAATCTCTAGTGTTACATCTTCTCCACACGTTACGAGCGACCCATCAAGATCTATCAAGTCTTCCGGGCGTTAAATTAGTCGAAGGTCAAGCTATTATCCCTAAATGTATTTCTTCAGGTATTATTTCTCAGGTAAATTTAAATTATTTCTTCACTTTTTCTGTTATATCCTTGTAATTACACTGAAAAAATTTTTTGTTACGACAATTTAAGATGAGTTGTGGGAACAAATTATTAAGTTAGCATAAAGATAAAAAACCACATGTTATGATAACAAAGCATAGGTTGTAATAATTAAGTTAATTTATATGTTACATCAACAAAAAAGTTTTGTCATTGTAGCAGAACCCTTTAGTATATTTTAATAAAAATATTTTGTTGCAGTAACAATAACTAGATAGTTGATCTAACAAATTTTTTTTTGTTGAACTAGGTAAATAATTTTGTTAAAATAACTAACAGTAACTTTAACTATCATTAAATAAATTCTGTTATTATAAAAAAATCACCTAAGTAATGTTAACGTAATAATTTAGTATTAACAACAAACAGATATTGTTATTCCAACAAAATGATTGTAGTTAAGAACACAGATTGGCGCAGTAGTATTATAAACTATTTTTATTGCAACTTTTATCACTTTATTAAAATAACTAATCAATTTATTACCTTATATTTCTTAACCTCGTCTTTTGTTATCTTAACAAAATCTTTTTGATGAATAAAATACCAACTAAAATCTTTCTTATAAAACACAGCAAAAATTTTTTTTATCTAAAATTTTTCTTAATCTTGATATTAGTTTAATTGTTTGTATTAGATAAATTTATATTTTTTTTAAAAAGTTGATTAATTTTTTGTTACCCTTAGAAAGTTTCAAATTTTTTGTTCTTTTTTTGTAATAATCTTTCGACACAAACTTTGTATAGACTGCTTTTCCAAAAAAATAAAAAATGTGTTGATTTTATACAAAATTTATTACTATGTAAACTTTTTATAATCACTATAATAAAAAAATAAAATTAAACAGGTCTTTCCATTACACGAGCTTCCGGCTCTAGAAAAATTACAAAAGAGCTGGGTAAGAGCGTTTTTAAGTCCACAGCCGCTAGATGAAATTTGTAATTATTTTGGCGTTAAAATAACCATGTACTTTGCCTGGTTGGGCCACTACACTACTGCACTTGTGGTTCCTGCTGCAGTGGGTGTCATATACTGGGTAAATTTAATTATCTATGCTTTTTATAGTGCTAATCGATTTTAATAAGTCTAGTATTTTTTAATGGATTTTTAATGCATTGGAATTTTTTATCGTGGGCATAAAAAATATTTATTTGCTTGAAGGCTCGGCTATCGGTAAACGATTAAATGTTTCAAACGTTGTAATTTACTTTAATAGTATTTTTTTTTATAAAAAATTTTAGCAAATAAATTTATTATCATTTTTTAGAGCAGACTTTTTTCTAATTAACAAAAAAATATATTTATTGGCAAAGGTCGGCATCATTGGCAGGAATCAAGCGGTAGAGGACGTAGCTTATGTTCTTTTCTCAATTTTCAACGTTATTTGGGCGACTGCGTACTTAGAAACCTGGAAGCGCAAAGGAGCAGAGCTCGCGTACAAATGGGGTACATTAGATCAACGAGATGATTTACTTGTAGAACCGAGGCCATTGTTCGTCGTAAGTACTGTCTTTTTTTCGTTTTCACACAATACTGCGAACAGTTGGTCTCAAAATGGACACTTTGATGGCACAAAAAATCACAATTACAACCACAACTGGAAAAATAAAATTAAAGCCAGAACTAAAACGAAAATTTTAATTTTATAAATTTTTATAAAGATTGTTAATTTTTTTTTAAGGGAACCTTACAAGTGTCACCTGTAACTGGAAGACTAGAACCTACGTACCCTAATTGGAAAAGAAACGCTATTCGATACTGTATCACCGTTCCTGTTATCGCGGTTTCATTATTTTTCGTTTTCATTGTCATGATATTGAGTTTCCAAATCCAGGTAATTTATTACTACATATCGTTGATATTTTACTGAATAATTACTCCGAGGGAAAAATTTAATTGACAGAATTTTTAACCAAAAAAATCATTCTTAAGTTTCAACATCAATAAAAAAATTTTTTATCGTCAGGATTGGTGGGACGCAAAACTAGAAGCTGCTGGATACGGTTTTTGGCTGAGTTACGTACCAAAAGTACTTTTGGCAGTAGTTATAGCGCTGATGGACGAAGCGTACTTCAAAATAGCCGTCTTGCTAAACGATTTGGGTACGTATAATATTTTTAATAGCTATATTTATTCACTGTTGAATAAATAAGCGAAAGACTGGAAGAGTTGAAATTTACACCGACTAGATAACATCAATATTAAAATTGATCTTTATATTTATATTTATTCTTATAATTTTAAGAGACAATGGAACAAGATTTTTAATTCAAGCCTTTCAGTCTCGGTTATTTCCTTCTCTCTTATTCACGCTGCAAGATAGAAATAGACTAGATCGATAGTGATTTTTGATTTAAAACACCCGAGTACTTTTAATATCTTTTTTTTTGTTTATATTCATTAACAATCGATAGATATATACGTAGATAGTGTCTTATTTTATTTTATATGTGTTGGATGCAGAAAACTATCGACTTGACACCGAGTACGAGAATCATCTGATCTACAAAGTGGCGCTGGTAAATTATTTTTCAATATATTTTTTCTTCAGTAGTTATTTTGCAAAATATATTTTTCTTATATTTATTACTTCCAATTTTTTTTCTAAAAGCCAAAAGGGCACATCGAAAAAAAATTTGTTTTTTCTTTCAACCCGATTTTTTCTTATTTACATTCTCAAGTTTTTTTTTTAATTATTTTACACGCCTATTTAGGATTAATAACGCGATATAAATTGTATTACTAAAAAACATTGATAGAAAAATGTCTACATGCTTGTATTAGTACTAGAAGCTCACAAAAAGCATGTCTAGTTCTTAAAAAAAAAAAAAATCAAAAAAAATTACTGATCTATAAACATATAATTTTTAGTTTCAGTTCGTCAATTCATTTCTTTCGTTGTTTTACATCGCGTTTTATCTGCAAGATCAAGAAAGATTAAAAGAGGTAACTTATTATATTGCGTTATTTATCATATTTTTACAGTTATAATTATTAAAAAAAATTTTTTTTCTAATTATTCCAGCAATTGGCAGCACTCCTGATAGCACGACAAGTGATAAGTAACTTAAAGGAATCAGCAGTACCTTATCTAATAGAACAATTACGATTAGCGAGACTAAGTTTCGAGATGTTCGGGGCTTTGAGTCCCAGCGAAGCGCGATCTCCACCTGAGGATGCGGCTAAAGACACCGAAGATGCAGCAGATACAGATAAAGTCAAAGACAAAGACAAGGAAGACAAAGATAAGAAAGAAGACAAGGCTAAACAGCAAACGCGGAGCATCAGCCAGGCTGAATTGGAGAGTTCACTGTACCGAGTAGGACACTCATCTAATTCTCTACTTAGTGACTTTACTCTTAAGGTTTGGTTCTAGACCTCACCTAGATCGCCTAATTTTAACTGTATTGTCCATCGAGCACCTCATTAACCATATTGCACGAAAACTTATCAGTCAATTGGCCAAATTATATTTTTATTTATATTATTATAATTATAAATTGGTAAATTGATTAATTATTAATTATTATGATTTCATTATGTCCTTTGTTGTTTGTGTTACTTATATTTTAATTATTTATTATCAAAATTATAAAATAATTTTTTTTATAAATTCTTCATATCGGTCTTCATCATCGACACGCAGATTCAGGCGATCAAAAAGGTATAGTTTGCTTCACCGTTTTATTTATTATTATCATCATTGTTTTAATTTTGAATTAATCACTGATTGATTATTGATTACTGATTTGTTTATCCTGTCATTTTTGCATAAACACGAGTGGAGCGTGAGCTCACTTTTAATCGATAAATTAAATTTTTCGAGTAAATGAATAGTAAATAATTAATTAATTAATTTCAGTATGACGGGGCGTTTTCCGAACACTTGGAGATGCTTTCGCAATTGGGTTACGTTTGTTTATTCTCATCGGCGTTCCCTTTGGCGGCGATGGCCGCGTTGTTGGGAAATTTATTGGAATTACGCGGCGACGCTTTTAAACTTTGTTTCGTGTTGCAACGCCCGTTTGGTCGACGCGTGTCTAGTATCGGCACTTGGCAAGTAAGTTATTACTTTTATTTTGTTATTAAACTTTATTATGGTATTTTTAATAATTTGTGAAAGCTTTTGGGCTTCAATTTTTAATTATTGATCAACAGCTTTGATGTTTATAATATTGTATTTTATAATTGAAAAAATGTTGAGTATAAAGGAATGATTGAAATTTAATTTTAATTGTTGTAATTTTTTATTAAAAATAATAAATTTTTTAAATTAATTACTTAATTAAAATATCTTTAAAGTTATACGAATTTATTTCAAAAAATAAGTTTTGATTATTCAAAACATAAAAAGTAATTAAAAAGAAAATAATTTTGAAACTAAAGAACAAGTATTTTGCATATTAATATTTTCATGAGTAGAATAATTCAAATACGTGCATGGTAAACTGGGAAATTAGTTTTAAATTGTTCATACTTAAAGTTTTTTGAAATATTATAATTTGTTACAATGAATTAATATGATTAAATTTAAGTTTCATGAAAAATTATGCAAGTTGTTTAGTTTCACGGTCACTAGATTTTTTTTTTATATAAAAAATTAGAACCTAATGTTTAAAACGTTTTTTTTTTTTTAATTATTCTATTTTCCGACGGATTTACGATAATAATTATGAAAATTTCCAAAAAAATCAATTTCTCAATTTTTTTATAATTTGATAAAATTAACATTTAAAAAAAATTTTTTTTGATGAACTTTAAAAAAAAAAATATGTAATAGTTAAAAAAAAAAATTGTAAATATCATTGGTACGGATTTGAGTATGTTGGACCGTAAAACTAAATAATTACCAACACACTAAACAATGAATAAAAAATTTTAATAAAATGAATAAATAATCATACCGAATAAATTAATATAGAACGCGATGGAAGCAATGGGCTTAGTAGCAATTTTGGTGAATTGTGCCCTAATTGGTCTGAGTGGTCAGGTGCAGCGAATGTTTCCCGAGATGTCAGCTACGCAAACAATTCTCCTGATTGTCGCCCTCGAGCACATTATGTTAGCAATTAGATTTATAATAACATGCGCAATACCGGACATTCCAAGCTGGGTGGCCACGGAAATGGCTAAGGTTGAGTTTCTGCGTCGTGAAGCTGTCCGAAGGCTGTCCTCAACACCCTCACCAGATCAGCAAATGCAAACGGTTATAGGTAAATAGATTATAAACACGCATTTGAATTTGACTTTTCAAAATTTACATTAATTTCTTTTTCATTTTTTTTTTCTAAATAAAATAAAACTTTTTGGATTTAAACTGTAAAAGTAGAGCGTGTTTATATAAAAATATTAGTATGATGTGGCGCTTGGCGCCGATTAACTGGCTTCGAACTCAGGGAGGTTCGTGGTGAGTCCAGCAGACGGTGAGAACGACGCCGAAGCGACCCTCATGAGCCAAGCCGGGTCCATGAGCCACTCAGAGAAAAACGGCCCCAGTCACGAGGGAACTCCTTCCGGGGACACAGGGACTTCTTCGGCGATTCACACCCCGAGTAGTCCACCCACGCCAGGAGTTTCTGCGATGCCAAAAATCGCGGCGACACCTCCGGCTCTGGAGACATCCGGAAGTGTTGGGAGTGTCAGCGATTCTGGGAGCCTTTTTTCAGCGAGTTACAACGCCAACACCACGCGCGAGTCTCATAATACTCCTAGATGTTCTATTCCAGGTGGCGAACGTGGTAAGTTTTTTTGTTTTATTAAAGGGTGACAAGAAACAATAAAATGTACAAGGACCTTTTTTGTAGAGACTTTAATTTCTTATAAAAAGATATCTTTGTAATTTTTTTGTATCTTTCACATTTCATCCACAATTTAGACTTTAAGTCTATGTGTAAATAATCTGTGAAATTATTCCTAGTAGTTTCCTACAAAAAAGTATTCTTAAGATTTTTTTGTATCTTTAATATTCTATTCGAAATTTAGAATTTCAAGTCTTGTAGAAAAATTTCATAGCATATGCAAGTTTTCCTAAATAACGTTTTGAATGGTTTATCAGGACGTCGTTCTCGAGACTGGTTAACAAGCGATCGGGGGTCATCTTCACCCGGGACAGATCAGTACAGTCATCACCTGACAATTGGTCCCCATGGTGGAATCGACTGGGTAAGAAAACTCGGACTTGACGGGACTGGGGTTCGTAAATCCAGTGATTCTGAGATCAGCGGAATTCCGGAAAGTAATGTCGAGGATTTAACCCTCCATCGATCCACGGATTGTATCGTCTCCAAGGAATTAGCCTCGTCATCAGATAGTGACCTCCTGAGGTATCACTTTTTTCTTTTTATACAACTTTAAGAGTTGTACGCACAAAAAGACCGAAATTTTTATCTAATTACTTTTCTCATCATCAATTTGTCAGAAAAATTAGTTATATATTTTATTTAAATCGCTAATTTTTTTAAAACATTAGTATTATTTTTTTCTAATTATAATTCTTCTAAAAAAATTGATATGATAAAAAAATTTTTTTTTTTACTCAATATTGTTTTAAAAAAAAACGCCCCGAGACGACTTTACAAATATTTGTATAACTTTAAATATATTCGTCCTATTGAGATCAAAGTTTCTGTGTATAAACTTAAATATAAGTACATTACAAAAATGAAATAAAAAAAATTGATTCTTTGCAAATTCCAAGTGCATACAAGCCTTCAAATTTCTATCAAAAGAATAGAAATTTTCATACTTTAAACATTTTTCCAGATCAGCGCCGCCGTGGATGCAAACCCATCGTAACCAGAAATTCCGGTTCTCTCCAGAGAAAGAAAAAGCCCGTGAACGTGATCGACATCACTCGGGGTCACAAGTGCAATCAACACATCATTTACAGCTACGTGAGACGGATTTCAGTGATCGTAGGTCTTCAGGTCACGAATCTAGCAGCGGGATTTCCAGTAGCGGGGGCGGAAATGAACGAGCTCACGGCGGAATCGGGGGCTTTGGGCTGTCTGATTCAAGCCGTACGATTGCTAGCCAAGACGAGGAAAAAGCCGCGTCGAAAGAAGAACGTGAGGCTAAGAAGACACGTGTCAAACAAAGTTTGATGAAACGCGCACGTTCGGTTGCTATTTTTTCCTTAAAACTGAAAGAGCGACGCGCTAAAGAGGCCGAAGTTAAAGCCAAAGAGGCCGAAAGGGAAGCTAGGTGGCAGCAACCCCAGTCTTGTGTCGGGGGCGAGTTGTCTTGTATACCTATTGAGAAACTCATATCCGTTGATGACATTGCCGCGATGGAGGGTCGTAGATTAAATCACTAGTTTCATTTTTTATTTTCTGTTATTTATTTTTATCGGATTTTTAAAAGTATTAGTCTAGATTGAATATATCAATAAATATTTTTTTAATTTTTTCTTGTGAAAAAAATTTTTTGATTGTTGTTTAGATGTGGAGATCCGGTGTTTTTTACCTGAAAAATCTCAAAATTTATTCATTTAAATTTTATTTTTGTTTGAAGCAAATTTATGTGTATATAAATTGGAAAATAATAAAAAATAAGTTTTTTGACAACAAAAAAATTTCATGGTATAATTTGAACATTTTTGAAATAAAAATATTTTTTTTTTAATTTGTAAATTTTAAAACTAGTTCAATTATTTAGAAGTAATGCAATAATTTTCAATATTTATTAATTTTTTTCACATCCAGTATCAAAAATAGGACAATTTAAAAAATGAATAAAAAAAAAAAATTGTTGATAACTTAATTTTTTTTTTTATGGGCAAAAAACAGCGGAACTTACACCTAAACACTCACCATTTTGTTATTATTATTGCAAGGAATTTTTGAAAATTTAAGGATTGAGATTGTTTTACCAAATTTTAACGATTTCTTTCATAAAATTTTTTCTAATTTATAAAAAATTGAAACATGAAAATTTTATAAAATTGTCAACGAATTAAAAAATGATGAATTCTTCTATAAAAAAATTTCTTATCGTCTGTCTATCAAGACCGGTATGAGTTAAATTAAATTAAATTAACTTGCTGAGTAGATGACAAAATAAAAACTAAGTAAAAATAGTGTATAGAAAACTGATTGGACGGAACGACGCACAATGAATCAAGACATCGAGTACGGTAACTTAATAAATAAAAAAAGATGCCTTCGCAATTCGATCATAACGTAAAAATCATCTCTCAACTCATCTCTCCTGTCCTCAACTCAAAAATCATTGTAAATCGTCAATTTAAATCATCGGTTGTAATAAAGGAAAAAAAAACGCTCGGTATGCGGGAATGTATCTAATGATGATGAAAACTAGTCATAGATGCTAGACAATAGTTTCGGCCACTGTAGATTACATAAAAAAATAACGTCCAGATAAAATTTTTGTAAAGTATTGAAATTACAATAACAATAGAAGCTTCGTGATAAATGAGCAATGATAAAGAAATAATTAATTGGTTAAAAATAAATAATAAATTAAATAAATGAGTGATGAAGTTAATTCATCGTGATTAATTGTTGTTAAATATAATTGTTGACGCTGACGTATAAGTTGTTACATGCTGTTAAATAGATTAAATTATTAATAATAATGATAATAAATGTTGATAACGCACTTTATTTTTTTAAGTTTTCTTTGACTTTAATAAATAAATAATGTAAATAATTTATCGGGATTTTTTTTCGACTATTGTTTTGTAAGTGTTATTAGCGTGTGTACCGTATACTTTAGCCGCTTTGGTATTACTTGGTAATGTAATGAGTAATGATGGTTAATTACTTCCAATAAGAAATGTCAATTATTTAATTATTTTTTTTTTCGTAATTTATAATGTAGTTAATGCACACATTAATGTTAATGATGCGTGTTTGTTTAGATGTTTTGTATAAAAGAGATATGAGCTATTGTAATAGATTAAAAATCTCTGTGAATATTTATTGGTCTTTAATTCATTATTCATTCTGTTTTATTAGTTAAAAAAAAATTATTCATTGTTTTAGTTTTAACTATTAATTTACAAATTAAGAAAAAAATCACCAATTAAATTATGGTTGGTGAATTATTTAATAAGTATGATAATTTTATTGTGTTAAAATTTGAATTTGAATTTATTTATTATTTTACCGTCATGCGGGCTCGAACCGGCATCTTACGGATGAACTTTACGCTTGGACAAGAGAAATTTTTCAATTAAAAATTTATAAATATTTATTTTTTAAACAATATGACAAATTTATCAGAAAATTTCAGATAAGAAAATTCAATTTTGTAAAAAAAATTGCATATCCGTAAAGTTTTATCGGAAGATAAAAACCCAGCCATAAGTGATAAAATAATAAATATAAGTAATAAATAATAAATATTTATCAACAATTACTGCTGAGGAGAATTTATTTACTTTGTTATTATTTTGATTGAGCAATATTTAATTACTGACAAGCTATATATCGTTGGAGTTATAGAGGGGAAAATGACAGACCATGAATGTGTTGACTATGTCAAGCATTGTGCATTATGTTAGTTGAGACTTGTCACAAGTAAAGTGAAGTCATAAAACTTTAAGCCGGTTGATTCCACTTAACTTGATTTATTGGACACATCCGAGACCTAAATTAACAAATAAACTTTTTATCTGACAGTTTATCAGAAAACAATTCATTTTGGTTGTCAGATCTCGAGTCCGTCAAAATTTTTTGTTAAAACATGGATTTGTCAGAAGTAATCAGCAGTAAATTTGGTGAAAAAAATTTAAAAAATATCCTGAGCAAAGCGACTGGTCATGAAATTTCAAAAATTTCTGATACGGGGTGCGAATTTGAGGCTAATTCTACAAAAGGTGACAATTATCTCTCAGTAGTGCATCGCGTACGGATCCACGGTCTCGTTGATGGTAAACAAATAGAGACTAGAGTAATTATTAAAACATTGCCACGAAATATCGCGACTCGAAAGACTTTCCGGAGTGCGGAGTTTTTTGAAAATGAAATAAACTTTTACAACAAGGTAGTTATTTGTATTCTTATTTTTATTTATATTTTTGTTTTTTAATGTATTTCATTTATTTCCTGCTGACTTTTTAGGTTATTCCTTTGATGGAGAAATTCCTGGAGACTAAAGGTAAAAAAAATTTTCTACCTGCTCCAAAATGCTGGGACAAATACTTTGATGGAGAAAATGATTTTATCGTTCTGGAAGATATCAGAACTCGTGGGTACGGACATATTGCAAGACAAGATCCTTGGAAACTTGAAAATATTAAAGTTATACTGAAAACTTTAGCGCAATTCCACGCTATATCATTCGCGTTTAAGGATCAGTGTCCTGAGGTATTTTCTCAGATACCAAAAATTCTTAAAGAATGTTTTTATGGTACTGAAAAACACTGGGCGTGGTATGGAGAGTATTATGTATGATTATTTATTTTTTATACTTTAATAACAAATATTTAGATAGTAAATTATTGCTAATTTTTCAAAAAATAAAAAATAATCAAATCCTAATATTAATGAAAAAAAAAATTTTTAATGCATCTAATTGTAAATAATAGATATCAAGACAATTTTTATTTAATTACAATCTTTTGCATGATAACTTGATCATAATCATTAAATTAAAATTATTGAAATTAGAATGAGACATTAAACGTCGCCAAGGACGCGGTTTCAAAAGAATACCCAGGATCATCAGAAGAGAAAAAGTTTCTATCAATTCCCGCCCGTTTCTTCTTCGAAAAATCAATGGAGATTTGTAGACATCCCGAAGCTCCAACGTCTGTGGTAACTCAAGGTGACTCTTGGGCAGCCAATTTCATGCTTAATTTATCAGAAAAAAGTTCATCTAGCGACCAAGAACCAGCGGCTATCTTGTTGGACTTCCAACTAGCCAGATGCTCCAGCCCAGTTACAGACATTGCTTACTTTTTGTATACAAGTACCGATAAAGTAACTCGTGATAACCACTTCCAAGATCTTCTCAACTATTATCACTGCAATCTTATCGAAACGGTTGTTTCTCTTGGCTCTAAACCAGACTTGTATCCGCTGGATACATTTTTACAAGAGGTATTTCTGACTAAATTGTTGTCAATTATTATCAGGTTCTGATAATTGATTAATTAATGATACTGAATTCTCCAGACATCGGAAAATTTTTACAATTTTCAAATCAATTCAATTATGATAAAAAAAAATATTTTCAGATTCGTACTTATAATTTTTTTTTATTTTTGCAAGTAAAATTTCTTTATTAAATTTTCTTCATAATGTAATTGTTATACAAATTATGAAAATTCTCAAATGTCTGCTAATCTTCATTATTAATTTTCATGAAAATTAAAGTAGCAGGTATTTAATAATTTTTTAAAGAAATAAATTACTGCAAAAAAAATTGACATGTAGAAATTTTAAAAAATAAAAATAAAAATTTTTTTTTAATAATTTTTTAGAACAAATTTGTTTGTTAAATAGAATTTAAAAATTGTCAAGTGACTGCTAACTTTAATGTCATTTAATTATCTTCTAGGTGAAGGAAAAATTCATTCTAGGATTCGGATTTTCAATAGAAGCTCTACCGGTTATGACACTCGACGAATCAGAAGCGTTTGATATCGAAGATATTCAGGGAACTGAAGCCGTGAATATTTCTAAAGTATGGAAAGTTAAACCGATATCGTGTAAGAAAAATCGCAAGCGAGTTGCTGATGCGATGGTTCACGCTATTCATCAAGGATTTATTTAGTTGGAATTAAATAATTATCTAATAAAATGATGTAATAATCTTTTTTTTTCTTTTTTACCACGGTATTTAATGATAAGATTATGGTTTATATTGTGTATAAGTACCAGATAATGTTTATTGTATCATTTAGTTGCTTGATTATTTATCTGTAAGAAGTTATTTCTAACAGTGTCCACAAAATATTAGTTGAATTTTTGAATAATAATCTTATTGAAATATTTGATAAATTTAGCTGATTTTTTATTTTGAATTTAGCCGCGAGCGCTGGAAGCGCTACACTAGCGTTTGGTGCTGATAAATTAGTGACGTGTATCGGGCGTATAAATATTAATTGTAAAGAGTCAATAGATAGAAATTTTGTACTAAAAGTTTGAATTGTAAAATTGTGTGAATTAAAAGATACTTGTATTTTTTTATTGATAAATTTATCATAATGGCGAAAAATCAAGATATTTTAACTGGGCTAAGTAAGTTATTGACGGAAAAAACACTGGAAAATATTGTAAAACAGGCAACTGGAGGAAATAACATCGAAATAATTGATTGGAAAAGTGAGGAAGCTTCTAAGAAAGGTGACAGTTACTTATCTACTGTTACGAGATTGACGATAGAAGCTATTGTTGATAACAAGAATAATAATTTGAAAGTTGTCATCAAGTCGCTGCCGGATAATTTGGGCCGCAGGAAAACTTTTCGCAGCGCTGAATTTTTTCGAAATGAAATAACGTTTTATACAAAGGTTTTGAGATTTTATATTTTTTAATATGATACTGAAATTGAAACTTTTTATCAATTTTTAATTAGAAAATTATAAAAAACAAAATTTAGAAAAATAAATTCTATGTGTAAAAAATTTAAAAATGTTATTTTTGAAAAATAATATTGAAGAATTAATTTATTTTTCAAGAAGAAGAAGAAATTATTGTTCGAATTTTTAAATTGAAAGATTCATTTTAAAAAAATAATCATGCTGTAGAAAATTTTAAAAATTTACTTTAAATTAATGGATGATTTTTCAATAAAATAATTAATCATAAAATAAAAAAAGATTATAAGATTACTAAAATTAATTTTTTTATAGGTAATGCCGTTATTTAGATCATTTCTAACATCAAAAAACCAGAATCATTTGCTGCTGGTACCGGACTGTTACGCTCATATTTTGGATGGCGAAAACGACTTTATTGTCTTAGAAGACGTGACAACCCGAGGATTCGGTCCAGCTTCGAGGCAAAGTACTTTAAGTATCGAAGAATTCGAGCTTATCCTGAAAGCTATGGCGAGATTCCACGGAGTTTCTTTTGCTTGCAAAGCCAATGACTCCAAAAAATTTTCAGACGTCTCGAATCAGTTGATAGAAACTTATTTCAGCGACAACCATTGGGATTGGTACAAGACTTTCCACGTAAGGTTTTCAATTAAATTACCAATTAAAAATGTTATAAAGATTTTCATGGATTAAATTTTTTAGGGAGTCGCAATTAAAATTGCAAAGGACGCGATGGAAAAAGAATATCCCGAAACAGAAGAGCAGAAAAAATTTTTAAGCATCCAGGGCAATGATTTGTGGCGCAAAAGTGTCCAAGTTTGCTCTCAAACTACGACACCATCATCAGTAATAAACCAAGGAGACGCTTGGGCTCCGAATTTCCTGATGCGCAGCACTGAGTCTGGAGAAAAAGAAGCTTTGCTTCTAGATTTCCAGCTAGCGAGATGCGCTAGTCCAATTGCTGATCTTTCATTCTTCATTTATTCTTGCTCAGACACAAGATTGCGCGAAATTCATTTTGATAAACTGCTTGAGTTTTACTACAAGCATCTCGCGGAGACTATCAAGGTTCTCGGGGGTAATCCGGATAATATTTATAGCCGAGAAACATTTTTTGGTGAAGTACAGAAAGAATTTGGACATGGATTGAACTTTTGCTTGGAATCAGTCCCTCTGAGTATGTTAGAAGAAGATGAACTGTTTGAGTTAGACGAAATTCAAGGAACCACAGTGGATCTCGCGGATGTTTGGAAACTAAAGCCGATTGAAAATAAAGAAAAGAGAAAGCGGCTTGCTGACATTATCATGCACGCGATACAACATGATTTTATATAAAAATAAAACGTTTGTTTTAGAGATTGAATGAAAAGTTGTATTAACTTATAATTTATAATATTCAATTTCTGAATAAATATATAAATGATTTGTACACAAGCTTAAATATTATATATATTTATAGTGACAACGAAGTATTTTAAAAATAGAATATGCGTGACCACAGTGTGGTATTGTAATAAGTAATAATTTATCTATAAAGATTTATCGAGTTTACTTAAGGCATTGTGGATGACAGCCACTTTGCTAATTTAACGGTTCAAGATTGAGAGTTTAAGCTTTTTTTTAAGCAGCTAGATGTAGCTCTTTAGCAAGTCCACTGGCATCAAATACGATATTATCGTCGTCGTCTTCTTCGTCAAGAGGCAGTGGTCGCATTTCGATGTCTTGTTTGTTTGCAAGTATTCCATATTTTCTGACCATTTGTGCTGGACTGTTGCGTAATCTATAAAGAGTATTATTGATAATTTATCTTGGATATTATTGTTAGTTTTATAATTATTCTAAATATATTTTATGAGAAACATCTTTCTTGATTATAACACTCCAATTACTGAAAGTTTTAATTTTGAGACTTATGAAATAATACAGAGTAAATAGACAAGTGTTGATGGAATAGACTACTATTATCTAATTAAAATAGAAAAGTTTAGTGAACACTTGAGGAAATACACATGTGTTTTATTTTATAATACCAACTATCATTTTTAAAATTCAATTATATTAATTATTTTTTGTGAAACTTTTTAAATTAAAGAGTCTAGTAATCATTTTAATAACATATTATTAAAACGATCAATTCTGATTTAAAACTTCTAAATAATTTTTTCAACAAAAATTTACACAAATTACTATGTTAAATTTAGAATCAATTACTTAATATTTGCCCTGAAAAAAATAAGTTGAAACTAGATTATCGTTATCAATAACGAAATATTTTTAATTACTACCTCAGGCGATCAATTAAAACTATCAAAGAAGCAAAATGAAACTTGTGATTAAAAATGAAATATATTTTCTGAAAATTTAATCTCCTTAGCAATAATTTTTTTCTAAAAATTTTTATGGTACAAAAAGAATAAATTTTTAGAAATTCGAATTAATACTTAAAACTCCAATTAAAATATTTAAATTATTCGTTATTATATTTTAGTCATTTATTTTATTTGTAATGTAATGAATCATGAGTAACCACAATTATGTGGCTAGTTGATCGATAAATGAAAAATATCATTAGAAATACCAGACTCTAGACTTATAATATACATAAAATTGTTTTATAACTTTTTGTTGTATGTAATTTTTTTTCAAAATATTTACTTAGTTTTTTTTTTTTTAAATATAGAAATTTATGATACTGAATTTTATCAATAAGTTACTTTCAGTATCATAAAAAATAATTACCTTGTAGAACGAAATATTAAATAGGCGACACCAATAACACTGAGGCCAAGGAAAACATAAAAAGCTCTCATCATAGCCCCAGAATCTAGAGATGGTCCATGACCGCTAGGAAGCTGAAGTAAACAAATTATCAATAACAAAATTGAAACAACTCAAAATACATAAATCAACAAATATTGTATATTAGTAAAAAAAAAAAAACACTTACCACAGTCTCAGCAGTTTGATTAGCATTCTGCACAGCAGTGCTTTTATTTTTCAAAGTGCTTGAGTTTATTAATTTATCAATATGTTTATTATCACTTACTGATGAAGATGAACTATGACTATTTAATGAATTATTTAAAGTTAAATTACTGATAATTGTAGCATTGTTGTGATTATCAAGCTTCGTTTGATTGTTAGCCGGTAATTTCGTATAATTACCGGCACTAACACTCGGAACGTCACATCGCGACAGGTTAATCAGGATAAATCCATAAATAATGACCGCTGATGTCGACAACGATCGTGATAAAGTCAATGATAGTAAAGATTTAAATTTAATAAAAGAACTAGACGACTTCATTGCCCTGGATGCTTCCCCTTCATACGTGACAGTCTTTTAATCGACAGTAAATTCCACAAATAAACAGGCGACAGCTTGTATAAGTAATTAGATTTTTTAAGTAACATTACCACCTCCACGAATTGTTATTTATTGACAACTCAATGTACTTGATTTTTTATTTATTTACCAACACATTACTAGTGCGTAAAATGATTCACGATTTTCCTAACTCTGTCCTGGAGTTTATGTGTGTGTTCATTTGGATTTTAATTTTAGACGTGATCAGTTTTCATAGCTTGTTATTTTCATTTTTTTAATGATATAAAAATATACTTGCGCAATGAGAACATACCTTTATTTATGTAGTTATAATGGAACTGGAGACAACAGCATCATCAACGTTGAATTACTCCACTTGTTACTTGTCCGGCTGCTAGCAAGTGAGGTGACGCTTCTGATTTACTGCTTCTAGAATTTTCTACGCAACTACGCAGCTAGATTTTAAATACTCGCGCATGCGCAGTAGTCATTCTGCGCAGAGGTCGCTAGCTTGTAGTTTTGAGACAAGCGTCGGTTACGGTAAGGCAGTGGAGACGGTTGCTGCTATTGTGACTCGTGAAAACAATAGAAAGAATTGACAATTGTTACAGACATAAACAATAAAATAAATACTTTTCAATAATGACAACAATAAGTACCTATGTTCTGAAAGTAATATATTTTTATACGCGTATTATAAATAAAAATCGGTAGGAATTAAATAGAAAAAAAAAGTGTCTTTTCACATGTAAAAAAATCCTGACAAATTCACGCAGCGTGAATATAAGGGCTTGTACATTCACGTTGCGTGATTTAAGGCCCTTATATACATAACACGCGGCGTGGATCTATCGGGACTTTTTTATTAACGTATGAATAGACATGTCTATATATAGAAAAATAAACGGCGAATTTTGATAATAATTTTATACGTCATTTACAAAAAAGATTGATTCTATGTGCGTACTGATTTAAGTCAATGACTATTGCGGTTTATTTTTATTTTTATGTATTAAAATTTAGTTTGTTTGGAAATAAAAAATTTTCGGTAGTTTTGTACAGTGGAAAAAATTAGATGTCGAGTTTATAATTTATAATTAAAATTCGGTAATCAGTGTAATAGTGACAGAAATAATTTTTATAAGTCAATTAAAAGAAAATTAAATGAAGATTATTAAAAATTATATGAAGATTATTAATGGTTAGTATGCATAGATAGTTTTAATAATTTCTGGTCAATGATCATAATTTTTATATTTTTTAGGTTTCTACGTTGACTTGAGGAGAGTGCTAACATAGGAGAGTGCAGTTTGGTGAGTCATTTTTGAAAGTAATAAACTATCAAAGATAAAGTAGTAACTGGTTTTTTATGTCAAATTAATTTAGCTAAAAAGTTTAGGTAGGAATATATTCGATGTAAGATAAATTCAAACCATAGTTCTTCATTGAGCAAACATATTTTGATCAATTTTAAAGATTAGCTGAGTTGAGCAAGAATTATATTTTTTCCCCCATTAAAAAATGACTACAGGTATACGTTTAATAGTGTTGAATAAATCAGAGATTTTAGGCAGGAATTTGTTCCTCTTGGGGAATGTCCATGTTTATATCTATTTTGTCCAGCATCACACGCAAAGTTGTAAAGTATGAAAAAGTTCTCGACAAAAACTGCAATTTAATTTAAATTATTACAATTATTTACTAAATTAAAAATGTAAGTAGATAAAGGTGTTATATTGCATTGTCTTTAATATAATTTTTTGAATTATTTATACATGGAAGAAAAAGTATTAAATACATTTTTTTGTATATTTTTCAATTGACTGATCAAACTTTTCTTGGTAATTTTGATCATTTAGTTCTAAAGTTAATCAAAAGTGTTTTTTAGACTACATAACACCTCTATCTACTTATATCTTCAATCAATTGATTGTCACGAGTATTACCATCATAAAGTATCGTAGAGAAAGTACTGGTAATATTCCTGGGACTTCAATAGTTACCGGTGTTTGTGATCTCTGCATTACAAATATTATACCACTGTTCAGTTCTTTTGAGTTTTGAACCCAAGCGGATTCATACAGTGACATCCCAATTTTTTCGCACTAAAAGTTATCAATTTTATTATCAGCAAAACAGTTAGGGATTATAAAAATACTACCATCTGCAAGACATTTTCTGCTGGCCATGAAGTAATGTAGAGTGTCGAGGATACAATTACCCAGGAAATCATGAATGGAACTTTGAAAGGTACTGGTTCATTCTATTGTTGATTTTATAGATCAATTGAAAATTTACTTGTATTATTTTATTGAGTGATGTTGTTCAATTAAAGATTTATTCTTACTGAAACAATATGGACTCCGCTGGAAATCGCTGTTAGTACACAAGTACAGCCAGTTGCTGCAAGAATACCACGGCTACTGATGGCTATTTCTTGAATGTACCTAGTTGAATTGAAAAGTAATTTTTAGAATCTCATAGAGTGTATCTTCAGTGCCACTGCAGAGCCGGGGTTCCGAAAATACAATTTTTTTTTTTTTTTTTTTTCAAGTTTTAAATTATTCAAGAAGTGAATAAGGTCTTATAAAACTTAATTGAAATTTTATCAATCAAATAGTAATTAATTTTGATAATTTGTTTTCAACAATTCATTAAAGTTATTCACATCAGTCATTTTATTCGATATAACTTTGTAGTTATACTGACAAAATTAAAAAGAAAACCCAATTTTCAAATTATCAATAAATTGTTTGACAAGTAATTAAAAAAATAAAGATTTATTTTTAAATTTTAGTTAATCAAATACAACTGGTTCAGTTTACAGACATTTGAAATTCCAAAAATTTTTTTATATTTTTATAAGTATCAATACTTATTTATTGTCCACGAAGCAAACAAGTTCTGTTAGTTTTAAAAGATAACACAACTCTTTTTTAGTGATTTTTCCGCTCTTCACCGAAATGAAAAATTTCTTAAAATAATTGTTTAAATATTTCTTCTCTATTTTCTTTAAATATTGAGCATTAAATGACCAGAGTTAGAAAGAATTAAAAATAATCAACTTCGCAGAAAATTTTATAAAAATTACCATAATAAATACTGGTGTTTCTTGACACATTCAGCAAACTGTTTTTCATCTGTAACATTTTTAAATTCATCACTCAAAAGTTCAAGTCTCGCACCAGCGTACCACAATAACAGCGCGATTTGGCAGTCAAACGCCGGAATAGAAAGACAATGAATAGTCGCACAACTTTGATGCAAATAAAGCAATTCATAAGTAGGATGTCCATCAATCGGAAACGGATAATCCGCGATATTTGGAAATGGCTGAGGTAATGCGAGCGGTGCTAGAATAATTATATGAATAATCAGCAATCCGCTTCCCATGACAGTCAAGTGCAATTTTCCACAACGTTTTATGTATTTTACAAATAATTCTCTTTCATGAAGCTCTGCTTTCTCTACGTATTTTTCCATGTCGTGCAACAAATACTGAAATCAAAAAGAAAAAATCGTCAAGTCAAAAGTATAATAGTTACAAATTATGAAGCTTGAAAAAACTTTAATTAAATTTTATACAATACCCGCATCCTTTTGTAGTGAACTTTACAAAAAAACATTTTGACAAATGTTTGACTGGTATTGGAAATGTCAAACAGCGATTTCGTCAAGTTCAAAATATTCTGATACTGGTTGTGTGCCGCGTAACACATCGTCATGCAAGCCGTGATGGCCAGAAAAAATGTCGCCCACCATCTTATCTGGAAAATTACGAGCTTCCACTTTGGCGTGCCTTCGTAATTTGGCCATGACGTACCTAGTAATGCTATAAGTTTAGTGAACTTTATTGCAAACTCCGGAGTTGCTTGAAATACCATTTTAGACAGAATGCTTTCTGAAGGAATGAGTCAGCGTTTGAATGAAGACTTAGAACGCTTGCTTCAATTTTATGCTATAATTTTTGTAATTGTTGTTGCATATTTGATTACCTTCTAAGTTTGGATGTACAGAAAGTAAATTACAGTCCACTGGTATCGATAATCAAAAGTTTTCAAAAAATTTGAATTTATAGAACGGTAATTATGCGTTTAATTAAATACAAATCAACTTGGTGCAAGTAATTGATATATTTCAATGGATAATTATCTACTCGCATATTTAGAGGTAAGTATAGAAAATTTGATGGTTGATAGCTTTGTTATGATGACGTGTTGGTAACCCAGACGAATCGGAGCCACTAATTACATGGTGTAAGATAATTAGTCGCTTATTCATGTAATTTTTGTATGTCGGGAGATGTGTAATTTTGAGGGAGTAGATAATTGCTGGTGAGTTTTGGTGGGGATTAGAATTCAACTTTAGTAGAGCATACCTCAGTAGGAGTTTGATATGCATTGTGAAAAGTAGGCTTTAAGAGGTGCCTTGTGGCTCCTGTAATTATTCAAAAGATATTTATTAGCTGAAGAGAAAAAATTTTTTTTGGATGACTTCTAACTATATTTTGATTGTTGAAACGTTTTTGGTGATTCAAAAGTTGTTTCAATGTTGGATTAGTTAAACTATCTGAAAGTAATTATTATAATTGTAAGTTAGTAATTTGTTTAGTGTGATTTTTTTCTTGAAAAAAATTTATATCAAAAATATATAAAAATTTTCTTTCAAGCAGATAGTATTTTGAATACACTTTCGTACATATTTTTTTTTTTATAAAGTTTGAAGTGTTTTTTTTTTTTTAATTTTGAACAAAACATTGTTAGCTGAAATATCGATGAACTTGGCTGAAAATAGTGACGTCCTGAGTTAAATTGGTAAAATTCTTGAATGACTAACTTGTTCTTAATCTTCAGTTATATATTCTTGACTCGTGAGGAAATTTCTCTTAAAAAAAAATTATGAGAAAATTACACACACATACACATACTTCAGGACAATCTTGTAGGAATCATCATAATTTTTTTCTAGGCCTCCAAAACACAAAGATCTGATGATAACTCAATTTTTAAAATTTAAAGACATAAATATTGTCCCAAATTTTGAAAATTATTGATTCTTACCGTGGGAAATTAAAAATTCTTCATTATTAACGCATTCAATATTGTTTTAGTGTTTTTTTCATTAATGAATTCTTTTCATTCATTTTACATAAAAAATAAGATAAATTCAAAAACATCAAAACCTCTTTTTCATATTATTTTACTTATGTTTTATTATCTTTCTTCAAAAATACTAATTACTTTTAACTTACACGACTACTGATACAATATTTTCTATTATCTGTGAACAAATTTGTGATACATTATTATATTATAACTTTAATCCTGTCTTAATATCTGATGCAATTTTCTACGTGAGTTATCAACAAGACTACGTTAGAATCAACATGATTAATCGATCTCCATTTTCGATAACATAACACGCAGGGTAGTAAAATATGAAAATATTTTAGACAGGAACTGAAACAAGAAAAAAGTTACTTATAATATTCATATTCATTCGTTTTTATTTGAAGATTTTATACACACTGTTGCATAATATGACAACGAAAGCGAGGGTAATATTCCAGCGACATCAATGCTTGCGACTTTCTGTGATCGTTGTATTACAATTAGAACACTTGTGTTCATTTGCTTGGTGTTTTGAAACCAAGGTGAGTTGTACAATCCTATTCCTACGATTTTGCACTAGAAATTTGTGTAAAACTTCTGAGATTATTCTAACTTTACTATTTTATTACTAAAAATAAGAGGATGAATTCCTAAATACCATATGAGCAAGATGTTCACACGGCCAAGCAGTCACATAAAGCACTACGCTTATGATCGCTGAAGCAACGACGAAAGGAACTTTAATAGCTACCGGTTCATTCTAACAGAATTTTAAGTACTTTTAATAACTTATTTGCGTAACAAGCTACTGTTTTACAACTTTATTTTTCAAATTTTACAACCCGAATTATTCAATAACAAAATTTCTTTAATTGAAATATTAAAATTTTTCCTAATTTTGAAACATTGATATTGCCTATTTTTTTGATGTATCAAAAATGGATAGAAATAAAATTTTAGCGATAAAAAAAAATTGATAAATTAACTTATCGACAAAAACAAATTAGATTTCCATAAAATTAAATTTAATAAATATTTTTGGATTTGAAAAGTCCTATTTTTTCATGTTGCGCATTGAAAGTAGATCAATTAAAAAAAAATTGTTTTTCGATACATTAATTTTTGAGAATCTTTTTGAATAAATTAAATTATGACTATTCCTTGTTAATTTCGTTTGTTGTTTCTTGTTAATTCCTTGTTGTTTCGTTTATCTACTTGAATTTATAAATATCAAAAAAAAATTGACGTATCGAATAATTATTTTTAAAACAAGTTATAGGTACTTTCATAAATAATTGAAGATCAAAATTATCTAAATTTGAGGACTTACTTTTCAATTTCTTATTAAAAAAGTTCTTAAATATACTTAAGGGGACCCGGTGGTCTAGCGGCCTAAAATTTAAGCTATTTTTTTAAAATTTTATTTCTATATGAAGATGATGACTAATGCTTTCAAATTTTTTTTTACACTTATTCTATTACTTATCAACTACACAAAAATGAAAATTAAGACAAAAAAAATTTTTTTTAAATTAGAAAAATGACGCTGAAGTTCCCCTCTCCAAAAAAATGGACCTGACTGGTGGTAATGATTGATCCCTCCCTCTGATCTGAAATAAAAAAAAAATGACGGATTTTTAATTAGTATAAGTATGGTTATCGCAGGCACTAGAACAAAAAAAAAATATTCGACAAAATGGCGCGTAGTCTAAAGTATTTTCTGAAGACGAGTTTCAGATTCGTACTTTTAACTACGCGCTATTTTGTCCTAGAACAAAAAAAAAATATTCGACAAAATGGCGCGTAGTCTAAAGTATTTTCTGAAGACGAGTTTCAGATTCGTACTTTTAACTACGCGCTATTTTGTCAAATATTTTTTTTTTTTTTCATTCTAGTTCCTGCGTTAACCATACTTATACTAATTAAAAATCCGTCATTTTTTTTTATTTCAGATCAGAGGGAGAGATCAATCACCACCACCAGTCAGGTCCATTTTTTTAGAGAGGGAAACTTCAGCGCCATTTTTCTAATTTGAAAAAAGATTTTTTTTTGTCTCAATTTTCATTTTTGTGTAGCTGATAAGTAATAGAATCAGTGTAAAAAAATTTGAAAGCATTAGTTATTATCTTCATAGAGAAATAAAATTTTTTAAAATAGCTTAAATTTTAGACCGCTAGACCACCGGGTCCCCTTAACCCTTCGTCGGTCACGCTATGAGCGCGGTGCCGCCTTTTTTATAGTTTGTTTTTTTTTCTCAGAAATATTTCAAACGAAAGTTTTGAAAAACAATTCAATTCCTTCTTTTAACCATTTTGAAAATTTTAGTGTCAAGAATATGTCTCAAAATATTACAAAAAAAATATAAGAAATTGAATTTTCATCACAGAAAAAGCCCGACGCGAGTGAGCAGTAGACTTTTTTAAATATATCTTGCTATTGTTCCCTTTAAATAATACGGCAGCGCGACGCTCACCACGCGACCTAACTCGGCTGGAAAATGCATGCGACCTACGAAGGGTTAATATACCCCAACAATATGAATCCCACTTGTAATGGTAGCCAACACACAATTTATGACAGTAGTCGCAAGAATGTGACGGCTACTGATAACAATATCTTGAATGTACCTAAAAAATTTCAAAAATTTTTACGTAGAAATCAGATCAAAAACTCCTTGAAATTTTTACAAAAACTACCCCAATAAGTATTGATGTTTCTTGACGCACTCATTGAAGGATTTATAATCAGCGGCATCATGAAATTCTTGGCTCAAAAGCTCAAGCCGTGCCCCAGCGTACCACAGGAGTAATGCAATTTGGCAGTCGAAAGTCAAAATAGAGAGACAATGGATGGTAGCGCAACTTTGGTGCAAATATATCAACTCAAAAACAGGATGTCCTTCAGTAGAAAATGGATACTCCACGATATTGGGAAATGGCTGAGGCATTCCAATAGGTGCTATTATTATCATGGCAATTGTCATAAATCCACATATCATTGAAACTACGTGCAATTTTCCACAACGTTTTATGTAAAGTATGAACATTTCCCGGTCATGAGGTTTAGCATTAAGAACATACTTTTCCATTTCCCACAACAAATACTGCAACAATAAACACAAAATAAATTGATAATCTCCAAAATTCGTTAGTCAAAAATAACAAACCTGCATTTTTTTGTAATGTATCTTGCATAAAATCATTTTGACGAAAGTTTGGATAGTGTTGACAGCATCAAAAAGAGATTTTGTGAAGCTTAATATGTTTCGCCAGTGGTTATAAGCCCCATAGCACATCGGCAAAAAGGCTGATACTGCCAGAAAAAATGTTGCCCACCATCTTATTTGAAAGACAACGAATTTCCACTTAGGAGAGCCTGGATAGTTTGGCCACGAAGTACTTAGCAGTGATGTGAACTTAGTGAAGGCTATCGCGAACTCAGGAGTTGCTTTGAAAATCATCTTCTGGTGGTTCGGTTACGAATGAGTCAGTTCAATCAAAATAAGACTTGCGTATTAAATTTTGTTCGAAATATATACCCTATAATTTACTAAGCATCGATTTATTATTCCATAATATATTCATGAGTCTAAAACGGTTTTAATATGTAACCTGCAATTATACCTCGCACCCTACTTGTCGTTTCAAAACAAATTTCTTTTCAAAAATTTCAAATCTTCCGTTTAAAATTTTTTTCTGCGAACTACTTTTAGTTACACATAATAAAACAAAAATTTTGATCTTTATTTTTTATGGTTACAATTTTTTTAGACATTAAATTATAATCAGGAGCAATTTCAAAGTATTTAACTTTTGAAATGCCCTGTAGGAAATAATGAAAGGGTTGTAGACTAAGCGGTGTCGATAATAGTTCGTTTAGGTTTATAATCATTTTTATAAATATTAATAAATTCACCCCTATGGAAGGAAGAAGAACAATGAATCTATTTCTGTTAAAATTTTTTGCAAGATAATTACCAGGTAGAAGCTTTTATACGAAAGGGTTGTTAATATAATTTTATATTTAATAGCGATAATAGAAATCAGGTGCATTCACCTGCTTAGTTGCAAAATCAAAATAAAGGGATGTATTTCCGCGCATGAATATTAAGGCTTGAAAATAATATATTTAGCCTATCATTATACCTTTAAGTAAAGAGGTGCTTAGCTAGATAATAGCTATGTTTAGTCTGACATTATCGAGCCTTATAACTACCATTATCCACTTACTCACTCTTCAATCACATTTTATAGTTTTTAAGTATCAAATTATTTCTATTTCATAAAGTGTGATTGTTCAAAGTAAGTCATAAAATTTTGATTATTATATTTTAAAGTAATTTACTTTGAATTTATGTATAACTAGCTGTCACCCGATGCGGAGTGAATTTTATTATTAATAAAAATTAACTCCTTCTCGGAGTAAATATCACTCCCGCTGGGAGTGAATCAATTAAAAATCATTCACTCCTCATTCACTCCGCGTTCACTCCGCAAATTTTTTACAGTGTAATTACCTGTTTCTCTTGAGATACTATGAAATTTTATATCTGTAGAAAATATATTTGAAGAATATGAATTTTTTGACAACTATCACTCCCGCACTCCTTTGTGAGAGAGAAATTTCGTAAGATCCTATTTGAGATGATTTTTACATTATAAATAGAATATTCCAACAAAACTTCGAGCCCATGGAAACTATTGTTTTGAAGAGAGATTTTCATTGTTAACGCCTCCGCAGTCCCTTTTGGGGTTGGAATTTGATAAAATCCGTTCTTAGCTGAACTTGACATGATACACGAAGACTCCCACCTAATTTGAAGTCTGTCGAAGTTACAGTTTGGAAATTAAAATTTTAGATTTTAACACCCACCCCCGCAATTTCTATCGGAAGTAAACTTTATTGAAATCCATTTTGAGATGATCTTTACAGGAGAAATAAAAGATTTCTACCAAATTTAGAGTTTTCAGAAGCTATATTTTGGAAATGAACATTTTTTATTGTCAACACCCACTCCCGCGATCCTTAATGGAGGTGATTTGTTGTAAAATCCATTCTTAGACCATTTCTATATCACATATAGAAGATTCCTACTAAATTTGAAGTCTATAGGAGCTATAGCTTGGAAATTAAAAATTTTCATTGTTAATACCCACCCCCGCAAACCCCTATGAGGTGAGCTATCATAAAATTTGTTCCTATATTATTTCTACATCTCTTATATATATATAGATTACGCTATTTATTGAAGTGCAGTGTTTTTGGATGACGTTTGTACAAAGATAATTTCTAGTTTATTCAACAGTGATTATATACAAGTGCATAGACTTAATGTCTAGAGTAATAAAAATTAATTTTTGTTAATTTTAGTCAATCTAATTAACATTTCTGCTTGAATTACATTGAGTGATTAATTAGCCTTCCATTTTGTCCAACACTACTCGCAGCGTTGTGAAGTATGAAAATGTTTTCGATAAAAACTGAAACACATTTTATTATTATTTTTGATTATGATTGATAATTATGATTAGTTAATTATTAAATACTGTTGCGTAGTAAGGCAGCGAAAGTACAGGCAGGACTCCGGTTACTTCAATGGTCGCTGGCTTTTGAGATCTTTGTATTACGATAAAAATACTTTTATTCAGTTCTTTTGAATTTTTTATCCAAGGAGAATTGTATAACGCAGTCCCTATATTTTCACACTGAAAAAAATTTATCTATTATTGACTTTTGATTTCCAAAAGTCCCTTCGATAATTATTAGGCGCTTGAAGAGCACTACCTTTATAGAAAAGTTTACTAGTTTCAAATGAAAAAAATCTTAAGGCAAAAAAACCATTTTAAAGAATTTATTTTTCTTACATCAAGTAGAAAAGTTTTCGAACTTGAAAATTTTCATCCTTCAAGTCAATTTGACTTAGTTCAAATACTTTTCTGCTTGATTCAAAATAATATAATTCTTCAAAATAGTTTTCTTCGTTAAAAATTATTTCTCTTGAATTAAGTTAATTTTTGTGTTAGTTTGCTGATTTAGAAAAAACAAAAGAAATATTCTCGGAAGTCTTTTATAAATATAAAATAGTTTTCAAATTAGTTTTTCGCTTCCTACTTTTACCATGCAAAAATTAGCTTGATTAATCAAGTTTATTTTTCTTTTTAATTATCTATCTGCTCAAAAATTCTTAATCCTGTTATCTAAACAAAAATTTTTTTCTGTGTACTCTTATGCATTAAGTAAAAAGGTACAATCACCAGCTTGAAGCTTCCCTATCATGAAATTTCTAACTCAATTGATAGAATATTTTATTCATACAACAACAGCGTCGTATAAACTCTTACCATTTGCGAAAGATGCTCAGATGGCCATGCACAAAGATACAACACCGCCGATAACCCCATCGACAAAACAACAAAGGGTACTTTATCAGCCACCGGTTCATTCTGTTAAAAACTTAAAATATTAAAAAAAAATTTATATAAGATTACAAATTATACACTGACATAAGGATATTTTAATAATTTATAAGCTTTATTTAATGTCAATAAATATATGTTAAGTGTTGAATGTTCTTTTCTTTCAAAAAAAATGTTAATTAAAAATTGAAAAATGAATAAATTGTTTCTAAATAATTGAATTTATTAACAGTTAATGAATTCTTTTATCAATGCATAAATTAAAGATCATATCCAACAAAATTTTACCCCAACAATATGAACTCCACTGGTGATGACAGCAACCGTGCACATAACAACCGTCGTTGCTAAAATATGACGACTACTTGTTATAATTTCTTCGATGAACCTAGACAGCACATTAAATATGAGTCAAAAACTTTTATACCACTAAAAATATTAATTACCACAATAAATACTGATGTTTTCTGACACACTCTATGAACTGGTAGTTGCTGGTGACATTCTGAAACTCTTCGCCCAACAATTCCAGTCTTGCACCAGCGTACCACAGCAACATAGCGATTTGGCAGTCAAAAACCGGAATTGACATGCAATGGATAGTCGCTATGCTTTGTTGCAAGTAGATAATCTTAAAAGTTAGGTGTCCATCCACAGGAAATGGATATTCAGCAATATTGGGAAACGGCTGTGGGGCACTTAGTGGCGAAATAATGATCACAAATGCTGCAAAAACAGCAGCCATCATTATCGTCACGTGTAATCTTCCACATCTTTTGATGTAATTTATGAATAATTCTCTTTCATTATTTCCTGCTTGAGCAATATGTCCTTCCATTGCACAGAAAAGAAACTGAAAAATAAATTTATAAAAATTAACAAACAATCAATTAAAATTTGCACAAAGTTGTTAATAATAACTATCAAATGATTAAATTATAAATGAATTCACAATAGGAAACCTGAAGTTTTCGAAAATGTATTTTGCATAAAAACATTTTGATGAAAGCTTGGCTACAATTGGCAGCGTCACACAATGACTTTGTAAAACTCAATATATTATTGGTATTGTTGTACGCGGCGTAGCACATCGGCAGAAATGCCATTATTGACATGATCCAAAAAAACCACCATTTTATAGTAAAAACAATGAGCTGAAACTTGCTCGTTCCTTGGTAGTGAGGCCAAGAACTGCCAAGTATCGAAGTGAATTTGGTGAAGGCGATGGCAAACTCTGGGGTTGCTTTGAATATCATTTCTTCTGGTGGTTCGAAAACGAATGAGCTGATTATTTGTGTGTGAAGGGTGTGAACCCTCGGTGATACCAAAGATAGCTTCAATACGTCGATTGGTAATTACTGGTCTGCTACATAGTTGATTAGCTTCAGCCGAAGTTTGCAGTAATGAATTGATAATCAGTAGCTCAAAATACACTTTTAGCGGTGAAAAGGGTTGAAGTGATAATTCCGTAGGCTAGCCAGACAATGTGGAGCCGCTGATGATAGTGTCAGTGGTGCAATTAAGTATTCAAATATTTAGATTTGCGAAATTGTGGGTCTAAGCTACAATTATGAAGAGTGTAGCTGCTGCGGAAATTCAACGTATGAAATTAATTATTTGAGCGAAATGTTTGGATAGTCTTAGTCTCTAGTAATAATTCATAGCCTTTGGGGTAGTGTAAAATTACACTAATTATATGTTAGCTTTTTGATGAAGTGGAGTTCGTTCACCTTGATGATTTTTTTGCGAAAATATCGTCCAGTGTAAGTCTATGGAGGGTAGTGAACTTCGTACATTGTAACATCTGTTGTAGCAAAATTGAATAAGAGGATTTCAAACAAAGATAGGTGAATAGTGTGGGGGTGGACGAATTCATTCTAGTGCTGTTGGGATTAGAGTATGATAGTTTGTTCTGAAATTAAATATCCCATTAAGTTAGATTTGGTTCAAATTTTTATTCTATTTTTTTAACCATTTTTAAAGGCTATACAAATTATTATTTTATTTTTATTTTTTTTTTCGATATAATAATTAGTTATATTATTTTGACGTTTTTGCCATTTTCGGGTTTATAAAATCTCAATAATATTCCAGTGTTAATCTCTTTTGATAACAATATTCTCATAACATAATACTGTAAGATTTCTCATATAAGATAAATGAATCAAAAAAAAATTTATTATGAAGATAAGTTATTTATCAAGAAAATTCATGAATTTTTTCAATCAAATATATCTATATAATGCATTTAATTAAAAAAGTTTTGGAAATCTTGATCGAGAAAATAAAAATTAAAAAATATAAATAAAATCAACTAAGAATATCTAATAGTTAATTAATAATCATTTGCAAAATCGCAATCATTTAAAACAAAATCAGTTCTTCTCTATCAACAGCTGCACAAAATGACTTTGTTTTTTTTTTCTCCCAGACGCCAGATGTCTCTGTCTGGATATTTCACTTGCGCACTGCGTATATTTTTCTTTAAATCTTATATTTACCTGCGCCACATACATCTCACATGCACACTTGTCCCTTGTATGTACGTACATTTATTATAACACAGTAGTGTCTGTCGTGTCATTTTCAATTGTCACTTCAAACTGCCAAGTTCAATTTGCCGGATTATTAAAAATTAAACAATACATACATCGTAGATTAAAAATTACTTAAATATTAATTATTTTAAAGTACAAAAATTATTCAGAAATCTAAAAATGAGCTCTGAAATAAATTCAATACCCTACTCCAAAAGTGGAGACAAAGACCAAGATGAGGTTAGTAATTAATAAGATTTTTTTAAACCAATTTAATAAATATTCATTTTATCTTATATTCATCTATCTTTCATTATCGAATTTTATCTCCTATGTACGTCATAAGTATATGTCATATCATTATATTGTTTCACATTTCACCTGAGGTCGTTTCATTCATTATTGATTTCTTGGAGTTTTTATTTATTATTAATTTTCAGCTTTTAAAATAAGATAATTCTTCTTTATTTTTGTAATTATCAATACTGACTAATTTTTTGTTTTTTTATCGTGTGGAAATATTTTTTTATCAAAAAAAATGTATGTTATCATTAATAAACAATTTTCATATTTTTCATGTTTATTAAAAATTAAATATTAAATAAAATTTGGAAAATTTTTTTTTTTAGTTTAGAAAACATTTACCAATTTTGTAAATCAGAGAAAATTTTTTTTTTGGTTTTTTTCAAATTTTTAAAATTATGTTTTCTTCAAATTGTTTAAATCATTAAATTTTAGATTCATGTTTAATTATTTTTTTTAGAATTATTAAATTTTTTGTTTTTTTTTTACTCCAACTTTCAAAAAAAATTTCTTAAATTCTTTAATATTTAATAAAAAAATTTTAATAAAATACAGAAACTATTACAACCATTCACTTACATCCTCCAAGTTCCTGGGAAACAAATCCGAGCAAAATTAGCACATGCCATGAATTGCTGGTTAAAAATTCCAGCGGAAAAATTGCAAGCCGTGGGAGATATTGTGCAAATTCTCCACAACTCAAGTCTTCTGTAAGTAAAACTCAATGAACTTCCTGCATCAAAATTAACATTACTCATTAATACAATTAAAAAAAAAAAAATTGCACTGGTACTAATTAATCCTACATCTATTTTTTAAATTCTCTGGGTCCGTAAGTAATAGACTAAGCACAATAATTTAACTAATTAAGACAATAATAATAGCTTTAAATTGCAGCTTAGATGACATACAAGACAACTCGATTTTACGCCGCGGAATCCCGGTAGCCCATTCAATTTTCGGTGTCCCAAGTACAATTAACGCCGCTAATTATGCAATCTTCATAGCCCTTGAGCGCGTGCTTGCTCTGGACCATCCGGAGGTACGTGATGAATACATGACTGATGAATAATATCTTCGTGGGTAACGGATATATATCTCTGTAAATTACGAAAAATATAAAAAAAAAAAAGATGTTACCAACGTTTAGTGTAGTTGTGTGTATACAATAATAATTACCCTCAGGCAACAAAAGTTTACACGGAACAACTATTAGAGCTTCATCGGGGACAAGGAATTGAAATTTACTGGCGGGATAATTATATTTGTCCAACAGAGGCTGAGTATCGCCACATGACTATGAGAAGTAAGTTCTTAAAAAATTTTCACTGGAAAAAAAATACTTTAATTATGAAAATTTTCTTGATATAAACATATTTTCTTAATCTTCATGATAATCAATAATTTTCAATAATAATTTTGTAACTTTTTTTTGATCGACAGAAACTGGAGGATTATTTAACCTAGCTATACGCCTAATGCAATTATTTTCGGAATGCAAGGAAGATTTTTCAATGCTGACAGGAATCCTAGGTCTCTATTTTCAAATAAGAGATGATTACTGCAATCTATCGATGCGAGAAGTAACTTTATTACAATATTGACTAAAGATAGTTTGATTTAATAAATTAATGAACTAATCAATGAAATTTATTTTAGTACTCGGATAACAAAAGTTTTTGTGAAGATTTGTCAGAAGGCAAATTTAGTTTTCCAATTATCCATGCTATCCAAACATATCCAGAAGACCGACAAGTACTAAGTATCCTTTTTGAGACAATATGATTGATGATTTAGTGGTTTGTTGGTGAAAAACAACTATGTATTCCTTAATGACAAATCAAAGATATACTAAGAAAAAGAACAACGGACATTGAAGTAAAGAAGTACTGTGTGACTTTGCTGGAAAAGTTCGGCTCGTTCGCCTACACGAGAACAGTTCTCGAGGACCTGGACAAAAAAGCGAGGGACGAGGTTGAGAGATTGGGTGGTAATCCGTTGTTCATAGAGTTTCTAAATAAATTGAGCTGCTGGCCCAAAAATCCGATGTCTCTTGATGTCGAAATGAATGATCTCAGTGCTTCCGATTAAGTTTTGGCAATCGCCAATTCATTAATCAATCCATGTTCTGATGATGAAAAATTATAGATAATTATAATATAATAATATCACTTAAAGTGAAATGTGAGACAATATTAAATGATGGCTTTAATACGCTTTTAACTCTTAACCGAAGTCGAATTTTTTTAGTTAGGGTTTAAACGTTCAAGGGAGATGCTGCGTTATTTACTTACCTAGATAGTTATTTTTAAAATCGTGATTTGTTGAACAAGTTCAGTTGTTATTAAATATTAAAAAACATTTTTTGTTAGAATAACATAGGTTGTAATAACTGATTTAATTTATATGTTACATCAACAAAACAGTTTTGTTATTGTAGCAGAACTCTTAAGTTAAATCAACAATACAGTTTAGCTGAATGAACCATTCGGTTTGTTGAACTAACTAAATTATTGCAAGGAGATAACAAATATTTTTCTTGGTTTAACAAAAATTATTTTGTTTCACTAACATTATCTAGTTAGTTGGCCTAACGAATTTTGTTGTTAAATTAGCTAAATAATTTTGTTAAAATAACTAATTGTAAGAAAAACAATTTTATTTTTTTAAGGCAATAAGTAAATTCTGTTATTTTAACAAAATCAGCTAACTAATGATAACAAAATAATTTAGTTGTAACACTAAACAGAATGATTTGTTGTTACAATTTGGCTCACTTTGTCAAAATAACTAATCTATTTATCATCATATGTAAATTCATTTGTTACTAGAACATATTTTTCTGTAATTCGGTCTTTTAGTATTTTAATGAAAATATTTTTATGAGTGATTCTTAAAATTTAGAAAATTCAGTTCTATAACAACAAATATCAATTTTTTTGAATTAAGCCAAAAACATTAATTCTATTAAATTTCAAAAATATTTTACAACAAATTCCTAAGATCGAAATTTATAAATTTTTTGAATAAAAAAAAATAAAATCTGCAGCTCTCCTGTTTTCCGAATTATCGTAATTAAAACTCTCTACTCTTATAACTATACTAAAAACTAAAAACGAACTACTTGAAAATGCTCAATTAATAATTATTATATATAACTAGACTTCAGTACCATAGTAACTAAATAACAAATAATTAAACAAACTGACAATAGCGACTTTAAGTACATACATGAATAAAACACTCCGACGTATATAGTTAAATATATGTTTATTGTTACTCGCTAATACTTGATAATTACTTAATTAAGTTATTTTAGTCTTATAGGCTAACCATCAATATAAAATAGGTCCAATTAAACATTAAAACCTTAAGTAGTTGTAATCTAATTACCAAATCTGTTCTTAAACTCGAGTCATATCTTAAGATACTTTCTTTATTAACTACTTTTACATTTATTAATTACAATTTAATTCACTTTAAATAATTTAATATATAAAATATATAATAATATTAATAATAAATACAATTATTATAATAGTAATTAAAATTTGATAGCGACTTTACATGAATATTTAAGTATGCGTACAAAAATTGTTACAATAAACAATTTTATAGCTTCACTAAGAAGAAATCTTATTACTTACTCCTCTTTTATTTATTATAAAAATTTATATCATATACATATATATTTTTTTTGTTTTCAAATGAACTTAGTTCATTAAAATTGCAATTGACAATTTTACACGACTTCACTCTCATTCGTATTCTTTTTCGACAATTATGTGTCGGTATTTAACATAAACATGAGAGTTGATTGAAAAACCAGAAATTTTATCTTTACCATTTCCAAAATATTATCCAATTTAATTTTTGTATTATAATTTAAATTTTAACTATTAAAGAAAATTATGAAAATATTCAACACTTTTAAAAATTGAAAGTGTCTTTAATTAACAAATAATAAAAAATTTTTTTCTTTTATAAGAAGGTTGTACCTTGAGTTCATAAAAAAATCTTCCAATCCACTCTAATGAACATATCTCATTTATATATACATTTAAAATTTTAATTAATGTGATGAATGTAACTAGGACAATGTGGCAATTTGACAAGTCTTTTGTTCAGGCTCACTGTCCTCGTCAGTTTCACTGGCCCAAGAGGGCTGTCTTTCGTGTCATATTTCTCCATCGCTGTCACCTAATCTTCCAGTTGGTCCTCCGACTCCATCGTCCAATACTTCTGTTACCTATTATTACATAAAAATCAATAATTATTGTCATTTGATATTTTTATCTGACCAATAACAATTGGACGTTAAAAGCATGATACTGAAAATAGCCGACATATTGTCCGACAATTTTTCTGTTTGAATTTTTGAGCAAATAAATTAGAGGAAATTTCAAAAATTCAACCATTTTTTGTAATAATATCCTTAGAAAAAAAAAAAAAACGCCAGCTGGCTACTTTCAGAATCATGTCTGGTATTATCCACAAATATTTAAGACAATTATGTATAAATATACAAAATGAGTTGGTTAATATTTAACAGCAAGATCGCGGTTGAGTATCTTGAAATTTAATGAATAATTTTCATTGAATTATTAAACTCGTTAGTTTCTCGTACAGCGTTCTGATTACCTGAAAAGTTTAAAATGATCGCTAAAGCTTGAAATATTCAAAATTGCTTTTTTAATCTCCATGAACTTGTATTATTAACTTGTAATAGTTATAATTGACATTATTTTTAGCGATCCTTGAATAGTTTTAATGAATAAAAAATTTTCTTTTATTTGCCAATTTATTTCTAGCGATTTTCGTAATGTATTCTTTAGATAAAGGACTTTAAATGAATTAAGTAATCTAATTTTGAAAGATTACTTTTTTCCAGTATCTTAAAGGAGAAATAAATGGAAAATTTTCCAATGTTTTGCACGCCTCATAGCGCGAAGCGCGTAAGGTACACAGTAAAAGCTGTGTATTATATGTATTATATGTATACATATATGTAAATATATGTATTAAAGCGTTTCAAAAAAAAAAAAATTTTTTTTTTCTCGAAACCAGGTTCAAAAGTCGTTTAGATGCCAAAATAGGCCTCGGAAAATATGAGCCCTTAATATTAATATTAAGGTTGTCCGCCTCGCAGTTTTCGATTTCCCATAAGAATAACACAGGAAAAAAAAATTTTTTTTTGTTCTGATTTTTGTAACTAATGAACCATAAATTGCTCTGCAATTTTCATCAAATATTGTTGTAGAGTATTGAACGCTCTACAAAAAAGTTTTGATATCATTTTTTGATTAATCAACTCATTCAAAAGTTATTCAAGGTCAAAATTAAATTCATTAGCAATTTAGCCGTTTTCTTTATAATCCTCCGAAATTTATGTTTCAAGGTCTTAAAATGAACTGAAAGCAAAATCAGGTGAAAAGTCCACCATGAGGATTAATGCAATAGTTACATTTCTGACGAAATCTACCGAAAACATGAAAATAGTCTATTTCTGACAACTCTACTTTCCATTGTGGTTCAGGCCGAATGGTGTTTTTTAAATTTTACTGTGAATGAAGGTTTTTCTATACAGTTTTAGAAATTCTAAGTATTGATTACAGTGAACGACGATCGGGTATTCTACAGAAACAAAGCTGTTCTCCGATTTCAGCAGCACTGGTGGTTCAATGGTAGAATGCTTGCCTGCCACGCGGGCGATCCGGGTTCGATTCCCGGGTACTTGCTTCGGCAGTACATATACTAAAATTGGAACGATACAGAGAAGATTAGCATGGCCCTTGCGCAAGGATGACACGCAAAATCGTGAAGCGTTCCACATTTTTTTCACTGATGACAATAGAGCATACGCGCCAAATGACCAGATAAATAACTATTTCTGCACTCCAGCAAAAATAAGTAAAGTAATTAAAAATTTACCAAATAAAACTTCAAGTGGCATTGACCACATCCCATCAATAGTAATAAAACATCTCACACCAGCAATAATCAGGGACTACTCAACTCTCTTCAATAATTCACTCAATAGACAGTATTTTCCCACAGTCTGGAAAACCTCAAAAATTATACCAATCCTGAAACAAGGCAAACAAGGAAACATAACATCCAGTTATAGACCTATCAGCCTTGCACCAAACATCAGCAAGGTATACGAAGTAATAATAAATGACTCCATCGTAGACCACTGCAATGAAAACAAGATAATTCCGGACAACCAATTTGGTTTTAGACATCAGCATTCTACCGTACACGCAATACATAAGCTACTGTCGGACGTGATGTCACACATAGACCAGGATCTAATTGGAGCAACACTCATAGATCTCGAGAAAGCCTTTGACACGGTTTGGTTACATGGTTTAATTTAAATACTTATAACTAACAATTTTCCAAAACACCTGATTGGCACAATTTGGAGTATGATCAGTGAAAGAAGTTTCTATACCTGGAATGGAAAAATAAATTCATCAGCGCTGTTCAAAATCCAGGAAGTACTACAGCAGGGCACCGTCAACTCGCCGATACTGTTCAATATCTTCATAAGCCATATCATAAACGCATGTAAATTAAACCAAAATAACAACACATACTCCATTGCATATGCTGATGATCTCATCATTTATGTAGCCGAGAAATATCCTACTAAGTTAAAAAATATACTAGAAACTCTAGTCAACAAGATTAACAACCTATTTGCAAGATGGAATCTACGAGTAAGCCCAGAAAAATGCATGACGATTGTCTTCAGAAAGCCAGCGAGATTTGTTACCAAAGCTAAAAGAGTCAATAATGAAAAGTTCGTCATTGAAACATTCAAACCGGACACTCGAGAACTGACAAAAATCCCGACAAAAAGTGTAGTAAAATATCTCGGCATGAATATTGACTATTTAGCCAAATGTAACGATCACTTGGACCAGCAGCTCATCAAAGCACGCAACTCTTTCAGATCTTTAAACCGACTCTTTCACAACAGACATATTAGCCCCAGGGCTAAAGTGATATGCTATCAGCTACTTATCAGACCACTACTGACCTACGCAGCCCCAGTTTGCTGGAACCTCGGAGCAGCCCAGATGGAAAAGGTGAGAAGATTTGAAAGAGCTTGCCTAAGAACGGCCTTAAGCATGCACAGAAGACCTGAGACTGATTATCAACACCGAATCTGCAACAAGGAAATTTTTGATGCTCCTAACATCCCTAGAATCGACAACCATCAATTAAAATTAACTAGAGATTATTTTAGCAAAACCAAAGATATTAACAACAACATCATAAAAAATTTAAGAGTGACAACTGGAGACACACACATCAAAGCTCAGAAAGGCCTCTTACAGCCCCAAGACTTTACTGTCCTCGACAAACTAGGCTTCATCCAAGATGGATATAATATACCAATACTATATCACAAAAGCCGACACAAAGGTGACAAGTCCATAAATCTAACGACCTTCAAGGACAGCCCAAGCAAGTACTCCATTGCCCTGCCAAAACGTGATCAAATAGATCTCCACAGACTAGACGCTGAAAAATATTGGTGGACATGCAAGGAAACCAATGAATACAAAGATCTCCAAAGAAGAAAATTATTAATAAATAATTAAATAAAGTATAAACTGAATAAATTATTATAATTAGTATTATAATAAGCTTTCATCAATGTATATATGTATATATGTATAAATTCGTAGTTGTAAGTTAGTATAAGATCAAAATTAAGATTTAAACTAGGGTTTTTTTATTTTTCAGAAAAATTTTTCCCATAGTTCATCAAGAAAAAAGATAGTAAATTAAATAGGATTTAATCCAATTAAAATTAATAAAACAAAGCATTAAATATTAATAACTCAAGACAGCAAGGAGCCGAGAGCTGATAACACCAGCCAATGCTTACCTTATAATTTCAAATAGTTTTTAAAAAAGTTTTTTATTTAGTTTGTTAACTTATAATGTACTTGATTGTTTTTGAGTTGAATAAACAAACTTTTATCAAAAAAAAAAAAAAAAAGGTTCGATTTCCGGCTAGTGCAAGCTTTCATTTTGCGAAATTTGAAAATTTTATATTTTTTTGACTGACTCAAAACAACATGCTTTTTAACTCCGTTTTTTCAAACATTAAATTATCACAAAGAACAGAAGAAGTTTGTATGCAAAATTGTGATGCTTCACTTCACACTAATTTTTGGAGAGAATTTTAAGTCTTTTTTCAGTATATTACATCAACATTTTGAGCATTGAAAATCAAAAATCATTTCATTTAATGAAGTTACCTTCTTTAAACATTAAAGGGTTAGGAGTAGTCAGAACTTTCAAAAAATTGATTTGTTTTTTGCATTTTCTTTGCAAAATGACAATAAACAATGAACTTACCAAGACTTCTTCAAATCGATCGTAAATTTCAGGCCGTGCGTTCAAAAGTCTCTCTCCCATTGAATCATTATTTGGCCGATTAAGGGTTCGCTGACTCAGTAAGCTCGAGATGATATGCAGTAACGACAGAGCAGCTAAGAGCCCAGCTGAAAATAAATAATTTTAAAAACAAGACGATAACAATAAGTAAAATTTTTAATATAACCTCCAGTGAGTTATTCAAAGTATGCTTAAATATAAAAGTCGGAAATTAAAAATATTAATAATATTTATATTTTCTCAAGTTAGTTAGGTTAATGTAGTTAATTTTAATTTAAATAGGAGTTCTATTTTATTATTAAACGTCTATCTCAGCACTAAATCTCATAAAGTGGGAAATGAATGTGTGGGTGAAGATTAAGAACTACCGGGTGTAGAGCTAAAAGCCGGGGTATAGTAGTAGAGGAAACCCTCTAGAAGTATGTATGTGAAGTAGCTACCTGTAGTGGTAGCTAAAGGATGAAGGAGAAGATGAAATAAAACAGGATACGAATAAACAACGACTGAGCTTTTCATTTTCAGTCTTTGGTTACTCTTACCGGCTACAAAAGAGAGCCACAAGTTGTGCGGTTTCCATGCCAAAATACTCGACAGTGGAAGGTAAAACAATGCTCGTCTCCAGCCTTTTGTCATTTTCAAAACGTACGACCAGCAACGTGAGCAGTAAGCTTCATCATTTCTGAAAATTTCATTATCATAATTATTATTTGTTTTGTTATCATTACATTTTCTTATTTCAATCACTAATTAGGTGCAAGATTTTTTAAACTTTCCAAATTTTTTTAACAATACTAACGAAATTCTCGAATTATAGATTTTTTGAAGATATAAATATTCATGAAAAGAATTATACTTCATCTTCTTAAGGGTCATAAAATTTTTGAGCATTCCAAGATAATGTGACATGCAATGCACGTACCTAAAACATATCTGTACGAAGAGCGTGATAGCCCAGGTAATCTCGAGGAAGAAAATCATAGCAGACGCCACTCTGAAAATAAATAACACACGATATGTAAGACAAATCTAGTAAGGCGATTACAGTGCACGATAAAAAATCTGGTAATCTTATTACGTTCTTATGTAAGCATGATATATATCTACAAGTTTAAATTTTGCATAATACAATAATAATAACGGTGATAGATGATAGTTTTTGATAATCTAAAATATAATGGTTGTTGGAAATTCGATCCAGTTATATTTATCAGCGTTAATAATTAAATTATTGATTTAATGTTTTCAAGAAAAATTCTGAGTGATTGTTGTTTCACTTTTTCACATTACTTCAATCCGTAAAAATGATATTTAAAATTATTTTTTTAACTACATATGTTATTTCTTCATATTCATAGAAAAAAAAAAAAAAAAAAAAATTCCTATAAAAAATTCGAACTTTTCAACAAAGAAAATCTTTGAACAATTTAATTGGAAAAAAGAAAAACTTAAAATTTACATTTTTATTTTCATTTTCTGTTTTTTAAACTGTTTATTCTTACACAAAAAAATACGAAAAAAATTATAGAATTCGCAAGACTTATATGGGCAAATTTAATTAACGATTTTTGATTGACATGAAATTTTTATGTTTCTTTTTATAAACATCATTTTCACTGAAAAGTCATGAATTATTTTATTTATTCTTCGGTTAATGTATTTGACAAACTGGACGTGGATAGTGCATGAATCGATTTACAAGTGCATGTTGAATTATCCTCACGTAACGTAATAACCCATGATGTGTCGATGATAAGCCACATCTGCGCCAACTCCGCATACAACTGCAAAACAAACAAGTATACAATCAAATAGTATTATTTGCTCATCATATTTCAATTCATTATTATCAATATACATACATATACATATATAACATTACACATTCAATCAGTATGATAATTTATCGCTTAGAAATAAGTAATCAAATATTCATACAATAATTATGACAATGATTCAACCTCGACTTAAAATATCTTTGTTTTCGCAAAAAATAATTAAACTTTTTTCAGTCCTGAATTTATATTTATATGCTGATCGTGTGTTTGTTTATGATAATTGGTTCCGTGAAATAAAATAGTTAGATTTCTATGAAATCTACAAAAAATGTTGTTTATAAATTAGGACTTTTTGAAACATGAAATTTAGGCTATGGCTATTGAGTTTCAATAACATTTAGTAAAAATTTCTTTACAACAAGCGTCTCTTTAGCAGCGGGGAAAAAAGTCATTGTAAAGTTTCCAAAACTTAACATTACATGTAGTAATTCAGTCAACGGACTAAGAATTTTACATACATGTTATTTTGGCTGATTATATATAATAATTTATAAATTGCTCTTATTGCGGGATCGCGGGAATGTAACAGATTAAAATGAATGCATTTTCCAAACATTAGATATGTGAAGAACAAATTTAGTTACTTGTTTAAATAGAATCCGTAAAAAACATGTTAAATTTATTTTTTATAAAAAATTGATGTCACTGAGAAAATTTTAAATAACAGAAAAATAACAGCTAGTTATTGTTATTGAAGTAAAGCCAACGCTTTCTTTTTCTAAATAATTTGATGGTTCAAGATTATCTATCGTGAATAACATTTTTTTCTTCTCCAATCCTTTACAATAAATTATAAATAAAACAAAAAAATTATAAACAAATGAAACAAGTATCAAACCAACAAACGTAAAACATGCTTATCATTGAGATTATTGAAAAATTCTTGGAAAGAATTCTGTGAATAATGCATTAGGTATTTTTATTTCTGTTAACATATATATCCATCTTAGCATTAAATCCGAATTGGGTTACCTATTCCCCGAGGAAAGATACGTACGTAACAACCTATTTCAAATAAAACAAACCTCGAGATTCTGAGATAAAGTTTATTTTCAATTTATAAGTAAAAACCCGTTTTATTTTTCTTATGAATTTTTATTGAAAAATTACAATTTTTATTAACATCTAAATTAGCTGATCGACTTTTCGATGAATGTTACCCAACTTGACAAATCAGTAGTGTTGAAAAAGGTCGACATGCATTTCCGTCGCTCAATTAAAAATCCTTTTAGGTAGTGACCGTTCTTTCGGCGACACAGCAATGGGCTGGCCATCAGACTGCCCTGTAATTAATTTTATAAATTATTCAGTGGAAATTAATTGAACTTTTAAATATTTTAAAATTACTTGTTACTCCGCAAGCGAACTCAGATGTCTCTTGCAGCGCAAAACATATTGTTCCCGGATAAATTTAAATGCGAGTCGTGACAGAATTTATCTGAAATGATTCCGGTCAAAAATTGGTTGAAGCTTAGGCCACCTAAAAGTTTTTTTGTTAATGTCAATTTCCTAAAAAATTAATTCATAGATCTTTAATAAATTTTGAGCATAATAAACTTACCCTTTTTGAAATCATCTTTAAAGTAAAAAATAACACTATCATCTTGATAAATATCGTTCGAATTCGGCAGCTCGATCGGATCTAAATCAAGTGGGGTTTTAAGAACAACAGTCGCGAAATTAAGTCTTCTTTTGTGCTCAGTAAGCGGATGATTTATTACTTTAAAAACATCCTATCTTTTCAGAGAAGTAAACCCCACAATATCTGAATATTTATTTCAATCATAAGCCTGTACTTTGATTAAGCTCGCGGGGTTTATCCTGAAATTCAAAATTCAATTGACGAATTTACAAAAAAAAACAAATAACAATGCATTGATAAAAAAAATTAACTTGATTCAAGCGAGAAATTCTAAAACTAAGATTATCTTCAAAGAGTTTGATCATCGTAAATCAAGTGAAAAAATTCTTGAATTGAATTAAATTTATTGAAACCAAGAAAAATTTTTCTTGGCTTGGTTTGGAAGCGTGGTAGTCACTTTATACGTACATATACTATACTGTATAGCATAAGTATACTGCTTATAAGACAGCTATTATGCTTTGAGCTATAGTACTGCTTGTTTAAGTCAGTCATTATGCTGAAATTTCGGTGTATATAATCTATTATCAATGATAACTTAATAATTATTTACCAATGGACATATTGCTATGTTGTCATCATAGTTTTTGACATGATATTTTCGAGAATGTTCTATACCTGAAAAAACTTAAGTAAGGTTTTATTATTATTGATAATAGCTTATAACACGATGCCATAGTGTGATTTTGATCGCATTTTTATCGCTGAAATACCTTGCAGAGGATGACTGTTGGAATAAAAAATAATTGTTAATAAAAAATTCGTTGCTTTTAATAGTTGTTGTTTAAAATAAAAAAAAATAAAAAAAGAAATCTCTCCGGCGGGGAATCGAACCCCGGTCTCCCGCGTGACAGGCGGGGATACTGACCACTATACTACCTCTCATTGCCTAGAGGCAATGAGAGCTCCTGAGGATGTAAAACTCAGGGCCTTCAAAGCGCGAGCCTCACTTGTCGCTGAGTTCCAGTGGGAGGAGCGCAACGTCGAGATCTGTGCGGGTCCAAGGGTCACACTAGATACCAGCCTGCACCACAACCGCCCGGACATGGTGATCACACTCTCCAACCCGACTGAAATCTTCGTCCTAGAGGTCGCAGTATCTCACTTACAGAACATCCGGCTCCAGGAGCGCATCAAACGTGTCCGATATGAAGTCAACTCAACAATGGAAATCTCCGAGGCCAACCTGGAGGGGGTTCCACGAGGGGAAAACCTCATAGATGCGCTCCAGAGAAAACACAAGTGCCCAGCTAAGTTGGGCATCTTGGTGTTTGGGGCACTAGGTGAGGTACTGGACACTGATGAACATAAAAATAGTACGAGGATCTTGAAAAAACTGGGAATGACTGAGAGGAGAGTTAACATCATGTTATCTAACATCGCCGTGTCCGTGGCAAAAGCCAGCGCCCAGATCTTGCTGCAGAGAGTAAAGATGAAACACCAGGAAGAATGAACCCAGGGAGGCCATTCAACAGCGAGGATGCCATGGATGCCAACCAGCCGAGCCATAGAGGAATTTACCCCCCCCAAAAAACCCCTTAGTTTTCTTTTATACTGAGTGTAGAATGTTGATGATAATACTTAGAGTTTAAATCCCCACCCGTAATCCCCACAGGAATGCAAAAATAATCACTAAAATAAAAATTTGTAAACATATAGAGGCCAGTGAGGCTATGTATGCATACGTTGATAAATAAATATAATATATACTACCGAAGAATACATTGCCCGTGGCAGCTGAGTTACTAAATAAAGTAGACAAAACACCCCGGAATCGATATGACACATACTATTTAGTTAAAGTCAAAAAATTGTCTCTTTTCCTATTTTTTTAATTAAATTGTTTAATTAATCTAACTCTTTATCAATTACTTCAATTTTTAATTAGTTACTTTTAATTGTACAACTGAATTTTCGGACATGCAAGGAAGACTTCACAACACATCAACCGTGCTGGAGGCTTTGCCACCAACCAACATGGCTTCCGGAAAGGTAAAAAAAACAGCAACACAAGCATGGTCTGGTAGCCTCAAAGCTCGTAAAGTATGTTTTCTCCTCACACTAAACGTCAAAAACGCTTTTAACAGTGCAAATTGGGAAGATATTTTAGATGCTCTGAAGAACAAATTCGACGCGGAGCCAGAAAGTCTGGCAATAGTTGACAACTAACTTGATGAAAGAAAGCTAATAGTGGAAACTACGGAAGGCCACGATAATAGTAGACAGTGTAGAAGAGGCCTGAATCTTCGATTTTCTTAGCGAGAAGTTGAAATCATACTTGATCCGGGTCCACAAAAATTTTTTCATCTCTGTGACTGCAGTTTTTTGCCGTTTTTTTGGGTTTCTTGCAGTTTACTCAAAACTCGAGGGTGAGCGAGCCTAACGGATTTCAAATTCGGATTCAGCTGCTCGAAATACATGTTCGGAGGTGGGTTCGGTTCAAAGTAAAGACAACTTTTCTTTGTGTGCTGGTGTGATAATTGGAAATTTTAATTTCCGTTGATTGTTTTACAAAAATGCCGTGAAAAAGTTTTTTCGTGGATTATTATTATCATTGTTGAAAACAAATATAGATTTCAACTGACAGTAAAAAGTTATGAAATTCTTCATATATCAAAAAAAAAAAAGAACCTGAAGCTTTTGATTTCTCTTAAAAAGAACGACACATGTGTTGGCAATTTCGTCTACATATACAGTTGTACATGATAAAAAAATTCAATTTTATGTCTATTGAAAAGCGCTTGACATTTTTTTCCTATATACAATTTTATAAATAAAATTTCAATAAAAATTAATTTTAAATTTAGATACATTTTTATAATAAATTATATTTACCACTCAATATAAACGTTTCAAATAGCGGCCACAAAAGTTCAATAAATTTATTCGAAAATAATAAAACTTAATAGTTATCGATAACTCAATTATAGACAAAATGGTCATTTATAATAATAATAATAATAATAATAATAATAATAATAATAATAATAATAATAATGCCATTAAGAGGAAATTTATTACGTAAGGTTGGCGATATTTTGGTATCGCCAAAAGAGCTTCGGTGCGATGAATTGAAATTTTAATGATCCATGAAGTTGATTGAAGTTAACCGCGTCAAAATATGCAAAAGTACTTGTTATTTTCGGCTTTTAAATTAACTTGTCGGGTTAATTTGCAGAATAAAGTTATACATGATTATAACTCGTTCATGTATATGTATATATTTACACGTTAGCTATCACTAGAAGTTCGGTTCTTCTCCTCAAGTTGTTCTTTATAGTTAAATAAATAAAATCCAGGAAGTTACTCTTTAACAAACTTTTCGTACACGTAATTTTGTCTAAACAATGTTATGGCACTTTTTTTTTTTTTTTTTTTTAACTCGTGTTCATGTTGCGTCAGAAGTAATATCGTAGAAAATTCAATCTTAGGTTTTTACTTCACATCTAAAAACTTTGAAAATTCAATTTCTTCAGACTGCTCAAATGTTTTATGTGACACCTTTCACATAAGAGAATAATTTTTCTATATCATGATTTAAAAAAAATTTTTTTTCGATTCGAAACACAGGCAAAGTTCATCACCATTCGATGTTATATCTAAAAATAATAAAACATGTGAAAAATTTTTTTATCTGGGGGTTTGTTTTTATAAAAATTAACGTTTGATACCATTGGGAAATCATGTGAAAAATTAACGGGACATTCATATTTGCTTGTCTTCTGTTGTTATCTATATCGAAACTGTTAGTCTGTAAAATTTTCAGTTCCATTTATCATATTCGCGATAAATTCGACAACAGACAAACTCAAAACTAGTGTGCCTTTAAATTCATCCCTTTATCTTCAATTGAAATATCTTCAGTTAATCCGAGTAACTTTCAATTAAAAAATAAATTTCTATATGAGTTTCCCGGGCTTTTATGTCAGAGTAAAATTTTCCAATGCGATTTAATCTTTGAAGATAATACCTGTTTCATTGAAGCCCTTGCTAAAAAAAAAAAAAAAAGTACGAGCACTCGCCGAGTCAATAAAGCCTTTTTTTATTTACAAGTATCCTTATACATCGCAATATATTTTTTTCACATGAAAAAAAAAATTATCTTTGTCGCTATTTCTTCCTTTGGAAATAAAGTTTATTTTTTTTATTAATAAATAATATCAAATTTCCGCTGTTAAATTTACTCAAGAGACATTAATGATTTATAACCTCAATATTTATTCGTCGTAAATATTTCTAACCTATAAAAATTTTTATCCAAGCACAAAGATAAAATAGACAATTGTAATTCGAGTTTACGAACAAAAACAAATATTTAACGGTAGAAATGTAAGAATAAAAGACTAAATTAAACAGTTATATTTCTACAGTAAGGCGATTTATTGTTTTAAATATAAACTTTTAAATTAAATTAACTCCAGGGGAATAAACTCAACGAGCCGAGAAATATCTCTGGAGACGGGAATGTTTTATGTCGGTCTCCGATCGACTATCAATAAAACGACTGTCTTATTTTTAAAATGAAGAAAGAAGAAAAGGCAATATTATTCGCTTCTTTTTAGATAAATCTTGATTATTATCAATAGTGTAAATAATCTAATGCACCTTAATGGTTAATTAACTTTTATTTTGAAAGACAATAATGCGTGAAAAATTTTCCAGCTTAGTGTACAAATATTGCATTTTCCTAATCAGGTCACGCTAGAAAATAATGTAAGTAAAGATGTACTGTAATAAATGACGGTTTTTTTCCAAAGTTTGTACAACACTGAGATCATGGTAATAAATAATAATTAGCCGTTCTAGTGGGTCGATAAAGAAAAAGATAAATCAAAGTTTATGAGTATGAAGCGTTGTATTTTTTTCCCGTTTCTTGGTTAAATAAATATTAGTTAGATTATTATTAATTATTATTATCATTGTTCTTGTAATTTGATTCAACAGTGAGAAATATTTTAAGCTTTGGTTAAGCTCCGGGAATAGCGGATAATATGCTTGGGATTACTCATTTAAGGGGCATTATCTATATTTGTGTATTCATTCTACGCGCTAGTTTAATTGTTTGAGTTGGTCAATTTGACAATTATTTTCAATTGTAATCAAAGTATTTTTTTCTATTTATAAAAACAATTTGAAGTTTTCAAAATTTAATAAGAATAATTTTATGTTAGGACAATATACGACAACTTTTAATAAAAAACTACCAAAATTTTAATAAAAAATTAAGCCACGTAAAAGAAAAGTTAGTTGATTTCCATGAGCATAGAAAAATAAAATTCTTCGATAAAAAATAACTTCAAATATTTGAATTTACTATTAACTCACAACTTAATTATAATTCGCTCTGAACATTCTTTTTTCCAATAAGTTCAAAATTTCATACGCTACTACAAAAGTTTTATTTTTTATTCCGTAAAATTTTCTACAAACTTTGAGACTCACTAAGTAGTAATTAAGACAAAAGTAAAAGTCAAAGTAAAATTTTCAATTAACCGTTCCAGAGTGGCAAACTTACGAAAACTTGAATAAAGATCTTGTTTCGTGTAAACATCTTGGGTTCTTGGGCTTATATTGGAATCACTAAGACAATACAATAAACTAGTACTAGAATGAGGTCTAACTTTACTAAGAATCTCTTAGAAGTCTTAAGGTTAAGAAGGATATTATCAAGTTTCAGAAGATTCATAATCTTGGAACTTGCTTTTATAAGAAACGAGTTTGCGTTTTTCTTTGTTAGAGGTCATTAAAAATTTGTATACTGACCAACTTTTTTGAAATATTTTTTTCAAGTATTTTCAAAATGAAAAGGTTATTATTTCCGAAAAAATGGAAGCATTTTCTTAAAACAAATATTTAAAATATGATATATGATATAACACTATAAATTGGATCTCCCCTCAGCGATATAAATTTTACTTTCGCCGGGAATTGAACCCCTGCATATGATGTCACTCAAGGGACTCCGACGTAATATAAAATTACAGTAAAAACGGTTACTAATATCATTATTGATTTTATCAGTGAAATATCCGATGAAAAAAATGTAATCGATTTACAGTGTAATGTAAAGAAATTACAACATCCATATTTAGTGAATTATAAAATAATATGTTTAGAGATGAATTAAAAAAAATGGTAATTCAATGGTCTTATTCCAGACATAAAGGCATTGAAACTGAAGAGTTTAAAATGCATTAAAAGTAGATTGTCAGGTGTAGCGGAGAAGTAGTTTGTAATTTAACGTGAGGATGAGAGTTTGGGAAATGAAATCTTAATTATTCTGGAGGTTAAAATAAAAGAAACGGAGTAGAGGACAATACGGATGGAAGAGAATAGATAAAATAAAAGTTTCATGAATTACTTTGCAGGGCAGGGTGTACTTGTGTGCAAATCCTGTTAAAAAGTCGCGTTTGGAGATCCTCCAATTGGAACATGTGAAAGTATCTTTTTCGAAATAGAATAGAACCGAAATAGACTAGACAGCCAGACACCGGATTGAGAACTCAGATAAAAACAAACAAATAATTGTTAAGAAAAATTACGCTGGAAATATCTTAGACAAATTGTCTTTGGTAATAAATATAAGTCTGCACAATTGCTACTGAATTGTGGATTGTATATTTTGGACGGAAACTCCCTGGAGTTTATAAACAGAATAGAAATCGCGCAATACATTTGTTTTAAAATTGCAATGCAAAAAAAATGGTTTAATTTAAGAAAAATAAACTTTTGAAAATTTGTATTTTGCGACAAATCGCATTAAGAAAATACAATTCAAATATGAAGAGGACAAAGTTTTTTACTGTATTTTTTATTTTATTAACACTAAATAGTTTAAAAATTGCAACTATTTAAAATCAATAATTACAATATTTTTTTTTTAAATTAACATGGTTATTTATCTCAAATACCTTAAGTACGTAATTATTCAAGTATGTAATTTTTATGAAACTTTATGTAAATCACGGCTCTTATAGTTTTGAATTTTCCTTCACAGAAATGAATTCTAACAATATACATAAAAAACTTATGTTTATGAATCATTGATTTTTTTAAGCTTTCTACTCTGTCATTTCCGCCTAGTGAAATCAACTTTAATATCCAGTAAAAGAAGTAAGTTTTACTCTTGTTTTATTCGTTATCGACAGTATTACCAGAAAAAAGAAAAAAATAGTTTTAAATTCGCGAAGATGAAATAAAAGAACACAGAGAGCGAAAGGAAGAAAAAATGATTTACTTTTTTCAACCGGAAGGAGGAAAGGAAGTGGATTTACGTGCTGATGAAGTCGAGTAAATCCAGTTTTCATTCGAACCAGTGATTTGTTAAGTCCATCTGCGGCCGCGGAAAAATAAAACTACGGAAGCAAAGAAAAAAGGGTCAAATTAATGGATAGCTGGCACTTCCTTTGCATTCAGGGGTCTCATATATCTAGCTTTCGTCTAACATTTTAAGAAGCCCATTTTTTAAGTGACAGATGCTCTATGTTAGAACATAAAGTATATTTTCCGCGTACCGGTACAAACTTGCAGAGGAAGTGCCTCCATACTCTCCGCTTTCTTCTCACACAAGCACAAGAGGATCGAAAAATGAGCGAAGAAAAGATGCACTTGGGTTCATTCGAATAGAAGATATAAAAGGCAAAAACTCTGTCAGCATTCACGAAAGCTCGAAAATTTATTCAACTTTTTTTCAGCTTGTCCTTTTTCAGGAACAACAAACAGCATGATACTCGGAGGTATTCACACTATTGAACACGTTTTCTGATAAACAGAGACCAAACATGAAAAAAAGAATAAGGAGAATGTATTCAGTTTTATTTTTACTGGAAAAAAATGGAAATGACTATTTAAATTAAATTCATTTTATTACTTTTTTTTTTTTCATTTTAATATTTTTGTAACTTGTGTAGGTATTAATACGATATTGAAGTTGTTTGCTGAACAAAATAATTAGATTTACGACTGAGAAAGACGTTCAATAATAAAACAAAACTCCTATTCAAATTAAAATTAACTACATATTAATTCAACTAACTTAAGAAAATATAAATATTATTAATATTTTTAATTTCCGGCTTTTATATTTAAGCACCTTAAATTACTCACTGGAGGTTATATTAAAAATTTTATTTATTGTTATCGTCGTTGTTTTTAAAGCTATTTATTTTCAGCGGGGCTCTTAACTGCTCTGTCGTTACTACACATCATCTTGAGCTTACTGAGCCAGTGAACCCTTAATTGGCCTAATAATGATTCAATGAGAAAGAGACTTTTGAATGCATGACCTGAAATTTACGATCGATGAAGAAGTCTTGGTATAAGTTTATTGTTTATCGCCAGTTTAACCTTTAAAATTTTTATACACTGATAAAACTACCAAATTATTTAAAGAAAAAAAAAAAAAACAGTGTTCTTTCCATGTTGCTCCAATAATTTATTCTCTTGGTTTTTAAATTCTTTGATTAAGACCTTTGTACCTTTGGTCGATAACTACTGCGACTCAATCCAAAATTGTGTTGTCTTTAGTCGATACAATCGAATTAGTTGCGCTTTATTGTTTTATTGGAGTAAGATTCCAGAACCAATTTGTGTGATAAATTAAAACCTAGACAAAGTAATTTCATAAGTATGTTGTCCTTGATCAGTTGAAAGAATTGAGAATTTTCAAATTTTGTAAAATGACAATTTGCACTAGTTGGGAATCGAACCGGTATCTCCAAGCAAAAAATAAGCACAGCAAAATGTGGAGTCAATTATAAAGAAATAGCCATACTAATGTTATATTCGGAGCCTTAATTGAATTAAACGAGAGTAACTCACTCGGATAAAAAAGTGTATTAAGATTGAAGAGATAATTTAAATTGAAAGAGGAGTAAACCGATGAGGCAAGTCTTAAAAATATTGAATGAACCCTATCTAGAATAGAATAAGAGGAAGCGACAACTTTAAATTTATACGACACAAAAACTAAATAAAACAAAAGTTATTTATTTATTTGTTCATTGGATCGGCAGATACCGTTCGGCGGCTGAGTTATAATTCCCTGACGAGGTAAAAGCACAACTTTATTCTTGTTTATACGTACCTCAGTACAGGATGAGTTTAACGAAAAAGACAAAATAAGTAAGAAAAAACGAGATTGGATAAGAACTATTACTATAACTACACTGACAAAAAAATTTTGGTAATATGAGTGCAGAATGAGTTTAGCAGAAAAGACGAAATAAGTAAGAAAAAACGAAACTGGATGAAAATGTTACAACTACCTCAACCAAAACTGCGAAGGGGTAAGTTGATAGTACCACAAGGACAGAAGCTTTTACTTACTACCAATAGCAGCTATAGATAGTAGAATCAAGTATAACCCGAATATATACCCATTTTAGACTATAAACCGCAACTGCGACACGATATGGGGACGGTTGGATGCCTCGTTGGACCGACATTAATGTGTATTCATGAGCATTGGTCAGGTTCCAGTTCCGTGACCACAAAATCCATGAGCGCGAGCTAGCTAAACAAGTAGCCCTGATTGTTCCACTAAGTGCCAGCCAACGCGACCCGCACTGCCAACTTACGAGTGCCCATAAACAATAAACTTAAGGCATGATCCCACATTATGGTCTTCACTTTTTCCTTCTGCGTTATGTTGCCAGTTTGCGAACGCTTACGTCGCTCCTTCCTCATTTACTGGTACGGCTCCAGTGAGCTTCTAAGCTTCTGTACTAGGAGCAAGCTCTTCTCTGTTCCCTGTTCCTTGCTTCCTGGGAGTTACAAACTACCCACATGAATAATGGGTGCTTTCTACATGCCATTTATCACGCTCCGATTACACTTTATCATCATAATTTCATATGATAATTACTGGCATTACCAAGGCAAAAATCGAAGTTCGAGGTAATATAGACTGAAAGAAAAAAATACTTGGTTTATATGGTGTACTATCAAAGTATGTTCATTTCCTAACTAAAATTTACTGAAGTAAATTCCTGTCATTTTTTTAATGAAAAAACTTTATACTCTCCAGTCTCTCATTCATCGAAATGAGTGTTCACATATAGATAATACTAGATCGCGTTAATTAAACCAACACCCTCTTATTAAAAGTATATTGAGAAAAAAAAGGAATATTTCCTGATCCGATCGAGTTCATAGTTCATTCTTCTGATTATTTCCGTTTTTGATAACAAAAGAAAACAAGAGCTTTCTTTCTGTAATCGATCGAGCTGAATTGAAATAAACATGCGATTGACAGCTTTTACTTTGCTCGTTGTTATTTAAAGAACAAGTTGAGCTTTGCCTTCCATCAACGGCCATTATCTCATCGATTTTGCGTCGTATTTCTGATAGTAGATTATTAAAATGATCGATTTTCAATATTTCTAACCTTATACTTTAAAAAATTAAAAATTAAGAAAAATTGGAAAGTTATTGATTAGAGTCCAATTGAGAAAATTGAGTTTCAATTATACATTTCGACGTTTTGAGGCTCCAGAATATCATTGTGACTATTTTTTGTCGCGTGATATATCTTAAGGATTAATTAACCGATTAAGAAATGTGACTTTGCGTTCAAATAGATCTTTCGAAACTGAAACTTAGATCTGATCGGAATTTGGAGTCAATCAGTTGAGCTATTTCAAAGGTATAAAAAAAAAAATCATAGAGATAACTTTCTAATTTTTCAACCAATCACATTAAAACCATATATACAATAATTATGCCTGAAAGCCTGCGTCGCATATCGTCATACAAATAAAGAAAAACTATGACAAAATTTAGAGTAAATTTCAACATATCATAGAATATATATATGGAATCGATTTTTTAAAAGTTGACACAAACAATATAAAAGATCGTTGGAATTTGCATTTCATGTAAACATTTATTTGCACGATTCTATTGCACATTGGAGCGAAGACCAAACGATATTCAGTTGACAGCTGAATAATATCCGAAAGTTCTCGCCCATGAAAAAATATATTTATTAAAACCGTGTTGAAAAATAAAAATAACGATATGTGTTTATAACTTTTTCCCTCTGGCGCTACAAAACAATTGCTTTATAATACAAACAATGGAGACGGGTAATGTGTAAAACCCGAAAAACAAAAGGAGAATAAATAAAATTTAGCGCTGCGAATAAAACTTGGACAAATAACTATATAAATATAGACGAAACGCACAGCTGAAGTGCAGCTAGCTTCAATTAAATACATTGTTGCACACCGAATGCACCCTTTGAATTTAATCTATTCTTCTCTATTTCCGTGCTAGCCTTCAACTTTTACAGTTCACTTTTGTATTAAACCAAACTAACCGTTAAATCCGTATGGCGATTCCGATTCGACCCACTTAATGCCTATCGATCTATCGAAGAGCCGCATTGGCGGATTAATATAAATTTAGCACTTTGTAGGGTCTCATTACTTATCAATTAAGAGCTGGGGAGGTTTATAGAGAAGCGCAGCGCGTACTTGCTGTAAATATTTATTACCGCACTCTCGTTAAACTCTATCGAGAAGTTTGAATTTATATTCAAAAGTATTCGATTGATTTTGCGAAAAAAAAAATTTTAATGTAGAATTTTTAATATTTAATGAGACTTGTTGAAGCTTTAATCTATTTTTGAGATAAAATAAATAGCTTCAATATTTTTTATGTTTTTTATTATTTACAAAATCTAAACTTTAGAACATTTGAAAATTTGAACATTTCAGTTAGATGAATTTGAATAATTAATAGTTTTTTTTTGTTTTCAGTTGAAAAAACATCCGACTAAATTGCAAACAAACGAATCCTCTAAAAAAGCATAAAACGGTTTCAAGCTCATTGGTTTGTCAATAACTCCGTTGCATTGCGCTCAAATCGAAAACATAAATTGTAGAGAGTTTAATTTTTTGAAGTTATAATTTATAAAAGTTTTGTTTTCCACGCTTCCATTTGTGAAAATTTCATTCTTTTAATATTATAAAAGTTTATTTTTTAGGGCTTCTATTATTAGCTCGAAAAAGTTCAGTGTGTCAAATGTTAAAGTTTACTTTTCAAATTCATTATTCATAGTAATTGACGTAAAATATAATATAGGACTAATTGCATTACAAAAATCAATGTTCTCAATTCGTCGGTTACAATTTTAAATTTAATTAGGTCATTGATAGTAAAAAAAGTCAAAAGTTATTTAAAAATAAAATTTCAGTCAATTTTCTCAATAATTTGAATTTTTTACGGATGATACTTAGAAATAATTGGAAATATTTTTTGAATTTTGTAAATTATTTTTCAACTGAAGAATTTTCAACAATTTTTTTTTTATTTTTAAATTGCGATATAGTTTGAATATGTTCAATTTTATTTTTTTTTAACAAAAAATAGTTTTTAGATGGTCCTGAATCGATTGGTCGAAGAATTATAAAGTTATAAAAAAAAAAAACTTGAAAAGACCAAAAAATACATAAAAATCAAAGCAACGATAAGAAAATGAACGAGTAAAAGAAGTATAAAAATAAAACCCTCAGCATGAGAGTTAAGTAGTAAAGTATAATAAGAATAAGTATAAATTGAAAGACTCGAATATTGCTGAATGAGCTTTCAATAGTCTTAAGATTCATTCTACGATAAACATTTCCTTGTTCCGTGCAATAGGTACATATCATAAATTATAACTATAACCCCGACGCTGGAGTCATGTGACGCAGTCCTTGAGGCAAAAAAAGCTATATATTAATAAAGCATCATTGAAAAGCGTCAAAGGGCTTTTTGCTTTATCCGAGTGCACTTTAATGCACCACATGCTACTTACTCCCGCGCACAAATACTCACCTCCTCTTTCATATAGATACATCAAGAAAATGGATGCTAAAACCCAGTCATCAGATCGATGTTGAAAATCAAGGTACATGTAGAGAGCACAAAAGTTTAAGCTAACTGAGAGTTTTAGCGTCAAGTGCACGTTGTGTCGAGTGTCATCAATTGGTGAACCCGGACAAGTTCTGTCGCTCATTAGCATTTAAATGAGCCGAGTTTCACGGTTACTGCCGTCGATTCGACTCCTATTTTCGTTTATGTACATATATTTATATTTATAAGTATGTTATAACTTTTAGATTATTTCATACGTATAGTTTTATTATTAGTGTTAGAATTATTACAAACTTTTGACACATTAATATTGCTGAATTTAAATTCAACTGTAACCATTTTTTTATTTTACAACTTTTGCTTTTTGTTTGTCATCATTGGAATTTTATTATTTTATCATTAATATCAATGGTATCAGTCGCTTTTGCCAGTTACATTAATTTTTTCACTTTTTCATTGAAAACAAAAGACCTATGTCAATATTTTACACAATATTGTGATTAAACAACGAAAGGTTATATTATAATGTGGAAATGAGACGAATGTTTAATTATGCTATAAAAAATGAATTATTTTTCATTATTTTATTTTCACATTCTATAACTAATTGTTTTCTTTTTATCATAATATTGTGTTACGTTAATTAATTATATTACTTAATATATGAACCCAGTGGATGAGGCTTTTGCGCTCGTGTGTTGACACACTCGCTTCGCTCGTTATGCCAACCTTTCCATAGCGTAAAGCTTGAATAATATTGGATTGTAAATAACAATTGACATTACATTTATAAAAAAAAAAAAAAACGAGTAATTTTTCTTTTATTAATTTCTGAGTCTACACTTTTAGATAATAAATTCAGATTACTTTCCTAATATCAAATGTATATATATATATATAGATAGTATCAAATTAAACTGTAGAAACCCATTTTATAAAATGACCATCACTTAATTTTCCTCATTCTCTTAATTATATGAATTAATATTCGACATGGGCAAAATAAAGTAAATAAATTTTATCTAGCACGAAATTCGAATCTATTTACAACTACTCTGAAAATTAGTAACAACAAATTATTAATCTTTGAAAATTGTATGAATTATACTAAATTAAACTAAAAGAACCCATTTTATAATATAAATACGCCGGAGATAAAATTTTCTTTATTCTCTTAATTTTATAGATGATAATTTCACTCAAAAAGGAACATTAACAGCGATTCTCAATTAGAAAAAAACAAAACCACATTATCAACACTATGTACTTAAGTTTTATAAGTAAAAAGTTTGTTTATAATAATAATAATAATAATAATAATAATAATAAAAATATTTAGCCGGCGACATTATCAATATAAGTTTCATTGGTTAGCATTTAAAGTGACGTCGACAGTGAAGCCGAGACTGAAAAGAGAAGTAAGTCGGTGGGAATTGGAAGTAACATTTATAGGAGCATAGAAAATAAAAAGTATTTCCTCGTCTTTTCTTCAGCGTTTTTTTCGTCTCCTGCTCCTATTCTTCCTTCTCATCTTCAGTCTCATTCGTCTAAAGCATGAGCTTTCTCTGACCAGAGCTATAGAGTGTTCTCCCCCGAGTCCAATGCATTTAGGGGGTGCGATTTCGTTTAAAGCCACACGAACAATGAGTTCGTTATTTCTCGGGCTCTCAGACCAAGACGGAAAACGGGCCAACCCGAATAGAACTCCTTGAAGCTCGGAGCTTCTTTGCTTCATACCTATAATACACTGCCCTCATCTCGGCTGCACCCACTCGATCTCCGACTTGCAGCTTGTTTTTATCTTTCATTTTGGTCTTTACTACCAGCAGCTTACACTTTTTAACCTCACTCCTAACTTTCCTCTTATTTTCCCTAGTTTCTTATTTCCTTGAGAGTTTTTACTCTTTACCAACTATTTTACTCGGAAAATTATCCGATTATATTATTATCGACAGTTAATTACCTAATTACTCCAGATCAAGTAACTTACAGGAAATGGGTGCTTACAAAATCGATATTCCATTTCAATCATATTCAATTCGGATTTTATTATAATTAATCCATTTTATTACTACTGTTGATTCAATTCTCACTCGTGTTACCATCTTATCAATTACCTGTACTCCTTTAATTTGATAATGACTTCATCTTGAATTTCCAATGACACTTTAAGCTCTGGCATAGTTTTTCATTTTTAGTTACCTAATTTTACTATTATTGTTTATTTTTCTCTGTTTTAAACATTACACGGAAAAAATGACTTGAGGTAGTTCAGTCATAAATGCAAAATTTTAAGAAATTTGAAATATGGGTAATAGAATACGCATTACATGTGCTGTTGAAATTTGAAATCAATTGACCATACCAGAAATGAGATAATTGTGATTATAAATGACATTTTAGCACAGACAGTGTGAGTGAAGAGTGAGAAAATCACCAATATTAATGGTTATTGCATTGAAAGGATTTTAAGATCGTTTTGAAAAATTGATACCTGTTAGAATAATATACTTAGACTAATATAATTAGACTGTTTGTCCCGAATGAACTACCTTAATTTTTTAACAATATTTTTGATCAAAAAAAAAATTATTCTGAAAAGAATGTTGTGTCTTGATTCTAGATTTTCACGACTTGAAACTCGTTTTTTTTAGTGAAGATAAATTCGAAATTTAAAAATCAAAATGACCTTATCTTCGTGAGATACAATCGAATTCGGTGTCACGACAAAAGATAATTAGTTGCCGAGACGTTGATGACCTTAAATTCAACATCGCACTGAAAAAAAAAGTTAATTTGAACCGAAAGAAGAAATCTTAAACCAAGAAATTAATTTTGAAACATGTTGTTATTTTTAACTAAGCATTTTTGAATTTTTGAACTCAGTGAAATTTTCTTGAACCAAAAAAAATTTCTTAATTTAACAACTTATCTCCTTCTGAATCAAATCAACTTTTTTATCAGTACGAAAAACACTATTCTTGAAAACTAATAAGAACTTTCGGTTATGTTTGAAAAATTTGTGATTGGTTCAATAGCAAGTTATGAAAACGTTGACATCTGATATAAATTCAATTTCCGACGTTAAAAAAGTATTTTAAATCAAGTGTCGATCTGTACTAAAAATTCATTAAAATTTGGACCGTCAAAACAAAAAAAAATAAGTTAAAAATTTACTATCAAATTAATTTGAATTTTATTTATTTACCGTGCATAAAAATTTTAGTCAAGTGACTACAAATGGCACGCCCGGATGAACATCATTTTTACGGCAAACCAATAAGGTCGATCGTGACGAGAAAATAAATCCAGTTATTATTGGGAATAAAAATGATAAAAAAATCGCACGGCAACATAACAGAACATAACAAGATTTTGGAATAACGCGACATAAAAAAAAAAGAAGCTATTCTATCAGCATCAGTTTTCTAAAGTAAATATTGACAATCGTAAATAAATAAATCATCCCATCAGTGATTTATATGTTTACTATTATACGTCCGTATCATCATCAAAAAAAAAAATATTATTATTTTTAACGAAATTATTAATTTTAGTTAATTTTAATTCATTTTAATTTATTGTAATCAATTTTAATGAATTTTAATTAATTTACAAACATGTATGGAATTCACTAGCATATATCATATCTCGTATCATATCTTAAATCCAACATCCAAGTGATGTTTGTAAGAGAATTTATCATTAACGGCCCAAAATTATTGTTGTCAAACTAAGTCAACCGTAGACTGTGCTGTTAACGGTTAGTACAGATGTACTACGAGATAAGATATTTGTCGACACTCTCTGCATAGCAGGAGGTCGTCCAACTTCTATCTATACCTATATTGTAGATATAATACTGCGCCACTGAATTTCTGTGACAGCGTCACAGCCACTATTAATGTATGAGTACTTACTCCGGATATCTACACCTGTGTTTCATGTCTCATATAACCTACGAGTTAGAAGAGATAATTGTCTTCAGGTGCAGTCTACCTCCATGTTCAACTTAATATCTTATGTATAAATAAATATATCTACTTAACGACGTGAGTTTCTCATGAAAAATTCTCTTTCAATGGCTTTAAAAAGTTTTTTATTAAAATTTTGATCATTGTATAAAAGTGAGACTTTTTTTTTCAGCAACAAAAAATGAAAAATTTACTTATCTATTAATGATAAAAATAAATTTTATTTCCAAAAAATTCAATTTTCATGAAATTTTAGGTTTTTGAAAATCTAATCAGTTTTTATGGAGATCAATTCTCATAAAATTGAAAAATTAACAATTAAGATTTTGACAATTTATTTTTTTTTAATTATTTTATTTTTGTGTGAAATATAAAATTATTTAATCACTTCTAAATTTTTGATCAAGCGTCAAAATTTCAAAAACTATGAAGTATGATGCTCTAATAAATTTTTTTTGAAAAAAAATAATGAAAAACAAGACATTTCTTTTTGAAATTTTCAAAAAAATAAAAGTATCAAATTTTGTAAGTTTTTAAAAATGATTCTCAAATTCGCTATGAAAAGTAAAATTAAAAAAAAATTCGTGATAACCTACTTCTGTATAATAACCGTTTTACCGTCACTTTTTATCAGAAAAGCTACTTTAATCTTTTATTCAAATTTTAATAAATACTATTTTATAAGCCAAAAACTTAATGAATAATGAACTTAATTCATAAAAATGATAATCGAGCGCTGTGATGGATATGTAATAATAATAATAATAATAATAATAATAATAATAATAATAATAATAATAATAATAATAATAATAATATGCTCGTTACTAATATGCTCGCTGTTCCAGTCTTACTGTACTCTTTCGGTGTCCTGAAATGGGCCCGAAAGGATTTACGAGATCTCGACATCAAAACCCGTAAGGTTATCAATATGAATCGGAGCATGCACCCCAATTCATCAGTCGCCAGATTATACCTGTCCCGGTCCATCGGTGGGAGAGGTTTGCAGAGCTTGGAGAGGCTTTACGATCGTTTGGTCCTGGGTTTAACATTCGAGGTTGTCAATTTCACTGCAGACGAGAATGACTTTCTAAGTTTGCCAATTTCGAACAGGAGATCCTGATATATTTGTCTTTTTTGCTCTTCTTTGGCTGAGATGTTGTATTCAGCCGGGACCGAGAACTCTATGACATAAATGTCACGAGTAGCCTTGTCGAATGGCACAATATCAGGTTTGTTGTGATCTATCCGCCGTGTTGTTGCAAATGGCATGTTCCAATGAATTTTGCAATTGTCATTCTCAACAACCTGGGGAATATCTCCTGGCGGATAAGGCAGCACTGGTGTCACGTCAATACCGTAACAATGACGAAGATAATAGTACAGTTCTCTCAGGGCTGCATTATGACGCTTATGCACCTTTTGTCAGCATGCGCTGTGCTGGCGAGAGGTGCATATATCCAGCGTCATTATGCTGCCCTGAGAGTACTGTACTATTATCTTTGTCATTGCTACGGTATTGACGTGACACCTGTGCTGCCTTATCTGCCAGGAGATATTTCCCAGGTTGTTGAGAATGACAGTTGCAAAATCTATTGGAATATGCCATTTGCAACAACCCGGCGGATAGATCACTACAAACCTGATATTGTGCTCTTCGACAAGACTACTCGTGGCATTTATGTCATAGAGTTTTCGGCCCTGGCTGAATACAACATCTCAGCCAAAGAAGAGTACAAAAGACAAATATATCAGGATGTCCTGTTTGAAATTGGCAAACTTTACCCAGGTTGCCGTGTCAAGCTTGTCGTCCTGATTGTTGGTGTCCTTGGAGGGATGAAACAGTCTTTTGTATCCTCACTTACCAGAGTTCCAGCTTGCTCATCAAAAGCTGAGTTCTTGGCAGTCAGGATGCAGAAGGCTGTGATACTAGGTTCCCTCCGTCTACTTAGAGAAATGACTTTGGCCTGCTGTGATCACTAACCGCCTTGTTGTGCGGAGTGGTCCAGCAGTAATGGATGGAGCTCAGGCTGGGCCCTCGGAGAGTCGGACTCCGGGGACAACCCCCCTGAGCATTTAATAACATAATAATAATAATAATAATAATAATAATAATAATAATAATCAAGTTGATCAGTTACAAGTTTTAACATGTTCTCGAGCAACCCAAAGTTCGATTCCCAAGTGAAACGCTCTAACATTTGTCTTCAACATTATGAATTAAAGTTAAACTATAATAATCATTTCTAATAACCTAAGTTAAAGTTTCGATCAAATCAATTAAAATGAATAACTATTGTACTTTTGATACATTTATTAATATTTTTTAAACTGTGCGGTAAAGGATTTGTTGGCGCAAGTAATAAATAAATTGGCTGGCGGATCGAAGTAACTACATCACTCAACTCAGCTCTCGGTCTATAAATTAACCCATTATACAGGAGAGTAATATCAAAGTTACAACGCAAAATATCAAAGTTTCTTGATATCTTTATCCCATCTAAAAAGCTCTGAGCTTTAAGTCACTTTTAACCGGAAAGCAGCTATTTCGCCAAACCCTCTGAGCCGGAGGATTCGCTCCTACTTATTCTCGCCATCACTTTAAAGAGTTAATTTCTTCCGGGAATTCCTGCCATGTTGAATAATTACCGATTGAGTTCATTTTTAGTGTCCTAGTTAACGTTCTCTTTCCCTCTAGAGTTTTGAATTTTGTTTTACGATTTATAGGCTTCCATTTCTGATTTCAATGCTAATGATAATGATTAACGATAATAAGTTGTTTCAGTTCAAATGACTCGAGGATTTCCAGTTGAGAGGGTTCTTCCTTATTCATTGTTATTGTGTGTATGTCGATTCGGGGCGTATTCTTGGTATGGGATGTATTGCCAGGAGTAGAAAGAAACGGAGATGTATTTGGAAGACTAACGGGCTTTGTAAAAGCTTTTAATGACTCGTAAAGAGATAAAAAGAAATCTTTTAAGAAGTGACATCTTTGGTCGAAGTTGAAAGAATTCATTGTTTATTTTTCAGAGGGATTTTTTTGAAAATATATTTTTGTTGTCAGAAATTTTTACTAAGAAATGATTACAGATAAATAAAAACATAAAACTATTTTTCAGATATTTTTTGACGACTGTAGATTTTTAATATTGATTATAGTTATAGTTTCATGCTAAAGCAGTCTGTCTTACCTTTATAGTTACCATGAGTCATATCGCTGTCCGGTAATTAGGACAAAAGTTTAAACAGTTGAAATTATTTTTTTACTATCCTGCCAAATGAACAAAAAAATTTTTTTTGCCCAAAAATGCTTAATTACATTATACAACATATCCTTTATACATTTTTCTGAACTATCTTTCCATAAAAATAATTTTTTTATGTATTTTATATTTAAAAAACTACCTCGCACTTTAACGGACTCTATCACTCAAAAAAATCGACGGATGAAAAAATATTTAAAACAAATTTTTTAGGAAATTCGATGCTCTGCAATTTTGAATCAATAAAATTTTCTATGATTCTAATAAATTTTGTGTTATTTCGTAAAAACTAAGAAAACATTGAAATTTAGTAACAGACCCCTTTAACATAAAATTTAAATATTTTTTGCTGTTAATATTTAATTGCAAGAAGTGAAAAGAAAAAGAAAAAGGATCAAATGATTGCTTTCCGATAATACAAATCCGTTGTCAGAAGCAAATCCTTGAGTTCAGATAGACTAAACGTAGTTTGATTTATTTGAACTCCTAAATCCCGAGCCATGGAGATCAAGTCCGACTGAATTTCCATAGGATTGCTGAATTTCCCTTTGCCGGGCTAGGTAGAAAAGGGAGGAGGCAGAGCGATGAGTAAGCAGGAGCGAAACGAAAGAGAACCGTGGAATTCGGTGGTACAGTTTGTAATAAACCACGCGCAAGCATGCTATGTTCGCAGGCAATTTATCGTCACCACTTACACAAGACTAAGGCAAGCTATTTGTACCTTAACCCTCAGTGTTCTTTTGGCTTCTGAGGTTCAAACCCGGTGGGTTTCAGGCCACCCGATAGAACTACTCTGCAACGTTGCTACTACTCCAACTCAACTTACTTTTTGCAAACTTGTATTGCATTCTACAACCAACAACTAGCCCACCGGTGAGTTTCCGAGCCTTTGATGCAAATTGAATATATTTATTTATTTTTGTAGTGGGTGTGTTAATAGCATCAATTTTATATTTAAATGGAAATTAAGAAGAATTTCAAAGTGCTTTAATAGAAAAATTTTATTCGTCTTCTTATCTTATTAAATATTTTTATTGTTCGAATTAATTCAGAAAGTTCAGGGATTAAATCAAGAAAATAGAACAAAGCGGATGAAGACAAAAAGTTCTTCATTAAAGAATTTTAATTATTTGTTGAAGTTTTACAATATATTGCAGACAACGAAATTTTTGTGATTCATTATAACTTAAAAAAAAACCAGTTAAAATACTTTGAAATTAAAAAGGGACTGCGCAATTGGCCCACTTAGGGTCTATCTATACACCCTCACAAGGCTAGCCTGAAGAATAAATAATAAGAAACGATTGACTGGAGCAAAACCAATTTTCAGAACGTTACATAAGTAATTCATTTGTAACTACAACATATTTTTCTGTGATTCCATCTTTTGTTATTTTTTGTTGCCAAAATAAAATCACCAATTATGATAATCTCCAAACCCCAAAATCTAAAAACAAAGCAAGTACTTTGGTTAAGTGGGTTGGTAATTATAGTGATGGTCGCGTGATAATATATTCGCATGGTAGTACGGTAGCAAGGGCCACATTTGCCATTCGTATCAGAGAATTCACCCACGGCTAATTTGGCCATGTATCTAACGCGATTACGTCGCAATACACTGCACACAACACACGGTCTAACAGTCCCGCGAATGTGAATGTCATTGTATTGTTTCATATACATACAACATACAGCATACAGCATACAACAAATCAACCCCAATCGAAATAGCACGTGGCCGTCCGAATAATCGAAGTTGTATTCTCTTCTATTGGGCTATAATGCCGCAACAACGTTGGTACGCTCGAAATTTCTCTAAATCTCTACTCTATCTCTTAGTCCACTCGCCACTATCTATTGTGTATTATGTTATAGAATGTTGACTAACGAATAATCATTTACAGCATTACTCGATCCATCAAATTCTACCGCTGAGGTAAAACCTCAATCATTTTCATTCGTATCAAATTACTGTCAGAGCTTTCATTCATTCAATTGATCAATTATTGATTATGTTTCAACAATTCCTTCAATTATTCATTCAGTTTATCATTTCATTGATTAACTATTTACATATCTAGATAAATTTATTTAAGCATTGTACAGAAGTAAGAACTACTTTTTACAATTTTTTCGTCACAATATATATTTAATATTATACTGCATTTTGGTTAAATGAAGATTTAGGTTGCTACCACCAACTAACACTTACTCACTTCAATTAAGACTAGTTATACTATTACACAAAAAAAAATTTACTTGAATCAAATAAATAATTTTGAAGAATTTCATCTTCAAAAAAGCAATTTTTTTTTTTACAATTAAATAAAAATCATACAATCGAAAACTAGATGAATATTCCATTACCGCCGCAAAAATGGTCCGTACTATCTAACAACATTTTTAAAGCCCGAACTTAATCTACTAAATTAATATAATCCTCAAAATTCATCAAAAAATTCCAGAGTCCTTTTAGCCGTCGCTTTGACACAGGAATTAAACCCTCGAACTTGACCATTAGCACACTCTAGTTATAACGACCGGACAAAGTAAAATTTTTCCATGCCCTCACACCCTCAAAATTTGTTAATTTTCATGATTCATAAATCGCTAAAAATTCCATCGAGCGAGAGAATCAAAAAGCGCGGAATTAAAGAAAGTACAAAACAAACAAAATATAAACTAGGAAAGAAAATAGAAACAATATAGAAAAATAAATAACCTAGCAGATAAGAGCAGACGTTAAAAAAAGGGGAACAAAATATAAACAAAAATATTTGGCTCGATATTTCATAAGAGATAAAAGCTTAGCCAGCGATTGCCAGAAATACAATGAAACAAAACTTACCGAGTATTTCCCGTTGTTCTTGTCCTTGTTTTTGCTTTTATTTAATATTTGTCTGCAGAATATTCCAATAAATAATAGGAGCGTCTGGTGTCGCTCAAAATTCAACTCCTGAGAAAAAATTATATTCTACAGAATCGCTTTGTTTAATTAAAGTACGAACATTGCAGAATCCTTTTTTTTTATTTTTTCTTTCTTCACTATCAGAGTAACGGGATAATAAAAGCGAAAGGGTGGGACGAGATATGCGAACGGATACATGTCCACTGGCGCAATTTATGCCAAATAAAAGAGCTCTGGCAATTAAATCCAGAGTCTAATTAGAATTAGTTCTCGAGCCAATTCACGTTCGCGAAAAATATTATTATTTAAAGTTACGGTTTTAGCAAGCTATGCGCCTCATCACAGGCTACCGGAGCTTTTGATTTAAAGGAAAACTGATCAGAGGATTCACCGTCTTTTTTCGCTTATTCATACTCACAGTATGCTATCTGAGTAGAGCGACGTCGCGAATTTGTAAAATCAACTGAGACGAGACTCGAGTTTGCAAGCACAAGAGAATGTATCGTATGTACAAAAACAGTTTTTTTTTTTTTATTTTTACTTTGCTTTGTTTGCTTTTTCGGTTGATTAAATTCTAGTAATCATTCGTTCGTGCTCGATAAAATGGGAATTTAAGGTTCAATTATTTAATTAATATTTCTGGTGTTAATTATTAATTATAAATGTTATTTGCGGCGTCATTTCCCCTGCAGAAGTAAACTAACGAATTATTTAATTGCTGTTAAAGTCAATTATTTTGTTACGCTTGGTGTAAATTTAGTTTTGCAGCGAAGTTCACTCAGCGCCAAATACACGAGATGATCCTTTCATACTCTGCATGTTCTTACACGGCGAAATTGAATATTGACTACAGCGAGGTATATAAATTTTATACTTAATTTAGTTGAAACAAGATTCATATGCAAATTACCAGCAAATACTTTAAACAATTTATCTAAAGTTTATTTGTAAAAATTAAATTCAATTGATAATATTTTAATAAATGAATTATTTTATTTAATTTCTTTTTCTATTGATATTACACCGATAAAACTTTATCAATAATTTTTTATTGAACTTATATTCCATAATAGAAAAAAAAAAATTCTGTATTCTTGTCATTTATCCGAGGGAGGATCAGAAGTATTATCCAACAATTCGATTTTTCATCATCTTGTCTTAGTATTTGAGTTTCATCTTTTTGTGGTGTTGACGGGTGTGTTAAAGCATATAAAAATCTTATATAACAGATAAGTATGTATAACATATATCATAGAATATAGAATAAAGAATATAATATTATTATATCCTGAATTGTATGTAATAAGGATATTCCCGTATTCGATATCGCGTATCCCAGTTCTTAAAAATAGCCCACCATTCTACATTATTTATTCCCCCCTAACTGCCACCAACTGCCAGAAGAATAATTTACTCCCGTTTATTTCTACTTTATTATTAATAACAATATTAATAATAAAAGTGTTTATCGCTTGAATTTCACAGAAAAAATTCGAATTCATTTAAAAAATCCGGTCAGTAAGTACATTCATTGAAACGAAGCCAATTCTCGATAATTATGAGCATCTACAAGTTTTTCGCCGCTTGCTAGCCACTTGACGCCTTTTTCCCGGTTTTAAATCCATGAATTACTGAATTTTACGAGCTCTTATTCGATAATGATTATTATCGTAATAATAAAACTTACTTCGGAACAAAATTAATGTCTAGGTGCAAAACCGAAGAGAGAAAAAATTTATTGGTAATAAATTCATGAAATATTGCTAAATTTTTCATTTTTATTACAGAATTTATTTTTCAAATTTTTTTCTATCTATAGCAAATATTAAAAAAATAAAAACAATATTGATTTTAGTAATTTTTCAATTTCATGTATTTTTTTTTCTTAAAATTCATCAAAATTAAATAATTAAAAAAAAAATTTTTTCTTTAAATCTCAAATTCCCGATAGAAAAAATTTTTATAGAAAATTTGTTTTTTTTTTTTTAATTAATAAAAAATTTAATTAAATCTTTTATAAAAATACAAAGTTCAAACTTTTGTGTCATATATTATATATTAAAAAAATTTAATCAAAATATGCGAATCTGTAAAAGTTCAATGTGAAAATTTTAATCTGATTTTTAACAGTTCTTAAAGAAAAAAATAGAGTTAATAACAACTTTTATTAATTTATACTCCAAATTATGCTACATATTTGCATATTTATCCATTGTGAATGCATATGTATGTTATGTGTTATGTATATTGAAGTTTTTATCGTACTTAACCATTAAACTTTTTTTGTATTGAGTTTTTACGCAACCTCTGTTACGTTAGCGACTACTCTGACCTATACTACTAGTAACACTAAAAGTTTCAGGTTGCAATATTGCATAACAAAATTGCCTCGACAAATGCCAGTTTGATAACTCGGTTTTCATTTTTAACCGAAGTTTAAGTGATAAAACTATAAGTAGTCGGTGAAACTGGATCTGTAAATTAAAATTTTATAAACTATGAAAACTTTTTTAAGTCCAGTGTTGAAAATAATAATTGTTGAAAATTTTAAAGAATTTTTTAAAACAAAAAAAAATTCTTACGACAGTAATAAATTCATAAGTTTTTTAGCAGTCAATACTTTTACGTCATAGTTATAGTGATAAAAAATTCAAGATCCGCAGCAACTACCCGCAAGTAAAATCGACGTCTGTCAAATAAAAAAATTTCAAACCAACCCGTTAAGAGACCCGTTTCCATTCATCTAATTACCTTATGTAAAAAAACTTGGACATCTTACAAGTTCTTAGACTTCATCAGACTCGAGTGTTTTTACTTTAAAAAATTTAGATGCAGTTTAATATTCTAAGTACTTTAGACTTATTAACCTAGAACAAATTTTCTTGAGTAGAAAAGTTTCAATTTTTTTTATTATTTGATTATTATTATTATTATTATTATTATTATTATTACAAAATCGCGCAATGCGCATAGTATTGGGTGTTAATCGTTACACTCCAATAGTTGATATGTTAAAAGCACTTGGTTGGGTGTCCATTCGTCAACGAATGGTATTTAATTCTTGCCTATTAATTTACAATAATTTGTGTGAGCGCATTGTTCTAAATAATCAACGTAGCCAATATAATACTCGAAATGGTAATTTAATTAATATTAAAAATACAAGGACTGTTACGGCTCAAAAATCAATTATTTATAAGGGTTGTGAATGGTATAATGAGTTGCCTGAGGAAATCAAAAATCATAATACAATTGTAAGTTTCAAACGAGCACTGAGTGAATTTATAAAAAAAGACGTTAATATTTAAAAAAAATTATCATATCAGAATTATATTTGTATATGTATTTTAATTGTAAATTCTTTTAATATGTATTTTAACAGGAATAGCTAACGCTAAAGCATTAAATAAACGATTATTATTATTATTATTATTATAACATTTTTATAAATATTGTAATAACTCAATATTTTTTTTACTTATGGAAATTGAAATTTAAAAAACGGATGTTTTTTCGTGACATAAAACCGATACAATTTTCCTGGTCCAAATATCTGGTACTATATCTACTAGCCTATAAATAGATACACATCAAATACATATATTCGTACATAGTTTTCCTTCCGGCAAATAAATATCACCCTCGATACCGTAAAACGCTGTCGATATTATTTTTTCCGCTATATTATTTACACTTTTACTTATACTTATACATAGAAGTAAGAAAAAAGGATGGAATTCCAAAAAAAATATATTATTTTATAGACATTTTAAAAAATTTTATTGCGCCGAATTTCAGATAAATTTTTATTAGCTTTATAAATTCTATCGGATTTTTAACGGAATAACAAAGGTCTCCATAAGCGCGAAGATTAATGTATACATACATATATAAAAGAAGAAATGATTCAATTTAAAAAGAAAAATTGGGACGTAACATTGTTTCGAGCTAGGAATTTATTTTTATAATATTCGCTTTTCTGCTTGTTCTCGAGTGAGACCAAAACGATGAAACAGAATAAGAGTAAAATGAGAAAAAATCCTTTCTCCAGATTTATATTTATATTCTGTTAAGAATTCTTGTAATAATTTAATATGACAGTTGAGTAAATCTAAATCATGACTTTTCCTTGATGAATAATTCTATTTTTTAAGAAATAAATCTGCTGTTGGCAGCGTTCCGCTTTTTCTTTAAACTTTTTATCAAAACATTTAACTATTCAATTTTGAAAAAATATAATAAAAACTTGTCCAATAGAATAAAGAGTGAAGACGTACTCTTTTACGTAGATTTTATTTTGATGCAATTCATAAAACTGAGATGACAAAATTTGTGTCATATAATTATGAGAAGAGATATTTTTTCAAACTGATCTCAAGAAACTAGGAGAAAAATTGAGCTTTGAGATTAACTTGATGAAAAAATTAAAAAAATTGAGAGACTTCCATTTGATAATAATAACTAGAAAGTAGATATAATCTAAATTAAAAAAGTGACTTAATGTTTTCTTTTATTGTCAAGATAAAATTTAAAAGCTCATGATGGAGAAACTTTTTTACGAATTCTCGGGGCAATCAGGGGGTATGATACCATTTGATTGGATTACTTTGCTTGTATTGGTTGGAAAATAGATGAAATACTTGTTTGTCTTCCATTAAATTCTAATACCTTTCTGAGAATTTATTTTTCTTGGTTCAAGAATTTTTCTCTGGAAGTTAATTTTTTTTTTTCACTGCATAAATGTTTCAACGTAATACTTTTTATTATCGACCGTAAATACTAAAAATTGTTAAACTATTTCATTATATTAAATCGAAATTAATCGACTATAATAAAATAAGCCTTAATTGTTTGAAACGTTTAATATAATTATTGTTAATAGCAACAATTAAAATTTTTTAGTAATATTCTAAAGAATCTGTACTTCAATAAAGATTGAAAAAAAAAATTTGTCAATTAATTGAACATCTTTCGTTTCATTCTAAATATTCTTTAGTGAAATTTTTTCTCGAGTTTTTTGAGCCAAAATTTTGCTTCTTGTTTTTTGCGCTTCAATAATTAATAACTTAGCAGCAAATAGTCGGAAAGATTTAAAAAATCTAATGTTCTTCGTTATTAAATTTCTAACACAATCTAATCAGTTTGTCTCGATATAGTTCTCAATATAGTTTCCGAGATATTCCATTAAACAAATAATTTTTTTTAAACAATTAAAAAACTAAAACCTGATTATGTTTTTTTTTTTGTTAATTCAACTAATGGTATTTTCAATTCTGTACGAATTTTTTAAAAATTGGAATAGCTAGAACTTAATTGTGAACAAATTGGCTTTTATTTCTTCACCTATTAAACTATAGGCCTTATTATTAGCCAAAGATAAAAAAATTTCAATCAAAATTTTATTTATTGATTAGACACTTAATTAGACCCTTACAGACGTAGACTAGGCTGGCTTTCTATCGCAAGTCGTAGAATTTATTATTTAGCCAATTATTTTTATAAATTACTCTCTGTAAATAAACCTTATTATCTACGTGAATTATTGTTCATAGAAGATATAGATATTAGACGATAAAATCGTTTAGCTACTAAGAAAAACAATGTAAATTTTAAAATACCTAACTTTACAACCACTCACTATGAAGGTACATTTGTAATTACTGCTATACGTTTGTGACAAGAACTTCCGTCTGATATTGTCAATGCATCCAGTCTTGAGGTTTTCAAGAATAAAATTTTTGACTATTTGTTTAACCTTGATGTATAAAGAGAATTCATAAATGTTTATAAGATTGTTAGAGAAATCGAAACCATAATTATTTTATAAAATCGAAATCAGAGTACTTATAATATCTGTAAATTATTATTAATATTTTTAAATTTGTAATAAATTGTATTTCTTATTTTTACTTGCCTTGTAAATTATTATTATTAATATTTTAAATTTGTAATTAATTGTATTTTTGTTATTTTTACTTGCCATTTGGCCAGCAGGCTTTGGCATAAATAAATAAATAAATAAATAATCTAATCTAATTTTTTTTTAATTGCCGAGAGTACCTAATTTAAAAATATTAGTAAAATATGAACAATATAAATCTTAAAGTATGAATTTGAATTGAAACAAAACTTTGGTAGTTTCTTAGCAATAAATAATTCCGCGTACAGTTCCTAGTATGATATACAATATTATAATGTATATAATTCACAGATAATATTTATGAGAACAATAAATAATGAGACTCTAAACTAAACTCGGGCGGTGTGTAATTAAAGCCCCGATAAAAGTTATAATGAAACAAAATGGCAACCAGCACCCAGCAAATAGCGTGCAATAACAAATAGTAAATCTGCAGTTAACTCTTTGAAGACAAAAATAATGGAAAAAAAAATATAAGAGCCCTTCTATTTAATTGATTACTTTTTTTAACCATCAAAAGGTTAGTGTGAAGCAGTTGATGCGGTTTATGGTTGCGTTCAAACTGTGACTAAGGGATGAATGGCTCGGTGACAGTAGTGGGATTGAGTTATGGACAGAAATAGAATAGTAAAACAAGTAAACTCGTGAATTTGTCTCTCAACTCGTATATTTAATAAAAGCTTTGTCGTAAAATACGATAACAAGTCTCTGGATGTTTATGCTGAAGTATCCTCTGTGTATACACCGTGTTGTTGTTATCATTGTTGTTATTGCGGTACCGGGGTAATAAAACAGAGCTGTAGTATTCGTACCCGTACATCTCGGATCCTGGTTCGTTTCTCTTATATTCGCTTTAATTATAATTGATGGAAAACGCAATTGTCGCAGCCAATCAACCCCCTGTGAATAAGATCCGCAATTACATTCACGCTTAGTGCTCTACCTATCATGTATACTTTTCATTCGAATTCAAGTGTCCTATTTTTTTATTTCATCATCCACTTGATTCCTACTCGATACTTTTGTATTTATTTAACGTTAAAATTTTCTTTTCATTTTATTTTTTTAATTGTAAAAAATACTGATGGAAATTTAATACGTTTTTTTAATATTAGTTGTAATTTTAATAGTTTAGAAAAATAAGTTGAAAAAATAATAATAAATTTACTATTGAGGATGATGAGATTTGATAAACATTTTTTTGAGACAAACTTTTAATTTTTCTATATAAGCAAAACAGGGTTCCTTTGACAACACTTCACATCAAAACTGCTGAATTACTGAAACTACTAGGGCTTCTTGAAACATGAAATTTAGGACTTGTCTATTAAACTTCAATAACTTCAAATTTTCTTATGTATATGTATATTTACTACTTATAATTGTTAGTTGCTTATATCATTTATTATTTAATATTTATATTATATATAATAATTATGACTATTATGGTTTTTGATTATATTCTTAATAATATTTGTATAGCAGTATACCATTTATCTTATATGTTTAATTTATAATAATGTAAAATTTCTCATTTACTGCGCCTTTAGTTCAAAACTTTAGTTCAAAACTTATATATAATTAAAATTTATAAATGTAAAAATTTTCTTATGTACTTCGCCTTTAGTTCATAAATTATACTAAGTTTATTAAATTATGTATAAATTGTATTGAGACCCTGTTATTGGCCTTCCAGCTGTTGGGTTTATTGTTACTAAAAATTTCCTTACAACAATCATCTCTTTGGCAGCGGGAAAAAAGTCATTATAAGGTTTCCAAAATTTAACTTTAGATATAGTTATTCAGTTGAAAGACTAAGAATTTTACATACATGTTATTTTTGTTGATCACATAAGCGATTAATTGTTGTTATTGTGGGATCGCGGGAATGTAACAGAATTTAAATCGAATTCGTAAAAAACATATAAAATTAATTTTCTATAAAAAATTGATGTCACTGAGAAAATTTTAATAAACGGAAAAATTCGTCGCACTTGACGCTATAGGCAAATTTTTTCACTTATGAGACCTGCAATTTCTTTAACTTTCAATGCTCATTTCAAATATTTTTTTTTTGATAGAAGGTACATGCCAATTCGATGAAATTTGGAATCTGCTCATGTCAAAACAATACTCTAGATCTAAAAATGCAATTTTATAAAGCAATTTAAATATCTCGGAAACTGGGCCCATAACCTTAGATATTTATAAACAATTAAAATAATTTCTATTATTTAATTGATTTAGAAAAATTACACATTCTATTACTGTAATTTTTATCACTTGTTTTAGCTAATGTTAAAAAAAAATTTACCAATCTTTAATACTATCTAAATAAAACTTACCGATCGCTGTAGAAACTCCTAAAATCCGTATGAAAATTTCGAGATTAGAGTCAAACGTTTTGGGAAAGTCATTATCCACATTTTGGTCAGAATTTAGTTCAAAATCTTTACCGTAACTGAGCATTATAAGCTGAGTACGTGTCAATTTGAGCATTTAGCCCAGAAAAAGTTTTTATATAAATTTACTATACCCTGGTAAAATTTAAACAAAGTAATTTGTAAGCTTTGCAGAATTTAGCAACACTAAAAAGTTCGGGAGTTGTTAACTCGTGATTGCGGTTCTGATTATATTATTATAGAAGAAGCACGTGTCCGCGTTGCAAGATCGCGCACTACTGAGCCACTCTCTAAGGGTGCTACAAGATTCGCAGCATCCCCGCGGCTAAATCTCGATTCTGCGCTCGTAACTCTCTCTCAATTTTTTTGAAATTTCTCGATTCTATTTATTTAAAATTCAATCATTTTTGTTTAAAAATTTTCTTTAATTTTATTGAAAACTAATTTTCAAAAAATACGAAATAATTTTTATTAAAATCATTCACTGTTGATATTTTAAAAACTTTCAATCAATTGACATGACATAAAAAATTTTAATAATAAAAAGTAATTTTATAGAGTCAAAATAATCAAGTAAATGATGTCGAATAAAATAGTGAAAAATTTATTTATTGATGACTCGAAAAATACACAATTACATTTATTTATTCCTTCATTAAATTAATTAATTAATTGATTAATATCAATTGTTTAAAAAAAGTTGAGGTAGACTCTCCGTATCGAACGTTTTTTATTTCTACTTAATTATTATAATTATAAACTTGAATAATAATTTAACACGTGTAATTATTATTTCAAAGTTATTTAATAACACTGATTAAATATTTAAATTTTAATTAACACGTACATGCAAATTTCCAACAAATGAGTCCTTATTATTCACCATCTGCAATCTCATTATGTTATTTGATATTTATATACTATCTTCACTCAATTTATTAATTTCGGCATCATAATTTTCACCATACCATCATGTCACGCACACGAATTAACAAGTGAACACGCTAGCTACCTTTCTACTCTACAAATATTTTTAGCTGATTTCTTGTAACTTCTCAGGCTCGAACTATCTCTATTTAGTCTTGTCAACTTGGCAGATTGAGTTATTTGTTTACCAGTAACTTCTAAAAAATCATCTCCAGTTAAGTGACACGAACTCGGCTTCACTGGACGTAGAATGGGACTCAAAGAGCGACGGCCTCGCTGTTTTATTGTTGGTGACTCAATCGATCTGTTTCAAATATACATATTTTTTTTATTTATTGAACAAGTTTCAAAGTAAAACGTATTCAACCCCATTTTTAATAAATAAAAATATATTTATAAGTTAACATAAGTGTTTCTAATGAAAATATCAACAGTTATGAATCAATTTATGCGCAAAAAAAAAGTGGAGATAATTAGATATTTATATTTTTACAAGGTTTATAAAGATTTGCTATAAAAGCAGCAGCAATTGAACAATCAATTCTGATGTGCTGAAGTAGTTAAACACTCCGGGAGCAATAGTTGAACAAGCATTTCAGATTAGATAGCATATAATTAATAAATTTTCCTTTCATCGATTTATCAAAATATTGTTTTAAGGAATTTATAAATAATAATATCCATAAGAATTTGAAAATATATTAGACGTTCATTTAAAAACCAAAAATATTGTTATTCAATTTTTCAATTTTATTGTTATTAACATTATAACTTTTTTATATCACAAATCACTGATATTAAAATTTAAACAATATCTGTTGAAATTTAAATTTTTTTCAGTGGTTCATAATTTTTCAGACTTTTTATACTTATTTGGGTAATTATTTACAAGTAGGGTCAACTCATGTTGACCCATGTTAAATTTTTTTTTTTTTTTATCAAATTGATCAATTTTTTTTTATGTAATTTAAAAAAAAAACATCAAAAAAAAAATAAAATATAAATTTTATCCAAAAACATGAAAGCCAATTTTTTTCCAACTTTTAAAGGCAAAAAATCTATCGAAATCTTTTTTTTTTCCTTATAAAAAACAATATAAAACCTTTATAATTATTCTTAACTACGCTAATCTTTATATATAAAATTAATTAATTCAACGCCGTAAGTAGTACTAATCACAATGTTGATTACTAGTGCCATTAGCTATTTAAGATTAAAATTTTACTTTTACAAAATTAATAACTTTTTACTTCGAATTATTTTTAATTGTCGCTCTAATCAACAACCAAATTGCGACCTTATTGTATTTACATTGCTTATATCTTATATCTATGAAACATAATTAAACCACATTGTTTACTATTGTACCATTACTCTGTAGACTATTCAACTACTATACTGCTGTGATTAGAAAATACATAAGGACCAAAACTTAAACATGCAACGCCAACTTGTTTAAGTTTTGGGTACAACTTTGAAAATTGAGAGGTATAGTAAGACGATTAAATTTAATATATACGTAATGTTTTAAAAAGATTATTTTATTTATTGGTAATAAATAACATAATCCCTATTTGCAACGCAAATTTTTTACAGCGTACTATCATTAGAAACGAATCATACTACTATAAATTACTCATCTAATCAATATAAATAATGATAATTACCTATTTTTACTACTAGGTAAACGTGAGGGATCAATAGGAGCAAGTCGTAAATTTTTGGGCCACGCTGGGCTTACTGACGACTGCCAAGCCGAATGTCTTTGAGGCAATCTATTCGATGATTTACGATACGAATAATTTAATCTCGACGCTGAGTTCATGTTTCTATTAAAACCTAAAAAAAAAATAAATAATAATTCATATAAAGCCTACAAATAAACACATATTCAAATTTAACTAACTTTTGCAAGCTAATTTTAAACTTAAATTATTTACAATACCATTACTTAAAATAATCATAATATTTACAATATCAATACGACTATTGTTTTAAATAAAATTATTTACAATAATTAACAAAAAAAAAATAACCAATCACCTTGTGGTGTCGAAAGCTCTAAAAGATGTCCAGCATACTTAATAGGAGTAGTTTTTAACGTGCAAAAACTTTCGCGCGTAGTAACAGCGAAAGGCACTGGACTAACGACTATTTTGTTGTTAAAAACCGTACCGAGTTTATTTCTACCATGCTTGGCATCCGTTCTGTCGGGATCCTCATCGTCATCATCCTCTTCCTCATCCTCATCGTCGACATCATAGTCATAATCAACAATACCGTAATCAGCGTCTTTGGCATTTCTAAGTGCTCTTAAAGCCGTGTCAGTACGTTCAGTCAATTCGAACGACTCAAATAAATTGGCACTACTTTTTCTACTATTACTTTTACTACTTTTAGATACATTTAACCGTCTACCACTGTACGTTGGCGCTGGTGTTATTCTCAATACTTGGTCTAAATTCTCCAATGGCTTTTTGTCAACCGATTTACTGTCGTCGTTGTTATTTTCGTTGGCGATATTATCCTCATCCATCTCTTTTTCTAGTTCTATCATAATATACTCTAATAGTCTATCTAATACTTGTTCGCTTTTTATTTGGATCAAACGTTCTTCCTCTGGACTCAATTCCTGAAAATATGATACTTTATTAACGTGATTGTAAATTTTCAACAGTAATTATAATAAATTAATAAAATTTAACTGGTCTAATATTTAGCGCTAATAATTTTATTTTTAGAAGTTAATCAAAATCTCTAAATTATAATCAATTCAATTAACTATTTTATATTTTTATTTCTTTTTTAAAACTTTACAATAAAAAATGATTTGTCTATTTTTTCATTTGGCGTTATTCATTACTTCAAGATTTTTTTTTTTCGGTGCTATTCAAAGTTTGAAATGATATCATTTAAGATTTTGAACTTTCTAATAGTACTTTTTTAATTTTTTTGATTTAAAAAAATTTATACTCTAAAATGGTAACAAAAATTAGAAGTACCATTTGTGGCCACTGTGCCGTTTATGGCCATTTACTGTTGAAATAAACGATAGAAATGAATTTATATTAATAAACCATGACAAACTTGATTTGTTTTAATATAAATTTTTTAAAACTCAACAAAAATATGGTTATAAATTTTTATAAATTAATTCAAATTTTCATTGTCCAAAAACGGTGCTAAGGTGGCCAAAAACGCTACTTCTACTCTAGACAAAAAATTTTTAAGAAAAAAACGTCAGATTGCTTATTTACAGAAAAAAAAAAGTTTTTTTTATCTTCTAATTTTTCAAAATAAATATTCAACTATAAATTTCTAAATCTGAATATTATTAAAGTTTATAATTTTAATTTTTTCAATTTTTAAATAAAAAAAATTTCAAATTACAAAACTTGAAATAACAAAAACTAGAACAAAGATTCCCAATAAAAAACAACTAATACCTCAACTTTTTCAGTAACCTCCGAACTCTCAACTTCTTCTTCTTCCTCCTCATCTTCATCATTAGGCTCAATGTTCTTCCCCACGACCCTGTAATGCGGAATCTGGGACCGCCACTGCACACACTCATCCATAACAGCCCCCAGCTTCACCTCATCGTCTTCTTTGTACATAGTCCTCTCCACAGCGGCCCAAAGCTTTAAAACTTTCTTCGTAGCAGCTTCTTCAATATCTTCCGGCCAAGAAGACGAGGTCGCTCTGCTGTTTACGTCCCAAGGGGACCCTGATTCTGGCCATTTTTTGCTTTTGGCGCTCTCCAGGTAGCTTATTACTTCATTTCTGCTACTCACTGTCATCTTCGAAGGTTTGTCCTTCAATCTAAAATACCAAACCTCCACAATTGTTTACCACTTCATAAAACTATCTTTTATTGATATAATTTAAATAAAACAAAATTACAATACTTACATTGATTTTTTTCTTGACATTTCATTCTGCGGTTCCCATGAGTTTCAACAATAAATGCATAAATAAATTCATTACTTTATTGAGGTTAAACTATTTACGTTTATATTGACGTTTGTTTAGAGTCTAGAGACTGTTTTATTGATTAACTCAACTTGTTTATGTCCATGCTCTCAAAAACTATTTACCTGAAATTTTTTAACATAAAAACACCGTTAATTTAATAAGTATGTAAGTAAGTAAGTAAATAAACAATGAAAATAATTGAGGGGAAAAAAAATGAATAAAAAAAAATTGTTAGAGGTTGAAGCTGATGCTTTTGTTCCGATTGTTTCAAGCCGACTGAAATCTGAACTCTGAACTGACATGAACACCCGGTGGAATAAATGTGCTTTTATCCGTTCTATTGAGCCTGCGCTTTTTCGACACTTTGTATCTATATATAAATGTATATAATATATATTTACTTTTACACTGCAATTCCACCTGTAATAAATAAGGTTGAAAAGAGAATAAAATAAAGAAAGAGTGAAGAGTTAAATTTTATGTAGGTGTATCTGTGAATTAACCAAGGGCATCTTATTTAAAACTTTTAACTTTAGTTTGTTTGTTATCTGATAATTGCACTTACGTATAATAAAAGTATTAGTTGTTTAAATTATAGAGATCAGTTAACGGTGTTGCATGTGTGATTCCTGATAAAAATTCAACATTGCTTGACCTTCATATTTGTTTGTTGTTTTTTAGTGTTTTTATAAGATTTTGCGATCCGAGCTTTTAATTACCCTCCACAACCCTACAACTTCTATTTAAACATGTAGTGTGTTATATATGTTTAAATTTATTTACTGTATCTAGGCTCCATCTTGAAGAGTGTTTCGAACTTACAATTTACAATCAGATGGTGTGCTTGTTGATGTTTTGATAGTATCTCGCTATATATTGCGTTTAATTGTTTTGTCAATAAAATTTTTTAGTTACATATTTAATATTATTTTTTGAAGTTAAATTTTTAGTGAGTAAATAATAATAATAATTATTATTATGGCCAATGAAGAAGGATATGAACAGGTATATTTATTGTTAACCTCAAATTTTTATGATTTGATATCAAACTTCTGTTTTTATTTAAAAGAATAGATTATTATTATTTTAAAAATTTGCGCTTGCAGTTTTTTTGTTAATTTTCATTTTAGTTTTTTTATATTTTATCAAAAGTGAGTTTTTATTTTTAACATTTTTTTGTTTTTAAGTGAAACACAAAAAAATTCAAAATTTTTTTAAAAACCAGCTGAGATTTTTACTTATCATTTATTTATTTATTTATTTATTGATTTATTCATTTATCATTTTATTTTATTACTGATACTGAAATTAAGAGACATCTGATAATTTTTAGAATTTTTTTGACAAATAAATTATAACAAGAAAAATTTATTTAAAAAATTCCATCTTCAGAGGATTTAAAAAATTATAAATGTATTTTTTTTAAATAATTTTTTAAAACTAGTTTATTTTTTGATAAAAATCAAAAAGTTGTCAAGTGTCTGTTTATTTTAGTCATTTATTGCTTAAATTAAACTGAATGTGTAAACGATACTAAGATCAAAGACATTTGCAAATTTTTACATTTTTTAACAAGTATTTTATTATAAAAAAATTTTACTAGTGAAAATTAAAAAAAAAAAAACTGTGAAATCAATTTTTTAAAAACATTCTAATTCTCATTACTAATTTATTTTTTTAATTAAAATTACAAAATTTTAAGGTCCTGCTGATTTTACTATCATTATCCTGGTGATTAAAATCTTAATTTTACATTCAATAATTAATAATTAAATTGCTTGCAGTTCGAAGATGAAGAGACAGACGTCCCAATCGGGACTTTACCAAGTGGTCGCAAGCGCTTGTTCTCAAAAGAATTGCGCTGTATGATGTATGGATTCGGCGATGATCAAAATCCTTACACTGAGAGTGTAGACTTGCTGGAGGACCTGGTTATTGAATACGTAACCGAAACAACACAGCGGGCTATGGAAATTGGACGTACCGGACGTGTCCAAGTTGAGGACATAGTTTTTTTGGGTAACAATAATTATGCAACTATTTTTAGTCATAGTAATTTGCAATTTCAAAAGAAGACATTCAGTTGATCAATTAAAATTAAAACATTCAATTTAAGTTGACTAGAAAACTCGTTCAGTCAAAATTGTAATTTAAAAACTAGAAAGAAAAATTTTTGAATTTTTATAATTTCAAACATTTCATAATTAATTTCGGTTCCATGATTTTTGATCCCCCGACAAAATATGGTTTTTCTGAAATAATAATTATAAATTATTGAAATTTATTATAATTATTAAATTATAAATTACAAATTTATAATAATTTATAATTATTATTTCAGAAAAACCATATTTTGTCCGGGGATATTTTATCGGGGGATCAAAATGCCTGATACCATTAATTTCATTTACTTATAATTTAATAAATTCAATTAAAAATTTTTTAGTGGTCATATAATTAGGCTTGAATTATTCGAATTCTAAACTTCGATTTTTTTATACTAGATAAATATTGAAAATTAATAACAATAATAATAAATTAAAAACTCATTAAAATTTCAGTTAGAAAAGATCAAAGGAAATACGCTCGTGTGAAAGATCTGCTGACAATGAACGAAGAATTGAAGAAAGCTCGAAAAGCGTTTGATGAAGTTAAATACGCAGGTACTGTTAACCAATAAATAATAAGTTATTGTCCACTTATTATTATTTAACGCTGCCAAGTACATTTCATCGCATGTACACGACTTATTACACCTTTTATTTCATTTTATGTATTAAATTATAATGTAATGATTTATTTCTAAGCAAAATTGTTCTTAGCTTTAATTGTATTTTTATTGGAATGTGCAATATAAAAACTATTCAATGCATTTCCATTGCAGCAACGCAAAAAAAATGTTTTTTTTTTTTTTTTTCCGCCACTTTTAAAATTATTTTTATTTAATTATTAAAAAAAATATTTACATATCGCATGTTTATTCTCAGCAACTACAATCTGTACATGAATGCATGATTGGCATGTTACTTCATGCATTTATATCACGTCTGAAAAGTAATTATATTATTATTTTTATTTTATTATATTACTATAAAGTATTACTTTGATTCTTTTAAACATAAATATTATATTTAGTTACTTACAATAACATATCATCAATCGCGTTTTTCGATGACAGAATAACGTCGTTAACTCCAATACCCTGATAAGAAGAACCACAAATTGCTAAAGACATTCCATGGGCAGTTATGTAATCACGAATGCGTTTCATACGTGCGTCGTGTCCAACTATTTGCTGGGGGATACAATCTTTCAAAATTGATACGTCAACATGTACTGGATCTTGTTTTAAATTTAATATATTACGCAATTGTTCCATTGCTATGGACAGTAAGTATTCTTCTGTTGGATTTTTTCCGAAATATTGGTCAAACCACGCACCGCCCATCATTGCTGTTAATACCTGTAATTATATTATAATATAATTTAATTATAAATAACATTAGCTTAAAAGTAATCAAATTTACTCTGAAACTTCTTTAATTCATAATTTAATATTCATAAATTTCTGCCATTAACTTAACTAGAAATTTTTTGTATAGTGCAAAACAATTTAATAAAAAAATAAATGACACTGAAATTGATAGACATAAGAAATTTTTTTAGAACTTTATAACAAGTAAATTATTATAAAAAAAAATTAATTAAAAAATATCACATGTAAAAATTATTAAAAATTACAAGTGAAAATTGTTAGAATAATTTTTTTATTGTTATTGATTTGTTAAAAAAAATTTTTTTAAATTAACAGCTGACGGCTAACTTCAGTATTATAAAAATAATCGTTTAATAAATACCGTTGATTTCTCAGAACGAACACAAGAGTCAAAAATAACACCTAGCAGCGGTAAATTCTGGTTAGGTGGGATTAAGAATCCAAAAGCTTCAATCGGCACAACTTTATCTTTAAACTCAAAATTAATTACAGCGACCGTAACAGAAGGTATCGCTTCCAACTCCTGGGCCAGCTCTGGATGTTGTTTCTTCACGAGCTCAGCAAGATTTTGAGCTGGAAGACTAGAAATAATTTTGTCGAACTTATGAAGCTTACCATCAACCTCCACATCAACTTCTTTATCCCCGAAGGTCAAATTAGTGCACTTCTTCAGCTGGATATCGACTTTGTCAGCCAAATGATCAACCAGTGCACCAGGTAAAGTTTCCATCCCGTCAGAGAGGGTCCACACTGCCCACTTTTCCTTCTGTGCCAGCAACGCTAATCTGGAAGAGCCCTTGTGGGTCCTACCTAGCAGCATATCATTTTGTTCTTCCTGCTTTCGCTTATTAATGGCCTCCTGGAGCTTGTTGCTCTTCAACATCCCCTTCAAGACTCCACCATGCTTCTGCTCAGCCTCAAACAGCGAACGCATCAGGAATTTCACGCTTATTTTTTTAGCGTCTCCTGCGGCTATTCCGCAGACCATCGGACTGATCATGTAGTCCGCTACATCCTGGCCCAACCTCCTTTTGACGAAACTGTACATATCCTCGTCCTCTTTTTCGACTTTTGGAGCTCTTAACTCTTGCCACAATGACATGATCAGCGGGCGTTTCATTGGTGACTTGGTGGAAAATAAATCCAGGAACGAACTTGGAAGCACGTGAAGCTTTTTGTCGGCATAAATGAGCCGGTTCTTGGATGTAGGGTGTGTCTGTGTTATTTTTATCAGCTGATCTCCTAAGTTTAGCTCTTCAACCATACGGAGAGTATTCTTACCGCCCTCTCCAAAGGGTCGCACTGTGCGAGGACCTTTTTCGAAGGTCGCTCCTGAAGGCGATCGTTTGGTTCGTATCCATCCACCGAGGCGCTCACTTGCTTCGAAGAGGGTCAACGCACCTAATCTTGGGTTTTCTAAGGCGTAAAACGCTGCTGATAAGCCACCTATACCACCGCCCAGGATTGCTGTCATTTTTTTGCTAAAAAAACAAATAATTGTTAAGAAAATTAAAAAATAATATATTATTATTTAAATAAAATTTTTAATTATTATTTTATTAATTAACAAAATGGTTTTTTTAGTTGAATCTGATTATTTTTTAATGAATTAACATACAAAAAACTATTTTATAATTAATTAAAAAATGAATGATTTGTTAAAAATATTTAATAATAATAATAATAAATTTTTATATCAGGAATGTGGACAAGATAGGATCATAATAACAAATTACATTATTATTTCTGCTATTAAATAATAATATTTATAACTAATTCTAAAAAAAAAAATTGTATCTAAAATAACGGTAATTTAAATTCATTAATTGAATATTACATTTGACCAAAATTTTAATTATCAAAAAATATTGTTAAAGATAATATGTCATATATATCATAAATATATATATTTTTTTTATAATTTTAGATCACTCACTTGATTTTAAATTTCCTGATTATCTTGTATTGTTTAGAAGAATTGATTATTTAGAATAAAATCTCTTGAGGTATAGAAAGCAGGATCTGAAAACAAAATTATTGAGGTAAAAGACCTAGTACATTTACAAAAATTGTAAATAATAGAGTAATGTGCAGAAAACACTATCCACTAATAAAAATTGTTTTTTCATATTATTCATTGATATTACTTTGAAATGAACATTTTTAATAAATTATATAATAATTAATGTAATTTGTTTTTTCAATAAATTAATTAAGTTTTTACTATATAATTAGTAGAAAAAATTTAGATCTACAATATGAGTACATAATTAAAGAGTAAATGCATTAAATACCTGTCAAAAAAGTGTTAAAATATATATATATACAATAAAAAATATCAATCAGAGTAATTATTATTACTTTATGTTGTGATTCGGCAAATAATATTTTGATTATTGTATATTATTTTGTTAAAAATGCTTTTAGTTGCAGATGGTAACAACTTCATTGAACGCTAGGTGGAGTTAAATTGACCTTCTAAAATTCTATATATAGATGTCTAAGTTTAAAAATTTTTACTTAATTAAAATTATATAAATTTGTCAAAAACTAAAAAAATTTGGCAAAAATCAATAAGATAAAAAAATAAAGCATCCAGTACTTAAACAATGCAAAAAATGGGATCAGTATTGGAACAAATTGTTTAAATATGATCCTAAAGTTAGCCGAAATCCGTCACTTTGAGAATAAATATTCTGTAAATTTAGAAAAAAAAAATTAATTATAATAACAATTACGAGTATTTACAATTAGTTATTAATAATGATATTTAATATAATTTTAAAATAAATGCTCACTTATTTTTTCTAATACTGTATAAGGAACAAAGGCAACGTCTCCATGGCCGCTTGTCAAGCATCTAGAAGTTTAAATATTGACATTTAATTACTTGTTAATTAGAGTGTGACTGATAAGGTACGAGAAAATGACAATAAATTGCTATTAAATTAATAACGTACGAGAGAGCTCCTTTACTGTCACTAAAATCTTCCGCTTGGGTAGGCTGACATTTAGTCGCTTCTTTGTTCTGATCGTCTTGGGACTCCATGTCTCCGACGCACTGCTGACAAAGAGGTGACGTCTTAGAAGCACCTGGTGCACAAGATCCGCCAAAGAACTCCCCGAGTCCTTCCTCTGAGGTTATTAGACCGGCTTTTTTTAATACTTGGACTGGCGCCAACCACCCGGTGAAATCGCTCTTATAAAATGTGTAACATGATTTTTTGTCTTTCAGATCAGCTGTGGTTGAAGAAAATTATTATTAAATTGGGAATAAATATAATTAACTAAAATTATTTAGAAAATAGATAAATTATTAATACCTAATTTATTAATTGAACTATCTTTCATAACAACAGCAACTGCTGGACGTTCACTGAATTTAATTAAACCATTTTCATAATTTTGCAAGCTCTCTTGATACTGAAATTGAAACACATCTGATAATTTTTAAAACTTTTTTAACAAATAAATTATAACAAGAAAAATTTAATTAAAAAAATTCCCAAGTTAGAAGGTCAAAAAATTTATAAAAGCAATTTTTGAAAAAAATTTTCAAGTGTTAGTAATTATTTTAGCCCTTTTAAAATTAATACAATTTATCAAACTATTAAATTTTATTTAATTTCTAAAACGATTTTCTTAAAAAAAAAAAATCTCCATTTACCTGTTAAATCTTTTCAGTAAATCATTTAATGCGTTTGAAGGTACAATAATTTTGAGAATTACTTCATCCTCTGTGTACACAGTACTTATAAGTATTCCTTCTTGTCACTGTTCAAAAATTCCATAGTGATTACACTACAATACGTTCAATAAGACTATTGTAGTTAGTACTTGCTAGTCAGTTGTAACAAGTCCTTTCTTCAAGACACTCCTCAAATTATTAATTGCTGTAGTACTTAAAAATAAAATTATAAAATCATTTTCAGTTTATAAAATCAGATAATTTAATAAATTACCAATTATTGAAGATGTTTCGCGATATAAAATCAGTAAACGCGCCTCAAAATAGGACTTTATCAGTTTCAAAATCGAGTGACAAAGAAAACTCTGAATCAGTTGCCCTTCAGCAAAGAAAATCACTTGGAGCAATACCCAAGCAGTTTAATCAAACTTCTGTTAAAAAAGCGCGTCCGCGATTAGTCAGCATCGAAAATATAACTGAAAAATTTCGTATAAAAAATTTTGTAGCAACTCAGGATGTGGAAAATTTCTCTCCTACGCTAGAAGCAGCCGGAATATTTCAAGATTCGCGTTTCACCGTATACAATGTTGAAAAAGGAACTACGGTAATAAGAAGCAAGCTAGAGAAGAAATTCAAACCAACTGCCGTGAAAAATGATTTAAAAGTTGAATTTGATGACAAAAAACTTGAAGACAAAACTGGTGATTTGGTTGGAGTTAGAAGCGAGAAGAAGAGTCCCAAGTTTTCATTGCCGAAGATAGTTCAGATCAAAGAACCAGATACTATTTTCCCGGAGGTTTTCGATGAAGGAGATTTGGCTGCAGGTTACAGCTTTCAGAAAACTCCCGCGAAATTCCCGCCGAAAGTCGATGATTTGTCGCAAAAAAGTAAGTTCAAGGTTGTTAAACACTTTTTCTCCGATGTCCAGCAGAACGGAAGTTCTGAAAAAGTCAAGAAAGTTTTGAAACGGCGCATGTCTGGAAAAATGTTGGAAAATCTGGCGCATTTTGAAGTTGATGGTGAAAAGGGAGTGAAGAATACGGTGAAAAGTACTGTTGTTATTTTGCCCGTCAAGCGAATCCAGGAATTAAAGGATCAGGATAAAAAACTAAAAGAAACTCCAGAGGATACCAAGGGATTTTTGCCACCTCTGCAGAATGTAAGATTTTATTTTTAATTTACTACAAATTTATTGAAATCGGCAGACCTCTGACTATTTTTAACTTTACAAGTGGAAATTTTAAAAAATTATGAATGCAATTTTGAGTTTGAAATTTTAAAAGTTATAATTTGTTTAATCTAAAAATAATTATTCTCAAAAAAAAATTTTTTTATCCAAAACTAATTACTTTATATTTATTAAAATTTTTTTAATTTAAAATCAGAATTTTATTTTGATACTAAAAACAAATTGCACTTGTAGTTTTTTTATGATACTGAAATTTCGAGACATTTGATAATTTTAAGAATTTTTCTAGCAAATAAATTATAGCAAGAAAAATTTATTTAAAAAATTCCATCTTTAGAAGCTTTAAAAAATTATAAATGCAATTTTTTGAATAATTTTCTAGACTTAGTTTATTTTTCAAGAAAATATTGATAATAATTATCTTCTTACTGTTTTGTTATTGTTACAGGTAAAAAAAGTGAGATGTGAGGTTTCAAACAATATAACAATTAAAAAAAAGGTATGCAATCCTTTTTTCTACGGTAAGGATTCCATAGAATACGTCAAAGACCATCTTAAATTTTTCGAGGAAAAAGAATGTAATCGTCAATCAATTTCGTCCCCTACCCGGCGATTAAACATTTCATCGACTCAACGCCAGATCCTTGTAAAAAATTTGATAAATATCAACGTAAGTATACATATATTCACCTGAATTTTATTTTGTTCATATTTAAGAACATTGTTTTAATATTTTTATTTTTTTTAGAAACAGTTTAATTATCCAGGATTCCTTACCTACAATGCAGTTCGCCTATTGGATGATGTATTGTCACTTTCGCCAAATGTTCCAGTGGAAATGTTACAGTTAATTCAACTCACTTCGCTGTGGATCGTATTGAAAAAAGATCACATTTTTCATCGTGTTCCTCTGGTATTTATTATTTTAAATATTTCATTAAAATTAATTTAGCAGATAATTTATAATTTTAGGAATTTTTATAAAAAATAAACTACAGCAAAAAAAATTGAAAAAAAAAATTGACATTCAGAAATTTGAAAAAATAAAAAATGCAATTTTGCAAAAATAATTTTTCAAATAAAATTTGTTTAGTAAAAAAAATTTTAAAAATGATGAAGACACTTAATGTCATAAATATTTTTAATCAATTTTTCAGCATCAATTATATGACTTGAAACAAAATTTCTTCAAAGAAGAAATATATTATTTTTTTCCTTACTAGATAAGTGATTTTAAATAATTAAATTTATTGTTTAATGAGTTAAAAAACATATTTACATATTACAGAGTGAGAACATAGCTCAGTTGTCAAGTAGAGCATATAGTAAAAATGAGATTGTTCAATGTGAGCGTCAAATTTTAAAACTCCTAAATTTTGAAATATCTTATACGGATGTAGCATCAACAGTGAATCTCTGCATTGTGTCGGATCCCAAACTCGGCAACATCAATTTCGATGATATTTATTTAATGTACTATTTCTCGGGCTATATGGTAATCTATTTTTATTATATATTACTATTATTATTATTATTATTAATATAATCCTGAAATTAGCAGACATTTGACAATTCTTAAAATTGTTTTGACAAATCAATGATTATAAAAAATATGTTTTGAAAAATTCGCATTTGTAAATTTATAAAATTTTTACATGTGGAATTTTTTTTTATTATAATTTGACTGTTAAAAAAATTGTTAGATGTCTGTTAAATTCAGTATCATCAAAAAAAATTTAATATCAGTTATCATAAAACTGAAATTAATAGACATCAAACTTTAAAAATTTTTAAAACAATTAAATCATTTTGTAAAAGTATAGTAAAAAATTCTACATATAGAAATTAAAAAAATTTACAGGTTCAAATTATTCTTTTTATCATAATTAATTTTTAAAAAATTTGTGGGGTATCTGTTGATTTTAGTATCATTAAATTATCAAGTAAATTTTGATACAGCAGTGATACCAAGATACTTTATTTTCCAGATCGATGTCTCGTTGTTCGATGAGGAGTTAATGAAAGAGTCTGCAATGTTACTGGCATCGACAATCGCCGAATTGTCAGTAGTGATGAATATGTCTAAGATTACATCAATCGCAGATATTTCAACTGATGATTGGACACCTAGTTATGGAAAATGGTCAGTATTCATCTTTGTTTTATATTATTTAATGAACTAAGTACCGAATAATGCTATCTTATCACTTGGTTAAAATTTTCAAGCAATAAAATGTGCTAAATTAAAAAAAAAAAAATAACATGATAGATTTACACCTTTGTTGTAAATTTTTTTAGAGTTTTGTTTTATAGTCATAATAAATAATTTAATATTTTATATGTTGAATAGCTTCCCGGAAAAGGATAGAGTACGTGTTCGCTCCTTGATCATACGCCAAATATTGAAGTCCTTCGAGCCAGGCACCACGGAACATATTGTTTACTTGAAGTACAAGAGGTCTCGTTACGGGGCAGTATCAAAATTCATAATCTTGAAATTAGAGAACTTAGTATGATTGAAATTTTTTAATCAATTTTATTAGTGCAAATATTATTTGCAAGTCATCAGTTTTCTAAATTTCATTATCAAGTATTAGATTAACAAATCAGTTCAATTTTTTAATATGTATTGATGATAACTTTTGGCTGATAACATTTGTTGATATTTATTAATTTGTCATACCAATTAAGAATAATTTTAATATTTATAACTAAAATTATTACTAAGTTTTATAAGTGAAAAAATATTTTTATTTTTACAAAAAATTAAAAATTTATTATTATTAAGTAAGGTATGCTGATAAGAGAAATAGTTTATAAATTTTTCTTATCAGAGAAAATTATTTAATAATTTTTGTACTGAGGAATGAGTTTATTATTAGAAAGTACCATGATAATTATTTATGGGAAAAAGGTGATTCGAGTATTATATAATTACTTTTATTTTAAAAACTAAAAATTATACAACAATTTTGTAAAATTCGTATTAAAAAACATTAAAAAGAAAACACGTTTATCCAGTAAATAATTAAGTTTTCTTTATTAAAAATTACTTATAGAAATATACTTAAATTAAATAGCTCCAAAAGTTTGTTCCGTAGAAGCCCATTGGTCCCAGTGATCCCAGGAGCTGTCAACAGAGACGAGCCCGATGGCGTCATCTTTGAATAGGATATTTTTGTGGCCGCCCCAAGCACCAAAAAGTTGAAGAAGATCTGGTCGCTTTGAGTACAAACTGGTAGCAGTAAGAACACCATGAGTCAGTTCCTCCAAGACGTTGTCAGATTTGCCCGAGTGACTGACAATAACTCGCGGTGGTTCGTATCCTAAATTACAGTCTTGGTATTTGTCAATTGAAGATACTCCTCCGTTTGGACAAAGTAGCATCAAGTCGGAGATTTTGATATCTGAAGTATTATCATGTTCTAAAAAAATTTCAATCAAATTAAAAAATTTAATACAATAACAATTACGAGTATTTACAATTAGTTATTAATAATGATATTTAATATAATTTTAAAATAAATGCTCACTTATTTTTTCTAATACTGTATAAGGAACAAAGGCAACGTCTCCATGGCCGCTTGTCAAGCATCTAGAAGTTTAAATATTGACATTTAATTACTTGTTAATTAGAGTGTGACTGATAAGGTACGAGAAAATGACAATAAATTGCTATTAAATTAATAACGTACGAGAGAGCTCCTTTACTGCCACTAAAATCTTCCGCTTGGGTAGGCTGACATCTAGTCGCTTCTTTGGTCTGATCGTCTTGGGACTCCATGTCTCCGACGCACTGCTGACAAAGAGGTGACGTCTTAGAAGCACCTGGTGCACAAGATCCGCCAAAGAACTCCCCGAGTCCTTCCTCTGAGGTTATTAGACCGGCTTTTTTTAATACTTGGACTGGCGCCAACCACCCGGCGAAATCGCTCTTATAAAATGTGTGACATGATTTTTTGTCTTTCAGATCAGCTGTGGTTGAAGAAAATTATTATTAAATTGGGAATAAATATAATTAACTAAAATTATTTAGAAAATAGATAAATTATAAATACCTAATTTATTAATTGAACTATCTTTCTTAACAACAGCAACTGCTGGACGTTCACTGAATTTAGTTGAACCATTTCCATAGTTTTCTGCAATTATTGGCTTGACATTAAATTCTTCAATGGCTTTTTTTACAACGCCACCAGTCAAGATAACTAAATCAGCCCCTTCATCCCTCAGAGTTTTCAAACATGCTTCTTGATCTTTTTCAAGTACGCAATCTAATCTCGGTCTTGCATCTCTGTAAAATTAAACAATTAAAAATTTTCCATATAATTATTATCATAAATTGAAAATCATACTGACCTAGAATGAGCAGCCTTAGCAAGTGCGTGACATTTAGCCAAACTTTCGTCACTCCATACACACCAACGCGCGTCTCTTTCAGGAGCTCCAGAATTTCTTTCAATAACATCCAAGTATTTAGAGTTTTCTAAATGTTGTTCCGGGCTTATTTTATCTGAAATAATGGGAATTGTTTTTTCGTCGAGCAACAACAAGTCTTTCCACCAATCAGCTTTTTCTTCTTCACCCAAAGTTCCTAGTTTTTCAATTTCCTAGAAAGTGTAAAGTAGAAAAATGAACAATCGTCCAATATAACTAAAAAAAAAACTGTTAATTCTTTTTTAAATAAAACCACTTCTACAAAATAAAATTAATTTTAAACTTTAAGGTAGAAAAAATCAAACAAAATTTATAAAATTAGAATCAAACAATTTTTTAGATTATTATAACTTATAACAATATTATTATTATGAAAAATTTCTTGATTTAAAAAATAAAAATACCTTTTGCACTGAAGTAATGTCACTGACTTGTCCATTAGTCATGTATCCTTGCCAAGGTCTGGCAGCCCAAGTGCACGGTTTGGTGTGAGCATCAATAGGCACCTTGGTGCCGTCAGGACAGAAGTATGCGAAGTCGCTTGGATTTTCATTTGTTGGAACTGCTGGAGACTTACCAACTGGCAGACCGAAGAATCGCTTTACATAAATAACCTTGGTGAACGCCACCTGACCGCCATTGTGGGCCAAACAACGTAACGCGCCCTCGTATCCAGAATATTTATCCGGGTAGTCGCATTTTACTGGATCTTCACACAGCTCGCACATATTGCTGTATTTTTCCTCTAATTAAAATGTAATTAAATTAATTTAATTTAATGGGTTACAATTAAAAAAATCAGAAACTTACTCAATTTTTTGTTAATTGCAGGGTCCGGTGACCATTTTCCGACGAGACAGCCTCTGCTGAACAGAGTTGAGAGAGCACGAATCTCATTTTCTCGGGCCGAGTACTCTGGGTCATTAATGTTAGCCAGTACGCCCATTGCTGTTAATTTAGTTATCGGAATTTTGTAACCCACATTTCGGCCGACCCCAGTGTGACAGGAGTTTAATCCTCGGAAGCTTTGAGGGTCAAATATTTCGAGGTCCTTATGGATAACTGCTACTGCTTCATATCTGTATGGTTCATCTGGTTCTTCTTTTGTACGGATCTAAAACCATTTAGATGAAATTGATAAAAAAAAAATTAATTATTTCCTTGGAAAATTATTTAAAGATTTCTTTGCTAAGTTTTTTTTTATTTATTTATTATTATTATTGTTTAGAATTTGAATAAAAATTACCTGTTCAATAACATTATATCCAGGATCAGATGCAAAGTTATTCTTAGCTGCAAGATACATGTCTTCAGGATCGACCGCAACTACGTCAGCTTCTTTTTTACCAACTTTTTCCACACAGTCGTATCTATCACGTCCAGTAATACAAGAAACGGGGATTCCCTTGGCTGCTGAGTCCTTCATCATATTTACACAGTCTTTCCAATAAATTTCTGGTACGCACATTGTAACTATTTTTTTTTTTAAATAAAAATAAATTATTTAAAAAAATTGATAGAAAATATACAACAATAGGTATTTTAGTTTATAAATAAAATCACAAATTATTATGTAAAAAAAATAAAAACGTAAGTTTTGTGAAATTGTCTTCACTTGAAGAAATATCAAATTGTCGTACATTAAATTATTTATGAAAAAATTTGCGGATATAGTTATTAACTATTGAGTGATATTGAATCAAAAAATTCTAATATAGTTTAAACAAAAATTAATTTTTTACAACTTACAGACAGGAGCTGTGGTATCACCATGTACGCTTGCGAAAAATCCCAAAAGGGCAACAAAAGTGATGCCCATTCTCCCCATTTTTAGCACGAAGTAAAAGTTATTTTCAAGCTTACTAATCCGACTCCTTTGCAGGATCTTCTCAGATGTGGATCCGCGGTCCTTTTATATCTGCTGCAGCCGCGAAACTGAGTAGTGGGAGACAAAACAAAGATTAACATTTCTGTTGCCAGCATTCCCACGCTTGTTTTCATATTTATAATCTGTAATCGTGTATTTTATTACATGTCAACTGATCAAAGTCGGGAATTCCCGGTATTATTTTTACTTTAATTATCAGAGTACATTTTTAGCTTAATTAAGTTCAATTATAGTATTTTTTAATTGCCAAAATTAAATTTAGCTTTTTTTTATTTTCATTCAAATTATCTATTGGAATTGTGTCAAAATTTCAATAAAAACTTACAAGCTTGGAAGAAAATAAAATGAATTAAAAAATTTATTTTGAAAATAAAATTTTTTTAATTAAAATCTGTTTTTTTTTTTTTTTTAGTTGTATCTTTTCTTGTAAATTATACAATATTGCTACAACAAAAAAAAATGTATTCAAAAACGTGAGTTAGTAATTTACAAATCAAAATAAATCCAATAAAAAGCGTATAAATTATTCTTGATATATAATATGATAATTGTATTTATTAAAATCCTGTCTGTAAAAAAAAAAAAAAATCAGATATAATTCCTTTAATTTTCTTGTCCTTATTAATTTTTAACAGAAGCTATGCTTAAAATACTTACTAATAGAGTAATAGAACAAAAAAATAAAACAATAATACGACAAAGAGGAAAAATGAAGAAGATTAAAATAAAAATGTGATACATCAGCAAAACGATAACCTAGAGATCGACATTACTACTTAAAAGAATTAAATTTCTTCATGATAACATTATACTCAAAGTTACATAATAGTGTAACATTTACATTTTCCTTATAGATTATAAAAATTAACATTACAATAAATAATGGTAATCATTTTTTCCTCAATCTCAGAGTGGGATAGGTTTTCAATCTAAGAATCTCGAGCTGTGATCTTAGCGTCAATAAATCGTCATAATTATTCTGCACTCTAGTAATCAGCCGATTTTTTTTCATGATAGCCTTCAATTTAACCCTCTGGTGCTTAAAATCTTTAACTCTAGCGTCTTCGTTGCAGTGGATCGTTAATTTGCAGGTAGCTAGCTTTATCTCCTGGATCTTATTGTTTACGGAGGTGTTGAGCTTCTGCCAGTTATCGAGCTGGCTCTTAATTTCGATCAGCTTTGTTTTTTTCCCCTCTAGTATTCTGGTGAAATGCTGAAACGAGTTTCGCAGATATAACAACCCAAATTGTCCTTGAGACATTGAGACTCGCGCTTGACTTGCTTTTAAATAAAATACAAACAAAAATTTTATAATACGAGAATAAAATACATTGTCAATGTATCTCTCCTCTATAAAGGAAAAGGAAACAAAAGTATAAACAAGAGATGAAGGTATAAATAAAAATATAAATATAAATATACATGTATACGTATATTGCCGATGAATGTTTTTTGTTTCTAGTTTACCTTCTTGGTAGACATGACGCTTCTCTCCCAGATATCGACGTCCTTCTCTGACCCAGGAATATGTAAATGACGCATCAGATACTTTTGTATTTCTTTCGTGACCTGAAAATTTTTTTTATTCTATTGTTATATACTATTATTATTATTATTATTATTATTTTTTTTTAGTTTTGAAAATTACTTATTTAGATTTTGAAAAAAAAAAAAAAAAAACCCAAATTATAGAAATTGTTAAAATTTGGTGTAATTATGTACTTATTACTTTGTATTTAAATAATTTATTGTTTTATATTAATATATAACAATGATAAGAAGTAAAAAAAAAAAAAAAAAAAAAATGATTATTATTAAGCAAAGATTGAAATTAAAAAGAAGAAAATTAATGACTTAAAAAAATTTTATGATAAATAAAAGTGTTAACTTTCTCTGGTGTATCCAATAATTTCCACCCGCAATAAAATAAAATAAGACTCTTATTTTTAACCACTTTGAGTTAAAAAAATATAAACCTTAACATCTTGAAGAACTCTTAACTCTTCCTTCATATCTTGTAGCGTCATCTTGAGGCAGCTATGACACCACTCCTTCCAATTAATAGTTTTGCGAAAAACAATGGTCTGGTTCATGGCTCCAAGTTTGTTACGCCCGGCCTCAACGATTGCCGTATTAACTTTAAGCACCTCGTCAAAAGAAACGAGCACCGAGTTTTTAAATTCTCTCGGATGGCCACACAAATTGGTTTCTATCTGGCCCATTTGCAGGACCAATTGCACCTCCATATCCCTCATAACATCCTCGTTTTTTTTCTTTCCACTCTCCATCATGTCTCTCAATTGCGCCATCCGATTTTGCGAGCCCGCTATTGCTTTCTGGTGGGCATTCAACGTTTGTTCCGCTTCTGCCAGCTCTACTGCGCAACTTTTTAGCTTGTAGATTAAAAATAAAAATTAGCTATAAATATTTAAAAAGACAAAAATGACAAACCGGTTTACCGACAACAGCAACAAAAACTTACCCTAATTTCGATCTCAATTTTATTTCTCCTTAATTTGCATAGCAGAAACCAATGATTGCTGTCTATTTGACTGGGCAAACTGGTCGGCATGATGTCAAGAGTGTTGACGCCTTTCAAGAAATCCAAGCAGTCGCGCGGTAGAATATCCGATTTGTCTCCAGTCAAAATGCACCGGGACAATTCCGACAAATACGTAATAGAAGTACAGAGAAATTGTCCATTTCTTGGCCGCTTTTTGTAGTGCCTCAACAAATGCTCAACCATAGGCTGTTTTAAGTCCGGAAATTCCCCTCGGAATTTCGACTCCAGCAATTTTTCACGCTTGCTCAAATTTTCGTAGCGCAGCTTTGTTTCATTCAAGACCAACTCCAGCTGCAAAAACTCCTCGGTCTGACTTTTAAATTCTTTGGACGCTGCTAGAGACTCGTTTTCTAGGTCATTTAACTCTTTTATGCCCTGTAAACGCAATTGGTGCCTCCGTAATTCCCGCTGTTTCATCAGATTTTCTTGAAGCACCGCTGATTCGATTTTTATGCGCTCGAGGAATAAATTTTCTAGCTTTTCGTCAAAAGATTTCACTCCTTTTTTCAGTAAATCTATCCAAAAATTTAACATTAATTTAATTCTTTTACAAATTATAATTTTAATCATGTAATTAAATGTTTTACCTTGAAGAGAAACAATTTCGTCTTGTAGAATTTTTTTGTACTTCAATCTTTCGTTGTTTAAAATTTTGACATCTTCTTCGTATTTTTTTATTATAAGTAAATCTTCCTCTGAATAATCACTTGGATTTTTTGATAAACATTTTGGCTTGATAATATCTTTTTTTATATCATCTTCCCATCTGAAATCAAATTAATTATTGTTTTAAAATTAATTAAAATAGAAAATTATTAAAGAAAAAACATTAAAAAAATTATTGCTTAGAACAAATCAACCGGAAAGTTTTTTTTTTTTTTTATTTACTTAAAAAGTATCTAGTGTAACATAAGAACTTTCTGACACATGGTGTCCAGATTTTCCGTCAATTCTCTCTCACTCTACTTTGCCCTCTCAAGCCCAGAATTTTACTACTCTATCCTGATCCTTATTTTTTCGGTGAGAAAAAAAATTCTCTTGAAATAACTTTTTTTACTCAGTCTGTCTTGATCCCTTCAAATGACTCATGTGATTTTTCTTCCTTAAATATTTTCAAGTAAGTATTGAGATAATTATCAATTTAAAAAAAATTTTTTTCAATTACTGACTCATTTTTTGTAAATGTTGTTATTATCCGAGTGTTTGAAAATTTAATTTATTTTTTTTACAGATAAAAATAAAATGTCATATCAATTGTATAGAAATACAACGATAGGAAACGCTCTACAAGACACTCTCGACATATTGGTGTTATCCGAACAACTTACGAATGAACAAGCGTCTAAAATTATGCTTCAGTTCGACAAAAGTATCAATCGCGTATTATCGACCAGAAACAGGTCCTACGTCTCATTTAAAGCTGGAAAATTGGGTTATTACAGATTCTGTGACAATGTCTGGACATTTAAACTGAAAGATGTTGAGTTCAGAGGAACTGATGAAGAAGCAACTTTTTATTGCGTTAAAATTGTCGCCTGCGATGGTAAAAAGCCGGAAAATATTTATACAGATAATGAAAAATTCTAAAAAAATTTTATGTAGTTTTATGATACTTAATAATGTATATTAATGATTATTGCATACTTTCAGTTGTAATTTATGGAACAAATATTGAAAATAAAATACTATGTTCTACGAATTCTTGTTATTTTTTTTTTAGCAATAAATTTATGATAATATTTTAGTCATGTTTAAATTGTGAAAGATCGTTCTAAAAAAATATTGTAAGATTAACTAGTGTTTTACTGTTTATTTATTACTTACTCCTAATGTGTTATAAGAAAAAATAATTTTGTAAGATATTGAAAAATTAGTAATAATATTTTCTGTATTACATTATTATTATTTAAAAAAAACTACTAAATAATTAATAAACAAACATACCTAACTTCAAGAACTCCACCCATCATTTCCATCAAAGCTTTTTCCCGAAACAAAGAGACCTGATCTTCAGCCGACCGTAAATTATCCTGATTTTCATGAGGTACGTTTATTGAATAAGATATTAACTTATAAACTTCCTTATCGTTAACCTTGACAATTGTATGAGGTTTCTCGGAGTCGCTTAATTCAAGGTGTAACCACGTGTAATCAGTTGAAAATTCTACGTTGAACATCGTTTTCAACTCAGATGAGCAATGCTCCATTCTAGCAATGCGATCCTTTGTTGTTTTTATTTCTTGGGACTTGAGCTGCTGCATTCTAGTAAATAAATCATTGAAAAAGAGCTGCGAAGAAATGTTTAATAATTGAATTAATTATACAAAAATTTTTAATAATAAAAAAAATATTATAAAACCTTCAACTTCTCTTCGCGAATCTTGATTAAAATTCTCAGTCTAGTTCCCTCAGTATAACTTCCATTGCGATGAATTTGATTAACTCCAGGAAACAAATTTATCCATCGATGAAACGTGGTTCCACTCATGGAAAATAATTCTTCTTTGTTAACAGCAGGTCTTTCTTCATTCTTGACAGCAGTTGATTGATATAATTCTGCGTCAATACTGAAAATTTGTCAAAAATTTAATTTCAAACATAAAAACATTTGATCATTTAATATTTCAATTTAATAATAATAATAAGTAACTAAAAAAAAAAAATAAACCTTGTCATACGAGTTGCTAAGTCGACGGAAAATTTGTCCCAACTTCTCTGCTGCAACTCGTCGGAAGAAACCGCGGGAAGCGCGTAATTATCCACTCGAATTTTTCCATCTAAAGAAATTAAAGAGCAAGCTGGAACGAGCATTGAATCCCAGCACATTTTACGTAAATATTCCATCATTTTAACTTGCGCAGAAATTTTCTCTCCAATAGTTTTCTCTAATTCCTCTTGATCTAATTTGTTCCGCGTAATTTGTTTGAGGCGCGCTTGAGTATTTAAATCGAAAGTTTCGGTGGATAATTTTTTATCTTCAGTTTCTTTTTCATTTTCATCCAGGAGGTTTTTCAGCTAAAATATTTTTATAATTATTCAAAGGAAGCAATAATATTAATTTTTTTAAATTATTCTAAATTAAAAAAAAATTTTAATTACTAATTTGTCAGAACAATTAATAAATTTTTTTTTATTAGTTTATAAGTTTTGAAAAAATTAAACAAAAGTAGAAAATATATTTTTTGTTCAATACTCTATAATATACATTACTTTTATTTTAAGTTTATTGACATCGGATAATAATTCAGTGCGTTTGGCAATCGAGGAATCTTTCTCAGCATTTAATTTCTGTATTTGTATCCATTCGAGCCAAGGTAACTCCGATTCAATGTCAAGATCGCTTGAAGTTGTTTCAGAGAGAATTTTAAAGGCGTTCAGAAAGTTTATGTCACGTTCGTTCAAGTCCAGTTGATTCACTGCTGATAATTGGCTGAAAGATTAAATCGATATCAATTAAAAAAATTTAAAGAATAAAAATTTTCCCCGGCTCATAATAAATTTTAATAAAAAATAAATTTAATAAAATCAAATTATCAAAAGAAAATTTATTATTGTTAATAAAAAAATGAGAACGTGAAAGTTTTTATAGTTAAGGTAGTTGATTCGCAAAATTCATAATTATGGAAAATTATGAAATTTTTTTTTATTAAAAGATAAATACATCAATAGCTCACCACAAAAATTTCAGATCGATTCACGCCACCGCTTGTGAGTAATTAATTTTTGAAATTGGTTCTTTTACACATAAAGGTATGGAGATCCGATAAAGTTGGTGTGAAATTTTTCGTACCGCACGAGTGATGCCACTAAATTTTCATAATTATGAATTTTGCGAACCAATTATACCGTAAAAGCATAAATAGATAATAAATTACCTTATTTTAGTAGCAATAATATTCCCATTTTTTCCCAAACAAATAATAATATTACTCGCCATACACACAATTGCAAATTTTACGCCTCCATCATGTCGATGGTGCGAAGCAAACATACCCGTCAATTGATAAATATTCGCTCTATTACGCATTACTAAAATCCCATCAGCTCCGTACGTCAAAGTAATTGATGAATCCGAGTTGATATTAACGTCTCTCAACTGATGTGACGAGTTAATACACTCCGTCAGGCGTATTGATTTTAAATTATTCTATTAAAAGAAAATCAATCAACCGTTAACCCCCCGGGTCAAAAAATTTAGTCTGTTTTATGATTAATAAAATTTTTTAATATTTTTCATTCAATTTAATTTTATTATGTGTATCTATTTTATATGAGAATTTAATTTGTTTTTGCCCGTACTATTCACAATTCAGACCATTTTTAATGTTATAATAAAATTGTTTTCTATTGTTTCAAGACCAAAATCAGACTTTTTTTGTCACAATCATTTAGCTGGTTTTGATCGCATCAAGGTCAAAAACAGACCAAAACGTTCTATAATTATTAGTCGGTTTTTCATCGCCTGTAGATCAAAAAACCGACCTTTTACGAATTTAATAATAATAATAATAATAATAATATATTTATTTATTATTATTTTATTCATGTCCTCGAAGTGCCTCTACAGGGCACGGCTTTTCATTCTCTGAAACTGAAATAGTGACCATTCACTATTTCGTAGTGCAATGTATACCAAACGGTATTCTTCGCACTACCAAATAGTGAATACCGCTCATTAAATGATGCGTGAAAGTATAAAATTTAACATTAATCTTGTCAACATTTTAATCTTGTCTCGATGTATTCACATTGTGTTTATTAACGATAATTAGAAAACTCTAGATTTAGATTCATAATCAAACGATGAGAACTATTTTATAAATGTATATTAATACAAATTTATTAGTTATCACTGCAACTAATATTCGCAGTTACAAAACTTTTATAATCCATGAAATGTTGAGCTATGACAAATAAATATGACAGATGTAGGGTTATAATCGACGTTCAGTTCATAAAACAAGAGAGCGCATAATTTTTAATGAGATACTTTTAAGTCCAAAAAATTATGTCACCATCTTAGTCGACTTTTGGCCTTCGAACATTTAGAGTGAAAATTGTAGATCAAAAACAGTATAAGATTTCATATTGAATTTGAAAACAATACATAAAGTCCATCTACAAATTAACTAGACTAAAAACCGATCAAACTTTTAAAACTTTTTAGTTTCATTAGATTAGAAACAGCATAAAATATTCATAGCTGCTCAATTATTTTACTAAAAAGTTATTTAGACTTAAAACAGATCAAAAATAATGTGAATAGTAGATCAAATACAGATGAAAATATTTTTAAAAGTTCAAATACAGATCAATAAGTTCAAATGCAGATCATTTAGCTTAAAATCAGTTTAAATTTTTCGACCCGGGGTCTCAAACTTTAAATGTAATAAACTACCAAATTATGTATAGGTACCTCTAGCTTCATATCAACCAAGTGCTTGCTCAAATATGGACTCGCGATAATTTCGTTAATATCCGATCCGTAATTTAGATTTTTGAATGCAAAGGGCAGTTCTATTACTCTCTCAACGATTCCCAAAGTTTCAAACATTGATTTCTTCTCTATCACGTAGATAACGACACTTTTGCCGATATTAATTTCAGCATGGCCTTTTGTTAATATCAGCAATTTCAGGCGATTGTCATCATTTTCGTGGATCAAAAAATCGGCAATCTAAAAGAGAAGACATTTATTAGTAATTTTTCAATGAAATTTGCATTTATAGTACCTGGTATTGAATTTTCAGAGTCGTCCAAACATTTATTTTAAATGTGTCGAAATGATTAATAAAAAATAACTGCCCATTACTTTTATTAGCGACGGCAAGTACTCGGGCGTCGAATGATAATTTGATTTTATCTAAAAGTGGTGCTCTTGTTAAAAACAACGATTTTATGGTAATTGGCGCGAGTACATCGATAATGCTGGTGATATTACAGAACCCATTGGCTGTTGTTGTGATGATTAATGGTACAAAAGGATGAGCGATCGCGTTGAGAACTAAAAATGACAAAAATTATAATTGATTTATAGATTTTGGAAGAAAAATCTAAAAGAACACTTGAAAGTGTTGATACCTTTTCCATAAGATTCTAAAGAAATTGAGGACGTTAAATTTCCAGAATCACTTTCAATAATAACGAGACGATTAAAATCGTCGAGAGCAGCACAATGCCTTCCATTAGGATTGATGGGCATTAAAAATGAATAGGTGGAGCCTTGATGGCAGACCATTTGCATTCGTGGGACATCATCATCCCCGACACTTACTTCCACTATTTCCCCCGCTTCAGTATGGAATAAAAGACTGTCGCGATGTGGATTGCGAGTCATGAATAGTGGTTGTGATTGCGTTTCTAGCTCCCATATTGGCTTCCATAGGGTGAAATGCTTGCTGTGTTCTGATGATTTTCTGTAAAACTGATGGTTTGTTAATCATTTGCTTATACAACTAAAATTCATATTATAAATTATCTATATTTGTAATTCAAAAAATTTTTCGATAAAAATTTTCTATTTTAATATTTTTTTACAATATTATACTATGTAGCACGAAAACATCAAAAAACTATATCTATCATGGACCCAAAAACAGAATATCAAACCTAGTCAATAAACATAGCTCAGACATCGATTTCTTCATGGACTCAATCTCAAGTTTCACCTCCAAAGTCAAGAAATTAATATTAACGAGCTAGCACTTATTATTATTATTATTATTATTATTATTATTATTATTATTATTATTATTATTATTATTATTATTATTATTATTATTATTATTTTATTTAATAGCCATCAAATCATTAAATTTAAATCATTCAAATCATTAAATTAAACCATTAAATCATTAAATTTAATAGCCATCAAATTATTAATAATAATTTATGTACATTGCCGATTAGCGTTTATTCTAATAAATAAATAAATAAATATTATTTTGATAAAAATTGTAATAATAGGCCAATTTAAAGAGATAATGAAGATGATAATGACTATTGTGTGTGATAATATGATAATGATCTATGAAACAGAATCTTTCAATGTAATTTTCACTAACTTCAATATATCAGATTAATTTAAAAATTGACACTCATCAAAACATATTAAACCAAAATTTTCTTTTTCATAATCCAAAAATCTCAGCAGTCGCATAGTGACTGCAGGTTGCTAATATATAATAATGGCAATATATTCTATGCTGATGCTACTATAATAAATAAACAATGTTACCTTTATTTTTAACCGTGAATTAACAACCGCAACTCCACACCGAAAATCAACAATTAACGGTTCAGAAAGCATCGGTACCTCCAATACGGATTCAACAACTTTATATCGTCGTTTTCCGTCGCTAAAAATCAAATACACGTTGCCTAAATCATCAGCAATCAGCAAATTTCCATCAAAAGTCCAAGAAGACGCAGCAATTTTCTCAGAAGCATTAAAATTTGTATTAATCGCTGATGATGTGAGTAATATTATCTTCGAGCATACATTGACTTCATACACTTTTATTCTTCCGCTTTCTCCTCGTTGAGTCAAAAATATTGGCAACGTCATCGAACATCTGTATGCATTTATTTCAGATACAAGACTTAATATATTGATCTATAATTTGTATTTTATAACAAAGCTATAAACTCAATAATTAATTACGAAATTTGTTGATTAATATCGCTAATATCTGTGTCGATGATTCTTAAATTCTCTCCAGTCCTCCAAAGCCAAACTATTAATTGAAATGAAGGATAAGAATTCAAAATTACTAAGTAATCACTGCCTACAAATATACAAGAAAGACAGAAGTTCCTCTGGCCATGTTTTTTATGAACACACGTAGATATTTTTTCAATTTCTGGGTAAGTAAAGATAGCTATCTTTGGATTTGAGCATCTTTCAGCGATTGCGAATATTGGCACCATCTATTTAACAGAAAATGAATAATTTTATTTTTAAAAGAATTAAGAACAATAAAATACTCGCTTGAAAAATTTTTTAGTCAAGATGTAGGGGAGGGGGGGGGCAAAATGGGGTACTTAAGCAATCGTTATGATTTTAAGGACTTAAATACGCTGATTTTTCTCGTTTTCAGTCGTAATTAAAGGAAAATAATCAAATTTCAAGTTACCGTAGAAAAAAAATTTTTTTTTTTTTACGGGCAAAATGGGGTACTCCCTGAAAGAGTGAAAAAAAAATTTCTTCATCCAAAAATGAAATATCGTTAAAAAAATAACATTTTCTTATCGATAAGTCTACGAAAGAACCCAAAGAGAGGAACAAATCACCCAAAAAAGAGACATTGTTAGTTGAAGCAATATATTCCTAACAAAAATTGAGGTAGTAAAAAAAATTTTAAAACTTTGTCGTAATTTTTGACAGGTTTCGCTTGAGTAAAAATAATATCAAAATAAAAAAAAAAAAGATCTCTTGAGAAAATTCTAGTATTTGAAACTCCCGATGAAAAAAATTTTAGACTCATAGTTCTCACACAATTCAAAGTAATAGCACGAAAAAAAAAAGATTCGTAATTTTTTTGCACTCTCTTTCTTGGTTTAGGGATTCAGAAAAATTTTTTCAAGTTGAATAATCTTGTAGACCTGAAGATTTTACTTTTTAAATTAAATATCTCACAAACGCACCAAATGATTTTGAAGCAATTAGCGGCCTCTGACTCAGTTTTCTGAGCATTCAGTTAAATTATGTCATCAAAAATAATTCAAGAATAAATTTGATGTTATTTGAAAAAGACACTTTTTTAAAATAATTAGTGTAAGATTTCTTTTCAACACATCGCCCGATTTTGATGCAGTTTGCAGCTGTCAACGTCGTTTTTTAAATTAAAGAACTGTTCAGATTTTGGAATTGATTGTTACATCTGTTTAAAAGCTGTTAAAAGAAAAAAGTTATTTTAAATTTATGAGGAAGTCTAAGTTTCGCTAAACTTTATCGAATAACGCGATTGTCATTCAAATCAGTGGAATTGCACAAAAGTTATGAGAGATTTACACACTGATAGTAATTTTAACTAGACTCAAGAGTAAAAATCTTGAACCAAGAACACCAATTGAAAGAAAATGAATTTCTTGAGCAAAAATGATGCAAAATGACGATGAAAATTACTGCACAGTAAAAAATTTTTCGTCAATTTGTGAAGTGTAAAAATTTTTGTGTAGCAAATTACACTCTAGTGTGTATAATTTTACATTCTCATGTGTTGATTTAACATACTAGAATGTAGAATTGACATTAGTTTGTGTAAAAACAGTCAGTAACACAAATATTTGTGTTAAATTTGACGAAAATTTTTTTACTGCATGTAAAAAAAATTTTTTTTCCTCTGAAATTGTAGGAAATGACGTTAAAATATATTTTAGAAAGCTAAAAAAGCTTTTTGGAAAAAAAAAATTTTTTTACGAAATTTTGGAGGTACCTCATTTTGCCCCCCCCCCTCCCCTATTATATTTAAATTAGAAACTTAAAATTGCGATGTCAATTTTGTACACAAATAAATTTCGAGTTAGATTATTGTTATTGTTTAAGTAGTGAAAATATTGGAGGTACATAATAAGGAGATTTTAATATTATGCATCAAAGATATTAATTGGTAAAAATAAGTTAGCAGACATCTAAAAATTTTTAGAATTTTTTTTTTTACTAAAAAGATGATTACAAAAAAATAAAAAAAAATTTTCATTTGTAAAAAACTTGAAAAATAATACGTGAAATTTTTTAAAAATATTTTTTAGTTCGTTTAGAAACTCAATCAGTATTTGATGAAGACTATTTAGAATAAAAGAAAAATTCCAATAATTTTGCATTTCGTGAATAACTTAGTAATTTTTGAAAAAATGACTCACTGATTCTTCAATGCCAGTCAACACAATCATAATTTGTGTCCGTGTGATGATTTGAAGTTAGCAGCGATTGAAAACTTGAGATTTTTATACAAAAATTTGTTGCAAAATTCGATTATAAAAGTACGCTAAAAATATGCGCATGTATAAATTAAATTCATCAAATTTGAAGTAAAATTTTTCGGAGTGTCTATTTTTTTATTTTTCATGTTGAAAAAAAAATTTTTAAAAGTAATTAGATGTCAGCTTACTTCAGTTTCGGTCACTAGTTATCAAACAGTACCGTAGGAGAATAGTTCATATAAGTAATAAATGAAATAGAAGGTCTTTGTCTTAGCTCGTGTGTAGATAAATTTCGTACTGTGGAAATCTAAAAATAATCTTTATTTATTAATTTTTCAGTTAGTAACTTATTTAGAATTTAATTTTAATAATTTAACGTTGTATCAAAACATAACAATTTCATTAAAATATTATTTATCGATTGCAGATTTTTACTGCAATTAAACCAGTCTTTATTTGCAAAAAATAATTGAAATTGGAGCTGAGTGATTTGAACGTGATAGGTGTGCATTTTTCGGAAATCTGGCGTTGTTAATTAATAGGTGCATAAAATATATTTTTAATTATTATATTTTGTTATTAATTACTAATAGTCGTAATTTATAGGAATTGACATTATTGTGCTGCTTTTTTTCGTCATCATCCGTTCAATAATTTAGTACGGAATAAGACGTCCTTGAACATTTGTAGTAAGTACTTGATCTTTTAAGCTGCTAAGATAATAGAATAAAAATAAAACCAATGTGATTTAAGCTTAAAATATTTAAGAAATTATTCAACAATATCATTAAGCATTATATACACAAAATTCCAGAATCTATATTGGATTTATTTAATGAATTATTTTTTTCCAGCATGAGAACGTGATCTAAAAATTGAATTTCATAAAACGATTAGTGACAATATCAACATGTCGTCCTTCCAAAACCAAGATAACTTTACGGACAAATCAGCATCGCTAAATCTTAATAGCACAGAAGAATCGGTTCTTAAAGAATATCGTAAAAATGACGAAAATTATAAAGCTGCTTTGTTGTCTGAAATTATATCTGTCGCTACTAAGAACATTATTAGTAGCGGTGAGATAGATGATTTCAAAAAATATCTTCAGTTTATTATTGTTATTCTTAATTATGAAAAAGAAGAAAACCCAAAAAAATTCAACGAAACCATCAAGGACGCAATAAAAAATGCTAACTTTATTATTTTGGCCTGTAAGTACAATAAAGTTGATATTTTAACATTTATGATGGATGAAAAGAATCAAACTTACTCTAGCTGTTGTCAACCTGGTAATTACGATAAGGAAAATCATAATGCTTTTTACTATGCTATTCGTGAAGAGAAGAGAGATTTTATTGATATGCTACTTGAAAAATGGCCAGGGTATGCTAATTCTGAAGAGTTGTATCAAGCTTTCGCAGACGCTTATGACGAATCGAAGCTAAGAAGGTTGCCTTTATCCAACGAATTAGTTATGTTTATCGCAGAACGGTTGATAGATCATCACTTTTATTCGGATGATTCAGAAGATAAAAATATTATAATTTCTCTGCCGGATATAAAAGAACGTGGTAAATTGCTAATTGAAAATATTCGTTTATTCATAGATGAATATTCAAATTCTAATGACCTAAATAGTATATTGTTGCTGCGCTCAAAATTTATCACTTTTAATATCAATATTCTAAAACAACAAATGAAGGCAACGTACTCGAAAATATTTTGGGAAGAAATTGAATTCTATTTGCTCGCATTTATTACTTCAAGAGAACGTAGTAAAGTTAAAAATATGAATCTTTACAAGTTTTTGCTGCCGAAAAGTAAATTACTTCATTATCTTGATCTTTTTGCAAATATTCTTGAGAATGAAATGAATAACATTGACGACCAAAACCTTCATACTTTGAAGAACTATCCTCGTCAAACTCGAGTCAAGATGATGCCTAAAATTCTTAAATCTAATCCTAAAATTAGAGAATTCTATGAAGATTATCAACGTGTAAAAGACGTTCATGCTTTAAACGTAATAAACCATTCAGTGAATATATCATTAGAGTCTTCTTTGGATTTGACCGATAAGCATGTTTCTTCATATTCAAAACATGAGCAGATGGCAATAAAAAGGACCTTGCAAGTAATCGCCGAATTGATGAAAAATAATTGGGAATCACCGAACATGACGAGATCTCTGAGTTTATTGCTTCTGACGTCATTGCCTTTACGTACACGACAGATTGTCGTTAATTTTCACAACTCATCATCTATTTATACTCAAACACGTAAGCTGGGTAAGGGAAACTCTAATAACCCTAATCAAGAAACTATTTTCAAGGATATTCAAGCGGATTTGAAGATAATTAAATGGGTGACGAGGAGTATTCTTCATGTTACTCTAATACATTACATTACAGTTATGTTAAAAACAATTGCTGAAATTAAAACTGCCGAAGATCTTAGAAATTATATAAATTCTCTTGATTTAGATTTCGATACGGAGTGGTTCGCAGAATATGAAGTTGATCAAAGCTGTAATTATAAGGAATTAATTTCAGAGTACAATGATCTTGTCGGTGCGCAAACCAGCAGTGAATCACTACTACTCAAGCCATTAGTTGATAAAATTGAATTGAACGGTATAAATGCAAAAGATAGATTTTTGCATGTTTCAAACTTGAAAAATTTCCAAATATTGTGCAGATTTATTAATCAGGAGAATTATAGTGATTATATATTCCAAAAAATAAAAACCGACGCAAAACATGCTTTAAATAATAAGTTTAATGAAGAAGAGTTGAAATTTGTTTCGTTGTCTTCGATTTCTTCCTACATTCTTGTCACTATAAATTATTTTAGTCCTCATTTTATTTGGAGTAAGTATGAGCGTATGATGTCACTAGTGAATCGAATTTTTGTAGTGATTGGACATGGACTCCAGAGCTATGAATGGCTTGAAATTTTGAGTACACAGTTATGGAGAAAACGATACTTATACGTTTCAAATCTGAATGATAACATGAATTTAGTGCAAGAAAACAACGAACTATCGACACGGGTACTCAAAGATTATAACTCAAAAGTCGAAATTTTAAAAAATATCTTAAATCATAAATATGGTGAAAATTTGGAAACATATCAAAATTTAACGAGACAAGTAGCGGTAGAAATGTTAACACTGGAATTATTGTCTATTATGGATGCTTCAAAGAACTTAGTCGATAACTACACATTACTCGATAACTCGGCACCCATATTAGTGGGAAAAGTTTTATATAATTATTTGGTCCACTCCCGATTAATTTTTCAAACTTTTGATCCAAGTGTGACTGTATTTTTAAATGCTAAAAATTTGTGTTTAAGAAGTGGTGAAAGTAATGAGAGAAAAATTGGCAAAATTTTTCAAAATAATATAAAAGAATTGAAATTAAAACACAGTCGACATTTATCATGTATTATTAATCAAAATGAAATGTTTCAAGCTATTGAACAAGGTGACATGAAAAAGTTAGAAGATGCAATTAATAGAGGCGCAGATATCAACGGGACAGATTATTATGGGTGGAGTTCTCTACACTACGCGGCTAAAGTAGGTAATTTAGCTATTTTTAAGTATTTAATTTGTCGAAAGGTAAAAAGTAATTTCAGAAATATAAATGGAGAAATTCTGCTACATATTGCAGTAAGATATGGACAAATTGAAATTCTTAAATTGCTTATTAAAGGTCTAAGAAACCCTGAAATCGAGGATTATTCGAAGACAACTCCGTTATACCTTGCAATTCGTTATGGCTACAACGATATTGTCAAATTATTATTGCCATATAACTGTCGGTATTCTTTTGAAGTTTTACTCCACTATGCAGTGTTGAGTAATCATAAAGATATTGTTGAGTTTTTACTGAAAAATGGAAATGAACATGTAGATTATTACCAAAATGAAGAGAAGCAAACTCTACTGTATATAGCGGCGAGAAGTGGGAACGCAGAACTGACACAGTATCTAATTAGTCTTCAATCTGATGTAAATTGTCGTTCGGATGGAGAAGTAACACCTTTGCTTGAAGCTGCCTGCTACGGTTATGTGGAAACGGTAAAAATTTTACTTCTAAATAGAGCGGATGTTAATGCTTGTAGTATAAATGGAACTACCGCGCTGCACGTAGCTGCTGAAAATGGACATGAAGAAGTCGTTAAATCTTTGCTTGAAAATGGTGCAGATGTCCATAAGATCGATACTAATCGATGTACACCTCTTCATCTTGCAGTAAAAAAAGGAGTACTCAATATTGTTAAGCTATTGGTAAAGTACAAGGCTGATGTTAACGCTTTAACTATGGATCATGACACTCCACTTCATTGTGCAGCTTTTGGTGGTCATGTTAAAGTAGCAAAATTCTTGCTGAAAAATAATCCTGTAGACACGGCTCCAAGCAAAACGACGAATGCTGCTGTACACTATGCCGCTATAAGCGGTAATACAAAATTAATGAAATTGTCACTTCGACACAAAGAACAAATTGTAAAAAGAAAAAATAAAAATGATGAGGATCCACTGTATTTGGCGGCATATCATGGTCATCTCGAAGTTGTGAAACTTTTAGTTGAGCGCGGTGCGAATTGTATCGATTCAAAAAAATGTAATGGGTATAATGGACTGCATGTGAGTGTAGAAAGAAATCATTTGGAAATTGTGAAATTTTTTATCAGCAAAAAAGTAGATATTAATGTAAGAACAGCTGAGTTCTCAACTCCCTTAAGTATTGCTGTTTTCAATGGCTTGTATGAAATTGTAAAATTATTGGTTGAAGCTGGTTGTATGTTGAACGTTAAAGATAAACATGATATGACACCTCTGCATCTAGCTATAATAACTAATCATCAAAAGGTAGTAGAGTATCTACTAACTAAACATGTCGATGTTATGGTACCAATAGCAAGCAAGGAACTTCCAATTCATATAGCAGCAAGAAATAGTCAATTTAACGTAGTCGCCACTCTATTAAAGAAAAACAAAGATTCGATTCACCATCAGGATAGTTGTAACAGAACGCCTCTGTATCTCGCGTGTCAATGGAACTATCCTCAATTGGTACAACTTTTAATAAACAATGATGCAAAAATAGTTTACTCTAATATGCATTGTATGGATCCAGCTATTATGTCTGGAAGCAAAGATGTTGTAGAGGTATTGTTAAAGGCCGGAGTCAATCCTCACGGTTTTCTACCTCATAGAATAACATTTCTTTATCGAGCTGTCCAATTTGAACAATTGGAGATTGTTAAACTGTTAATTGCTAAAAAAGTAGATGTTAATGCTGTTTCGGGTGCTAAAGAAACAGCACTTATGGTCGCTGCATATTATAACTTTACGGAAATCGCAGATTTTTTATTGAAAAATAAAGCCAATCCAGACTTATAAAATGAAAAAAATCTCACGGCTCTAGACATTGCAATTATGGCGAATAATTACGAAACAATCTGCTTATTAGTTGAATCATTTAAAGTGCAAGTTACTAATCAAACAAGTAATGAATGTAGACCCTTACATGTTGCAGCTATTCATAGTAGAGATAAAATGGTCAGATTCTTAACTGAAAAGGGATTTGATATTAACGGGCGTTATTTAAATGAATTTACAACTTTACATACGGCTGCCAGTAGTAACAATAGATTAACAGTTAAAACTTCATTGGAGCATGGTGCATATTATGATTCCAAATGCTTAGTTAATAAAAAACCAATAAATTTGGCAAAAGATGAATCAACAGTGTCTTCACTTGAAATAATAGATATTTTGTTTACTTGTATCAAAGAAAATGATTACCATGGGTGTTTGGATTGTTTGAGACGAAATTCTGTCGTAAATGCTAAAAATTCTACTTCTTTAACACCACTGCATTACGCATGCCAGAATGGTTTTTCTAATATTGTTAGACTTTTACTAGACTTCAAAGCTGACATAACCATGACAGCTAACTATGGTACACCTCTTGTCTATGCTGTTCTATACGGGCATTACGACGTTGTTAAAATTTTACTTAAAGATGGTGCAGTTTATAATGTGCCAACTGACTTTGGCGGCAACTCTTTAGCGTATTTGTCAGAAAATTTGGATATTATTTGTCTTTTAGAACTTATTGACAAAGTATTTGATGCAATTAAAAAATGTGACACTAGCATAGTTGATGAGATAAAAAAAAATTAAAGATCTTAATATTTTGCAGTGTATATTGAGCACTCGAAATAAAAACAATAACGGATTGTATTATGAAGCACAAAATAGTAAATTTCCAACGGATAAATTTATTAAAATTTATGATCATGAAGATCATTTATCTCGCGAAAAATAGACATGGAATAAAATATTATAATGCCAATAATTTTAATGAAAATTACAATAATCGTGCGAATTTTTAAAATTGTATAAAATAAATGATGGAATTTTTTTTAGATTTCACAATGACTTGTGAATTTTTTTACGATTATTTACATGACAATGTATTATTAGTTGACAAAAAATTTTATAATGTATAATAATGATATTTTAAGTTCATAAAAAATTAAATCTGTAAATAAACTTGAAAGTTACAAAATTCCAAACAAATATTTATTGTTATTTTTTGATCATGTAATTGAAGTGAATAAATAAATTTTATAATTAAAGAAAAAAATTTTCATGTATAATTTTAGATTCACAAAAAAATTTTAATGTTACATCCAATAGTATGGAATACGCTTAAATTTTTCAATCAAAAAGTAATTTTTGAACCAAAATAATATTCTTACATGATAAATTTTTTTCTTCGAGTATAATTCTCGTTTAATTATTTTTTTAAATTATACATCTCATTCACTTATACATAATTATGTATAATTCTTAACATTTATTATTATGTATAAATCATAACATCATTAAATATTTAAAATAAATATAAATATACTGTTAACATTTATTTTTATTATTTATTCCATAAAGTTAAGTTTGATTTATTAGCCAAGTGTTTGGCAACTTATCATATCAATATCTTTTATTAATGATCAAATGCAGTTTAATTTTCAATTGATTAACCCACTATCTAAACAAACAACCAGGGAATGCACCAACAAATATTCTGCATGAGTTCTGCATGATTAAAGAATATTACTTTTATTATTATAATAATAATAATTTAATAGAAAGAAATCAATTGTCATTAAATGTAATTGGCTAATTTTTACTCCAAAATTCGTCACTCATTATTTTTTGCTTCTAAATAAATTAATAAACGACATAAAAAAAAAACTGACATTCGTTTAGAAACGTAATTTGTATTTGATAAAGACTATTCAGAATAAAAAAAAAATTCCAATAATTTTGCATTTAGTAAATAACTTAGTAATTTTTGAAAAATGACTCACTGATTCTTCAATGTCAGTCAACACAATCATAGTTTGTGTCCATGTGATGATGTGAAGTTAGCAGCGATTGAAAATTTGAGATTTTTAAACAAAAATTTGTTGCAAAATTCAACTATAAAAGTACGCTAAAAATATGCGCGTGTATAAATTAAATTCATCAAATTTGAAGTAAAATTTTTCGGAGTGTCTATTTTTTTATTTTTCATGTTGAAAAAAAATTTTTTAAAAGTAATTAGATGTCAGCTTACTTCAGTTTCGGTCACTAGTTATCAAACTGTACCGTAGGAGAATAGTTCATATAAGTAAGAAATGAAATAGAAGGTCTTTGTCTTAGCTCGTGTGTAGATAAATTTCGTACTGTGGAAATCTAAAAATAATCTTTATTTATTAATTTTTCAGTTAGTAACTTATTTAGAATTTATTTTTAATAATTTAACGTTGTATCAAACCATAACAATTTCATTAAAATATTATTTATCGATTGCAGATTTTTACTGCAATTAAACCAGTCTTTATTTGCAAAAAATAATTGAAATTGGAGCTGAGTGATTTGAACGTGATAGGTGTGCATTTTTCGGAAGTCTGGTGTTGTTAATTAATAGGTGCATAAAATATATTTTTAATTATTATATTTTATTATTAATTACTAATAGTCGTAATTTATAGGAATTGACGGTTATTGTGCTGTTTTTCATCATCATCCATTCAATAATTTAGTACGGAATAAGACGTCCTTGAACATTTGTAGTAAGTACTTAATCTTTTAAGCTGCTAAGATAATAGAATAAAAATAAAACAAATGTGATTTAAGCTTAAAATATTTAAGAAATTATTCAACAATATTATTAAGCATTATATACACAAAATTCCAGAATCTATATTGGATTTATTTAATGAATTATTTTTTTCCAGCATGAGAACGTGATCTAAAAATTGAATTTCATAAAACGATTAGTGACAATATCAACATGTCGTCCATCCAAAACCAAGATAACGTTACGGACAAATCAGCATCGCTAAATCTTAATAGCACAGAAGAATCGGTTCTTAAAGAATATCGTAAAAATGACGAAAATTATAAAGCTGCTTTGTTGTTTGAAATTATATCTGTCGCTACTAAGAACATTATTAGTAGCAGTGAGATAGATGATTTCAAAAAATATCTTCAGTTTATTATAGGTATTCTTAATTATGAAAAAGAAGAAAACCAAAAAAAATTCAACGAAACCATCAAGGACGCAATAAAAAATGCTAACTTTATTATTTTAGCCTGTAAGTACAATAAAATTGATATTTTAACATTTATGATGGATGAAAAGAATCAAACTTACTCTAGCTGTTGTCAACCTGGTAATTACGATAAGGAAAATCATAATGCTTTTTACTATGCTATTCGTGACGATAGGAAAGATTTTATTGAGGTGCTACTTGATGAATGGCCAGGGTATGTTAATTCTGAAGAGGTGTATCGAGCTCTTGCAGACGCATATGCCGAAGCGGATCTACAAATGTTGACTTTATCAGACGAATTAGTCATGTTTATCGCAGAACGGTTGATAGATCATTACTTTTATTCGGATGATCAAGAAGATAAAAATATTATAGTTTCTCTGCCGGATATAAAAGAACGTGGTAAATTGCTAATTGAAAATATTCGTTTATTCATAGATGAATATTCAAATTCTAATGACCTAAATAGTATATTAGTGCTGCGCTCAAAATTTATCACTTATAATATCAATATTCTAAAACAACAAATGAAGGCAACGTACTCGAAAATATTTTGGGAAGAAATTGAATTCTATTTGCTCGCATTTATTACTTCAAGAGTAAATAGTAAAGTTAAAAATATGAATCTTTACAAGTTTTTGATGCCGAAAAGTAAATTACTTCATTATCTTGATCTTTTTGCAAATATTCTTGAGAATGAAATGAATAACATTGACGACCAAAACCTTCATACTTTGAAGAACTATCCTCGTGAAACTCGAGTCAAGATGATGCCTAAAATTCTTAAATCTAATCCTAAAGTTAGAGAATTCTATGAGGATTATCAACGTGTAAAAGACGCTCATGCTTTAAACCTAATAAGCCATTCAGTGGATATATCATTGAACACTTATTCGGATGAGAACGATAAGTCTGTTTTCTTAGATACAAAAAGTGGACAGATGGCAGTAAAAAGGACCCTGCAAATAATCGCCGAAATGATGAAGAATAATTGGGAATCACCGAACATGACGAGATCTCTGAGTTTACTGCTTCTGACGTCATTGTCTTCACGTACACGACAGATTGTCGTTAATTTTCACAACTCATCATTTATTCATACTCAAACACGCAAGCTTGGTAAGGGAAACTCTAATGACCCTAATGAAGAAACTATTTTCAAGAATATTCAAGCTGATTTGAAGATAATTGAATGGATGGCGAGGAGTATTCTTCATGTTACTCTAATACATTACATTACAGTTATGTTAGAAACAATTGTTAAAATTAAAACTCCTGAAGATCTTAGAAGTTATATAAATTCTCTTGATTTAGATTTCGTTACAAAGTGGTATGCAGAATATGAAATCGATCTAAATTGGAATTATGATACACTAATTTCAGAGTTTAATAATCTTATAAGTCGCATAAAAACTGATGTAGACTCATTAGAATCATTAGAGTTTTTGGTTGATAAAACTGATATTCGTGGAATAAATGCAAAAGATCGATTTGAGCATGTTGATCACTTGAAACATTTTAAAGGCATGTGCAGTTCTTTAAATAAAGCGAATTTTAATTCTTACTTGTTTCAAAAAATAAAAACAGAAGCAAATTTTGCATTGGACGAAAAGTTGGATGAAAAAGAATGGAAAATTGGTTCGAATTCAACTTCTTACCATATACTTAGCAACATGTTTACTACTGCTCCTCATCTTATTTCGAGTAAGTGTGAGCATATGATATCACTATCGAATCGAATTTTTGTAGTGATGGGGCATGGACTCCAGAGCTATGATTGGCTTGAAATTTTGAGTACACAGCTATGGACAAAAAAATATTTAAACATGTCAAATCTAGACGATAACATTAATTTTGCGCAAGAAAAAAAAGAACTATCGACACAGGTACTCAATGACTATAACTCAAAAGTTGAAATTTTAAAAAATATCTTGACGAATTATAAATATGATGAAAATTTAGATACATATCAAAATTTAACGACACAGGCAGCGGTAGAAATGTTAACATTGGAATTAATGTCTATTATGGATGCTTCAAAGAACTTAGTCGATAACTACACAATACTCGATAACTCGGCACCTATATTAGTGGGAAAATTTTTATATAATTATTTGGCTCGCTCTATTTTAATTTTTGAAATTTTTAATTCAGATGAGACTATATTGTTAAATGCTAAAAAACTGTGTTTAAGAAGTGATGAAATTAACGAGAAAAAATTTGGCAAAATTTTTCAAACTAATATAAAAGAATTGGAAGAAAAACACAGTCGACATTTATCATGCCTTATTAATAAAAATGAAATGTTTCAAGCTATTGAACAAGGTGACATAAAAAGGTTAGAATATGCAATTAATACAGGCGCAGATATCAACGGGTCAGATTGTCATGGGTGGAGTTCTCTACACTTCGCTGCTAAAGGAGGTAATTTAGCTATTTTTCAGCATTTAATGGATCTAAGGGTAAAAAATAAATTTAGAAATATAAATGGAGAATCTTCGCTACATATTGCCGCAAAATATGGACAAATTGAAATTGTCAAATGGTTTATGAGAGATGTAAAAAACCCTAGAGTTCTAGATAATTCTAAAGTAACTCCACTACACCTTGCAGTTCGTTTTAACCAGATAGAAATCGTCAAAATACTATTGCCGAGTAATACGGAACTTTCATTTACGGAATTGATCCATTTAGCAGTGTTGAGTAATAGTAAAGATGTTGTTGAGTTTTTAGTGAAAAATAGTAATGAACAGGTACATTGTTGTCTAAGTAATGAGAACCAAACCCCACTACATATAGCCGCGAAAAATGGCTACGCAGAACTGACACAATATCTAATTAGTCTTCAACCTGATATAAATTGTCGTTCGGATGGAGAAGTAACACCTTTGCTTGATGCTGCCGTTTATGGTCATGCGGAAACGGTAAAAATATTAGTTTCAAATAATGCGGATGTCAATATTGGTAGTAATAGTGGAACCACAGCGTTGCACGTAGCTGCTCAATTTGGACATGAAGAAGTCGTCAAATTTTTGCTTGAAAATGGTGCAGATGTCAATAAGACCGATATAGATGGAAATGCAGCTCTTCATTTTGCAGCAAAAAAAGGATCTCTCAATATCGTTAAGTTATTGATAAAACACAAGGCTGATGTTAACGTTAAATCTAAAATCTCTGAAACTCCTCTTATTCTTGCAGTTTTCAATGGTCATCCCGAGATAGTTCAACTTTTGCTGGAAAAAAAAGCTCTAGACATACCGTATGAAGAAAGTGGGAATTCAGCAGTGCACTTAGCTGCTATGAACGGTAATATTGAAGTAATGAGATTGTTATTTCGACAAAAAGGACAACTAAAAAAAAGAAATGTGCTTCAAGAAAATCCACTATATTTGGCGGCATCATATGGTCATCTCGAAGTTGTTAAATTTCTGGTTGAGCGCGGTGCTACTTGTAACAATTCAAATGATTGGAACAACTATAATCCACTGCACGCGTGTGCATATGCAAATCATCCGGAAGTTGCTAAATTTTTCATCAGTCAAAAAGTAGATCTTGATGCAAGGACGAAAGAATCCTCAACTCCGATAGGTATTGCTGCTTTTACGGGATCTTATGAAATTGTAAAATTATTGGTTGAAGCTGGTTGCAATTTTAACGTTAAAAATGCAAGAGGTGTAACACCTCTGCATACAGCTATAATGAGAAATCATCTGAAGGTAGCAGAATATCTATTAACTCAAGATGTTGATGTTAAGGCAGCAACAACTGATAAGAAACTTCCAATTCATGTTGCACTAGAAAGTAATCTATTTAACGTAGTCCCCACTCTAATAAACAAATACAAAAATTCGGTTAACTATCAGGACTGTTTGAACGAAACCCCTTTGTATATGTTGTGTAAATGGAACCATCCTGAATTGGTACAAGTTTTCATAAACAACGGAGGAAAAATAATTTATGATAGTAAGCATTGTATGAATCCAGCTGTTAGTACTGGAAGCAAAGACGTTATAGATGTATTATTTAAGAACGGGGTCAATGTTCACGGTGTACTACCTGGTGGAGTACCATTTCTTCATCGAGCTGTCCAATTTGAACAATTAGATATTGTTAAAATGTTAGTTGCTAAAAAAGTAGATGTTAATGCTTTTTCAGCTGTTAAAGAAACAGCACTTATGATCGCTGCATATTATGACTTTAGCGACATAGCAGATTTTTTGTTGAAAAACAAAGCTGACCCACGCTTAGAGAATGAAAGTAATCTCTCCGCTCTAGACGTTGCAATTATGAAAAATAGTCTTGATACAATCCACTTATTATATGAATCATTAAAAGTAGAAGTTACCGATAAAACAAATCCTAAATTCAAACTCTTGCATGATGCAGCTTTTTACGGTAGAGCTGTAATGGCCAAATTTTTGATTGAACAGAAATTTGATGTTAACGGTCTTAATTTGAATGGAAATACACCTTTACATATGGCTGCCAGTGGTAACCGTTCATTAATAGTTGACATTTTGTTGGAGCATGGTGCACATTATGATTCTGAAAACTCTGAGAATAAAAAACCATGGAATTTAGCACAAGATGAATTAACAGTCTTTAAACTTAAAATAATAGATAGTTTGTTTACTTATGTTAAAGAAGGTGATTACAATGGGTGTTTAGATTGTTTGAGACGAAATGCTTTTGTAAATGCCAGAAATGTTTATTCTTTAACACCATTGCATTACGCATGCCAGAATGGTTTTTCTGATATTGTTAGACTTTTACTAGACTTCAATGCTGACATAAACATGACAGCTAACTATGGTACACCTCTTGTATATGCTGTTCTATTCGACCATTATAAGGTTGTTGAAACTTTACTAAAGTATGGTGCGGTTTATAATGTGGCAACTGAATTTGGCGGTAACTCTTTAGCGTATTTATCAAAAAATTTTGATATTATTTGTCTTTTAGAACTTATTGACAAAGTATTTGATGCAATTAAAAAATGTGACACTAGCATAGTTGATGAGATAAAAAAAATTAAAGATCTTGATATTTTGCACTGTATACTGAATACTCGCAATGAAAACAAACAACAATTATATCTTGAAGCACAAAATAGTAAATTTCCAGAGGAAAAATTGGCTGAAATTTATGGATGGGAAGCTTATTTATTCGTTGAAAAATGCAATTAAAAAAAAATATGCCAAGAATTTTAATAAAAAATAACAATGTTGCGAATTTTTTAAATTGTATAAAATAAATTATGGAATTTTTTCTCGATTTTAAGATGTATTTTGTACAATTATTTACACGAAAATGTATTATTGAAAAAAAAATGTCACAATATTGATAAGAAGATGATTAATGCTCAATAATGGAAATTTAATCAATTTTGTAATCATTTTATAAGTTTATAGAAAACTAATTGTATAAATAAATTTGAAAGATACAAAATTTCAAGCAAATACTCAGTGTTATTTTACCGATCATGTAATTTAATTGAATAAATAAATTTTATTATTGAAGAAAAAATTTTTTTTATGTAATTTTAGATTGACAAAAAGATTTTAATGTTACACTCAATACAATAATATGGAATACACTTCAATCAAAAAAATAATTTTTGAATAAAATAATATTTTTACATAATAAATTCTTTTCTTCAAGTATAAATCTCGTTTAATTATTTATTTCATAAATCATAACATCAAATATTTAGCCTAAGTATGAACATATTACCAATAAGTATGGATTATGAAATGTAAATAATTTACTTTTACTTAAAATTTTTCTTTGACATACAAACAAAAATTTAATTATAATGTCAATAAAAATTTGGATTAGCATTTTTATAATTTGAGATAAGAGGAAGAAACAATGTATTACCTATTAAATGGTGAAAATACATTTTTATATATTTTAGAATTATTTAGATGAAGAAAATTATCCAATGGTGAGTCAAATATCTATCGATAAAATTAAAAATAACAAAATATAATTTGTGATTAATTTTTAATATTTTATTTTTATCATTTGTTCCCCAAAGCTACGTTTGATTTATTAGTCAAGTGTTGTCATATCATATCATATCAATATCAGTTGAATATACTTCTGTTAATGATCAAACGCAGTTGAATTATCAATTGATTGGCACACTATTCAAATAAACAACCAGGAAACTACTAACAAATATACTGCATGAGTTATTAAAGACTAGTACTATTGTTATTGTTATTATAATTCAATAGATAGAAACTAATTTTTGTGTTCAACAAAAGCACGCGCACTCAGCCTTTTATAGTACAGAATTCCGAGAATTTGATTAATGTTGTTTACAATAAATAGTCATCACTATCATCATAAAAATATGTTTGAAAAATATCGAATTGTGCATACAAGTGTTCAAACAGTCAATTCTAAGCTTCATGATAGGGTTTATAATCGACAAAAGTCCAATAAAAACCATCAGATTATCCGAGCGCTTTAAACTGTACTCTAAAAAAATTAATTGGAGAAACTAGAGCATCAACAAAGTCAATAAACGTACATGATTTTGAGACTATTCGCACAGCAGCTCATGAATTGGCACACTTGTAAGTGATAACAACACATTTTATGAAATAAATTAATTATTCGAGTTGACTAAATATTTATAATTGATCTTCTATCATTATTTTTAGACTTGGTTCTTTTCATGATGGTGAATACAATAATTGTTCTTTTAAAGACGGTGCAATCATGACTAATTCTAGTGTTTATAATTTATTCTCTCAATATTCACATTCATTTTCACTATGCTCCATAGAAAACATCGAGTATTTATTAACGTAAGCAATAAAATTAAATTAAATTAGAAGGTTGTAGTTGTGGACGCTATTATTGTCAAAATTTATTTTTTAGTTAGTCGAATGCTTCTTGTGTATGGAATGAGCCTCTTCAGGGAAAACCATTACCCAGATTACTACCAGGAAAATTAATAGGCGTGGAATCGCAGTGTCAGGAAAGAGACGAAAATTTTAGAATTCCAGTTATAGAAGAACGTATGTGCAAAACACTTAGATGCAAAAATAAGGAAAATACGGAAGCTGATTATGGTGGTCGACCAGCAGCTGACGGGACTTCTTGCGCAAAAAATAAAATTTGTTTGCATGGGGAGTGTGTTGATGAAAAAAGTCTTAGCAAATCTTTAGTTTTATCAGACTCAAGTTTATTGATTAGACCTCTTGTTACCTTTGAAAAATCCTACTATATTGTAAATTTTAACGTTTAGGTGCCCTGAGAAAAAAAAATTTGAAAAATTACAGTTTTATTATAGAATTTTTACAAACTCTATAAGAAGAAAAATTACTTTCAGGTACATTTGTATAAAAAAAAATTTCAAGTATTGACTTCTAGTTTTAAAATGTATTTTTTACAGATATTGTTAAAATTATATTTTTAAACTAATTACAATTTACAATATAAACTGTAAAAAATCAACTATTCTTTTTTCTGTGTCTGTTAATTAATCATTTTCTATAAATTTATAATTTAGTGGTTACAATTATTGATGAATAAATAAATTTATTATATATTATCCAAACTTAATAATTAATTTTTTTGTTTATTGCAATTACATTTTGATAATAAAAACCATAAAAAATAATAAACTTTTTATTAAATCAAAATAAACTAAATAAAAAGAACAATTTCAAAAATATATAATAATAAAATTTTATTAAAAATATTAATTATTCACGTTTATATTGGTGACACGATCAATAGCCAATATTCTGTATTGTAAATATTTTATCTTCATATCATCGCTTTTTTTTTGTAGTAATGAAATTTATTTAAAATGCAACTTGATTGCATTTTATATAAGCTTAATTTCAATATATTACAGTGATATTTACTCTTCATTTAATTAAAATGCAACACAGTAATTAAACCAGCAACATATTAATAAATCCTCTTTTGAATAATATAATAAAAATGAGGTTTATGTTTGTTAATATTAAGAATATATTAATTAAAAAAACCAAAATTATAAATATTGTTTGCAAATTACCGGATGTCCAGAGAAAGAAGAAATTCCATCGCCTCGATCCTTGTTATCAAACTTTTCAATTTTTTCATACTTGGTATTCAGATTAACAAACAATATATGGTAACCGGAAGACAAAGCTATTATATCTTTGCCCAAAAACACTATATTATTAATGTCACCGAACTTGACCCACCTAAGAAAAAACAATAAGTCAATGAAAAATTAATTTTGATTGTTGTTTGTTATCAGATATACAGTTATTTATTTATTTATTTATTTATTTATTTATTTATTTACTTGGTGTCGTTAGCCGGCATTCTAGCAGAGAAACTTCATTTAAAAATAAACTCAATTGAATAGTAAACTTGGGTGAATAGTCACGTTGGTTCTTGTCGCCGGGAAACGCAAACAGTTCTTTATTGATTAAGAGAGGAGCTCAGGTGCCGAGCAAAGGAAGTTACTACTGTTTTCATATGATAATTCCTTTTATATATATAAACAAACTAGAAACAATGTTTATTGTAATTTTTGTTGAGTTTACGAGTAAAAACAAACAGAATACGTGTTTTTGCATGAAGAAATTTTTTTTTAGTGTAATAAATTATTACCAACTAAATTTCTTTAACACGCTGCATTTTATTTTTTTTTCTACATTTGAATAAATTTTTAAGACTGAATTTTTTATCCTAATAATTTTTTAATATGATTAATGTCTTAGAGAATTTTTGTAATTGAATATAATTAGAAATCGAAGTTTAAAAATTTTTTTGTAATTAATTAATTACACAAAAGAAGTCAATTTTTTAATAGTGAATAAATTTTTTTTGATTCACACGAAAATTAAATATAGATTAAAAATCTTAATTATGAAGCTAAAAATTTTTGACGATAGTATCAACACAAAATTTCCTCGAATAAAAAAAAATGAGTTAATTTAGTCCAAAAAAAATTGATGTTTCTATATTTATGACCCAAAATTACGTCAAGCTCAATTATAAATTAAAGAGTATACATTTACTGCACACTTTATCGCTCTCTAACAAATAACAAACCAGAGCACATGATGTACTTTCATTTAATGATCGGTGTTAGTCTTAATAATAAATAATTGTTAAATATTCCTCCATTTAGAATTCATTTTTCCGTTCTCAGGCAACAGAGACGGGATATTGTTCTCACTGGTAATAACCATCGAGCACTAAATACTAAGTACCCTGCTAAAATCTATTGAATTCTCCGTTCGCGCTTAATGCGCTATACGTTTCCCTGGCTATTCATTAATATAAATAAAATAGCTTCCTCCGTCTTAGTATTCACCATCCCGATTAATTAGACATCTATAATAATAATAATAATAATAATAATAATAATTGTTAAGTATATTTATATTTGTATAAGTATGTCACTGGATCAAATAAATGAATTATCGGGTAGTATTGTCTTTAACCGTTATCACAGACACTGGCAATACATAATAATGTGACTGCGCCTTTAAAAGAGTTCGATGTACGTCTTGTATTGGACACTTTCGCATTCTGAATACCTTATTCACTTACTACGTACTTACTTACTTAAATGCTCCTTACAATTGTATTTATGCATGCTTGTAAATTGATACTAAATTAATATTTTTTTTTTTTTTTTTTTTTTGTTTTAAGGGAATCATCATATTAATAAACAAAAAAATATTTTTAAAAACTGCGCTTGTACTTCATTAAATTTTCTACACTTGCGTTTTTTTTTTTTTAATAGTTAATTAAAAAAAAAAAACCTTTAAATGCAGAGAATTAGCATCAATAATTTTTGCTAAAATAAAAAATAATTTTTTACAAATAGGCTAAAATTATTCAAGTTTCTAATAAAACTAAATAATGTTTATTTAGAATAATAATCCGAATTAAATTTTCTATTATCCGTAATTAATTTTTCAGTAAATTTTTTACGACGATGACTTACAACAATTGTAAATAAAATTTACTGCCGAGAAATTTAATTATTTTTTCTTAAAATAAGGATAAAGAAGTTAAATAAGTAAGTGTTATGGTTGTAATTAGGAATGTATGCTCAAATTGTTGCCTGGTGGAGTAAAAAAATAACCCATGCCCCACTATATACCGGAGGCGTATATATACCTGCCGTTGCTTTAGAAATTTTTTTATTTGCTTCGTGTTAATCAGAGAGTGTTGTGTTTATAAATAGTTTTATAGTTGTTAGTTATATAGTATTGTAATTGTTGGCTTTTGGATGAGAAATTTGTGAATTTTTTGGACTTAAATGTGATTGTTGGTGAATTTCTTTAACTATTGGATTTTTTTTTTTTAATTAATCGAAAAGGTATTTTAATTATTAATTTTTTTTTATTATTCAAGAGAAAAATTCTTTTGAAAACAGCAGAAAAATTTTTTGACCAACTAAAATTTTTTATAGTTAAAAAAATATTCTACTTCATTTAATATGGCGAAACTCTTCAAAATAATTTTTTGGTCCGAATTCGTTTATCTTGAATCAAGTTTATTTTTTATCATTTAAAAAAATTTTTTTTTCTAAAATTTTTTGTACTATTAATTAAATCAAATTTCAAGTTAATTTATCGTAAATTTTTCTTCTATATATTCTATTTGTTACTAGTGTATAGGCTTTTTATGCCCCTTTACACCCCAAGCCTTTCGTAAATTTTTCTTATTTTATTTAAAAAATTTATTTGTTGTCGAAAATTCACTTAAAAATAGTTAACTAGTTATTAAATTGAATTAAAAAAAAAATCCTACGTAAATATAAAATCCGTTAAATAAATTTTAAAATGCACTTACAATCTGTAATTATGTATTCAACACCTTAAGCCATAGAAAAATCTGTTAGTAGACACTTATTCTAAAATATTTCCATTTCTATGGAAGAAATTTACAAACAAATTACACATTACAGCATTAAAAAAGAAGAAATTTAAATAATTTTTAAATTAAATTGTAAGAAATACGAAAAATTTCCAGTAGAAAATTTCCTATTTTCAAATTTTTTTAAATTTCTAGCAAGAAATAATTTGAAAGTATTTTTTCTACATTTAATTAATTTTTATAGCTTCAAAATGGTTTATTCAATATTTTTTTGAAGAAATAAATTTTCAAATTTCAAAAACTCAGATTAAAAACAATAATTATCAATAACATAAAAGCGCTTATGATTCTAGGGCACGCGATACTACGACATCAGAACAAAACGACAATGAGGGGACAAATGAGAAAATTGACAGTGTCAAGCGTTCTGTTAATTTTGTCAATTCTAACGGGGATTGTTAACTCGATCGACGTTGCTCCAGTTAAACCTACGACTAAAGATCCTGTTCCAACAAGTTCATCAGCCCTAAAACTCGAAGCAAGATCTGATCCGCTCGATAATGAGCACGACAGTGCAACAGCGACAGCGATACTGAATTCAACCTCTACTTCTTCCAATAGTTTTCCGGTTTACCCGAGATCCAACGATAAGTCGAGCCTATCTGATCAAACTGTGAGTCTGAATACCAAAGATACTTATCTGGAGGCGCTGGAGCACTCCCACTCAAGTAAAGATCCACGTGAAGGCGTTGTCAAAGTTGACTCAAGGCCCAAGAGCACTAAATTTGTCCGTAGGACTTACGAAGGTCCTGTTTACCGGCCCGAGTATGGTCCACCGTCAGATAATACCAATCCGCGAATCGTTCATGGAACCAGCCAAGAGTATCCGTCCCAGTCGTCAAATGAGTTGTATTCATTGCCGGCTCAGCAGACTCAATATGGCGCACCAGCGGCTCCACAGACTAATTATGGTGCTCCTAGTAGCAGTTATGGGACTCCTAGTAGCAGCTATGGTGTTCCTAGTAGCAATTATGGAACCCCTAGTAACAGTTATGGCGTTCCTAGTAGTAGTTATGGTGCTCCTAGTAGCAGTTATGGCACTCCTAGCAGTAGTTATGGTACTCCTAGCAGTAGTTATGGTTCTCCTAGTACTAGTTATGGATCTGTTCAACCTCAAAATTCTTATGGACCGTCAAATAGTTATTTACCCGCTAATAGACCTACGCAAGGTGAGGCTCGAGGTAGTGTATGGATTAACAAATTTTTTTGAATCAAGATTGCACTTATTGAAAGAAATTATCAGGAAAAATAGTCTATATCTTATCATAAATGACCATATCGACGGTCTAATTAGCAATTGGTCTAACTCCTTATTTTTTAGAGGGTAATTTTTTGACATTTTGATGTAGCAATAATCCAATTATAAATTATTTGAATGATTCAAACCTAAATATTATATCTCTATTAGATATTAATGATATTAAATGGTCTTTTAAAGTGATAATAAATTTTGAACTAATTGTTTTTTTCGTACAAATAGAAGATTTTGTAAAATGGAGTTAGACAATTTGTTAATTAGAACGTCGATATGTGATTCTATGAATCTGATATGCTTGATCAATAATCACATATATCTAATCATACACAATTATTTACAACTAATCATATATGATCATTTAAAAATAATCATGTATGATCTTTCAAGTCTGATCATCTGTAATCACAAATATCTGATCAGATATGATCTTATATGAGTAAATACACATGTTGATATATGATTTCTTTATCGATAAAATGAGGTTGAATTTTATTCATATAAAATCTCCTAAAATTTAAAAACTAATTTTTAAATTAATAAAAAATAAAATTGAATGAAATTTATCATGGATTAGATTAAATTAAGTAAAACTATGGACCGGAATGGTAAACAACGGTTCAAATATATACATAATTTGTATAATAATAATTAACATATTGTTCAGGATATGGAAGTGGATGGAATGGGTATGCACTACCCCAACTGATGCCAGCGATCGATTTCTCCTGGCCATTTGCATTGAAATTAAACGCCTTCACTATTGCTAAAATACTTTTGAAATTAGTAATATTCAAAATGATCGTCAAATTTATAGCTGTTATATGCTTGTTATTATTTATCCCGAAGCTGGAGATGAAAAATAACGACGATGACAGCGATGATGATGAAAGCCGTGTATTTAAATGTAAGTTCTATTTTATATTCTACCTCTCTTTATGATAATATTTTTCTCGTATATGCGCACTTAAATTCAATAATAAAATAATTACGGTACGTGACAATTTTTGCACTTAAATTTAACGTTAAATACATTGATATATAGCTTCCGCCGCCAACGTTAATGTAGTTTAGCTATAATAATAATAAAATAATATAATGTAATAAAAAAACATATCTATACATCTATACTTTGACATTGTATGCATAATTATTTAATGACTCGATGAATCACATAATCATATTGTTGATCTACGTATCGGGTTTTGTTTGCTTTTAACTGACTTTATTTAACTTTTTACATCAAGGCTATTGCGGTATTGCAAGCGTGTTTTACTTTTCATGAAAAATTAAACAATTAAGTTTTTCTTAATTGAAATATAAAAATTAATTAAATTACTTTTAAGTAAAAAAAATTTTATCGCATAATGTAATTAATATAAAACTTTTTCACATGAAATTTTCATTTTTTTGATAATTTTTTTGTCCAATTTTTAAAACTCATAAAATTATGATAACTTTCAAAAAATAGTATTAAGCTAAAAATTTTCTGTTTTAAAAATATAAAAAAAAAACGAATTAAAAATTTTTTATGAAAAATTTCTATTAAAAATATTTTATTTCTTCACCAGAAAATTTTGACTATTTAAAAATTTTTTTTTGCAGCTACTTCTGCTCTTGAGCGCCTTAATTCACTTACGGCAACTGTCTTAGATTCAATTGACGAATACAAGGTCAAAAATAATAATAACAACGAAAAAAGTATCAAAAGTAAAAACTGCAATGATTTAAGCTGCCGTTTGAAGAAAATTTTATTATCAAATGAATCATGGAGTAGTTACATAAATTTATTCAAAAATTACGTCGCTGAAGAAAAATACATGAGTACTGATAGTAAAACATAATTAAGTTATTGTTATTAGCTTTTATTTATTATTTATTATTATTTATAATTACGATTACTAAAACTGCCATGTACTTAATTTATTTAATTTATGTAAAATAAAAGAATTTTTATTAAAAGTATTTGGTTTTATTTCGTGAGTTATTTGAATAGTTTCGTAAAATTATTTAAATTGAAGGTGAAAGAGTGAAGGCGTCCTAATTTGACTCACGTACTTTATGAATGAGTTTAATTAAATTTTTGTACTGTAGATTGATTCATTCAGTGTGTGCATTATGTAGTTCAACAGTTTGCAGTTCGTAGTTTCGCAGAATGAAAGCGCTTTCGATTTGAAAGAGCTGGAACAGTGACCTGGAGGACGATAAGAAGATCAAGGGTATTTAGCAATTCAAATGAACGTTTGTGAGGGATAAGAGACGTGAAAGCACTCGGGTAAAGCTGCAGTATTATGATAAAATTAAGTCTAATGATTCTATAGATATTTTATTATGCAACATCATTATTATGCTCTAAAACTACCAAATTAAAATTTGGAAAAGTCCAGGCTAATTATTAATAAAAATAATTTTTTTTCGCGTATTAAGTTTTTATTAAAAAAAAATTTTTTTATATCGTATAAAAAAAATCGACATTCTTTTAAAAATAATCTTGAAATTTTATCAAAACTTGGAAAAAATTTTTCATAACTGGAATTTTATATCTCGTACCACAATCAACGTAACAAAAAATATTATTTATATTTTTTTATGGAAAATTGAACGATTTAAAAAAAGGTTTCGTGTCGTTTTTTGATAAATTCATCCTCTTAAAAGTTATTCAAGGTTAAAGTTGGAAATATTCTAAATTTTTGGTTTTTTTTTTCATTTTCGATAATATAATCATTGTAAATAAAAATTTCTCATATATATAAAAAAATATATAATTTCTATTTATTATAAATTATAACTAAAAATTGAAAATTAATTTCATTAAAATAGTTATGATTCAATTTTAAAGGTACATTTATTTTGTTATTATGTGTAGTAATTTCAATTACGGTTTCATATTTTTTTTTTTTGAGTATAATTATACACACAAAAAATAAATTTCTTGTGTCAAGAAAATTTTAAGGAAAACAAAAGTTATTTTGGAGCAAGAAAAAATTTTCTTGGCTCAAGAAACTTTGACTTCATTCAAGAAATTTTCAACCTTCCTTAATATTTTCTTGAGCCAAGAAAATTTACACTCCAGTCAAGAATTTTTTTTTTTCAGTGTAATATTTCTATCAAAACACAACTCGCAATAACTTGACAAACCATATCTATTCCGTCTTATGTACAAAAATTAATCCTCAAAAACGTAGTTTTATAATTAATCTTAAACAAAAAAAAAAAAACTAAGCAGAAACTGGTAACTGGAAGTAATTACACAATGAAAATGATCGACAAATAGACCTTTAAAGTACTGCGCGTGAAATAGTTTTGATTTATTCAAACATTATCGTCCAATGAACGGGAAGTTTCCACCCCACTTCCGCTAGCGAAAAAAATTTGGGTCATCATTCATCCAGTGGGTGAGCATGAACTTTGATATAAATCGCAATCGCTGATTCTTTGTTCAATTTTTCCTTTTTGCTCAGGTCATTTGTCGTTTGCTCGCTAATTCGTCTAAAAAGATTATCTGCTCAGATGATTGAATAATTTTAAAAACTAAAAAAAAAAAAATTAAATTAGATGACCCATAAAAATTGTAGCCTCGAAAAATCATGTCACCTAAGACGATAATTGTGGTCTGTAGCGCGGAATTAATTACTGCTAGCATAACCATCACTGGAAATAAATAATTCAAGGATATTACACATATGTATTTACATTTAATAAATTTTTATTGGCGAGTAATTGTGGAATAAAAAAAGCCGTAAACCTCTATTACATTAACTTTACAATTTGTACGTGATACAATCTAACTCGTCGCCATTCAAACAGTTGGGAGTGGGGGAACGGAGAAGCTATGGGTAAATTGGCGAACTGATATACCAGGTCATCGTAATCGGTGTAAGCTAGTTAAGTAATGTCGCGGTAAATAGTATCATCTAATTATTAAAATGAGAAAGAAGAGGAAGAGGAGGAAATAAAAGGACGTAGAAAGCAAAAGTGAGCCAGTATTCACCGGACACTTGAATAACTTAATGTAGAACCAACCGGCCCATCATTTATTTGATGATGATGATAATAATGCTGCTCAGGTTACCAGGTGGGGGAGTTTACGACAATTGGTTATAAACGCGGATGCTGGACGTATCTTGTATCCAGTCACTATTGTATTATCCTACTGAGCGCTCATTAATTGTACCGGTATTCTTTTTTATCTGTTTTATTAATTATTGCTTTGTGGTTGGTAGCTTTTTTGTTCCAAGATGAGAACCTTTATTGTTATTGGTAAGAACTTTTTATTTTGTTATTTTATGGATTGATTTTTGTTGATAAAAATTTTATGCAAATAGTGAATTATATTATTTTGGATTTAATTAATTTGTTTATAAAATTTAAGGACTTTTTTTATTGATATATAAAAAGTGAATGATTTGTTGATTATTGATTGAACGAATTAAGAACATTTTTTAAAGGGAATATTTTTATTTTAATAGTAATAATTCTGTTTTGTTAAAGCGATTTTTAAATTTATTTAAAAAGCAACTAAATTTTGTATATTGTGATTAAAAGTATTGAAAAATCATAAAGCCAGTTTTTTTTTTAATTGTAATTTGTAGTTAAATATTATTGTGACTGGAAATTGGTAATGTTTTATTATGGAGTTCTAGTTTCGTGTAGAAAAAAAATTTTGAGTCAATTAATTGGCTGTAAAAAAAATATTGGGGATAAATTGATAAATATTTAGGAACATGGACTTAGAAAAAAAAAAAGATTAGGAAGAAATACACAAATATTGGAATAAAATGACTTTTAGAAAAAAAAGTATTGAGAAGAAATCAAGAAAAATAGGAAATATTCGGATGTGTATAATCAAAAATATTGGGACGAAAAGAAGAAATGTTAAAAATAATTAACTATTGGGAAAAAATGCAGAAATATTAAAAAATTAACTTTTATTAAAAAAAATTTGAGAAAATTTTTTTAGAAAAGAAGAAACATTGGGAAAAAATAAAAAAATATTGAAAAAATTAATTTATGAAAGAAAAAACAGTGGTAAGAAATTATAAACAAAAATTAAATTTAGCTTATATAAAATAATTTCTTAAATTAGGAAGAATTTTCTTACAAAAATTACTGTACCAATTATACAATAAGAATAGAGTTTATATTATTTTTCAATTGTTTTATTAATGAGTATTTATATTTTTATTGAGATGAATAAATTTTTTCTTGGCTTTAAGAAAATGAATTATGATTCAAAGAATAAACTATTTCGAAGTAATTATTATTTATTCATTAAAGTAAATTTTTCTCAATAAAAATAATGTTATTGACATCACTGAATAATATTATACATAAATAGTTAAAATAAATCTTCATGGAAGCTTAAAATTTTTCTTTTCAATAATTCAATAATTTCAGTTTCTATCAATAAATAAATTTCACCTTTCACTTTAGCTATTAAACTTTCAAATTTTCAACTTATTAAAATTTACTTTACAGCACTATTCGCAGTGTGTATCGTAGCGCTCTGCAATGAAGCCTCTGCTTCCCCAGCAGACGACAAAACGAAAGAAATGAAGCCAGGATCGACGACGCCGAAGAGCGTAAAAGACGCCCAGAAGAAAGACGAAAAATCGAAAACATTCAAGAAAGAGTGTGTGAAAAACTGCCCGACGACTTTTGAGCCCGTGTGCGCACACGACCCCGCTAACCCCAACTTCAAGCCTCGTACTCTCGCCAATCAATGTACTATGGATACCGTCGCCTGCGAAATGGGACTTAGTAAGTAATCGTTTTTACATGCAAAAAAATATAATCAAAATCTGTTTAAAAAAATTAAATTTTTTTTTGTAGAACTCGCGGTCAAAAACAAGGGTGAATGTCCTGGCTCAGGTGGCGTCCGATTATCTTAAACAAAACTCCAAGCAAACTCCGATGTACTCAATATAAATTACATGCACCTATTAACGGATTAACATTTAAATTGTAGATATTGTAAGTAATTAGATTACCCAATAAAGTGAAATAAAAAAAAAAATAAATCAAAATTGATTGTAAGGGTTCAATTTATTTAATTTAATTTAATTAAATAATTTATAAATAAATAAATTAATTGATTACTAGTTCATTCCCCTCGTAATATGAGCTCTTAATAATTGCTGAACAATAAGATCCATAATAAATATTTACTGGTCGAATTAATGAGGATGCTTACTTGGTATTTTAGCATGGGGAGTCATAGTCATAGTCAGTAACTCGCGAGATTTCACGGGAATATGTTTTCGCAATGTCCAGTCCCAGATGTTTCAATTTTTCTCTAGAATCCCAATTAAAATTATTTATCATTTTTTGTATTGTTTTTGTGGGTGTTGTAAATAGTAACAGCTTGTGCAAGGACAAGAAAAGTTGCGATGAATATGAGAGCGAGGGTAAGGACGAAGAGAGAAAACTAAACATCGAAGATGTCGAGAGCAGAGTTTCTAGGCTGGAGCGACGCTTACGGGCAATGGAACAACCAGGTATAAGTTTGATAATGATAATAATTATAATGAATTCATGCATAATTTAATGAATTAGACGATGCGGGTCGGTGTCTTTGTTAACTAACTCCCTTTTACACTTGGGTTTAGTTTGGCAAATTCGGGGCTGGCCGGAGGACTGGGAAGTTTGTGTAGAAGGTCCTTGTAAGTGCAGACCGGAAACAAAGTCCATTTCTTGCTGGCGTTATGGTCTATTTGACGTTCCGGCTGGCCAACTTGTTCCACAGGATATAATTAAATTGTAATTTGCATTTTTTCTTTTGGGAGTTTGAGTTGTTGGAAAAAGAAGGGTAATTTATTCAGGATATTATTTTCAGGGACCTTGGGAGCAATCAGTTGACGGCTTTGCATAGGGATACGTTTAGAAATTTGACTGAACTAAAGGATTTGTGAGTTTTTTTTAACATCAAAATTATATGAAAGTTAATAGAAGATTAGTGTGACCATATATGATCATATGTAGTCACATACGTGGTCGTATAGTTTGGCTTGACCACATATGACCCGTATGATCATATATAATCACATAAATGATCATAGGTCATCGTATATGCAATCATACATTACAACACATGATCATAAGTGACCATAATGGTATTATGTGATCATATGTGGCTCCATATACAATTGTATGTGATCGTTCGTAGTCATATATGATCGTATGGAGCATAATAGGAATATGTAGTTACATCCATGATCGTATTCGACCAAATGTATGGCTCTACGCGGTCATACTGGTCCCGTAGAGTGGACCATACATGGCGACCATACATGGAGACCATATATGGTGGACCATACTGGTGATCATGTGTAATCATATGTGATCACTGATCACGCATATTTTTGTATAGAACACAATTATATATATATATATATATATATATATATAAAAAAAAAATAAATAATTTTTTTCAGAGACTTGAGTAATAATATGATCGAACATTTGCCATTAAATTCATTCTACTCCCTCTACAGTATCACCCACTTACGATTCAGTAAAAATTTACTCCGTGATCTTCATCAGAATTTATTTTTACGCATGCGTTATCTCGAGATTGTGTAAGTAAACTTATTGTTTCAAAAAAAATAAAATAAAATAGAAATTAACAATGAATTCTTAAAACTTTTAGAGATTTATCTTCAAATAAATTGCAAACATTACCGGAAGGTTTGTTCGTCGCGAACACAGCCCTCCTTCTACTAGACATCTCTTCCAACAAAATATCAGAACTACCCACAGACATTTTCTTCAATCTCAAAGAGCTCGAAGATCTCTTGCTTTCAAAGAACCAATTATCTCACCTCGATAAGAATATCTTCAAGGACTTGATAAACTTAAAGTGCCTCAAATTGGAGGAAAACCACCTTCGCGAGCTCCAAATTGGGCTCTTTGACTCGCTTGGAAATTTGATTGAACTGATCCTTAGGGATAATCAAATAAAAGTTATCCCTGCGGATTTATTCATAAATTTGGAGGCTCTAACTACTTTGGATCTATCTAATAATTTGATAAGTCAAGTAATCATCTCCTTTTTTTTTAATCAATTAGTATTTAGAAATTCTAATTGGATCTTGAATTCCCAGTTAAACAAAGAAGCTTTCACTGGACTGAAAGCGTTGAAAGAATTGAGGTTAGGCAAAAATCATATAAAAGTCCTTCCAAAAGGTATATTTCTTCAGACACCTGCATTACAGCAATTGGTACTTTACGGCAATGCTTTAGAAAAATTATCCGACGGAGACTTTCAAGGACTGGGAAATTTAACATCTTTATTTCTTCATTCAAACCGAATTCGTCGTCTGCAGTCAGATGTTTTAAAAGATACTCCTTTTTTGAAAAAACTGTAAGTATTTGTTTGTGTTAAAATTTCAATTCATTTTTTATCTACTTATATTTCTTCTTTATTTTTAGCCCCAAACTTTTTTTTTTTTATTTTACTTCATTATTTTATTCAATATTTTTCGACTAAAATTATAAATTTAATTATTTTATAGACAGTTAGAAAGCAATCAGCTGTCTTACGTGCCTGGCCGTTTTTTAGATAGCGTACCAATGATTCAGCAGTTACGGCTCTCCCGTAATCCTTGGCATTGTGATTGCGAAGTTGCTTATCTCGCAATGTGGCTCAGAAAGATGTACTTCGCCCGGAATAATCACAATATTAATTCTAATAATCACAATACTAATGATAACAATAATAACAGTAATAGTAATAATAATAATAGTAAAAACAACACTAATAGTATTGCTGAAAAAAATGTGAACCGCAGTAACTTTTGGCAATCCGGGGCCGGCGCAATTTGCCTCGGTCCAGGTACTCTGGGCGGTAAATTGGTTATCGAATTGACGTTTCATCAGCTCTGCGACGGGCAATGGGCTTCAATGAGAGGATTAGCGCCAAGATTACCCGTCGAACTTCTCACTCCTTCGCCGCCCAAGTCTGTACAATAATTAACAATTTTTCACTCAAAATAATTCTAAAATTAATGTCAAACATAGATAAATTTTGTTAGAAATATTAATTATTATTGTTATTAATATTTTTATCGTATACTGATAAAACATTTTTGATAGGATAATATAAAACAAGTTATGGTAAAAAATTATTGTTAGCATGTAGATATAATAAATCATATGTTATGATAACCAAACATAGATTTTAATACAGTTTTATTTTTGTAGCAAACCCTTAAGTTAGTTCAACGTTGAAATTTATTAAAAAAAATTTTTTTTATATTTTCTTGAATTGTAATATCTCGAAAATATTTGTTGAAAATTTTAAGTAAATTTAATTAATAGTTTCCGAGATACCTTATCGTAGAAAGCTTCCAATTGCTTAGAAATTGTTTAAAAAAAATTTTTTTCAAGCGGATTTGTTATTGCAACTTGGCTTACTTTGTTAAAATAACTAATCAATTTATTGCTAAAAGTAAACTTATTTCCTGCTATAATATATTTTTCTGTAATCCATATTTTGTTATAAAAATTTGTATCTTTCCTAATTTTTAATAAATGTAATAGTTATTATCTAATCAGATAGTATCTTGCATATATAGGTCACAAGTGGTGGGAATTTAATTGCTAGACTTAAAATGTAGTATAACTGGTTACATAGAAATTTTTTCATGTAGTTAGTATACATACTACTAGTGGGCATGATGGACGATGTGACTTCCAATTCAACATCAGCGAGCGAAAAATCGTTTGACACTGAAAAATTGTTGGTAGAGCTATTGAAGATATTGAAAGATGAAAAAATGTTTGATACTACCGGTGAATTTCCGGTGGTTGAATTTTTACATCCTCATCAACTTCAGGTAAATTTATTATTATTGTTGATTACATTTTTGATGAAATAATCTTATTTAATTTAAAAAAAAAAGTTGTACACGGAAAAAAATTTAATTGTCTCATAGCTAATCCAAAATCAGACTTTTAATATCATCACTTCCATAATTTGTCTTTCAAATTAGTAAATACAAAGAAAATTTCTTATTGCTTTAATTTTGACATAAATTTCTGATATCTTGTTCTTTCAGAAAAAAATAGATCTCAAATTGAAGGATGAAGGCTGCGATGATTCAGAAATAAAGACTTTAGTCCGTAAATTTGCGCACTATTCTGTCAAGACAACTCATTTGCATTTCCACAATCAATTATTCTCCGGAGTTGACAGTTACGCTCTGGCAGGTGCTGTGGTAACAGAATGTTGCAACACATTTCCGTGAGAATCAATTGTTATGATAGTACTGTAACAAATTGATTAATCACGACGAGTATTTTATATTAAAAATTTCAGAGTTACATTTGAAGTAGCGCCGGTGGTTCAATTGATAGAGCGAGAATTACTGGACCGAGTTCTGAGACTAGTAAACTACCCTGCTTATCCAAATGCTGATGGAATCATGTGTCCTGGTGGAAGCATGTCGAACATGTATGGGATGGTATTAGCACGGTACTCACGTATTCCTGAGATAAAGACTAAAGGTCTCAGTGGCTTGCTACCGTTATCAATGTTTACTAGCGAATTGGGACATTATTCCATTTCAAAAGCAGCACATTGGCTGGGTTTTGGCACCGACAACGTTTATACGGTGATTAATTCTGAAACAATAGAATCTGGGTGACGATTCGCGTTTATTGTAGCGATAAATGGAATTGTTAAAGTACCAAGAGTTTTTTTTTTGTCATTGAATTTAGATAAAAACCGACGAACTAGGACGCATGGACCCAGAGGATTTGAAAAAAAATATAAAAGACGCGAGAGCGCGGGGAACGATTCCATTCTTTGTAAACGCTACTGCTGGGACGACTGTGGTTGGTTCTATTGATCCGCTTGAAGATATTGCTGCTATTTGCAAGCAAGAGAATCTCTGGTTTCATATCGATGTATGTTTTATTTGTTGGTAAATTTATTGCAAAAGGTACTTTATTTTATAAAATTTTTCCAGGCTTGCTTGGGCGGGTCTTTGCTGCTCTCAACAAAATATCGTGATCGATTGAAAGGCGTTGAGTTGTACGTATTTATTCACTTTATTATCTTTTTTAACTGTGACGATTCATTTAAACGGAGTAATATTGTTATGGTCTGCTATTTTAATTATTTAGATCGGATTCAATGTCATGGAACCCGCATAAAATGCTCGGCGCGCCTCTGCAGTGTTCGCTGTTTTTAGTCAGACGTAGGAATTTGTTGTACGAAGCTAATTGCTCCGGAGCGACGTATTTATTTCAGCAGGATAAATTTTATGACGTCTCCTGGGACACTGGGGACAAAAGTGTTCAATGCGGCAGAAAGGTTACTATTGTTTCAATAATACAAATCAATAAATCGACACGGAATAAATGATTATCAATCGGTGATACTAACTTGTTTGAATAAATAAATCCAGGTGGATGCTGTTAAATTATGGCTGATGTGGAAGGCAAGAGGCACCAACGGACTCGGGTTATCCGTTGACATCGCCATGGACTGTGCCGATTATTTTTTCAACAAAATAAAAGATCGCAACGGCTACAGACTTGTCTTCCCAAAATACCAGGGCAACACCATCAGCTTCTGGTAAGTTATTCACCATCCACAATGATCACCAGCTTTACAAATCTTTTTATCAACGAATTTATTGATTTTTTTAAAGGTATATACCTCCGAGCATGAGAGGCCAACCGGAAACCCAAGAATGGTGGGACAAATTGTACGCATTAACCGCTAAAATAAAAGAACTTTTGGTGTTGGATGGCCGTTTATTAATCAGCTACAATCCGCTGACGAGTAAAAAAATCGGTAACTTTTTCCGAATGGTCGTTTCTTGCCAACCGACACCTACTTATCAATCCATGGATTTCGTTCTCGAACAAATTGAATTAATAGCTCATAAATTATGACCCCTTAGTTGTTTTATTTTTATTAATTTATTGTAAACTAAGTCATAATTAGTAACTTATGTTGTACAATCATCAATATATATAAATTGTCAAATATAACGATTATACTAGTGACTTTACTTCACATCGTAGTAGTCATTATCTTCAGACAGAGCGTGTTAATAAGATGAAAACTGTCTGAAGGTCTTGTCCTATCAGTTTGATATTATTAAAGATTTATGTTCTTTATAACATTATCACATATGGATTATTCCTTTCATTAATAAAGTTGTAGTCGGATCACGCTCAAGGAGAACGTTTGATAAATTTTTAATTTAATGCGATTAGATTTACTTGATGTTATATCTTGAATCTTGCTTGACCTTTAGCCTCTGTATTATTAAAAATTAATGAAAAATTTAATAACGTTCAATGGCATAAGTAAGTAAGTTCATTTAATGCAACAACAATTATAATCATTTACTGTGTAATATACGAGAGAAGAGCTGAAAGTATCCACTGTACAGTATGTTTAGCCACAAACCTGACTTCCATGATATCGCTCATATCCAAGTAAAGAAATAGTGGAGGGGGTTACTAGTAGTTGACGGTATTTTCCCTTCGGTTCAGTGTACGTACAATCTACTTGTTTGCACGATGTCTGAAGTTTCTTCTGCTACTTTGTCCGCTTTTACGCATGGAAATAATATTGACACTAAAAAATTACTTGAAGAAGTATTAGATATTTTAAATGAAGAAAATGTTTTTGATACTACTGGACAATTTCCTGTTGTTAAATTTTTACACCCTCATGAACTTCAGGTAAATAAATTTATTCATTAATTTATTAATTATAAAATAATAATAATCTAAAATAAATTAGTCAAATAATTATTTATTACTTTGCACTTGACCATTTCTTTAAGTTTAAAAATATTTCATCATTCTGACATTGGCATTGTATTGCAATAAAATATAATCAAATCACGATTAAAATAATTAAATTAATGTATAAACACTCATAGAGTGATTGAGTATAATTGTTTATGTGTGGATGCAAGTATATAAGGAATCTTTTTTATTTCTGTTAGTTTTATGGCAGTAACAGGACTTTCAGATATTTTTATTTTTCTTATTTTCTTCAATATTTTATGCTTGTTTAATAATTGACGAATATCACTGATTGAATACACATGAATGTAACCTACAATAAACATTTTTATTAAAAAAATAGGTTTTAGCAAATAAGAGTACTGACAAGAGATTGTAGTCTTACCTGAACTTAAACCAATAAATAACATATTAGCATGCATAGCGATACTTGTCGGATGGATACCATCTTTCAAAGTCATTTCATGGGATTCCCATTTGTCATCACCTTCTAATAACAAGTCTACCCCAACCGTCAAAAATCGATCTGAAAATAATTTGAATTTGAAGTTATTACTTTGGATAATTAATGATTTGTAATATTGTAATTAATTACTGTGAACCATAATGGCAGTATTCGAGTTTGGCATGATCATCAATTGATCTTTCGGTTTTCTAAAATTAACATCATTGGGATTGTAGAGTTGAGTTTCAATAACAGTAGGGAAAACTTCAGTCAATGGTAATTCATAAGATAGTATTTTTAATTTTTGGTCCATACAGATCATCATTTGGAACTGTAATGAGTAAAAACAAATTGATTGTAATTTTTTTTATTAGGTATTATTGCCATTTCATACGAAAATAATATGTATGATTTTTTTTCAAATGTGATTCAAAAATTTTTTTGCACGACTCATAATGCAAATCATTTGAATTATAAATTACTTTAATACTTAGCTGACAGTTATAAATTTTCTTTTTTTTTTTTTTTTTTTATTTTACTCTTTCAATGAGCAATATAAGTCATATATTTTTTGTAAAAAATTCACTGAGGATTATGAGTGGACTTTAAAATTTTCCAAACTTTTTTTTCCAAAATATACATAGGGTAAAAGACCCCATTAGTGGCGGGGATCCCATTACTGACACTTTTTTTGATTTTGGTTCTTATTAAATTAATGAAATCGTTAACTTCAATAATGAATATATTTATAATCTTTAAGACCATTAGATTGAAAAAATTTTTAATTTTTATTCCAAGTAGAAGATTTTTTCATTAAAAGAAAAAGTGCAACTAATAGGGGTTGAAGGTACCACTAATGGGGTCTTTTACCTTACCCGTTTATCTTCACTAGACATTTGATAAATCTCAATATTTCCATCGAATTCTAAAGAATAATCAATCGTTGTTGAACCTTCCTCAACCAAAAGATTTTCTCTTGAGTTAAATGAGTACTCTTTAATTGAAGACCCTGTTTCTAAGAAAAATCTATTGTTCAAACCGACACTGAAATGTAAATTTAAAGTGAAATTAGTAACATTAAGAATTTTCAATAAAATACTTTTAACTCTACCAAAAATTTAATCCACTCAATTCAATTGCCATTGTCTTTCGACGGCTTACACTCCAAAATGATAAGTGGTTATATTAATCCATTACTATTAAGATCAAATGGCTACCTAAAACAAAAAATATTGTAAATAATGTTTTTGAAAATTTGAACCTTGTAAAAAATTGAACAAACTTACCTGCATACCAAAATTCCATTCGAGTCACAGCTATAAAATTATTTACGTCAAATAGAGGTTGATCTAAGTTAGGAAGTTCGTAAAAATATATTGATGCCTCGCTGGTTGCGATTGCTAAATTATTTGCTAAAATTAAATTTCAAAAATTTTATTGATGTTAAAATTATGTCATAGAATATTAGTTGATAGATTTTTAACATTAAAAATTTTAAGAAAATAGATTATTTACTTGAAAAAAATCTTTGTTTGGCGCCAATTCTTAAAAAAAAGAGCCAAACTATTGTATCGTATAAAAAAGAACCAAAAAAGTGTCTCTTAGAAAAAAAAAATATTATGTAGGTTTAAACTTAAAAAATTTTATGCTGTTAATAATATTTTTCTATAAATGTTGACCTCTGTCCAAAAAAAAACAAACTTTTGAGACCAATTTCTAAAAAAATGCATTTATTTTTCGAATAAATATTTTTTGTAGGTTTTGATTTTTGATTTTATTTACTATGCCAAGGCTAAGGCTAGATTACAAATTTTAATGATATATTTTAATTTTAAGTAAAACATTCAAAACATTTTTTTTTTCTTCATTCTTATTATATTTTGTTGTAATTAAAACTTTCTTTCATGGATAATTGATAAAGTGATAAATTACTCACACTATAGTCTACTTTGATAATTATCAATTTGACGGATGATAAAATACATATCTATATTATAGACAATATTAACCGTAATCATTCATTAATGTAATGTCGATAATCCGAGGTGACATTTTTTCAATTATCTACCAGAAATTAAACTCCTATATTATTCATAAAGTATTTCATGAAAATTTTGTCAACTAGTGATTATTAATCATTAATGATTGACGATTAATAATTAAACATTGTGCATTACCCCACACAGCGATGCAATCAATATTTTCATTATACTCCAGAAAAATTTTTTACTTGACATGTTCTAATTGACACATCGTTGCTACGATTTGCGAACAGTCTCCATTTTCTGTACGACAGAACCATCTTCCGCCAAGATTTCTGGCGCGTCAGTTCCCATGTTGTGTCTTCAGTTTTCGGGAAAATCATCGAAAGAATTCTATGCTTCCACGATAACATTTTATTAGTGAATAAATTTTCCCATACTCTTCTCTCGAGCACTATAGAGGTTCTATCAGCGAATAAAAAGTGTAATTTACGCGGCGCAATTTTATTAAATCCTTGCCGTTGGTAATTTTGGTGAGAATCATTTTCCAAATTTCGTTCGGAAACATTTTTTGATAATTTTAAGAATAAATAAACTGTATTTTGTTGAATTAAAACTGACAATTTTAATTAAAATATTCAACATGTATTTCGATCGTTAATCATAATAAATATAAACATTGATGATTTTGTCAGCAGAATAATCATAACGTAAAAGGGGAGAAATTCCTTCTGACAGCTACAAAATGAGTCATTTTTGATAAGTTTTTTATTTACCTGATAAAATAATCATATCATTTTTAAGTTTTAACATTATTTTATTTGAGCTTTGAAGAATGCAAGAACTATTCTTTTTTTAAAAAATGACGAATCACTTGTCGCTCCTTTTCACATTGAGGTGAAAAAAAAATGCGTTCTATTTCTGACATGTTTCTTTAAAATAATAAAAAAGTATAAAATTAAAAATAAAGTAAGCTCTTTAAAAAATTACAGATTTTGTACTATTATGTTCGACATTTGTTCATCCTAAAAAAGTAGTTTTATTTACAGAAAATTTTTAAAACTTTAGATAGATCCTTCCGATAATGATACTAAGCAAAGCAGAACGAAATTTCAGTCAAATCGATAAATCACTTTTAAAGTTACCGCACGAGCAGTTTTAAAATACACTTTCGATAAAATCAAGTTTGAAGTTTCCGTACGATGAATAAAATGAATAAATCGAACTCCGGCACTCTTAAATATGTGCAATAACTCCCTAAATATTAAATATTTTGATTTTTCTTCTTGTCAGTATTCTTTCAATTATATTTACTAAATATAAAAAAAACTTAATTTGTTTGAAATTTATGCAGAAATTTTTTCTCTAAAATAAAATTGTTCTTGATCCTTACAGAAAAAAATCGACATCAAATTAAAAAATGAAGGATCGAGCGAAGAAAAAATCAAAGATGCGGTTCGTAAGATCGCTCATTATTCAGTAAAGACGTCGAATCCACATTTCCACAATCAATTATACGCTGGAGTTGACAGTTACGGTTTGGCAGGCGCTTTATTAACAGAATGCTGCAATACAAGCCAGTAAGAATAAAGTTGTTAGTTTTAAAAAAAAAAAAAAAAAAACAGTTTATTAATTTCTAGAAAACTATTTATTATATTTTTTATTGTAGATACACGTATGAAGTGGCGCCGGTGTTTCAATTATTAGAGCGACAAGTGTTGGACCAGGCATTAAAATTAGTAAACTACCCTTCCTATCCTGAAGCAGATGGAATTTTGTGCCCTGGTGGAAGCTTGTCGAACATGTATGGGATGGTATTAGCACGGTACTCACGTATTCCTGAGATAAAGACTAAAGGTCTCAGTGGCTTGCTACCGTTATCAATGTTTACTAGTGAATTGGGCCATTATTCCATTTCAAAAGCAGCACATTGGCTGGGTTTTGGCACCGACAACGTTTATACGGTGATTAATTCTGAAACAATAGAATCTGGGTGACGATTCACGTTTATTGTAGCGATAAATGGAATTGTTAAAGTACAAAGAGTTTTTAGAGTTTTTTTTTTTTTCATTGAATTTAGATAAAAACCGACGAGCTAGGACGCATGGACCCAGAGGATTTGAGAAAAAATATAAAAGACGCGAGAGCGCGGGGAACGATTCCATTCTTTGTAAACGCTACTGCTGGGACGACTGTGGTTGGTTCTATTGATCCGCTTGAAGATATTGCTGCTATTTGCAAGCAAGAGAATCTCTGGTTTCATATCGATGTATGTTTTATTTGTTGGTGAATTTATTGCAAAAGGTACTTTATTTTATAAAATTTTTCCAGGCTTGCTTGGGTGGGACTTTGCTGCTCTCAACAAAATATCGTGATCGATTGAAAGGCGTTGAATTGTACGTATTTATTCACTTTATTATCTTTTTTAGCTGTGACGATTCATTTAAACGGAGTAATATTGTTATGGTCCGCTATTTTAATTATTTAGATCGGATTCAGTGTCATGGAATCCACATAAAATGCTTGGCACGCCTCTGCAGTGTTCGTTTTTTTTAGTCAGACGTAGAAATTTGTTATACGAAGCTAATTGCTCCGGAGCGACGTATTTATTTCAGCAGGATAAATTTTATGACGTCTCCTGGGACACTGGGGACAAAAGTGTTCAATGCGGCAGAAAGGTTACTATTATTTCAATAATACAAATCAATAAATCGACACGGAATAAATGATTATCAATCGGTGATACTAACTTGTTTGAATAAATAAATCCAGGTGGATGCTGTTAAATTATGGCTGATGTGGAAGGCAAGAGGCACCAACGGACTCGGGTTATCCGTTGACATCGCCATGGACTGTGCCGATTATTTTTTCAACAAAATAAAAGATCGCAACGGCTACAGACTTGTCTTCCCAAAATACCAGGGCAACACCATCAGCTTCTGGTAAGTTATTCACCATCCACAATGATCACCAGCTTTACAAATCTTTTTATCAACGAATTTATTGATTTTTTTGAAGGTATATACCTCCGAGCATGAGAGGCCAACCGGAAACCCAAGAATGGTGGGACAAATTGTACGCATTAACCGCTAAAATAAAAGAGCTTTTAGTGTTGGATGGGCAGTTATTAATCGGTTACAGTCCGCTGACGGGTAAAAAAATCGGTAACTTTTTCCGAATGGTCGTTTCCTGCCAACCGACACCTTCTCATCATTCCATGGATTTCGCTCTTCAACAAATTGAATTTATAGCTCACAAATTATAACCTGTGACTACCGTAACTTTATAATAAATATTCCATACAGTAATTCTTTGTAAAATTAGAGAATCAGAAACATTTTGTACCAGATTTTTATGCAAATATTTTATTATTTTATTAGTTAAAGTCATAATCTATGTTTACAAAATATTAGTTCTTCTTAAGTCAACTTCATTACAATCAAACCGATGTATCAATTACACAGTAATATTGATAATAATATTAATAATAACAATCAAAATATTTTGGTATTAATCTATGTATATATTTTATAAAAAATTTATATCAATAAATCTTCACATAAAATTATAAAATTCATTTATGACATTTTCACTTATTTATATTTATCATTATATTTACGTATTTAATATTTTTAATTTTATCGAGCTCAATATGAGTCAAACTTACAACGCCGGCAGACGTTATTAATATATCATTAAATCATTAAAATTAATTATAATAAAGTAAAAAATGATATAATTTTATTATTTACACTTCATGGCACTACATTCATAAAAAATATTCCTATATTTAATCTTAACATAAAACAATTGTTAATCATTCTCTTTACTTTCATAGACTCGAATCGCTTATTTATTTATTTATTAGTACGTTAAAATACTAGTATTGAATCATCTTCACCTATTTACACGTTTGGCGTGGCCTCTTTACAATGAGCATTAATATGAGCTTTCAGCCGCCTAATTTTAATTATATTATATAAAATGTTAATTTACAATATTCATGAAATCTCAGTATGACACATTAATCTTAACAAGAATTAATTTGTTTTCTTCAAAAAAATTCATAATCATCTTTTGCAAACGCCCAACAGGTGTTGGTTGCAATCAATTATTCACATAATTTTCGTATAAAAATCATTTTTTATTTACATCAACAAATAAATAAACTTTGAACTGTTCAAAAAATCAATTGCTTCAATCATTTCTCAACTACCGGTTAAAAAATATAATTTTTATTAAATAATAGTCCTTAAACACTAATTAAGTATCATCAGTCAATCTTATCAATCTCGTTATAAAATATATATTTATGCGAAACTGTCATTACCTCAAATTATGTCACAATTAAATTTCTTATTTTTTAATTCAATATAAAATATTTTTCTTTTTTTTTTTTTTTCAATTGATTGAATTTTTTATCAAAAAAATTTTAGCCAAAACTTATTTTACAGAGCAGCCGAACACAGCCGAATTCAGATCAATGTTATGTCCGCTAAAATTTTTTAATTTAAGCGTCCATAAATTGAAAAAATAAATTAATCTAATTTATTTATTTGACAAGTAATTATTTTTTTCTTTCTTCCATTAGACCAAAATATAAATGCATTTGTTCAATTGAAAATACTAGCAAACCCGGCCTAATTTAATTAGATTTTAAGGTTACGCACTTTTTTCATTATTTTTTACTGTATAATACCCTGATTTTTTTTTTATAATTCTGAGTTATGACACTTTTAAACACTTAATAATATTTTTCCTGGTCCAAATCAGCTCGTATGTGCTGCTGACCATGACTATTCCTCTTCAAAGTAGCAGACTCGTAATCCAAAGCTTTAGGATACAATTTGGGACTTCCCAGGCCGTTGACATTAGGGTTAGTTTTGTTCCTCAGCGTTCCGTTTCCATTACTTGTGCCGGAGAAACTTGGTTGCCTCTTAGCGTTAACCTAAATAAACAAACAAACCATTAATTACGTGTCCGAAAAAAATTTTGCTTATTTTCTTAATTATATAAACAAGTTATGATATTGAAAAACAATATATTATTTTTAGTTAAGAATTTTAATATCGACGTTCTAATTAGCAAATTGTTTAACTCCATTTTAGAGAATCTTCCATTTGTACAAAAAAATAATTAGTTCAAAATTTATTATCGCTTTAAAAAACCATTTTATATCTAATAGAGGTATAATATTTTGGTTTAGATCATTCAAATAATTTATAATTGGAATATTGTTAAGACTACATGAAAATGTTAAAAAATCACTCTTTAACAAATAAAGAGTTACAAAATTTTAATTGCATATCGACGGTCTAATTAACAATTGGTTTATTTGCATTATTTTGTTCGAAAGTATAGTTGCTAAAGAACATAAATATGCCCCGCAAATAGAATTTGCGCTTAATTTGGTATTGATGATAACTAATACCATACCTCTTTAAGCGGAACAGCAACATAAGGATTCTGCTTGCTGATATAATGAGGACTTCCAGGAACCCCCGGTTTTCTCCTCCTCAAGTACAAGAAGCACATCATGGCAGTCAGCGCCAACCCCAACAAGAATCCCGCAATACACCCTCCCACTACCGCTCCCACAGAAATTCCGGCGACATGTACACTCCTGGGCAAAGCATTGGTAAGAATGTCATTTTTCCCCCAATCAGGAGCTCCCAAGACACTGACACCGTCATCGCCATCTTCAATGTTCCAGCACTTGCGAACCTCGCGACTAGAACCCTCACAAATTCCATCACCGGGTTCCATCAAGCACTGCCTCTTCCGGAACTGGGTCTGTCCGTCACAAGCGGACCAAGCGCTCCATTTGTCCCATCCGAACAAAGACGCACAGCTGGGCATTTCGCAGGTTTCGCGCATGACACTGATGCCCTCGCAGCCGGACAGCGCCACCGATCCTGACGCCGCGGAACTAGCATCCACTAGACACTCACGCGTGCGCGTTCTGAAGCCCACGCCACACGAGACCGAGCATTCTGACCAATCTGTCCAACATGACCACTCTCCTCTTCCACTCCTTTGAACGAACTCATCGTCATCCCCGTTCCCAGTCTCTGATTCTCCTTTGCAAGGGTTCATATTACAGATCCTCGTCTGGATATTGACACCCTCGCAAGGTGGCGACTCACAGGAACGCGTCCGGTGCTGAGAGCCACCATTACACGCCCGACTGCACGCGTACCAAGGCGACCACTCTGACCAGCCGTCGGTATTGTCGAAATTGTTGTTGGTAGGACTGAAAACCGAGTTCTTGAGACAGTTACCATCCTTGCAGTGCCGCTCTTCCTCTTTGGCCAAGGCAACTTTAACTGAAGCAGGGTCATCAGTTTGGGCCCGACAACTGAACTTGTACCGTTTTTCCGTGACTCCCATGGAAGTCTGGCTGCCGTTTATAAGCAGCCAGGGCGTCCAGGAATAGCGTCGAGTTTCTGAACAGGAATGAGTGTTACAATCCTCGATCTGGAAGCTACATCCAGAACACTCTGGAGTTGACGAAGCCGTAGACGACGGTGGCTTGTCGCAAGTTCTTTTGCGGATTCTGATACCGCCGTTGCAATTGCGCGAGCAGCTGTTCCAGGAACCCCAGGGTGACCAAACGCCGATTGATTGAGTAGGGGGTGGGGGTGGAGCTTTGGCTGGAACAGGACAAGGTGGGAGGTCGATACAGACGATTTCGTCGTGATCATGCCCAACGCAAACGCGCCCCCCGTAAGCGGGTGCAGGATTCGTACAAGTTCGTCTGCGGGTTTTGATAGCGAAGCCGCAAGTTTGCGAGCAGGCTGACCAGGCGGACCACGCTGTCCAGCCACCATGGACTGTGCAGTTGGCGACCTTGATGCGCGTACCCGTGCATTGGGAGCCGCCATTTTGTGGAGGCGGGTTGTTGCATTCGCGAGTTTGGCACTGACATGTGTCCGGGCTTTCTGTATCAATGTGCGGGCGCAAGTGTGACCTGATGTTGTGGCCCGTCGCCATTTCGGCTGTTCCGTGTTGGCAAGACGACCAGGTGCTCCAGGCGCTCCAGCCGCCATCTACCGGGTCGGTTAGAACTGGGCAGGTTGTCACTTCTTGGCGCCAATGATTCGCTAAGTAGTTCTGCGTGGGTGCTTGGTCGCATTTCATCAAATGCGCGTTCCAGCCACAGTAGGGATCTTGGGCGTTCAGACAAGCCTGCTCTTTCTTGTGTCTGTGGCACTGGGCAGCGGGAATCCTGAGTAAGCCAGTCTCCATTCCTACGTAGAGACTCTGGGAGTCTTTCAAGAACTGGAGCGTCATTGCCGGTGAAGGAAATGGACCCCAAACTTCGACGATGCAAGTTTCTTGTGTCCTAGGAAGAACTGATATCTTCTTGATCAGTCCTTCGGTGGTAGCTACGTAGAGGACCGTGACCCCGCGGTGGATTTTTGTTGGTGTTACGTCTACTGCGATGTGAGTGAAGCGTTCCAGAGTGGTTGTGTGCAAGGGTGATGAAGTGGTTCCTTGGGCGGCTTCGTCCATCAGTTGGTAACGTTGGTTGTCGAATATTTGGTGGGCTGGGGGCTGCTCGAGGCGCCCGCAATGTTGGCGGTACTGGTTCGGCACTCGCTTCTTCTCCCATGCTGCTCCTGAATGCTCTTGGTGCTTGAAGGGGCCGTTGAATGCTTGATTTATCGCGGTCATGTTGAATGAACATATCGCAGAGCCGGCAATTGCGTTGCTGTCGAAAAATTAATTTATTTAGTTTTTATATTAATTAGCAGTGAGTTATTTATTACTGTGTTTCCGGGTTGCAGATTGATTAATGGAATGATGAATATTTTGGTTGAAGTTAATTAATCATTGATTAAGTTTGGTTGGATTTTTATTTAGGCATGATTTGTGAGTTGTGGAACAGGAATTTAGTTGGTGAAGTTACCTGGGAGTTGTGAAGGTTGCGTAGACTATTCCTTCCTCTGGGTGGTAAGCTGCGCCTTGGATTTCGTCGTAGTAGAACGGAAATTCACCAGGAAGGGAACAGTTCAGTCGGGCTTTGCTGAAAGTTGTCCATATTCCCCGTTGGACTGTTGGACTTCCTGGGTCTTTTTTGCACACTCGGGATATTCGAGAATATATTTTCTGGAAGTTATGTAAAGAGAATTAAAATTGTGGATACTAATTTATTTATTTATTTCTGAATAAATTTTTAAGCCTGATATCGAAATATTCTTCGAAACATAAAAAATTAATACAGTGTATTTAAATTAAAAAAAAAAAAAAAAAAAATAGTATGAAAAAATTAACGAAATTATTGCTCGAATAATTGTTTTCATCGAATTAACCAATGAAATGACAGGAAAAACGGAAAATGTATTCCTATAGGAATAGTACAGAAAATAGGCTGAGAACAATATTCACGCATGTGCGTAAAATGTTCCGTATGATGTAACTACAGAAATACAACTACCATGTTGTTTTTATGGATGAATTAAAAATGTTTTGAAATTTTAGTCATAAGAAATGTTTTTCTTTTATTGCCACTTAATTATTACCTTCAGTTTTCATTAAAGAAAGATTTTAATGCACATACATATTATTAAGTGTTCAACTCAACATTTTACGGTCTGACTCACATATTCATGCAGGTATTACGTATAATTCTATACTAATTATACAATTATCTTCAACGTAAGCATATGATTATTTCTATACTTAGAATTCTTTTGTTACACTTTTAATTCTTAAAAAGAATAACCTTCAAATAAATAACAAAAATTTTTATTTTTATTAATAAAAAAATTATTATGATACTGAAATCAGCAGATCACTAATTATTTTGTTGGTTGTATTTAAAAAATTAATTTTTTTCAAGTTCCAGAGAATTTTTTCAGCATAAAATAAAATTTACTTTATTAAAAATTATTAATTAGAAGTAATTAATAAATTACCTTTCCGCAGTTGATGTATTCAACAGCTATTTCACGAAACAAAAAGTAAACATGGTCTTCAGTTTCGAAGCTTCCAACGAACTGTGGGTCATTGAGCCACCTAAAAAGTAAAAAAAAAATGACTAAAAGTAATGAATATATCTTAATTTAATTTCCTGAGTACACGATCAACGGTCATAATTACATATTAACAAAAAATGTTATTTTGTATATGCGACAGGAAGGCAAATAAATTAGTTCACGTGAGTCAATTAAATTGATTAATTACACTGATGAGGGAAAAATAAATAAAAAGGATAAAATTTAATTAAAATTTCGCATCACTTGGATCGGTGCGTTATTTATAATTAAGTAAAAATTTTTTACATTAATACAAACCTCGAGTCGTACTGCTGCGTGCGAAGACTTGGTGACGCTAATGTCCGGTAAATAGTTCCATCAGTACCGGAAAAATCTGTCGGCGCGCCAGCAAATAGACCGGCATTTTCTTTTGCCAGCAATGCCGTTACATTCGCCTGGGGTGAGTATGGACACATTGCGACACCAGAAACTGAACTTGTTATGCTGTTGATATTTTCAATCTGTAAATAATTTAATAACAAAATTTGAACCTTATTCGGAGGACTAAGTAAAAAAAACCTTTGGGATTAATTAATGAGCTTTTTAACTCACTATTAAAGAGTCGGAATAGTTTGTAAGAACATCAAAAAATGAAAATACATTATTTTAAAATAAAAATTGAATTTTTGAAAGTAATAAAAGTTTTTCAGCGCCAAAGTACAGTAAATAGTATTTTATTTATATTTTCAAAAGTATATTTTTGAACAGCCCGCCTTTTTTACTTAGCAAACACCATTTTCAGGAAGATTTTAATAGATGGAGACTGAGGCGCTACCTTTTAGCGATCTCGAACGACAGTCGATATAAAATCGATTAAAAATATTTTGGATTGTTTTAACTCCGAATGAAAATGTGTATTTTTTAAAATAAATAATGTGCCTGCCCGACGGTGGTAGAAAATAGAGCTGTAACTTCTGGTCTAATTATATTTATTATAATTCAACCAAAAGATATTGAGCTTAGATTTTGAAAAGGGTCATGCGCATTGAAGGGAATTATTTAAAAATCAAGTTGATTTGTTGTATTTTTTTAAAAGTAAGATCGTTACTGGGCCCATAACCTATGGAACAATCCATAGTAATGTGACAAGTTACTAAACAGTTGATTTGTCCATAAACATCTTGATTTATCGATTCTATTTTGTATCAAATCTGTTTATTGATCACGTTTCTTGCAACAGTCTATCTATTGTCCTATTCAAATGTTTGTCATAATTACAGATAAGATTTATCGTGACTTAAACTTTATTTTTAGAGCTATAATTTTCCAATTTTAGTTCCTGTCTTGAGTGTTAAGTACAAGACACTTATTGCCGAACAAAAAAGTTGTATTGAGCAGTCTATAATAAACAGCCAATAAATAAGAGGGTCAATTATGTAAATGAGAATGTTAATTACACGAACCGGATGAAAATAAAGAAATTGAAGAGAGACGGTGAAATTAACCGTCAATTAAGGGGATTAATAATAATTATTACCTCACGCCATGTGCACTGTGGGCTGAAGGCATTGGTACCGCAGGTAAAGAGACTCTTGCCATTAGTAAGCAGGACCTTGATGTAATTGTGACAGTCGAGAGCGGTTTGACCTTTGTCTTGGCACACGGTCGCTTTTTCCGGTGGCGCTGGCCACGACGCGTGCTCTAGAGGCGTCAGGGAATTCAACGTCAGTCGGTACAGGTTATCTCTGCAATAAGAAATAATCATTAAAATAGTAATTAATATATCATAAAAATTATTTATTTTATTATTATCCTAAAAAAATAAATTTGTTTTTGTTACTATTAGTTATTTTAATAAAAATTATTTAGCTAGTTCAACAACGGAATTTTTTAGATCAAAGAACTAATTAATGTTGCTGCAACAAATTATTTTGTTGAACCAAAAAGAAATATTTGTTATCTCTTAGAAAGAATTTAGTTGGTTCAATAAACCCTTGTTAAGTCAGCTAAAATATTTTTTTTGAACCAACTGAAGGGTTCTGCTACAATATCAAAAATTTTTTGTTGTAATCAAAACATATTATTTGTTAGCCCTATACCAACATAGTTAATTTATACCACAACTCTTCTTATGCTGTTTTAACAGAAAATTTTTCCAGTGTATTTCTTATAATTACAGTAGATTTGGCAAGAATACATTTAATTAATATAAAATTTAAATGCAAAGGTTTGACCATTTTTTATAATGCTTTAAAACTTATTTCTCGACAACTATGAATTTCAGTTAAATTTTACAAGAATAACTTTCTTATTAAAATTGCCTAAATCAATTCATTTAAAAAAATTTTTTTCAAACAATTTCTAATCAATTGGAAAAATTTTTTTCCAGCGCACGTGATAAGCTAATTTAGAATTTTAAGACTAGATCAAATAAAACTTGAAATTATGGCACCTGATATCATTCAGGAGGAATAAAAAAACATTTTATTCGTCCTACTACTAAAAAAATTAGTCGCGTGTCATAAGGTGGTATGTAATATGTAACACATAATATATTTGCTGTCTATCTCGTGCACCCTTGTATTTCGTATTGAGCACAGCTGGACCTGGGCTTGTACCTGATAAGCGCTTATCCACAACTTTATAACTTATAACACATAACATTTGAATAAAAAGTAATGTCGTGTTTCTTGCAATATCTATTGATAACATAAAAAAATTGAAATAAATAAATAAAACCAGATCAAACAAAACGAAACTCTTTATACCACCAATAACTTTTAATCCAGTCTTTACTTATATTATATCAGTCCTTGAGCCCGCGGTGCGGTGATTATTTTTTACCTGTAAATTTATAAATATAACTACAAACATATTTAAATATTCAGCGCCAACGCAAGTTTATTTATAAATTTATTTATAATTTATCACCAGTCAAGTTTTAAAGTTAAGTCTCCAGTCTACAAGTTAAGTTTAAGTTCTCGTATCAGTTTTTGCGCCTACTCGACTACTACAAGTCAATCGTCAATCGATCTATTTACTCGATATAATAATAATAACAATAACAACATAAACAAAAATAATAGTAATAAAAATTAAAGGTACGTAGATTGTCGCCTACAAACATTTTAATAAAATTCAAGTAGGTTGTTTCGGAATGCCGCTCAATGGTTACGTTGGCACGTTATTTCTCCGATCAAGTCACTTGACTTTGTCAAATGCTATTTCAACAGCCATCGACCTGTTGTGTAGCCTTGAGTTCGCCCTTATAGTTATTGTTCAAGATACGTCTGTTGGCCAACTGTTTTTATTATTGTACTTTAGATTTTATGACCAATTTGTTGTATATATGTGTAATCACATATAAGATTCATGTATGATCAGATATCGACTTTTTTACTCAGGACGTAAAAGATATAAATAATAATTTCACTGTAATTATTGATCGGAGTGTGTTCAATAACGGACAGTTTGGCGTCGGAGAATGTCAAACTGAGATCAGTGATTACGTCTCAGTCAACCGAGTTATAACCTGTTGGCACTCTTGTATCTTTGATCATAGGACCAGAGATTGTCGAGCTTAATCCTTCATCCAACGAGACTTAACAGCTATGTCATTGGTTATTGATGTTTAGTCAAAATTAATATCACTAAATAAAATTTTTTAAATATTTTAAATTAATATTTAAAGAACAAATTCAATTATATCACATATAACTTGATATTATATATGGCCACTTTAGATCATATGGGGCAATTTAAATTAATATGTATTTTGGGTGATACGACAAAATCTCCCCGACAAAATCTAATTTTAAATAATTTTAAATAATAATTTTATCATTCCTGACAACGAGATTTTAAAGCGTATTTTGTCGGGGAGATTTCGTGGTACAACCGTATTTTGAATTAATATCTACATAGTCTTATATGGCCATTTCAGGTCATATGTGATCATATTAAACAATAAATTGATATATCAAACCTTTTATTGCCATATAATCTCATGTTTTTATCATATACACTGAGAAAAAAATACTTTTATTAAGAAAATTTTCTTGATTAAAGAATTTATGTTCTTGAAAATTTTCAAAAATATATATTCTTAGTTTAAGAAATAGTTGAAATAATTTTTACTTAGTTTAAATAAAGCTATTCATTTGTTTATCTATTATCCAAAGATAAATATTAATCTTCTTCTCGGCTGCCCAATTTTAAAACATAGTAACTAACATTTAAAAATTTTTCTTATTAAAAAAAAAGTTTGCCTGCCAAATTGATGAAAAATTTGATTTATGAATAGAAAATACTTGAATATAAATATTTTTAAGAAAAAATACGTGTAATTAAGGTTTAAAAGTTATAAAAAATGCAACAATATTAAAAAAAATTAGGTATAAAAATTTTGCAGTTACTGTGTTTTAAAATTGGACAGCCGTTCTCTTCAGAAATTAATAATTAATAATAATAGAATATTTTATTGTCAGCGAGTTTCTTGAGCCAAGAAATTGTTAATTGAGCAAAAGGAATTTTTTTTACATAACTATCAAAAATTTTTTAACTTTTTTGAACAAACTTAATATTCTGAAAATTGATAAATACCCAAGAGAAGAAAGAGATATAGTAACAAAGATAGTCTTTTAGCAAAAATTAAATACGGGGAAGAGTATTCGTGCGCTGAGCAGGAAGTAATCTGTTTCAATGTGGCCACTTTCTGATAAGTAGTGCAATAACGAGCAATTCAAGTAGTCACTTGTATCTAACTAATATACTTATACTTGTGTTACATATATATTTTTATTTTTTCTTAATACAACTTCTTCCCATCCTCATCATTATTTCTCTCTCCATCATCCTTCATCCTCCATTCATCTCTATTATATTCGTCAGTTAGGTACAGTCGCTCTCGTACTAGGTGGATTAACACCGTTACACACTTCTATCATTTTAATTTTATCATTTCATCATATTATCCATAATATTATATCCTATTCGATTAAACGAACTAATTCAATTTAATTCCATTGAATTCCTCCTGTAAGTCATTGGTGAATTATTATAAGCAAAATTCATTTTTATTGAGCCCATTAGACATAAATATTGGAGTCATTTTTATCGTGACACCGGCTGATTACACAGCAACTAAAAGTTATTATTACTTACACCCGGTTGCGAGTTAGTAGATTATGTATATAATATAGTATAATATAATATGTATAGACTTGAGGTACAACAGACTAGCGATTTTAAACGGCCTCGAGCCGTCCTCCTGTTTCACTTTTGTGATTGCAGCCACACTTTGACAAGAAATAAACCGGCAGCCAAGCATAAATGGCGCCTACGTGGGCGCTTAATTATTTATTCCTTTTTTTTTTTTGTTAATAAATATTTTTATCGATATTCTTACACTCGATATTAAGTAACGGCCAAATTAATTATTAATTAATCTATTAAATAATCGGTGGAGAATAAATTTCAAAGCCGGTTATTTTACAGTTATTTATCGTCTATTTTTATTTTATGATAGACAGTAACATTAAGCAACATAAAGACACATCAAATTTTTTGATAAAAAATTTTTGAATGTTCAACTTTTTCTCTCAAATATCTTTGTTCAATTTTCTTGACTCTGTCCGAGAATTTCTTGAATTAATTTAATCAGAATATCTCGTCTAAGGAATTAAATTCCAGAAATAGTATTCTTCTTCAATCAATTTTTTTTTTCCAGTCCAATAAAAAAATCCAATTATCTGAACGCCCGAATTTTGAGGTGTGTAATTATACCATCGAATAATCACAATTAAAACAAAAGCTAAAAAACCCAACGAGATGTTGATTTCGCAGTAAAAATATATAAATGTCTGACTCGATTAATCTTGAGATCGTTGTGAGGCTGATATGGGTATTGAGGTCGCGTGAGAACGATAAATTAATCGTTTGGGATCGTTTTACCGGTAGGTGTCGATAGCGAATAAAAATAAACCATTATAATTATAGTTATAATTATAACATTATAATGCAAAGTAGAATAGAGAATCCAACTATAAACCCGATTCAGGAGTTTGGTTTTAACTTTTTAGATCGATATTGATCGAAGTGATATGATATAAGAGGAGTTGGGCAGCTATTTTATTTTCATTACTATCGTGGGAAGTTTTTGAGATTCATTCATATATTTTTTGAGAATAAACTGACTTTTTTTCAGTTATTGTTAACGTTATTTTTATTCTTAACAGTATTTGCTGAGTGACGTGTATGTATAATGCATTCGTATGTATGTAGAGGAATTATTTTATACAAATAAAATCTACAAATGAATGATACACAGTAACAGCACAGGTATCAACGGCCTACGCGCACGTTCTTAATATATAGCATTGTATGTCGAAATCGCGAATTATGCGTACACACGCGTGCATGAGCGACAACCTGGGGACGGGGCACTATTAATATACGCAGGTAGATACAGACGGCAATCCTGCACATTATACCATTTTGTATCCCGCGTGGGTTTTTAGATATTTTTAAATTCTTTTGCTTTAGTTTAGTTTTTTATCTGTTATTATTATTATTATTATTATTATTATTATTATTATTATTATTATTATTATAAATGTGGATATATTTATTTATTTATATATGGAGCGTTATATCAATGAGACAGCTGCGGTGAGAGCGGTGTTACATTAAATATCGCTCAAATTGAGAGAAAGTGTGTGTTTAATTTGAAAAATAAAAAAAAATTTGAGAAATTGAGAATTGAGTTGTAGAAAAATAGTCTTCATTAATTTTTACTTGAAAAAAAATTAATTTAATAATTCAAGCGTGAGTTATGAAGAAAGTAGTTCTGTTAAAAAATTTCTCCAAGTATTATAATTAACATATTAGTACTAATATTGATAAATATTTAATTAAAGTAAATATTTATTTAATGAGACGATTAAATCTCGGATTGGAATGGCCAGTAATTTAATTATTTTTATAAGATACTTTTATAGTTAATATTTAATATTTAATATTTATGGAGTTAGAGTGTGTACTTATGTTTTATGTGAATGAGGATTACCTAATCCGTAATCCTCGATTATGTGGTACACAGGTATGTATGAGGTAGAGGCTTCTAATCGTATTCTCGTATCTGTCGTTAATTAATTAACACGCGCGTGCCTTTTAAACTAATTGCGCTGGTGTTTGTCTGTATCATACATGTGTAAATCATTAGCTTGTTTAGATTCTACGTTTACGTAACGCTGCCCCTAATATACTTGACTGATGGTTTACATTGTTCTATTATTATGATAATTTCGGAATAATTTATAGCCAACAGAGGACTTAGTAAGTATACGAGCTTTGGAATTTGATTTTTTATAAATTTTTGAAATTTATTATTATTATCTATATAATTAAGATATAATAAGTAAAATTTTGTCCCCAGCGTATTTATATATGATAAAAAGAGTTTTTCATTAAATTTAGTATCATTGGAAAGATCTTGGCCTGAATTTGTGCCTTTTAAATCTTTCATATGATTTTCAGCAATAGTTAATTTATTATGATACATTACATATGTTTTGTACATTTGAATGTGGTTATATGCCAAAAATTGATTTATATAAGAATTAAGAGACTAAGAAAAATTTTGTAATAGATATTATCTTTATCGTACTTTGAAAGGTCTTTTTATAATTAAATTTGGTATCATCAAAAAGGTCGTAATAAGAATTTATGCTTTTTTACAGTTTTATATATTTTTTTTCAGTAATAGTCAATTTTTTTGTTGAATTTTTGGAGAAGTTTTGAATAGTTTATTGGATCTGTAAATTTGTTCTATCACAGTTTCCATCAAATTATTTGTAATTGATTTTGTTATAGTATTATTATTTTTAAAATTTATTTCAAAAGGACCCCAAGTATGGATTGTGTGATTGAAAATATCAAAAAATCATTAAACCAAAGTTTTCTTCTTCATAATCCATAAATCTCAGCAGTCGCAAACTGCAGGTTGTTACACGGAAAGAAAATTGAAGAAAAGTACTCAAACTATGTATAAAAAAATTATTAAGCCAAGATTTTTTTATTCATAATCCATCAGAAATCTCGACGATCACGTATAGTAGTGACTGTAGGTTGCTAGTTATTATTATTATTATTCATTAAAAATTTTATGAAAAAATTTTATCTTTGTTTATTTAACGAGCACTAAGTACACGCATTAACGATTAATGTATAATAATGTGCCCGTTAATTTGTTGTCAGTCTAATTTTTCGTAAGAGAAAGTATGCACTTAGTAATTATTACGGCGCCATGATTTACATTCTCTTTGATGATAATTTACTATCATACATGTGTCGTTATGTGTGAGATATTATTCAATATTCAAATATCGTGTTATTATTTTTAGTTTTGTAACACCTCAATACTGCTATCAACATTTGTAACGAAAAAATTTGAATAAATCGATCAGGAAAATTTCTTCCAATGAACGTTAAATGTCAATTCGCTATTGATGGTCTGGAATTTAAAATTCTCTTTTTATGTCTGTGGTAATTTTTCCACTTTGTATCACATTTTTTTGCTTCTATCGTCTCTTTATAACCGATATTAAATGTTATTAAATGTCGGGAATTTGATACCGCGGACTATTGAGGATCAAATTGAATTTACTTTCCCTTTAACCACAATTTAATTACACATTGAAGGCTATGAACAAAATTTCAATTTAAAACCCACAAACTCAGTACTTAGCCCAGAAAATTTCATTAATTTATGTTTCCGTCATTAAAATTAATACCCCAATAAAACTAATTGATCGAAAAATGTAGTGAGCCGTAGGCAGAACCTGACAACCCACACGCGTTTTAAATGCCGTAAGGGTTCATGATACTCTTGATACTCGTATTTATTTCACTATTACTATTACCATTACTATTATGATGCTTATAATACCCCGTACCAGACATATTTATATATTATTCATTATATATATTATATATAACTTTACTTGTAGCTTTACCGGTAGTTCCATACCGCCGACTACCTAATATAACTAACATATAACGTAATATAATATTATTATATACATAATACCTCTCCTTTAAAATAAATATACCCAATCGACGTGTTCAAGATCACTTCCAACTAAAACCCTCCGTATTACATATAATACCCTATTATTAGATTATGTCATAATATTCTTTTTTATTATTTTTTTAATAAAAATAACTGACAGCTTTGTCTTGGGTATTAAAAGTCAAGTTCTACTACTTATACTCCTTTCTCTCGGCATACAAGACAAGATAGTCCTGTTATTTCCGCGGTAAAAACTTCGGTCAAGAAAATAATAGTGTAGTAAAAAATGAATGACTTATAAGAAAATTTTTTTTATCAATTTATGTAAATACATATTATTATTATTATTATTATTATTATTATTATTATTATTATTATTATTTGCAAAGAAGAAATTAACAATTAAAAAAAGATTCCTTGAACTAAAAAAATTCGTAGTCGTACCAAGAAAGCCGATTTTATTGCTTAAAAATTTTTTTTCTTAGTTTTTAAATTCTTACTTCGAAATCTGTTTATACTTGGTTCAATATTAAGTTTTTAGCTCAATATAGTCTAATTGTTAAACCAACTAACATATTTTTTTGGAATAAATAAAAATTTACACACCATATGGCGCATTGGAAAATAGCAACCGTATTATTGATAACACTTGTAATTTTTTTCCGGTTTAATATTTAATACGCGTTTAATTATTATTGTAATGCAAAAATAAATACAATTTTTATTAGAGAAAAATCCAATATAAGATTTTTATTTACTAGATAACCTCAGAATGTCTGTCACTGATAATTCAGTCATAAAATATTCAAGATATTTAACAATAACTAGTTTTTTATAATTAGAAAATTGTTTATTGAATAAAATGATCCTGACGGCGTCACAAAAAAATTATTTTTAAATAAGAACAGTAAATTACAGTGTATAATTGTAACTACATGTGATTTCTAATTTAATATTATGATCAGGATTTGATTCAATCATTGTAGAAATTAACTGGATCATAATTGAAACAAAATATAGTTGTAAAGCAAGTAAAATAGCAACCTTGAATGATAAAGTTATTCAATAGAGATTTTTTTTTATCTCCATCCAAGAGTTATAATTTTCTTTAATTGAGAGATGTTAATATTTCAAATCAAGACTCAAATTTAGAAGAAAAATATTTATTTGAAATTGTTTTTTTCGTGCCCATTGTAATTATTATTATTTGTTAGAGATACCTGGTATTACATGAGTAAAGTATAACTTACAGATCAATAAGCCGCCGATTAATACATAAATCTAAAACTAGACGCGTGAGTATTGCGTATCGACTGGCGCCAACTTCGACATTCTCTTATTATAGGATCGTTAAAAAAAAATCAAAATTTTAAATATATTTAGTTTAGCGTGATTTATTTTATTACTTTTTTTAGTTTCAACTTGACTTTTTTTTGCCAACAGATATAGATATGAATTATATTTATAGTCAATCTTGAGTCATTATAATTTATTTTATGTGATAAGCATTTTAATAAAATAAATTCTTTATGGTAATCTATTCCAGTGTAAGATTTTTAATTGGTTTTAGCCACGATGAATTTACAAACTATTTTTATTATGATTGATTTTGATGTTAGCAATTTTTTTTTCTTCAATAGAAATTTATTCTGTGACATTTTCGATCGTAAAAAAAAATTAAATAAACTTTTTTATTGAAAAAAAAATTTCAATTTTCTTCAACATGCAACGAGTTTCTCACGACATAAAAATATATGCTAAACAAACGCGGGAAGACTAAAAAAAAAAAAATTTATGAAAAAAAAGCAATTTGTAAATTCCTCTAAAATTTCGACAAAACTCTCCTCTAACGCACGAAAAGTAAACCACTTAAAGATAAAAGTAACACAGAAGTCGAATAAAGAAAATAAATGTTTCGCGTGTTTGCGGTGCGCCTGCGTTTCACAATAAAAATTAATAACAATAATGATGAAAAATATATTCTATGTTATTTTTATCTCTTAATATGTTTATATTGAAATTTATTTTTAGACGCGATAAAATGAAGAGAAATCAATAAGTTGACAGAATGATAGAAAATTGCAGAATTAAATGCAAATCCTTCTTAACGGTCTGGTGTCCGATTCCTCAGTGGGTGGGTCAAAGCCATCATTCTCAATAAGATATAATACTCTTCTTGTGATATTGTTAGATAACTATTCTATATGTAGAGCTTTGACAGACTATAAGTTATTTATTATTATTATAATTTTTTTCAATAAATTAAATCACTTAGTTAAAATTTTGGATCGCTAGATCGAAGATTTTTACAACTTGATTATTTTGAAGATAAGAAAATAAAATCTATATAGAGACAAGTTTGACACACTTTAATCATTGATGTGACATTAATAAACTCTCATAAACTCAAATCAAAAGTTATCCGTTTCAATTTAAGCTTAAATATATTAAACGAGAGTTGAGTTCTTATTTACTTTTTTTTTTTATTATTTTTATTTTGCTTTTTTTAGGAACTCACCAGCGTGGGGTTAATGAGGACTGTGTGGGCGATTTTATTATTCTACTTTGTCTCCTTCTTCTTTGCCGTTGTTTATACTCAATCAAAATCATATACAATATAACTAAGAAATACCGCCGGTTTCTAAATAAATCCGACTTTGAGGGTAATTCATACACTTTGTTAACGAAAACAACAATAATATCAATAAAATAACTTCATTTATGGATGTTAATAAGCAACAACGTTTTGACCATAATTTTTGAAGATTTTTTTTTTGAGGGTTAATGCTTATTACGACCCTTATTATTTTTATTCTAAATAATAAAACTTATTTTACCACTTAATGTATATTAACAGTGACAATTGACTAAAATTTATGAAAATGATTAAAGTAATTTTGGCTTAATAATTTTTTGATATTAGTGAAATAAATTTTGGAAATAATATCGCTATCATGTGATCAATTTTCAAAAGTTTTTAACGAAAGAGGCGGAACAAACTTATAGAAGCAACAAGTTAATTTAAACTACTTTAAAAACTTAAAATTATACATAATAATTTGACTTTGATCAAATTGATTTTCTTGACGTAAGATTTTGTTTACTGAATCAAGAAATTTTTTCAACAGTGCGTACATTTTACACTGTTTTTGATCAACGAGCTCGAACTTTAAACTATAGTGAAAAATACAACGATTTCAGTCATAAACTCGACAATATTCAATAGTAAAATGGACTAAGTACTAAAAAATAATTACCTCCAGATAATTTAGCGGTCGTAACTTAGAACTCTTTACGAATAAAAAGAGTACTAAAATCAACTCTCATCTCTTGTAGGAGTTAGGAGTGTATAAAAAGGCTTGCCATAAATAAACATTGAAATAATGATAATAACAATAATAATAATAATTATCACAGTGTTTTAGTCATATATAATAAACAACGTCTAGGTGTACTTAAAACTGTCACAGCGCTATCTTTTATGTACAATCCATAAAGATAATTGTTTTCAGCACAAATGCACGATTTACATTATTCCGACTAAGCCATGACTATAATTACTAATAAATAACGAATTTTTAGATAAAGTACCGGAAGATAAAGTATTAAATAAAATATGATTGACAAGAATGAATTGAGTATATAAATTTATACATTTATGTAAGTAATGGTCAATTATTCTGAGAGATTATAAAAGGATTAAAGGTCACGGGGAAAATTACGTCGACGGATAATGGGTACAAGAAAATAAAGACAAAAGGTGTTGTGTAGTCTGCAGTAAGAAAGGAGAGGATTTACGTCAGGTAATGAGGAGCTAATCCAATATGGGTACTGCGTAGGCGTTCTATTGCTGTGACTTGATGTATATGGAGTGATCTTCAGGAAGTTACAACCACCAACCAGATTATTTTATTTTCTTTCGCTTTTATTTTTATTAAGTTATCTTGAGATTTATTTAGAAAAAAACTAGTTATCAATCACTCGCTTCGCAGGGCTTGAATTAAAATTCGTTTGATATTTAGTACGAAAATTTTTCTCTATTATCATGATGAAAATTCTATTGATCTTGAAAAATATCAAATTAGTCAATCAACAATCCAATTATTACGTTTTATTTAGTTATATAACATTACTAATAAAAAGATTTGAAATGAAAACTTAAAATATCAAATGAGAAACACTGAATTTTATGAGATTAATTAAATGGCTATTGATTTGATCGTTTTGTTGGGTTAGGCATGTTTAAAAAAGGTCTCACCATCTATTAGTATAGATATAAACTATTTAAGATATTTGTTTAGTTTATTTTAATGACAGCTTATTCAAAAATTGAAACTTTATAATGAAAACTTTTGAAAATTTAAAAGCTTTTTCGAAACACGCTACATGTTTTGGTATAAGTTTTATGTATATTAGTTTTGAATTTTTCATATTTAGGCATTTTAAATAAAATGTTTTCGGTTTTCATCACAAATTTTTTCTTATGAATTATTTTTTTATTTTTATCTTTCGAGTTATAAGTAGTGGAAGAAAAATGTTCCTTTCCATTGTTATTTTTTGTTTTTATCCGAGTTACATGAAAACCCGGAAATAAAAGACATTCGACGATGGGTAGCAAGATACTTCTCCGACATCCGATTAGTTGTTTCTGGCAACAAGTCAAGATCTCCTTTTAGTTATCCGCGTTGGAGATCCTTTTAGCAAGCCTGTCTCAATCTTTTATTCCTTTCCCGCGACTCCACTAGAATAGAATCTTCTGTAATTGGCAATTGCTTTAAAGCAACTTCTAGTTTCATGCTATACCGTCGTAATCGAGCGCACACACTGAAACGGGACAGGAAACTGAGAAAAACCGGCAAACGGAAAAATAAACTATTTTCTTCTTATTTTCTTTCCTTTTTTTTTTTTTTTTTTTTTTTTTTTTTTTCATTATTCTTTATGTTTGTTTTTATTCTTTAGTTTGTTCGCTGGGTTTAAGCCAAATTGGGTAACGCCGACACTTGATTTCTTAAAGTGTTATTCTCGAAGAAAAAATTTTATAAGTTAACTTTTATAAATTTGTTTACTCAATAATTGAGTTTGTAACTTTGATAAATCGAAAAAAGTTATTTTCTCTATAATTTGATTTATTTTTACCCTTTTTTTTTCAAAACTTAATTAAACTTAAAAGTGAAATAAATAATAATATATATGTTATGAATAATTTTATTTTTTTTAATAATTTTTAAAAAAGACGATTTTTTGCCTGACTTGATGGTCTTATAAATTGTATGGTACGGATTACTAGAATTTTCTTTAAGAAGATTCATATGACTACTGGAGACAATGGCACCCGACCGCGATACATATGATTGCGTGGGCTGATGCTTGTCGGAGCCAAGAAAAAAGATGGAGGAGCAAGAAAGGGAGGAAAAGAGCTAGAAGAACGTTAAATTTAATTTACTGCGGCACAATGCCACATTGTGGTTACACTGTATCAAGAGTTATAAATCGCAGGACGAATAATTCGCGATCGAGGTATTAACATTTTCCCCGTGAAAAAATTTTTATATATGGCCTGAGGCAATGTTTCTTATCAGTGTAGAGCAACAGTTTTTTTTTTTAAGGAATTAATTGATTTTTGCCTATTGATTAACAATTGAAATGATCCAGTGTGAGTTTTTGATCAAGATTGAATTATTTTGCTAAAGTTAAGATAAGGTTTTATCGCGATAGTGGCGACTGCGTGTCTCTACATTGGTTGAAAAGATGATAATGCAGAATATAGAATGTAGAAGATGCAATGTAGATTTATGGCTTCCATAAAATCTTTATGATTTATCCGAGTTTTAAACACACGCATACAAAAGTAGATATCCATCGCGGATCTTGAAGTTATTTTATCATTTTTGTAATAAAAATTTACAGCCAAAAAATTTGACGTATCAGTTGATATTATCCTTATGGTCATATTTATTCTTATTCTTATTATTATTATTATTATTATTATTATTATTATTATAAGTGAATTTTTGACATTGATATTACTTGAAATGAGAGAAAAAGAATTATTCATTAAATGAATTATTAATGAGAATAAAGAATAAATGAAGTTAGTTTTTAGTTTTCAGGCTTAATTAAATTATAAATTGGAAAATATTTATAACTGTCGATTTTTCAAGATAATTACACGTGAAATTAAGTAAAAATATTGACCTGGGGGTAATAAGGTATTAAAAAATTGATGCCAACAGGTTAACAACAGGAACAGTAGACCATAAATCTTATAATTATCTGAATTCAGTCGCAGCAGCGGCATTATTAAGCAATTCAATAAACTATTGCTATACTCTTAATGTAACAAGTAAGTAGAATGATAGAGTGAACAGTGAGCTAAATACCTACACAAAAATTTTTTCTCAACTCATTCATCTGAACTATGTATATTTAGTGCAGTAATTGAATAGTATTAATAAATTTAAGTACGAGAATGTAAATTTATATTTATTACCGCAATATAATCAAGTCTGTAAGGCTGAATCGTCAAATTAATCGTGACTATTTAATAGATAAGTAGAATGGCCTCGATGATAATGGATACTGATCTGATTAAAAACAAGTTTTATAATAATAATAATAATAATTATTATTATTATTATATTTTTTGTTTAAAGTTCATCAATATCTGAATGTAAAATAACTTATTATATATTTATGATAATTACCTAGCGCCTACAACGACCTGCTGTCTGGCAACATCGAATAATAATTGTGAATATGTAGTAACACCTTCTTCTTGGAATAAACTACTTCTTTCCGCTAAATCTGTAAACAGATAATAAATATATATCATTAAATATATTTAAATATAATAAATACCTTAGATAATATTTATTTATACTTTGATTGTATGAAAAAAATTTTTTTATTAAAATAAATTTACAAATAACACCTTAACACACTTTAAAAACACGTCAGGAAATGAGTAATTTTTTCAATTAATTGAACTTCATAATTCTAAATTATTCATATTTTGAAAAATATTTAATATTGTATGTTAAATTAAAAATTTTTTTTAATTAATTTTATTTATTATCAGATTAAAGTTTTTTTAAGTACACAAAAAAAAAATATTTTCTTGAGCCAAAAAAATTGATTTGTTTTTTAACAAAAATAAATTTTCTTGATTTTTCTAAATTTTACTTTAGCCAAAAGATATTTATTATTTTGTGTATTATTAAAGACTATAAAGTCTCGTTATTAATTAAAGTCTAATCATTTTCAATAAAAAATTTTTTTTTCATAAAAAAATCACTTATGCCCAAAAACATTTTTACCCTATCAGTATTTTATCAATAAAATCTAGACTCTCTTCAATAAAAATCAAAAAAATCTTTACAATAAATTAAAAACTAAAAAATGAATTTATTTATTAATTAATAAAACAAAAACTGGAATAATAGCAAAGGAAGCGGCAGTGTATCGAGTACCTGGAAAAATAGGAGCAAGTAAAAAAGTAACTCGTCAGTCATTAGTTAGTGAATTGAAACGTGGTACGCATGTATAGCTAACCTCTTCTCTTCACTACTGGTTGTTACTTTTTTAACGCAATCTCGAATGTACGACGATATTGCATCCTATCTATGTGCTTCTTATCCCTCATCCTCGGCTCCCATTCGCGGAACCCACGATACCGGGAGAAAAAAAAAATAAAATAAAATCGAAGGTTACTTTACGAGTTAGGTACTACTTCTTTCATGATACCTCGTTATGTTCTCCTCGTTGTATTATACATATATCTCGCTTTTTGTTAGTCATTTTTACGAACATTTGAACGACCATGTCTTATGTGCGCTCTGTACTGTATATTATATACTGGCTTTTTCATTACATCGCCAACTTCTCGGTTTACTGCTTACTGTATACAGATTACAGACACATCCAATTCTATATTCTGCTGTATGTACATATTATTTCCTCAGTATTTATTTTATTATATTAAACAAGAGGAATTCATGTACAGCTCGAGCTTTATTCACTTTATTTTGTTTATTATTTATTATTATTCTTATTAATAAACGCAGCTGATTGATATTGTGCGAAGTAGCAATTTTAGGTGGTAGTAATTTTAAGAAACGGGGAATAGTGGCCCAATGGGTTTGTTTATTACGCGAACGCGACCAAAGGCCAAAGCAGCGATAAACTCGGCCTTTTTTTCCCTCGTAAATACACGTGACATTTTAGTCGTTAAATATATCATAAATCATGAAACTTTAAAAATTTCATTTATTTTTCAGCTTTAAATTGTAAATTTTAGAGAAGATTATTTTGTGGAGAAAATTTACTAAGCAAATTACTTTTAGACAGTTAATACTGAAAAAAAGAAAAATTTTTTTAATCACGCTGATAGAAGGATTTATTTTTTAAGTGTTAAGAGATCATTCTGGTTTGTAATTTAAAAAAAAAAAAAAATTTTTACATTTTTTGAAAGAACATATATCTACCAGTATTGTGTTAAAATTTTTCAATCATTTTGAATATTATTTTATGAAGGTTGAAGGGATTTTTTATGATGCCCGTATCGCTAACTGACTTTAGGTAAGATTTTTGTTTTTTTAATTAAAAAAACTTTATTAAATGCGTTTATCTCAGAACTACGTTTTTTTGGTTAACGTACATGATATCTCCGGAATCACTGACCCGATCTTAATGAAATTTAAACCCTATATTCTGCATAGTAGTATCTATTGCATCAGCTATAACCAAATCAAAATTTTGATTTTAACTATTTTTTTGAGGACTAAAAATTGTGAAAAAAGCCTCATTTTTGAGTTTTTTTTTTAAATTTATCAATAAATATTAATCTGCGCAGCTGATGCAATAACTACCGATATATTGAAGGTAAATAAGTTTTGGTTTTTGTGTTTTAGATGAGCCGATATCACGTTATCATGAACCTCAGCGACATACCAACTTTTGGTGTTCATAAAAAAAAATATAAAAAAAATAAATTTAGATATTTTTTGTGTTATTCATGTGTTGAGCTGAATAAATTTTATAATAATATCTACATTAGTTTCTGTATAAAAAATAATAAATGGCTTTTTTTCAAGCGTTGGAATCATGATTCTGCAGAATGACCCTTTAATATAAAATTTATTTATTATTTTTAAACGAATTGTAAAAATTTTATCACAGACAAATTAAAATAATTCGACCTTTTTCATACTCTCAACAAACTTATAATTATTTTCACTTAACAAAGTTCGTGCATTAGAAACTGATAACAATAATTAATTTTAGCATTAAGATATCATTCAATAAATACCACGATTTTCTCCCCGCAGATACTGCAATTAATAAGTCTTGTATTTTGCAAGAAAATAATGAGAGGTCATTATTATTAATTGCAATCGTTGAGAAAAATTATCGAGATTTAATATATTACAAAAAATACGAGAAATAATAACAAAAAAATGTGAGAATGAATGCATGAATTTAAAAAATTTAGATTAATTGATTTGATTCGATATGATATACATTATTTGACATAATCGATATCACAGATAACGCTATTAACCTATGAGTAATTCAGCCACCGATATACACGATATATATTGAGCGGAGTAAAAAATTAACTAGAATCTTTAGCACGCAATCGAGATAAGTCCCACGTGTAGTAATAAAATCTTAAGATTTTCTTGCGAGTTTTGCTAGCTATGTATATATGGTTCGTGAAACGAAGTATATTATATATTACATGAGAAACGGTATGATGAAATCCTTGACGCTAATTAGTCCCGAAAGGACTCAATACTGATGTCAAAGTACATAAAGTAATGAACGAATATTATTTTTTAAAACTTTCAGAATTATAATCAAACCCTCCTCATTTTTCTTATCTTGTAAACATTCTTTTTTTGCTTATCATTATCGATGAAGCTTGAAAATTCGGCGACTTACATGATCAAAGACATACTTTTTTATCTTCCTGCCTGTCAATATACCAAACAAGTTATGTCATGTAACCACTGAATATAAATTTGATATTTTTTTATATCAAAAATCTTAATCGACAGTGATGCCTTTTAAACAATAATAGTTAATTGAAAAGACTTCAATTTTTTTTCTATATTCAAGTTAATGATTTAAAGCAAAAATTTTCCAAATTATTGGACTAAAAAAAATTTTCTTGATTCAAAAAAAATATTTTCTTGACAATTTCACTCTTGCTTCGAGATATTTATATTTTTTGGACATGGCCATATATGATCCGATACGGCTAATTTTAATATCAGATAATATCAAAAATTGAATATGGACATATGAGACCATATATGGACCTAAAAATGGTGATATATAATGTTATATGGCCATATATGAGTTTATAAACATATCAAAATTATATATGGATATATTAAGTCATTTAAAGACCTTAAATAATTTTTAATATGGTCATATGTGACTTGATAAGGCCAAATATGATGTGATGTTAAAGATTTTCTAATATGGCAATATATGTTCATGTTTGACATTTAAAAAAAAATTTTTTCACGAGTCAAGGTATTCAAATAATTTTTTTTCAATACTGGAGAAAAAAAATGTACTAAGTTCTTCTTTAAAAATTTTTCTTACATTATTCGAGTCGATGATTTAAATGAGAAATTTTCTTAACTACTAATCCACGAACCATATAAACGTTTCAAAACACTTAATTAAAAACTCTTGAAGTCGCATTAAATAACAGATAATTAAATTCACAAAGCTATTATCCGAGCTGTGAGTTTTGTCACGACAAAGGGCTTAATGCAACAGCTTGGACATAGCCACCCATACTTTAAAATATGTATGTGTATAGAATGAACGGAGACCACCAGGGTAGGTCTTAATACGGATAATTGCATTATACAAACTTGATCTTTATATTCCGAGCCCTTTTCGTGTTAATCCAGGCCAAGCCATGTGCCCACGTAGACACCCGGCAAAGTTGACACTAAATTTAAGGCCGAATTTTAAATGTAACAGTATCGTGGAAAAAAAACTCCGAGAGGGAATCAACAGGTTGCATCACACGTTTTTTAGTTCGCTTTCACGTTACACGGATCTCATTATCATTTAATGTTAATACAAAATACGGACATGTGGGTGTACACCTACAATTTGGGTAATTAATTGCTGATTTTTAAGTTGGCTTGTTTTTGTGTCCTTATATAGTATCAGCATGCTAATATAAACATTTGAATTTATGTTTAAATTTTTTCTCGTTGCAATTAAAATTTTCAGATTTATTAAGAAAGTATCATCTGTACAGTGTAGTTATAAAAAGAAAAAATTTATTATAATTCAATGCAACAAAAAATCAGTCGAAGCTTTACGTCAGTTGTAAAATAAAAATATTATAAAACGAAATAAATTTATAATTTTTCATTGTTGTCAAGACAACAAATTGATTTGTTATTGCAACTCGGCTCACTTTGTTAAAATTTCTAATTAGTCAATTACCATAAGTAAACGCATTTGTTGCTATAACATATTTTTCTGTAATTTCGTATTGCACGCCTCATAACGCGATGCGGTATTGCTTTACTCCCGACTCGTCAAGGTCAAGCAACTTTTTGATCTTCAAATACTTCTATCACAATCATATGGCATGATATGAGCAGATGTTCATCGAGAAAACACTTAAATTAAACCATCTTATACTTTTTACAATTCATTTTATGTTGCTATTTTGAAAAAAAAAAATTTTACGTGGACATTTTGATATTCATACGCTGATTTTGTATTCACCAATGATAACTCCCGAACAAATTGATATATCGCGACCGGGCTTTTTTTATTAGTTCTAGACTTCGATGAACCGGTGTCGTATTTCATATCAGCAGCCTAGTTTATGTAATTTTTTTAGAAATAAATTTTTATTGCAACTCACTATGATTCACACGTACTAAATAACTTTTCTTATTTTTCTCACGTGAAAACTATGGCGCCACTTAATCAAGCTAGATTTTTCTAGACTGTGTGCGCATATGACAAGAAAAAATGGGCGCCAACAATTAACAAAAAATTAGAAAATACTCTGTAAGAAATTAGTTACTTATTTTTTTTTTCTTTTAAAAATCAATAATAAAATTTATTTCCAAACTTTTTTGTTTGTTTAACGAAATGACTTTAATTAGTGATTAAGATTGTAGTTGTTGTATCAAGAAAATTTTCTTAATAGTATTTTCTTCTCTCAGTTAACATCTTTGAATAATATTTTTTGAAATTCACTCCACGAAACTATTAATAGTTAAAAAATGCGGAACATAAGCATAAACAGTAACCATAGATTGAAGCCAGAAGCTCCGATGTAATGCATGAATGCATGAGCGTGTATACGTATGTATATTTAATCTGTTAGTACAGTATTACGTTTCATTTCTATCTATTCTGTCTGACTGAGTGGAGTGCAGACATAGACAGATATAGGTATAGCTACAGCTACACAAATACAGTTGATTGTAGTTGGTGTACACAGCACGAGATTAGATGGAACCTCTCAGTTTTCAGCAAGCTGACGAGGCCTATCAAGCTTCTTGGAAGCTCTCTGGATTAGATTGGATACCAATGTTGGTTGCAATGCTGGATACATTCAAATCCATGGAAATATACTCTGTATTCGTCTACTCTCTAGTTGCGCATGTGTAGGATGGACATGGATAGGGATATGGACACAGATATCGCGGTGTTTATGTTTATGCACTCAGAAGGGAAATACATCAGAGCATGTAATGTAGACCGCAACCGGTAAATATCAGCATGCAGAACATACAATACTATCAAGCAACGAACCGTTGCTCGTCGGCTTGGAATAGTTACACTTTCAACAAACAATCTGGTAAGTCTTATCCGATCCCATGTTTAGTTTCAACTCAAAATATCTTTACTTGTCTCTCATTCATATCTCCTCCGATGAGATAACTAAACGCTACACCGTGTTTTGTTATGTATGTAACATAAGTGTCTTCTATATTTTATTCATTTTTTCTACTTTTTTTCCGTGAGAATTTTTTTTTTTAATATACACTCGGAAAAATTATCTCGTCAAAATGACGACAAAATTTGAAAAATCCAAAAGTGCACGCCTCATAATCTCATTTCCTATAATAAAATTAATTAAATTAAAATATAAAAAACAGAAAACTCTGCTATGGCTTAATGGCGCCATAATTTTAAGGTGAGGAAAAAAAATACAATAATAAAATGTATACATCACAAATGTACAAACACACAGTCGTATGTTAGTTTTTCATAAATAATAATTAAACGATAGTGAATTGAACACTCATATTAATTAAGAAAGTCCTTAATGTGCTACTTTAGATAATAAAAAAAACATTATTCCGGTACGATAATTTTTTCTTAACTGTTTTATTGAACTAACAAAAATTATTTTCATTGTTGATATTCGTCAAAAAAATTAATAAATTAAATGGTTCATCTGAATAAATTTTTAAACCAAGAAATTGTTGGCTGAAAAATATTTTTTTTCTTTCAATGTATGCATGATTCTTGAAATTTAATAAAAAATGATCCAATTTTCATGTTTACAGAAGTTTTAATAGTTTTGTTGAAAAAAACTCGGATAAAAAAGGATGAAAAGTAAAATGAATGAATGAATAAGAGGTAAATATTCACGTAATGACGTTTACACACGTAAGCTGGATAACAACAGTCGGATGAGTGAGTAACAAAATATGGCGCTAGCATCAGGTTACAAACACGCGAAAAATTTTCACATACAAACTTAAAAATAAATAAAAGCCGTTTGTCAGGATTATTGATTACTTGCTTTACACAGTGGGTTAAACTATCGGATTTAGAGATGTTAAGCCGATTTTGATAAAGTGACATATGTACAAAAAAAAAAAAAGAGTATGAAGTATAATAAATGTTGATTAACTCAAAAATAGTTTTGAATCATCTATTGTACATTTATTTTCAATCTCTCGCCTTTCTGTCGAACATGAATGTAATAAAAGAATTCAATTATTATATATATGTAAATACATATGTGAATGAATACAGTTGCAAGTTGGATAGAACGTCCTTTCAATCGTCCTTGCATAATATTCCAAGGATATATTCCTTACATTTTATATTTATCATGATTCATCATCTTGCCATTTTTTTAATTAAAAAACTTAATACTTATGATTGAATTTCTATGATAATGAATAATCAGATGCCCTTTTCGATAGATATCTATCAATAACATATAATGTAATTATTAACGTACTGAAAAAAAAAAAAAAATAAATTATTGATTCAAGGAAAATATTTTTTTTAAATTTACATTATTTTTGAGATATTCAATTCAAATTAATGCAAGAAATTCTTAATATGTCCAAATATGATTAGATAAGCTCATTCAATGGTCATATATGTCCACATATCATTTTTCGACTCAAGTTAGTGCTAAAAATTTCCAATAGATGGCGCATGATCGCTGAATTGTCTCCCTGCAGGAGAGTTAAGTTTCAGAAACTATATTATAGAATAAAAATAATTTTTTTTTCTTTTAAACATTATATCTGACAATTTGTATTTAATTAAACATTTTAATTGACGTATGCATTTCTAGAAAAAATTGAAAAATAAAACAAGTTTTAAAACGCCAAATTCTTGAATCAAGCCAACCAGTTCCCTTCAAAATAATTCCCTTCGTTCAAGAATATTTCTTTTAAATCAACTAATATTCTTCCATTACATCAAAAAAATTTCTTCTGCAAGTCTCAAAATATTTTTCTTTTCTTCTAAAAAAAAAAAAAAAAAAATTCACTGCGAATAAAATAATAATAAAAAATGAAGAACTAAAATAAAAATAAAAAAGCCAGGTAATTTGTATCAAGTTGAGTAAGGCAAAAGCTAATTGGTGTAAGAGTCGTCGTCCTGACGTTAAATTCAAGGGGCCAGATAGGAGCATATGTAGCATGCAGTGTGTTATAACCCAACAGAAGAGAAGATATAAGATATAGGAGTAAGAGCGATAAACCATGACCAGAGCTCTTATACACATTATATTAACGTCCCGAGGCAGATACTGAGAGCGGACGATGAATCGAGCGAGCAATCAGGCTCTCCTCTCTCATCTGGCTCTCCTATCTCCAGAAAGTCTCCAAGAGACTCATACTCGCCGCTGCCGGTGAGAAACTTCGATTTATGCCTTATTCGCAAGGACGTCTGTTTATCCTACGCTACTTCTGGCTTACTTTCCGTAAGTCCTCACTTCACATCATGGACACTCACTCACACGCACAAATATAAGTAGTATAGTGTATGCCCAAGTCCATCCTACATACAACAACGATCTGGGCTTCTCATCTGGTTCTTCCCCGGGCGTTTTCACATCTCTTCCTTTTATATCTTTACCTTCTTCTGATCTTCCTCCATCCACTATCCACTCTCCACTCTCCAGTCGTGGACTTATTCTTCAGGTTGTATGCACGCAACCGACTCCCTTATATGCTCGAGATACTCGACCTTTTTTAGCAGTCTTTTATTTTTGTTTTTTTCTGGTGCCGCTGCCGCTGCTGCTGCTGCTGTCTTTCTTGGTCTTGCCTTTGGTGAAGAAACGAATGAACGATTCCACAAAGGTAGTCGGTGCATATAAGTATGCGTCGGATACGGCTCCAGTTAGCATAACCTGATCTTCACCAGACCCTCTGGCCACCACTTTTTACTTTTTTATTTGTCGTTAGTTTACTTTTTTGATACTCATGCTTGCACTTCTGTCTATGCCTCGATATCGTAGACCGGAGATTGACGAGTTGCTGTGTTGGATATTATATTTATACATAGTAGTCTTCATAGCTCATACATTTACGCCCTGTTCCGGTTTTTACTTTTATCTGACCATGACAAAATTTTTCTTGCTCAATTGATTCGATAGAAATAATTCTGCAAACTTGAAATTCAAATTATCGGTAAAATATTAAAACTATTATAACAATACTTTTTTGTAGCTATTATGAAATTAAATTAAAAAAAAAAAAATTCTTATCATTTTTATCGTATCTCACGTCCTTTAGCCAAACTGTTGATTCAAAGTTAAAAAACGAAACATTGATGTTGAAAATTTATCCTTTAAAGTTAAATCCTTTCATAAAAAATGTTTTGAAAGTGTTGAGAGAGAAAAAAATAAAAAAGTGTAAGTATGAGTATAAAATGTATGGTTATGATTTTTTTATGATGGCAATATGTCTAAGAAGTTATAACAGATGATAGGAAGAGGAAGAGAGGAGTATAAGTAGTATATAGAAGAAGACTCTGATCTAAGAGTTGTGCCCGAGGTCAAAGAGGATTATCCCTTTGAATCACCGTGACAGGTTTAGAGATCGTTAAGATTACTTATTTTATACTTTTTCGCTCATAAGCTTGTATTTCAACCGCGGGATTATTCTGTATTAAAAGATGAATAATTATGTCAGTTTTTGTGAGGCCTCATTTTAAATTAAGGCTTTTTATGTTATTGAATTTTAATTATTATTTCCTTTTTTTTTTTCTTCAAGGCAGTAAGCTTGAAAAATTGATGCTTTAAGTGATAAATTTGTTCTAGGATTCAATAAAAAATTCCTGACATTCCAAGTTGAGTTTGTCACATGTCACCTGGGATAAAAGTGTCAAAAAATTTATCCTTGCAAATAAAAAATTATCAACGTTTATAGAAGTCCTTAAGAACAATATTAAAAGTAAATACTGATGTAAAGTTAAAAAATTTTCAACTCAAGGCTTGCGATTGACAGCTAGTGAAAAGTAAATTAAAGAAAAAAAAAATATATATACATATATATATATAATATAAATCAAATAAATTTATTGCGCAATCTATCATCCGAATCGACAAAAAGGTAATTCGATTTCTGGGAATCGAATCAAACGTGACTGTATTGAGTAAATCTAAAAAGCGCCACCATAGAAGCTGAGGTAGACAGAAAACTAAAGAATCGTGTAAGCGATGGAATAAGAGAATAAAAAGGATCGGAAGCTGAGGTTCGTTTTTTAAAAAACTTCTAAATAAAATTCACTGCGTCTGGACACTGGGAACTAAGAAGACTGAGAACTGCTAAGTGAAGAAGTTACTGATGTTCTATAGAATAGCAGTAGTGCATGGCTAGTTTAAATGAAATGAATAAGCGGAACGGAGACAGAAACAGAGATGGAGAAGAAGACAAAGTAAAGATCTACACGTACAGCCTAAGAAATCGGTACGTGGAGTAACGCAGTCCCATTGATCACGACGCCATTCTATCCCCGATCGGCGAGTGGAGCAAAGCCGTTTATCTTTAACACGCGAACTGCACACTAAACATTTGATTTAGTTCTCTACAGTTCTGTTTTATTTTTGTTGTATTGTTGCAGGCCGCGAATTGCAGAATCGAGGAACAGAACTAAGGACTAACGACAGGGGATAAGATGATTTTCGGAGCTTAAGATAGCTTTGTAACTAATCTCTGATCATTGTCGTGAGGGTCTTAATGGAGGGACAATTGTCATAGTTCTTAGTTGTTGGAGTGACATAATGGTAATGGTAATTTTGGGTTCAACCTGGGGTTTGAATTTAAGATGCTGCCGAGATACTATCAAGGCAATTTAGTCTATCGGCGCTTTGCTTTAGTTATTGGACTTTGGATTAACTTTTGTACCTTAGGTGATAAATATTGTAGAAAAATTTGTGTTTTGATTGTGCATATTTTACTTTACTCTATGAATTAGATTACAATATTTTTAATAAATTTTCAAAAATTATGGAATTGATATTATTTTTCTGAAATTTTAAGTGACATTTTTAATTTTCTTTAATTTTATAATTTATAGACCAAAGTAGAACTAAAAGTTCCCAACAGATGGCGCATTGTCACTGAATCTTTTCATTATTACAGAGTTTATTTTGAGTTCTTAAGTTCTAAAATGAATTCATTTTTAATGTTAGAAAGAGCTTGTTTAACAATAGTTTTGATTTCAATCAATTACCAACCAAATTTTAAATAATTAAAACATATCATTTTAAGTTTCCATGTCTAGGAATAAAATTAAAAAATCATAATTGATAATTTCTTTTATTCTCTTACATTGCCTGGTATGATTATGTTAGAAAATTTTTTCATATAATTTAAATATCCATTAAAACTTATGAATAATCATAAAATTAGTTCCTTTTTTTTGAACTTTCAGAACACATTTTTTTTTAATTTTCCTCAAAAGTTTTTTTCCAGTAGATGGCGCACAGTTGCTCACCTTTGAAGAACAAAACTTCTTTAAACATTTAGTATAAGCTATATTATTAATGAATAATATTAATTAAATCCAGCCCTTTCAAACAAAAATATTGATTTCCAAAAAACAACACTTCCAACAGGTACTTAACATCCTCATTTAATTAAAAAAAATTTATTAACCTCTCGAAACTAATTACCTAAAGACGTCAGCTTAACACTAAATTTTCGTCTCATTAATTACCTCAGAAAAAAAATTAAAAAAAAAGAATTTAGCTGAGAAATCGCGTGATGCCTAAGTCATTAGTTCAGCAACCTCTCAAGCGGTGAATTTCTCCCACCGAAACCCAAATAATTTATTTTAACATTGAACCATTTAATTCAGTCATATGAATTTATTTTATTTTAGACTCAAGCCCTTTCTTTTTTTTTATTTATTATTATTATTATTATTATTGTTAATACTACAGCCAGCTTACCCATCACTGCACAACAGTGAGTTGTGGATAGCGCAGTGCGTGACGCTAATGATCGTCTTCAAGATCACGCGCCTCTTTGCATTCACCAGGATTCTTAATTTTATTTTCATCATTCTCATTATTATTATCGTCATCATCACTGCCATCAGCTTCATCTCATGATCATCATCATTATCATTATGTTATTTTTCGCCTCACTATCTTACCCCGCTAGTACACTAAACACGAGCTTTTCCTCCTGAGATTAAAGTCACAAGCTTCTTTTATCCTGTTTAAAGTCTACAGGTGTCAATAGACACTCTTACTCATGCTCAAGATATTTTTTTTTTCGTAATACGGCTTTCAGGTTCGATCACCTCGACAGGAAATTATTTTTTTTAATTTTAGAAAATTTTTCTTTACCTTTTTTCATGTATTTCGCAATATATCATCTCACATATTATCTCAAAAGATGTATGTAGTTATCCTTGATCTCTCTGTCTTTCTTTCTCTCTCTTTCTTTTTTTTTTTTAGTATCAACATCGTGAGCGTCTTAAGGCGCGACAAATCTGCTGGCGAGCATTCGTCTCGGTACTTGGCGAGCAAAAAAAAAAATGCATCTCAATCACAGTGTCTTTTATTAACATTTATGTTTACTTGTTACTCATTGCGCATTGGCTTAGAATTTTTAAATTATTAATTAAGAATTTTTTTTTTAAAGAAATTATTATTTAAAAATTGAACTCCAAAAAAAAATGTATAATTTTGATTTCAAATTAATTAAAATTGAAAACTTGATTTAGAAACTTAAAAATTAAAAAAAAAAAATTTTTTTAATTTTTGGTAATAAAATCAAGAAATTTTACACAAAAATATTTTATCCAATTATTTTTTTCCATAAAAAATTGTCATAATTTTCTTTAAAGAATTTTTCAAATTTTTTCATGCACGCAAAGAAATTTTATTAAAAAATTACTAATTTGAGCTTAAATTAAAGTAAATTTCTTCTTGCGTATCATTCTTCTTTGTACTAGATTTGTAAAAAAATTTTTCCAACTTCAACACGACAATTCTTAAAAAAAATTTCCCTTTTTCAGGTAACCCATCTCATAAATACACACACATACCCACATACCTTAAGCAAAGAACAAAAAACAATTATAGTTTTTCGATGTTTGCTTTTACTTAGGAATCGTAGGTCTTCGACCTGTCCAACATACGGTCACCCACTTCTTGCAATACTTATAAATATATATATATATATTATTCAGTACCTGGATGTTGGTCGGTTCGCTCCAGTACCACAACATATATAACAGCTAACATGATCGAAATAAAATAATGCCTCATACTCACGTACTCGATCGCGATCGTTTCGTTTCGTTTTGTACCGACATGCAATGTCCCCCGTTCTTTACACTCGTGAAACACAATCTCGTGATTGAGATTATTTTTTTTCTTAAGCTAAAAAAATTATCTAAAATTTTCGTTACTTTTCCATTAAAAAAAAAAAAAATTGGCATTCTGAGGCATGCAAAAATAAAAGTTTAATTTTGATCCAAACAATAATTTAATAATCGGGAGTCAAATTGATTTATCGTCGCGTAATTTATCAAAAGTCACTGACAAATTAGTGAAAGCTTGCAATGAGTTCGCGTTTTATTGTAAGAGCGCGTGTTAATTTGCTGAGTGAATACTCTTCTGCCATACATGGATAGTCAGTCAGTAAGGGCAGGAAAGAACAAAAAAAGAGGAACAAATAAAGGTTATAACTCCGTGACCCCTCGGGATTATTTTTATTATTATTTGTATTCTTATAAAAGCTGACATGATAATTGGATCCGTTAATTACTGAGATTCGGAGGATCTTCTTGGTATTCTGACCCAAGGAAGGATCAGGAGCTCAAGGAAGAGAGGAGGAGCCGGGTATAACTCGAAAAACTATTTACGATAACTGAACTGGTCCCAAAAAAAAAAAAAAAAAATAGAAACTTGACATATCTGTTTAATTTCGCACGACGCGATAATTGTCGGGGTTAAAAAACTTTAATTACTAGATTCTCTGAATCTTTGGAATAATGTGTTGTCTCTGAAGAATAGAGGTTCTGTCATCATCGCAGAAAAATTATTTTTACATAAAAAAATAAACTACAGTATATAATTGTAACTACATGTACTCTCTAATATTTTTAAACAAAAATTTTTATGAATAAAAAAATATATTTAACTTTATAATCAGGATTTGATATGATTGTTGTAAAAATTGATTAGTTAATATAATAATTTAAAAAATATTTTGAAACGAGACTGCAATTTTAAAGAAAAATATTTACTTGAATCAAGTTATTTCTTTTTCTGTGTAAGAATATGTTAAATGTTATTTTATTGTAAAGAAATAAAACTATAACGAAGAAATAAGTGTAATAAAGAGAAAATGAAACTTAACTTGGCAATGGTGCGCTTTCTTCTGAGTCTTAAAAAAATTAAGCCCATTATTTAAACGCACGGGAATTGTTTCTTCATTTACTGTCTGGCGCCTTAAGGATTCTCAGAGACGTACATAAGACCGGATTCAGATAATTGGATCAGATAATTATTATGTCGTTGTTTTATCAACAAATAGCTACCATTTAACTTATTTTTATTGCCAGTAATTTACTTTAACATAAATATAATAATAAATATTTATGGCATTTTAATAACTTTTTTTTTCTTTTTTTTATTGAGAGCAGTGATTACTTTGGTAATTATTGTTTTTAGTGCTACTGGGCAGAGGCGAGTTAATTAAAATTGTGAAAACTGCGCTTTGGCTTAATTGAAAAGTATCGATTGTAATTTTTATGAATAGGAGAAAGTGTGTCAATTTTTAAATTTTGACATTTTGGATTAAGACGTGACCATATATGATTTATTGTGTAAAATTTCAAATTTTATTTATCAGATTGTCAGCCTACGCTAATATAATATTTTAAATATTATTTAAAAATGTTTGTAATATTTATTGATGTTTTGATTTTGATTTGAATAAGTCGCCTTGAAATTGAATGCTTGTCAACAGTAGAAACGCAATCAGTCAATAAGGTATTTCGAAGTGAAATAACTCTAGCTGCGTAATATAATATAATGATATTATTAATACGTATGATATTACGAAATTGGTGATCATCGAGCTTGTAAGCTCGTATGTCAATGGAATAAGCCCTGTATAATTCGATATTAATTGACCCAATTCCTTTGGCAGCGGCTTAATATCAGTCGATCCTAAGACCCTAGTCAAGTTATAATTGGAGTCATTATTATTCATTAGTGATTAAGAAGTAATTGGTTCAACTGGTTGATTTTTGAGCTAACTTGAGAGATTAATCTAAAAAGAAATATCAAAAATTGATTTACTTGTTCAGGTGAAAAAATTGATTCAAAAAAAAAAATTTTTTAAACTTTTAAATTGAGCAGAAAAATTCTTGAAATAAGAAATTTGTTTTGGAAAAATGCCTTTAAAAATTTCTAAAAATTAATTTTTTTTTGTATTTAGAATTTCTAATTAAGACAATACTGACAAGAGAAAAAATGAAAATTATCAAATATTTAGGGAATTATTGCACATATTCCAGAGCGTCGAGGCTCCATTTTTTTATCATACAGAAACTTTAAACTTGATTTTATCGAAAGTTTATTTTAAGAAACTTCTCAAGCTGTAACTTTAAAAGCAATTGATCAATTTGGCTGAAATTTTGTTCTACTTTTCTCAATACAATTATCGAAAGGATCTATCTAAAGTTTTGAAGATTTCGTGTAAATAAAAAATCGTTTTTGTACTCTTAAAAGCTTAAATATAATTATGTTAAAATTAAAAAATCATATGATTATTTTATTACCTCAATAAAATTAATTTTTCTATGTGTAAAATAAATTTTTTCCGAGATTAAAAAAGTGGCAATAAAAAACTTACATTTTTTATGGTTTGTTATTTTTATTCCCTCCGTAATAAAGTGATCAAATAACTTGTTATTGTTACTGCTCGTGCTACCATTAAACTGTTCTTTATTAACGCTCAAAAGAAACAACAAAAATTATACGAGGGTGCCTCAAAGAAGTGCTTCTATTTTTTTTTAAACCGAGTAAAGTGAACGTTGAAAACAAAAAGGTACTGTAATATAAGAAACATCTCAATAACTCTTGTTCGTTAATCCTAGTTTAGTTATAAATGTGTACATTTTTAACAAAATAAACTTTAAGTTATGTTGTGCTATAAGTTATAATAAAAAAAATTTTTAACGCTGTAAGGGACTTAAACTTATCACAAGTCTCCAATAGAAGTGATATTACACACACACATGTATACAATATATATACTTACATATGAGTGGATGACGTAGTCTGAGAAAACAAGACGCGAGTGTCCATTTCTGAATGGAGAACATAAAGGGTTGATTTGATGGCGATTTTATAGCGCAGACTGGCCGGTTTAATATTATACGGCAGTCGTGAGACGAAAGTCAAATAAGTCCCTTGAATATTTTATTTTTATTATTATACTATTTTATTTTATTTTATTTTTTTTTTTTTGACAAAAGTAGACAGACTATAAAAATAAATCCTTGAAGTCACTTTGCCCATACTAAATTTCATTACCTTTTGATTTACACTTTAAAATAAATAAAAAGAACAATGCTCTGAAAAAAAAAAAAAATTTTAAAGAAATTATTCTCACTAACAACTCTGTTAGTTGCGTACAAAACACACAACAGACCGTCCATTAATCTTATATTGCGATTACAGTATTATATAGCATGATTTTCTGAGAAAAGCATCTTTACTTCCGGCACGCGAAAACTTGTGTGCGTATAGATGTTTTTTTTTGTTGGTAAATTGTTAAGTTCTTTTGATGTGAAACGCATTAATGGGTTATTTAAATTATTGTATATATTCTATTTACATTTAAGAGTGAGGTGCTTTTTGCAGATTGTTGGCGAGAACCAGAAAAATATAATATTAATGAAATTGATGATATTCTTGATCTGTCTTTAATGTTTGCATTTATACGCACGCGAATATTCACTCATAGGTTGTTATTAATTTTTTTTATGACATTGATGTCCCTTGCCGGAGGGACAAGCGTTGTCTTGACGTCATTACAATTATTTTTATCGTAAATTGCGTACAATTATTCGTTAAGAAAGGATGATTAAGCGCCGGTCAGTTATTCAGTGATTGATGATTGCGTTTATCAGAGAAATAATGAATTTTTTTATTTTTATTTTTATAGTCATAAGTTATGATAACACAACATAGGTTATAATAAGTTGTTAAATTAATATGTTATATCAACAGAATAGTTTAGCTGAACTAACAAATTGGTTTGTTTAACAAAAAAAATTTATTTTATTATGCCAACAAATTTATTTTTTTATAAATTTATTTTTTTTTATTTATTTATTATTTTCCGACAAAATGATTGTTATTAAGATAACCGATTGATTTAGCGATTGTTTCGGTAAAATTTATTATAATTTTCTGTAAGGACTTCTCTTAAATTCGATCAATATTGTTTGAAATTTTTCGACGTTTACTCTTTTGAATCGAATCAGTGAAATTCAACCATTGATTCAACCAGTGCCCATTACGGGCATGCGCGTAAATATTTCGTTCACTGATTCATTTTAAAAGAGTATATAAACCAAAATTCACAAAAAAAAGAGTAATTATTTTAAGATAAATTTTTTATTTAATAAAATATTCATGCTTTCATAAAAATTGTCAGTATTATTGTCACAAGTGTGATGAAAATCAAATGACAAAATGACCTAAAATATTTTCATTTATAAATTCTTCACATTTAAAACAATTTACTTACAATATTGGAGAACTAATCATTATTTTCCCTTGTAATTGATAATTAATAATTCTTTTGATATCATTTATTTTTAGTTAAAAAATTTTTTCTAGATTTATCACATGAGTCATCGTGACTTGTGTGTCATAAGTCATAAGTAATAAAAAAAATGAATATTTTTTGACATAAAAATAAAATAATTCAAAAACTTGAAACATTATTTTGTCGAAGCCATTAAAGATTTACAGCATTTTGTCGCAACATATATATATATATATATATATATATTTTTATACATCGATGTATAAGAGAGTATAGCTCACAGATTATATTGGATTGTACTGGATGAGAAAATAAGAATGAACCTCGCGTGGGCAAATTGACGGCACGCGCCTCTCACGTTCTGATTGGGTGGCTCAAAGTTCTTCTGACGATTCCACCACGTAATGTAACGTTCACTTCTCACATTTATTTTATATATATATGTAAAATATACACACTTGTACTACAAATTTATTTGTAGATGTACGTGTATAAATATGGAATATAAACTTCTTTATTCGCTTTTCTTAAGTATGTATAAGTATAAGTGCTTATATTGTATTATATTATGTTGCTATTTCTTGCGCGGTGCAATACAACTTGTACGTTTTATTTAACTACTACTTTATTTTGTTTTATTATTCCTAACTTTATTAACGGCTTTACGGATTTATTTATTCAGTTGTACTTAATTTTATCTCACAGGGAAATTGCCTATAAAAGTTTACTAAAAACAAACAATGTTAGTCTTAATTGGAGCTGGAGGCTAGTTGTTTTACCCAAATCAATTTTATAAGCGTAATAATGTATTAATTATATTTTATGCCTAGAAATTAACATTTTAATTATTTCCAGCTCTTGGAGATAAAATGTTCAGAAGAAGAATATTTCGTCATAAAAAATAGAAGAAATTTAAATAAATATATATGTTAAAATTAATTATTTGATTCTAGATTTTAATTTATTGTTTCTTCGCCTGATAATTGTCAGAGTTGCCGGTTGTTAGTCGGTCATGCGGACACTTTATAGAATCGTTAGTTAATGAAAAATTATGTCTTTTGATTTCTAGTTTTTGAACCAACTTTGAATATATGTAATTTCTAAAATAGTAAAAATTTTAAAACCCGCTGACCTTTGTTCAGAAGAAGAGACATGATCCTATAACTTTTCTGTCTAAGTTCAATAATCATAGAATAATAATAAAAAAATTCATTATGAATAATAAAGTTCAATTTCAAATTTTTGAGCTTAATTAAAAATACTTAAAATAACTTCTAAAATAATCAAAATTTTAAAACCAAAAAAATTTTATTTTACAGACGGGACTTCCAACTTTTGTCGGAAACTTTTTTTCCTAATCCCAATAATCGTCGCTGTAAAAATAAAAGTTTAACTAACAAGCTTATCAAAATTAACTAAGTTAAAATACTTACATGTCAGTAACTGATATTACTCCAGAATTTATATCCGTCTTACGACAAAACAATTTCTCAAGCATCAAGCCAGGATAAAACACTGGCTTTATATTTACAATAACTAACATAACATATCTTAACAGAAGAATTAATAATATAGAAGCGGAATCGAGATATCTAGATTCCACTAAAGTTACCTTTAGTGTTTAACATAACAAAAAAATGTATAATATATTTATTATTTATTATTTATTATTTATACAGTATTATAATATAATAAATAATAAACATACGGGAAAAAAGACTTATGGGTTTAACCTTCTGGTTAGTAAGCGTTAAGAATTGCGACTGCGTGGGCTACATGTGGAAGTGTTTAAGTACGCCTAGATGAGGCCTCACAGCATGCCTCCAAATGAATTCAATTCAATAATACATATATACATTTCTATATATGCTGGTCTACTATATATAAACTACACGAAATACCTGGCTACAGTATAAGTGTATAGTATGTACGAACGTTTAGACGGACATGTGTTATGTATTTAAGAGCAACATATGTACTTAAGGAAAAAATGAGAAATGCATGTGTGGATTTTATTTGCTAAGATCGTTCTGGACATTGCATGCAATCCTCAGACTCATTCTCTTACAATCTATGTATGTACATTTATACATGCATATGTATATGCAGCTGAAGAGTTTAACAAGAAGCAGACGAAGAGGCTGATGGCGAATAGAATAAGATAAAGAAGATGGCATGTAGTGGATGGAATAAGAAAGAGTATGGTAGCAGATTAGATACAGCGTTCAACATTCAGCATTCAGCATATAACACTGAAAAAAGGGAGACGGAAAAGGAGTATACTATAGAGAGTAAGAGTGGAGTCGAGTGGTAAAAGAAGACTCTCCAGAAAATATGCTGGTGATTTACAGCTGTACACTGAGATTTACTACTCTGTCAGCAGTAACTGTTTAAGAGTCTAAGTAGAGGTGCGTATGTTTGTACACACGTTTTACGTACAGTACCTTCATCAGTTAACTATTTTAGCCACTCCCTTTTTATTTATTTTATAGACACAAGGCTTGAGATATATTCTATAGACATTAGGGTGGCTTATCCACAAGGCTGGTGATAAATTGATTTTTTGAGATTCAGAAGCAAAAAAGCTTGGGGATATGTTTGCAAGGGATGATAAGAATTATTGTGATTATACACTATAAAATTAAAAATATCATTAAATTTAATAAAATTAAATTTAAAAAAGAATTTGACATTTAGAAAAGTGAAAAAATTAAAAGTACTTTTTTTTCAAAAATGTATTTTTGATTTGTATCAAATATACAATTGTATTTTGTGATTAAAAATGTTGATAATTCATTAAAGTTTTATTATTCATAATTTGTAATTCTCGGCTGTCATATAGTGACTGTAAATTTTTATTCATATTCATCATTATTATTTTTTTTTTTTCAACTTCTTTGGTGATGAAATTCAGGAATTAAAAATTACATTTTATCGTAAAACATCTTTATAAGTTTTATTACGTATTACTTCAATGAGTATTGATAGATGTCAATTCTCAAATGTGAACTATTATATCTAATACGTAGGACAAGGATAAATTTATGAGGAAATTATTGAAAATAACTAAAAGTTCAATTTGTTTTACGTAATGCATTTAACCTAAAAATTATTTCAAAAGACTTCAAGAGATGAAAAGGAATATTTGTTAAAAAATGAAAAATATTCAAGCTAGTATTTACTATAAAAAAATCTAAAAAGGATTTAAAAAAAAAAAAGAATAATTTTTCAGAGAAATTAAAAAAAAAGACGAATTAAAATGCAAATAGTTAATCAGAGAAAGTAGGCATCAAATGATAGTAACTAAAATCTGAAAAACTTTCTACAAAATAATAGGATTTATTTGTATTGTAGACTTGCATACTAATATCTCGATAGCGATTACTTCTTAACGATGGGTGCCTTTTAAAGGATATCTGCTGTGAGTCATTCCTATCTGCATACTGCATATTTATACTCGTATTTATAGGAGAACATACAGCATATGGATATTTCTCAATCTGTACTTATGTATATCTATATAGTTATAAAGATTTTTCATCCTCATAATATTTATCAGCGAATAACAAACGGATACTCTCTCTCTGTTAGCTGCCGCGTGACGTTGTTACAGTCGATACCGATCATCGATGACCAGAGTACACTTGAGGTCACGTCTATTGTACCAGAATACCGTTCTAAATCGATGTTATTAAAAGCTGTCGAGCTATATACACACACACACACACACACACACACTAATCCGATCATTTGATATAATACCGTCCATTATCATCATCGTCATCATCATTTATATATTGTTATTACTATTATTATAATTATTATTTCTAACTAAATAATGTAATTCTTATAAAAATTTTAATCTTAATTTCACAAATTTTTTAATTTGACATTTGTGAAAATAATACTCATTTAATTACATATGATTGTTATTATTTTCTCAATTAAATTTCTATATATAATTAGTAATACAATATATAATGCAACGCTTAGTTCTGTCATGTTTATATAATTCGCTTTAGTTGTTTCTTTGTAATTATGTCTAAACTATAAACACTTTACTAGTTTCTTTTTTTTTTTTAATGTTATTCTTGACGTACGTTTACTCGAGCTAATTTTAGGGTGTTGTATATAATTACTTGTTTGTACATTCGCACAAATTGACTGAAAGTCTAAAATTTACGATGCAATGGAAGAAAATTTACTAGAGAGTTTACGATACATAAACTTTTTTTTCTATTTCTTTTACACGTAGTAAATAAGCCGCTGAAATTTCGATCCATTGTGGACCCGTAAGTCGTAAAAGTGATGATTGGTATTTTGAATTAATGTTTACAGTGTTGATTCTAGACAGAAATTTTACTGATTTTTTTCATAGTTATTAGCTAATATATTAGTTGTTTTTTCAGGTTTATTTTACACTGGGAAAAAAAAATAAATTTTTTTTTATATAAAAAATTATTTTGGTTCAAGTAAATTTTACTTTATTCATATTAAAGAAATTCTTTAAAATACTTTCTTTTATAAACTTCTTTCTTTTTTAATAAAGTCAATATTTCTATCAGTGTATGAATTTCATTGGGAAATAGTGAGTGCAAAATAAATGTTAACTTATTTAGATAAACTAAACTAAAGTAGGACAAAAGACAGTTGTCGAACGCTTCCTTAAACGATAACATGTGTACAGATATGAGATTCAGTAGCGAATGCTGATGCTGAGTTCGTTGATGTTGATGCAGACTGCACGCATTGTGCATATGTAATCGACAACATATATGAAGGCCTACTGTTTTATATTATGTTATACAGTAATCGCTGTTTTAGAACGAAAATAATGTATGGAATATTCATGAATTGATAGGTAATGTTATGAGATGAAGGATCCAGTTTTTAAAAAATATTTTGTGTTTTGTTAAAGATAATGAGAAACATCCATTTTTTGAGCGTTTTATTGTGAAACTAAAATAATAATTTTCTTACTATTTAGACCGACCTAATTTGGTATTATCTCGAGTATCAGTAGGGTCAAACTAGCATTTCAGTATTTCCATAATGTTTCTTAATGCATTAAGCTATCAACTATCAGCGCAATTAATTACACGACATAATTCCAATAAATCATAATCATTGAGAAATAGAAAGAATGTAGGGTAAAAAATCTAAACAAAATATTCATATAATCTCAAGCTTTCTCCAGATCGTTGAATACTTTGAATCGATGTGAATTTATAAATCACAAAACGTATAAAATCATAAATTGCAGATGAGCGAAATGACTGATACAAAAAAAAAGTAAAGTAGGAAAAAAACAAGCCTGTAACAGAAGAGCGAATAAAGTAGGTAGAGACATTACCCACCCCGCGGTCTCCAGTCAAGATCACCAGGGGGCTTCTTCCATAATCCGTGTAGTATAATAATAAATACAACAAAAATGAATCCCATAATGGATAATGGAATACGGTGTAATGCGCGAATAATATAAATGAGAGTGGAATCAGGTCACCTGTAAAACGGTAAATATACGAGTTCATTAACGCACCATGGCTTTTCCAAGTCCAAGGTATGCCTTTAAACGTCATCCGGCTCCCGGCTCGCTCCATTTATATTAAACACTAAACATTGCACATTAAACGCACCTATCATGTAGTATAGTTTCTTACACACTTTAATATAAATAATTCCCCAATAAATACATAATAATACACGTTAAATGTGTATGATTCGTTTTTTAGGCGGACGATTAGATCGTAAATCGCGGATAAACTGCCGAATGATGAGAAAATTCTAGTGCAATCAAGAATTTTCATGATTCCCTACCCTACATGGGAGTGGTCGCGTATTTATATAGTGGCCTTTCTATATAAATATATAATAGAGTTTCTTCAGTACTTCTATACTAAGTATTGCTTGCTTCGAGAAGTAGAACGCTCAAAGAACTAATGTAATATAAGGAGGAAGAGGAAAACGATTATTGAGGTGAAGGTGATACTTTTCAGTAAGATTGAGAAGGAGGAGGACACTTTGTATCATATATAATAGTACGCTACTACACATGAAGTTTTTCAGTTAATTTAACGTAAATTACTTGTCTTGCTGGGTTTAGTCTAATTTTTTTGAAAAGTTTTAATAAGAGTGATTAGAAATTAATTAAAATTATGAAAAATATATAATTTTAATCTGAGGCAATGTAACGAGGTCAATTATTTCTATAAAATATGTGAATCGGGAAGTTTAATTTGATGATTTGAGAAAAATTAAATATATGCATGATCATTAATTAAACTTGATCACATAAATCTTTGTGATTTAATGATCGGGCATGATTATATCTGATCAAATGGTCAGATATGGTTATACATTATAATTGGTCATACATGATGACGTGGGCATCTATGATCGTATGGTCAGAGATGATCATCTGTGAGTATTTGGTCATTCATGGTTATTGATGATATCGTCAGACATAATTGATCATAAATGATGATATGAACGTCTATGATCAAATGATCAGGTATACTAATTTGTGATCATATATGGTTAAACATGGTTTGAGATTATAAATTGATCTTAAATGATCATTGATCACATGAACATCTATAATTAAATGATCAAACAACCATATGTGACCATATGGCCAGGCAGGATCATAAGACCATATAAGATCTAAAAAATTTTTTAATATATTTTCTAAAGAAATTAACGATTGTAATCATAATCATAATTAGATTCAATTTAAATACTAATGCACTGATAATTTATCTATCAAAAAGTGCGCTTATTAATTAAATCACTTATGTACTTTTAATATATTAAAAACAACAAGTATAATGATGACAAACATAAAATTTTATAAATATTAAAATTGATCAAATTTCTAAACCAAAGTTGAGTATCGACGACAATCTGTCTATTCATGCGTAAACACCGATGGCTTCCTTCACTTTTTCTCCTTTTTTATTTTAATTCTTAATATTGAATTCCAAGAACCTTCTTTCTTAGCTCGAACCACGTCCAAATATGATTGATGGAACAGAAAACAGTTCTGATCCAATTATAAAACCTACTTTGAATATTGAATAACTTTTAAACAACTTCTTAGAGTTAGTTTACCTTCGTAGGAAATGTGTCGAAAGTCCCCGGTGGCTGTTGTTAGGATCGAGGTGTGGAGAACCAAGAGGAGCTGATGCCAGATCAAAGCCATTTTGTCACGGTCTTGAGCTGGAATAAAACAAAAAGATACATAGATAAATATTTTATACTATATTTTGTATTGAATTGAGAAAATTCATTTTCAGTTCCAAGTTCTACATCCTAATTTATGATATGGCCTTTTTGACAGTAATGTGGTAATTGATGTAGTAATTTATATTAAAATAAAAACTACATATGTTTAACAGACGTAAATTATATACAATATTTAGATAACCGTACATTTGATGGCATTAGAAGGCCGAGGTTATTCAATTACTAACTAAACCGGAGATAAAATCTTCATTTCAAATGTGTATTATACACAAACAAACCTTTTTTGAGTGATGGTAAGTTTTCGTTATTAATTAACGATAATGATATTTTAAATGTGTGTACAGTTAGTGATAGTATGTATACACGGCTCTAATCTTTTGTACAGTTTCTGGCTTGAGTTTAGAAAATTTATTTAGGTTTTTTTTTTTTTTTTTGAAGAGTTGTCATTATAACGGTGAATTTTGGTTCAATGAATCTGTGCTTAGATAAACAATCGGTGCATCTTCAAAAATAATTCTTCAATTTGTTCTTGTAAATTAAAAATTCATGAGGAAAAATCTTGAACCAAAAATCTTATTTTAGAAAGTTGAACTGTTTTGAATTGAGCAGAAATATACTTGAGCTAAGAAATCTTGGTTCAAGGGAACAATCCTTCTACAAATTCCAAAATATTGAATTTTTTTTTTATTTTGAAAATATAATTGAAACAATACTGGCAAGAAAAAAAATCTAAAAATATTTCGGAAGTTATTGTGCGAACTTGAAAGCGTCGGTGCTCCATTTATTTATCATACAGAAATTTTAAGCTTGGATTTATCGAAAGTGAATTTTAAAAAACTTTTCAAGCTAAAACTTTAAAAGCAATTAATCGATTTCGTTCATCCTTCCCGTGCATACTTTAAAAGTAGAAAGCCTTTTTTTCACATCAATAAAATAAGCGTGAGAAGTACGGCACTTGTGGAGCTTGCGCCAGAGTAGTTAAAAAAAATTTCACTGATCCGTCATTTTGTAAAAAAAATTGTTTTTGTACTTTTCAAAGTTCATGATAAAACATCAAAATTTTATGATTATTTTATCACCTATAAAATCACAAAAAATGACTCATTTTGAGCCGTGTGAAGAAATTTTCTTCTTTAAAATAAATTTTTATCGGATTACTTTCATATGCAAAAGACTAATTCAATCGATTAATAATAAATCCATTAAATATAATCAACAATGAGAAAAACATCCTCTCAAAAAGTGACATAATGTATAAAAATAATAAATATATGTTAATAAATTAACACGTTAGAGTACTTGACGCAATTTCCTTGACATTTACGGGAATTAGCGGGTTTACGAGTATGATGTAAAAGAGTACACACGATACTCTTCTCCTGGCGCTCATCGATGCAGAATATCTCGCAAACGATAAGAGCTCCGTCAATGTGTGATTATGATTAATCACCTTACAAATATACACATCATTACTAATTTATAAATTCACCGAATTCGTTAATTAAAACCGGCATCATTACGGGCCAAGTGTCGTCATAAAAATTTATTTTAATTTATTATTTCAAAGCATTGTTATTATGATTTATTAATATTCGTGAATTACATGCTGGCTTATATTATGAGTTATAAGTTACAAGTATGACTTGTTGAGTTTTATTAAATTATTTTTGACTTTATCTTCCAAGGCCGCTTGAGTTGACCTAACATGTCCAAAATATAGTCCGATATTGTATTTAATGATGAAAAAAAAAAAAGAACGGTCGGTGTAGTGCATGAGAATAAATACAGAGTTCTTGTTTAAACTCTGTCAAGTTTCGCCACCTTTTTTGGGAGCCCTTGCGAAACCGCATGTACATATTTTATATATCGTTACAGTATTACTTGATAGGGAATTTTTCGTCGGTTGCCATCCTCGACACACATTGTGGTCATCATGTGTTTAACTTTTAAAATTTTAATGCAAAGTATTTTATTATAAAAAATTTTTCTCTGAAAATTCAAAAAATAATTATTAATTTTTTAAAATAAGGACATAATTTCATAAAAATTGTTTTTTTGTTTTTTATTATTTAAAATAACTGTTTTAATTTAACATTACAATAGATTACAAAATATTAGTTAGTATGAGTCAACAAAGTAATTACTAATTAATTAGGTGCTATTTTCTAATGTCCATCTGTTGGTATGAAACCCCTAACCTCAATCAATTATACCGACGTTGAATTTCTTCGTCATATTTTAATGAAATTATTTATTGACTAATTGTTACATTTTTTATAAATATAATTAACAGTTTAGTTTTAATAATATTAAAATCAATATAATTTTTTTTTACATTAAATGTAAGCTATTTTTTATTAATCTAGAAGTTTTCTTATTTTAAGTACGAGATTTTTTTCTTAAAACTAGACATTATTTTTTTTTTAATACATTGTAAATTTCTACAAAGGTATATTGATTTATTGTAATATTAATTCTTAAGGTAGTACCCTCGCGACATATAGTGCGAGTAAATTTGGGTATAGTTTAGGATATTTTTGTCTTTCTCACTTGCTATTCCTTACTCACTTCTACTCGTGGTTATTTTTGAATAATACAGTTATTTTTTAATAATATTTAAAAATCTAGATGGTAAAAATCAATGAAAGTTTGAAAAAAACAAATAATAGCTGTTTTTTAATAGTAGTTTAGTTTTTTATGAAAATCTTAAAAAAAGTTTCTTAGTTATAATAAAATATACGAGTAAAATTTTCGGTATCCCGTATATCACAGTGTATAACATCCTCTAAAAATTCGAACTTTGAAATTAAATATCTCTGAAACTAGACGGTCAAAAAATTTCAATTTGCGTCAATCGATGCAGAATTATATAAATATTAATCTGCCAAAATTTAAAAAAATTCCTAAGAAAACGCCTCTGGCGAGGGTACTACCTTAACTGTCTAAAAATTAACGAATATTAAACCAATCAAAATTTAGGGACAAATTATGATAATTTAATTTTGACCTAATTTTTGGGGGGTAAATAACATTAGTAATAACTGACGAATTTCAATTCCAATTACTAAAATTATTCAATAACTTAAAAGTCTAAAAAAAATTATCAACCCTTACAAACTACATTTTTTATTATTTTTCGGGTGTAAATAATAGCAGATTTTTCAAGAAAAAATTAAAAAATATAATTAATTTATTTATAAATATTTTAAAAAATATTTACTCAAAAAATGATCAAGATTAATTTAGTCGAATTTTCTTCTTTGTATATATAGGGAAAAAAATACTTTCGGTCTAGTTATAAAATTTGCTTAAAGCTAGAACAAATATCCTTGATAATTATCGAAAATATATTTTCTTCTTCGAAAAATTGGCCAAACTTATCAAAATATTTTTAACTTAACTTAATTATCTACTTATCATAATTCATTGTCAAAAAATTAAATAAAAAATAAGTGCTCCATTTAAAAAAATTCTCTAGCCAAGAAATCCTCGTGTGAACAATAATTTTTCTCTCTCTCTCAGTGCAACGTAAACATCAGAAAATAATTTCTTCTTAAAAAAAAAGTTTCTTGCCAAAAAGTTCCACCAAATCAACTTAAAAAACTAAAATAAAAAAAATCCATAAAGTAAACGGAAGAAAGCTTTATTAACAAAACAAAAAAAAAAACACTACAAGCGTTAAAACAAATAAATCAAGACAATAAAAAAGTAAGAAATTTATCTACGGCGTTCAACTTTCTGTGTCTTGCGTTTTTCCTTTTTCTCTTCCCTGAGTTTAATTTGTTTTTCCCTGTCCTCCTTGTCCTTGTCCTTTTTCTTTTGACTCTCGAGTTTCGTCCTCTCTCGCTTTTCCTTTTCCTGCTGGACGATAGTAGCGGCGTTCATATTCTTCTCCAATTCGGTCTCGCTTCCGTTCTCTTCATCCCCGTCCTCATCTTCGTCACTCTTTCCCTCCGCGACCTCGCCGTATTTTTTGATAATCGCGTCTCTCAGTTTGCGATCCTCCGCAGAGTAGCTTTTTTTGGCGACGGTCGGTAAATTCTTGGACTCCATCATCCTCGCAAGCCGAACCTCGACGTCCTCTACAGGGTCGTCCTCAGCATCGGAGGTCACTTTCGAGAAAAATTCGTTCCATGACCCCAGGATCTCCGACACGTGACTATCGATATCGTTTTCGGTAACACTCGATATTAATTCCTCTAGCGCCTCACGTTTTTCGGCCAAACTCTCATCACTTTCTAATATCCCTCTGATATAACCCCCAAATACGTCGACGTCGGTGTTCAATGATTCGAGTTTTTTTTTTAACCATTCGTCGAAATTTTCAACTGCAGCTGCCATTTTTTACAATAATTATTTTTTTTTATTCAATATATTTACCGTTTTATGTCAATAACAAACCAAAAAATTTAGCTGTCAACAAAATTACCAGCGAAATAACAACAGACACTTAACAAAATTTACAACAATCACTGAATTTACAATTAAAATAAATACAAGTGTTTAATATATGTTTTTAATATAAAAATAATAAATAACTGTCCTCAGATATATTATTATATTCTTTAATAAAAATTCGCTTAAAAAAACGTGCTCGGATCAATACAATAACAACAGTTATCTGAGGTTAAGGCTAGCTAGCATCAACAAGCAGCCGCGGATCCATAGTCCGAAATAACAGCCAGCATAAATTATACCCCAGCTAGAATAATACAGCGTGCGACACCTTGCACTTTTTTTTCTAACTACTTCATATCTTCCACTCGGCTCCTTGCTTTTGGTTGTATCGACTCTTCGCTTCACGGTTTAGCTGTATATATAGTTGTAGTAGTCTACCGTCTATATATATATGTAGGTGCAATACACTCTTAAGGTTTTTTTAATCTTGTTCTGCTGCCTCAATATAACTGGTCGATTATTTTAATACGACTTTATTTAATATTAAGCACTCTCTTCTTAACGTTTTAGATAATCGTTTTTTAATAAAGCCGCTATTTACTGGTGAATGGTTATCGGTTAGTTTTTAGTGATGTATTATCAGCACCTTCTGTAACACAAGTGTATGGATCTAGTAAATTCAACAGTTGGATTCTATTTAATTCATGTTTTATTAATTATTTATTTTATCTTTTATCTATCATATTTTCTATCAGGCAAAGATCAAGGTCTGGAGTATTGTTAATATTGTTTCTATTTTTTAACTATCGATAAGAAATTTATGAAGAAGTTTTTTTATATTTTGTATTTGTATTAATTTTTAAATTTTTAGTCCAATTCTAAAAAAAAATTCTGAAAAATTACTCAGAAAATTTTTTTACTTATAAAATTAACATATTTGGATTTTTTATTAGTGTTTACATATTTTTTATGTCTGCATAAAATTTTTTAATCAAAAGTGTAAAGTGTGAATTAATAAAAAAAAAAATTGACTTTTTTTTATGTAAATAGACGTTGAAAAAAAAATTTAATATAAAATACTATTATTCATAAAAAGGGAAAAAAATTGATAATTTATGAAGATATACTTTTATAAACTCTACTTTCTCAATTTAAAAGTTTGAGTAATACGTATAAGTACTGATTAATAAACCTGAGATCTCGATTAATTCATGATCGATATCCCATCATCAGTATGCCGGTGATGGTAGTGCAATAAAAATAATAAGTAAAAAGAAAACTCTTAGCACGCTATAATAAGACATACTAATATGGATTGACTACGAGGAGTGGTAGTGGAGCCAAACAAGAAAAACGGGCAAGTTAAAGTAGACATAGACGAGCAGCCAAGATTGGACGAGTTGAGTTGTATTATATTATATGTACGTTGTGCAGAAGACCGATAAGAATATAAAGAAAAGAATGGAATGGTACGAACGTGTGAGCATCCTGAAGGATATTGCATCAGTTACCGGGAAATCCTCGCAGAATGTCAACTCCTTTTTGGTCGTTTTAGAAGTTTATGTTTGATTTTCAATAATTTTTACTATAATTTTAATGTATAAAAACTTTTGGGTAATAAGGATTAGTAAAGAAATATTTTTAATAAAAAGAAAACTATTGATAAATTTTTATGTTTATTTAAAAATATTTTATGGAAAAAATTAACAAAAAAAGCACTCAAAAAATTTTTTTTTACTACAACATAAGATAAGTTGTGGTAAAAAACTATTATGGTTGCATAGGAATTTCAAATCATAAGCTATGATGACAAAACACGGGTCATAATAACTAATTTAATTTATATGTTAGATCAACAAAAATAGTTTTGTAATTGCAGAAGAACCCTTTAGTTAGTTCAACAAAACAGTTAAGCTGAATTAACAAATCGGTTTGTAGAACCAAATAAATTCTTTCAAAAAGAGATAACAAATAGTTTTATTGGTTTATCAAAAATATTTTGTTGCCGTAACATTAACTAGTTAGTTGGTCTAATAAATTTTATTGTTGAACTAGCTCAATAATTTTGTTTAATGATTATTTTTGACATAAATAACAAAATCAATCAAATGCATTTATTGATTAATAAATTATAGTGTTTTATTCTAAAGTACAATGAATTTTAACAAGTTCTCAAGACTCGTTTTTCCCTTGTCCCCATATATATATATATATATTTACAAATAAAGCGAGTCGAGCCTAAAAAAGCCTCAACTAGTCGCATCTTTTGTCTTCTTTTCATCCCGCGCCGTGATTCTGGACCGACCGCGGATCGTGTATGTGTGATGAACCGCGACGGAGAATGATCGTCACAGGATCACGGCGAGGACAACGAGCCAATGTTACGACCATACCAGTTAAGTCTCATGGAGAAGAAATAGCTGACGTTATCCGCGGACAGACAAGTTGGGTTCAACGACCTTTTATTTTATTTGAAATAGCATGAGATAGATGAAGAGTACGTTCGTCTATAAGAGAGTAGGCTTGATCTGAGCTAAAGTCTCTGTTTTAGTCCCAGTCTTGGTCTTGGTCTTGGTCAAGGTTTATAAGTATGAGACTTTTCCATGTATAACTGATGATGGCTCAGCTTGTTTGCTTCTCTCAGTACTCGTCTCAGGTAAACTCCCTTACTAGGATCCCGGTGTACTTGGACATGAGAACTTCACCGCATAAAAGGCGAGACGAGCACCGCGGTGACAGGTTCGTGTTATTTTATATAACCATGTCCATCGTAGTCATAATAATTTACCTTTACTTTTTAAACATTTATAATTGTCTAATATAAGGTACCGAGGAGTCATAAGGATATTTTTTATAGAATGAAAAATTTATTATTTAATCAACAAGTTTTCATGTTGATTATTAATTATTATTCAAGGATAATACTTTCTGCAAAATATAAATACAGCACTATTCCTATCCTACCATAATAATTTTTTACAACTTGTCTTATGTTAAAAAAATTTTTTTTTAATGAATAAATGCATTTGATCGATTTTTTTAATTACGTAAAAAATAATTACTAATTTTTTTTCTTGTTTGTTGAGAAAAGTACGAATGGAAAAACGATTACAGTTTACTTTAATGACCTCGAGTGATTATCGGCGATCCTTATCATCGCCATTATCACTAATTACGAATCAATAATAATATTTAACGATAAGTGGTCGTAATTACCTAATTAGTTATTGAATACGCTATCTTAAGCCGAGTAGAGTAAAACGTAAAAAATATAAGTAATAAATGAAAATAAAAATAAAAATAAAACAACAAAAGTCTCGACTCGACTTAACTAAGAGTAAACTAAAAGTGCGATAATGAAGGATGTCAAGATACGCGCGGATAAGAAACAACGGTTATCGTATTTTTATCATTACTGTGCTGATGGTTAATATTTAATAAAATATTTATTTATAATTTATATACTTTAGTAGGTGTGGCATGGGTTCATATTATATTAAAATCGTATATTGATATTCATATTTTACTTGGATCTTGGATCTTTTCTTGGAACTTGGCTACCAACTTCCGCCCGTATATATCTGGTCTCTGTTTATGCAGGGCCATGCGGCCAACTTATATACTGACGATAGTTCAGTGTATAATAAACTTATACCTATGACGTAGAAGAAAAATAAATTTTGATATTTTAAGACTTGAACTATTTACTTCCTGTTTTACATTAATCTGCTTTAATTTGTAAAATTATTATTATTACACCGTAAAAAAATTGCGGAAAGGATGATTTTCAATTAATTTAATCCCTTCGGGGTTAAATTCACTTTTAGAAGGATTTCATCTATATTATTAACTAAAAAAAACTCCACAGAGTAAATTTTTTATAGAATAAAAATAAAAAAAATAATTCTTACTCGTTTTAAAATTACAAAATGCGTATTTAGATATTGTTATGTAAAGAAATTTTTCTTTACATATTTATTAATTATAAAAAATCGAGTATAATTTTATTTAAATTTTAACGATTGTAAAAGATAATTCGAGTGTGGTCATTAAGTGTCTCGTTCGATCTTTGCAAAAGGCCCAGGGAAATTCCCGTAATTAGTCTGAGGGCCCAGGTATTTTAAAGAGATTAAATAGATAAATGGGAGTTTTGTTATACGTAAGCAAACTCACTTATACTTAAAATAAGAAATACTTAAGTAATGATAAAGAACATAAGATAAAAGATTTATTTTAAACCGAAAGATTTTAGAATAACTTAATGACAGAATTTTAGTGTTGAGAAAAATATTGAAATAAATTTTAATATTGCACTTTCCGAAATAATTTTTAGACAACAAAATTAAATATGAAATGAAAAAGAAATAAAAAAATAGAACTTGAAAGTTAAATAATTAAAAATAAACAAATATTAAACAATTAAATTCTAAAATAATACAACAAAATTATAAAACGACAAAACAGAAATATTTCTACAAATAAATAATTAAATTCAAGGAAACGTAAGAAATGTTAGATTCGAGTACATATTTATTCATATGATTTTAATAAATAAATTAATGTAGACAGTACAAATGTATGTCTTTGTCTATGCGTAAATGCGCTTACGTATACACAAACACATAGATGAATAATAGAAAATAAGAGTAAGTGAAAAAGTATGTTGCACTCAGACCCAAGTAGAGGGACTCATGCAACATTTTTAGACAAATTTAAGAGAGAGGGTAAGGGCCCGAGAAAATAGACAAATAATTGGACATTTGTTTCTCCCAATGAGTGGAAATTAGTAACGCCCTAAAATTTGACACCTCGCAATTGTCACCAAAAAATCTCTCTCGTTGTCCTGACGTCCTAGTGTTAACATCGTACATAGTTTAAATAAGTCTCAATAGACCACGTGTAAATCTATTGTATAAAAAGTAAAACATTTGTAAAAGTAAAGTGAAACTAACTAAAATAAATTAAATCAACAAGGTTCATAAATTTTTTATCAGGTATATTTTAAATTATTAATATTTGTGAATTTGGTAATATTGTAAAATCGTTATATGAAAGAAAAGTTAACTTCAATCACTGTGTAATAATTGTAACTATTATAAATTAACTAATGATATTAATTTTGGATTTAAACAATATATGTATTAAAATTATTCAACTACATCAATTTATTCAAACAAACCTATCTTTCTCAATAAATTAAAACTCGGAAGTTCCCGGTCTATTAGCTTAACTTAACACGCTAGGATCGAATACTTAAACACATTAAATATTTTAAATGTAAAATTAATTAATTACCCTAAATTAATATTTTTTACATAAGAATATTTTTGAAAATTAATATATTTTTTTTCTTGGTAGTATTTTTTGTTAATTTCTCTCTATGATAATTTCTTTATTCGTAAAGAAATTATTAAAAATTAATTTCAATAACATTAAAATAATCATCTTGGTTTAATTAAACCTAACAATATTAATATTTTATTATTTTTTAATTTTTATGTAAGAATTTATCAACAAGACGAAAACAAAACCACATTATAAAATTTCGGTTTAATTCTTCAGAGTCAAATTTTTTAGAAAAATATAATTTATATTTATATACTTAAACTTTAATTAAATAAATTGTTTGAAGTATTTGTTTGTAATTTGGCATATGAAACATTTATTTCAAACTGAAATGAAAATTTATTTTAGTTTAAAAACTCCGTACTCAAATAGATTGTGAATATAAAATAACAATTTAATATTCAATTAATAAAAATTAATATTGTTATTATTTTATTGTTATTACAATAGTTGTATAATATAACAACATTGAAGAGTGATGAATCGTCACTCAACCCACCTAAAAAGACCTAACAAACTCACGTTATATAAAATGTACAATAATAAATCCAGACAATAGACGACTCATCGAGTTAGTCAATCGTCGAATACAATAACCAACAATCGGAGGTATACCTCCTAGACATCAATAAAACATTAGACATTAGACAATCACCAAGATATATCTGCCAGACGAAATCTGTCCCAGCTGCTTAATAAAAATTAACGAGATAAGCCTACTTACATCTTACATACATCTAATATGCATTCATACTAACATACAGATCCTGGGTTCGCAATAGACTTGCTCAACTGTCAATTAAAAAATTTCATGACTCAATTAGCGAGGCGTATATAATTACCTCATACTTTTTTTACTATTATAAATATAATTATCATTATCATTATATTTAGTGCGAAACACCTGGTTCGAGGCGTGAACCATCTCAATCATGTGGAACATTACAAAAAAGTAACTATCAAAAATAAAAAACATTTTTATATTAATGTAATTATAAGATGAAAATATAAATAAGAAATAATATATTATAAATTATATATCTGACTTAGACCCACGGGTAATGAAAACTATTTTGAATAGCGACGCGTGTGATCAAAAAATCTAGCGTGAAAAGGGAAAAAATACTCTTGTACCTTTAAAATACTCTCAATATATATTAATATCTCAAAGAACCTCCTCAAATATTAAATATACTTCATATCCAGCATCGCGTAGGCCAAAACTCTTTTGAGTCTTCAGTTTCTATATTTACCTAATATAAATTAGGTTTTTTTTTTTTTTTTTCCAAAATTCCAACATTTACCTATCATTTTAATTACGAAAAAAAAAGTAGACAAATTTTATTCCATTGAAAATTTTTTAAAATTAATCTAAAGTCAAAACATGATAACTTCTTTATAAATTTATTATTATATTAATGATAGTCATAGTAGTCATGTAATGAAATACGGAAAAGAAAAGGATGTAGGTAATGTATATAGTAAACAGATGATTCAGTGACAATAGCATGTGGGAGTAGCACTGAATTGAGGACAATACTTTGTTACGGTAATGAAAAGTCATCTTGTAAATAGTTGTTTTTTTATATTTAGTATTTAGTATTTGTTGATAGTTTTAATTGGGACGATAGCGGTAAATAGGAGACTTGAGTTTCGAAACTAATGACAGGTATTTTTTTATAAATAAAAAAAAACATAAACAAATTTATTCTTTCTGGTCGATAGATCAATCTAAAAAAAATTTATTTTTTTAATACTGATCGGGATCCGAACCCTGAACTTGAGATCAATGTCACTGTTTGTAATTAACCGTCTTAATCCTCTTAAATTTTTTAGAAATAATTTTTGGTCTTAGAAGTGAAATTATGAAACCGAGTCTTTAGGGGAAAAAAAAAATCCCATGCACTTACGCCGAAACGAGCGAGGTAAGATTTTCGCGTGGTTATGTTTACTCGCGAGCCTAAGTCCGTGGATCAGCCCACGCAAATTCGACGTATATAAGTAAAGTTTCTCTTCTTCTTATTTATCTTCTTCCTCTTTCTATTCCTTTATTCTTATCGCCTCTCCGACTACTTAACCATCCTCTATACTCGTTTTTAACAATCCTGGCCGACGCGTAGGCGGACGCGCGTGTCTCACAGTGTAAACTCACAAGACAAGAAGGACCACAACGATCTTTTCGGCCACAAAAACTAACTGCATTTATATTTTTATCGTTTTATTTACAAATCTTCCAAGATCTTAACAATATATTTTCATTTGAATTTCTGTTTGTATATTTTTATTAGCATGTTTATATATTTATTTAAGTAGTCTCAATTTAAATTCCGCATTAACCACCATCAATTTTGTAAAATTACATTTTGACAAGTAATAACAGTAATTATTATTATTCGGGAGACATCCCAATGAATTTTAGTCATTAAAAACATTTCAATAAAACCACAGGAGCCATTTTTATTAATAATATTTGTTTTCATTTTTTAGTTCAGAGAAATTTAATTAACGTGGAATTTTTTTTGTGCAGTTAACTACTTTTAATTTTGAGTTTAATAAATTAAAAAATTTTATAGTAATAGAAATAAATAAATACAATTATATATTGTCAAACATGACATTATGCGTCAACATACTTATTCAAGTTGACATTCGTATATTTGGTCATATGTGAGCATTTGTGCATGTTTGACATCTTGTATGATCATTAATCATATGTGAGTAAATTATATATTTATTCGTGAGATTATGTGTGATCATATATCATCACAAGTTACATTACATATGATCGTATGTAATGATATATGATCATGTATGAACATCATATGTGACATATATCAGCATATATAACTTTGTTTGACATGATCTATAAATATATACGTTCATCAACGGTTTCATATATGATCATGATAATATGTGACATCACATATGATCGGAAAAATGAGGAAAAAAATTCAAAAATTCATGTTTTTAATAATACATAAGAAATAACGTTCCTACACTGATAAAAAATTTAACTTGACTCAAGAGCAAGAATTTTGAACCAAGAATACCATTTTGAAGAAAGAGAATTTCTTGAGTCAAGAGGAAAAATTCTTGTCAAGATATAATTCTTGGTTCAAGAAAATTTTCTTGATTTAAGAATTTTTCTTCTTGACTCAAGAGTGTTATTTTCTTCAAAATGCGCAGTAAAAAATTTTGCGTCTTTGCGTCAAAAAATTTTGTGTTAAAAATTTTTTGACGCAATGACGTAAAATTTTTTACTGTGTGGTGTTCTTGGTTCAAGATTCTTGATCTTGAGTCAAGTTAAATTTTTTATCCGTGTACGAGATAGTACTACACTACCCCCACCATTTCTCAATCCCGATTAGTTAATCAACTTCAAAATAGTATTCGATTTCATTTGAAATTGAGTTATAAAAAATAATTGATATTCAATATCAACTAGCATCGTAGCAACCGTAACAAAATATTCAATTCCACTGAACCATATACGTCCATTGTATCAGCAATTCAATACTTATTGAACTTCTGTCATGAAAAAAAGTCATCGTAATAAAACTTTCAATATAGCATAATATCAATATTATACAACAACTTTTTCTATTTAACAACACAACCGACTATCTGTCTTCTAAATAATGATTAATTTTCCCACAAAAAATAATTCACAACTTATTATTCCTTTACAAAAATAATAATCGACCATGACGGCCCGGCAATTTAGATTTATTAGTGAATTAAGCGTGTTTCGAACGTTAACCCTCAACAAAATCCAAACACGTGCGTGCATATTATGTAGTACCGTTTGCATGCAAAATTCTATTGTAAAACTCGTTTTTTATTCTATTTTATTTTATTACAACATTAAACTTTTCTTCCTTCGGTGTTCGTCCTCTTCGCTATTGTATTTTTAGTCGACACACGTTTTAGCCTACACGCCTAAGTTAGTAAGTCCCCTGGGACGTTTTACTGCCAAGCTAAATTTCAATCCAAACACTCACACACATGCAAAACATATATATATTTTTACCTTTTGCATACATCTATAATATCCAAATATTGTTTCTCACGTCCCGACGAAAAAACTCGATAAAGATGTTTATTTTTTCGTAAAAAAAAGTCCGATTAAAAAATTTCATAAATAATTATAAATTATTAAAAATTGTACGCAGTAAATTATATATGATGTAAATCATGCATGTAAAGATGCGTGGAATGTGTGAAGAAAAAAGTCATGTTAAAAAACCAATTGACAGCCGACAATTTATTTTTGCCCTCGATTTCTCTCTCAATTTTATTTTTATTTTTACTCTTTTTTAATCTCTTGTGTACTTGTCTTAAGTCATTTTGACTGTTAATTTCTCAAGGTCATTTATCTCGATCCTTGTCAGTTTTTTCGTGTAAGTAATTAATTAATATTTATTTAAAATTAAACAAATTTCATCAAATTTCTTCAATAGAAATTTTCAATAAATATTTCTCCTGCCAAGAATGGTGAGTAAAAACTGTCATTACGCGGGCATGTGAATCGAGTGTGATCGACCTGCGGGATCGATCAATTCTCGCGGGTCAAGGCGCGGGTTAGTGTGCGCTTCACCTTGCCCTTCGGTATACAATCGATTAATCCTCTTGTATACAACATAGCAGAAAAACTTTGATAGACGTCATGGAGAAACCGAATGAGAATTAATCACCGGCTTTTTTGGCTTTAATCAATTTCATTGTGAATTATTTATTTTGCAAGAGAACGAAATTTATTTCTTGTTTTATTCAGCAATTCAATAATTCATTTAATTAAAAGATTTTTTGTTTCTTCTTATGTTATTTCAGCCAATTAGTTCACGTTTCGCCGCTAGGTGGCATTTTGGCTGGTAAGCTTCTCGCATTTAGAACGGTACGGCGATAATATATAAGGATAATATTGAAATTTCAGTTGTTACGTATTCCGAAAATTGTATTGTAGCTAATATTGATTATTACTCTTGGAATTAATATTGAGTGCCTCAAAAGATGCATATAAGAAATCAATAAACCCATTTCTAGGATATTTTCAACGAGCAATTTGTCGATAAACAATATTTCATATTATAATCCCTTAAAAACATTATGGTGGAGCATTAATTTTTTTCTAATTTATTAAGAAAACATTTTTTTTCACTCTCTTATTTTTTTTCAATTCTGTAGAGTAATTTATTGATCATTTTCTTGGTAAGTTTATTAATTGTACCGTTTAAATGTTTACAATTTAAATTCCAAAATAGTAAAATTTAGTTCTCAATAAAAATTATTTATTTACTTAACTAATTACTTTCTCAATAAAATAAAATTCTCAAGATATGCATATTTGGATTTGTAATTTTTTTGATTCATCAATGCATCTTTGTGTATACATTACCACGAGTAATGAGATAAGAGTGTTAATGGCTTTCAAGTGGCACAACGAATGCAAATAAAATCTATCTATTATTATTTAAAAATCAGTGAATAATTTTCACAATTAACACAAAAATGGCTTATGCATACATACGTAATAAGTCGGCAGTGTAGTGATCACAGATTTATTAACAATAATTATTAAAATGAATAATCTCTGAATGGAAAAGGAGATCAATCAGTATCAATAATGACTTAAAAGAATTATTAACAGATAAGTAATCTAATTTTTATTATCAAGTTAATAAATCCTTTTACAGGTTAATGACTCGGGGATTTAGGCATAATAAAAACTAAATAAATTTTTATCTTTAAGAAACTTGGCAATACGTGTCAATGCGTTGAGTAAATATTAAATTTTATCTCGGGTCTCGGCAGTAAACGACTTTCTAGTCCTGGGTGGAATAAACCTCTTTTTAATATTTTAGTTATTTATTAGTATTCATCTTGAGTAGGGACTTAACGCCTGAATTATATAATATAATAGACAATAATTTACGGACCTTAAATGATTCAACAACGGGATCACCTTATTAGCATTTATGCCCGTTTGATATTTTTTCTCCTCACGTGTTCTATCGCCTTCCGGTGATGGGCTTTCATGACACTTCCTGCTGACTGGATGTACCCGTGTTCTTTTTTTTTTATTATTTTTCCATGCGAAAAATAGCAATGACCTTATTATTGTTTTCCTTTATCCATTTTGTATTGATCGAAAATTGTAAAAATATTTTATTTATACAAAAACATCATTCAAGTATGTAAAAATTTTTTAAAAATATAATTCATTTATTAAAGAGAATGTATTTTCTCTATTCACAAAAAAAAAAATTAAACCTCACTGATTTCACTTTTTAATATTAATTTACATATAAATATTTAAACATTTGTTCGTATTAATTAATAATTAAAAAATTAGTTAATAATGTATTTTCATTCCTAAATATTTGTAAAATCTATTTTGACTCTTTAATAGTAAGTAAAAAGGTCATTAATTCAACTAGAAGGTTTTTTCAACTGACAGCCCTTAAAAAAAATGCTTAAACAAAAATTTCTATATCAACTAAATTCTTCAGTCTTCACAAAAAAAAAATACTTGACACATTTAAAAACAATTTAACCGTCATAAATCGCATAAAACTTACATTCACAGGCACAAGGCATCGATAGACAACCACTTGGAGCATAAAAAAAAAATAATTTCTTAAAAAACGAGTGTCCATTAAACACTCAAGTATCTTACGATGAGCAAACAAATTACACTTCTTGTCTTCACGCATAGCAGCCCGATCACAAAGTCAGAGCTCAACCGCTTACGCTTTAAAATAATTTAATTTTTTTCGTCATTTCTCCTCAACCTTTTTTCGCGGAGCACCAGTAAAAAATTATAAAGAACTCTTAGAGCTTAGAGAGTCGTCAAGTACTTATCCGTGTGGAAATCTCTCATCTTTCATCTAAGACGTAAGACACGTCGCAAAAAAAAAATGTTAAAAATTGTAGTGTCTCAATTAATCATTCACTTGTTTTAAAATAATTTTATATAAATAAATACATCATTTATATATATGGTATATTATAAATATAAAAACAACAAGATATAAACAATTATTTATCATTATATTAGTTTTTATATTGAAAGTCTTGAATAAACTTTCAAGCTAACCATGTAAGGTAAGTCTTGTTCTCATAAAATTTCTCTGTACGTGAACGGTGGACAAACAAGAGTATATATTTTTATGTACATATACATATATGAAGAGATGGTGAAAGAGAGAAAGAAAAGAAGAGCTAACTTCCTACGCTTGTTAGAGATAAATTGCGTGGAAGTTAACGCGAAGAGACGTGAAACTACATGACCACACCCTATGCACACCCTTGATGTGCATTAAATATTACATTCAAAAATATATTCTTGTATTATATTATACTATACATGTGTAGATCATCACAATAAAATCGCAGAATAGCAATGTAAGAATCAATAGTGTGAGTGTGTATGGGTGGTGTGCATTTTTTTTAGTATTATTTATTAACTTTACTTGTAGCACTTTGTTCGCAACTTGGGAGTTTATACAAATTAAAAACAAACTTTTTCGAGGGCGCGAGGATTACTTATGATTTTACGCTGGTACATCATATCAGGTTACGTTATAGTTAATATGGTGTGCATATATTTATACCTTGTTGTTGAATGTTGTATGTTGTATGTTGCTCGTTATAACGTTAAATAAATTTGTCTGATAAATCGGTGTGGATGGAGATTTTTATGGTTTATGTCTCGCTGGGGAGTTATTTAGCGGTTTTATGTTTTTGGTGATAAACAAATTTCGTGATAAACGCAATCAAGAGGGAGATGATTTGTCGGATAAAAACTTAATATTTGCGAAAGTTTTCGAAGCCTATAATATTTTAATTTGAATTGAATTATAATTTCAAAAAAATTTTTTAAGACAATTGGTTCAAGTTTTTAAAACTTTTAACTCATAAAATCATTTAAAAAAACATTCGAGGTTTTTTTAGTACTTAAATACTGAAAAATAATAGGTCTGTAAATTTTGCGGTGACTATTTTGAATGTTTTTTAAAAAGTCTTCAGTTTTTTTAAAAACAAACTGACATTTTTTGAGTAAGGGAATGTTAATTTTTTTTTTTTTTTGAATGAATCAAAAATTATAAATTTGGTCATTTTTTAATTACATAAAAATTGGAATAAACTTTTATCTAAGCTCAAAATTTGACCAATTAATTCAAAATTGAATTATCTGAACAGAAAAAACAATTTTGAGTATTATTGTGTTAATATAATGTATTTAATAAAAATTTACATTTTGCCAAAAATACACTTGGTAATAAAAATTATTTAATTTAGCAGCAACTGCAAACAATTATTAAAACAAAAATAACCGAGCGATTGTTGAGAATATTTAAAGTTATTTTATAAATACAAAGCAAAACTGATAAGATGTGAATTGAATTTAAAAACAATTATCTTCTTAGGGTACGTGTGTGTGTTTACGTAATTTATACTCTGAAATCACGTTTAGCTGCAAAAAAAGTATAAAAATAGCATCGAGTTAACAAGTATGACTACTGCACACTGCGGTAGATAAACATTGAGAAAACGACATCACAAGACGAGTGAATATGCCGTACTACATCATATGCTTATCGAGTATATTAGCACGCAGACTCTCAAAGTTATTTTTTATTATTTTTCTCCTCTTACCCTGTTTTATCCTTATCCTCAGAATGAGGATATCCCATCAGAATCATTCCCATTCCCATTCGCATTCGCCGTATTTATATTTGAGAATACTTGTTTGAGTAAAACTTACTTTACTTAGCTTTCCTCTCGCGTATGTGCATGAATAAATAAAAACAGTTGATTTTCTTGTCCCTAGAACCACGTACTACGTTTGAGAAAATGGAGACGCTGTGAATAAGATGGAGGAGGGAAGGCACGTGGTAAGTCACGAGTCCAAATTGCTGATTCGTATCGACGCTCTTGCGCCTCGTTGTCTAATATATAATTTTGCACTTATGCTTATTTATTATCATTATTATTATTATGGATGTCGTCATTGTTTATTATTTACATTTTACTTTTACTAACCGTGACTTTTATTGTTGTTGAGTTTGAGGTTAAGAAATATTTGTAATTTCAATTTAACTTAAAAGTCCCTCCAGGTTATTGCGCTTACCTTTTTATTATTTACAAGCACGCATAACGCATAAGATATTTAATGATTTTATATAATTATAAGAAATTAAATGTTTAAATTTGCCTAATACAAAATATCTAATTTTTTCCGACGCCTGACGTCAATTCTCCCCTCTTTTACTCTTTAGCCCCGCCCCTGACAACCGTTACTTAGCAACACTCCTAATAATCGTAATAATACCCCTAGCAACTGTAGCAACGCCCCTAACAACAAAATTTTACTAATTCTCCACTTTATGTGAAAAAAAAAATTTTTTTTTTTTTCTTAATTTAATTTTTCTTAAAGACCTTCAAGTATCGGGCCCAATTTAATTAAAATATTAGTAAGGATAATTATAAATTCTATCTACATATAACCGTCCTCTGTTGGTTCAAAAAAATGTGAAAACATGTAAAGAAAATTAATAAAAATTATTACTATAAATTTTTGAGAAATTTTTTCTAACAAGTTTAATGAATATAAATGTTCTTAAATTGTTACCTTTTCTCTATTTAATTCTCCGAGCCGGTAAAAAATAAAAAAAGACACTTGCAATGATAACTGATACCATTGGATAATGTAATTAAATAATGTAAGATATGGTACACTGTTAATATAACTACACATATCTCTTTATATTTATTTGTAATGTATATGAGTAAAGGCGTATTGTGTGTGTGAGCGTATGGGAGATAAAACCAAGTGTGTCAAGATAAATCCTATGGAAACGACACCTGTATTCTTTTATTTATACATAATAGGTATGTGTGTATGTGTGTGCGTGTAATGTTTAATGTGAGGTACATAGTTTCGGTGGTTCATATATAACACATATTGTAGACATCGTGTATGTTACATATTATCTGTTTGATTTTCAAAGCCAATAAATTGTTCAATTATTTTTGTTATTGATTCTTCGATAATATTACCGATAAATTATCATTAACTAGCACACCTATACAGATAATTATTGTGGTGTCGCAGATAAATAACTTTTTAATTAACATTTTTGTGGAGCTTGTTTAGTCACGTGGTGTGTGTTATGTTTTATGATTAATTGTAATTGATTTCGAGTAATTGTTTACTTGAGTTTTAACTTCTGGGAAGCATGTGCTTGAGGATCGATGTAATTAGATAGTGTTGTTGGTTATTGGATCCAGATTGTAATGTAGTTTAGTTGATAAGGTAGATATCTTAGATTTATTTATTATTGCACGCCTCAAAGAGCGCTATTCGAACACACCCAGCATGAATGAGAAAAGCCAAAGCTACATGATAAACTGTTTGTTTTTTTTTTTTTATTTTTTTTGAAGTTAATGTCTGAAGATTTGAATTATCTACAAGAAAATTATAAATTATGAATAGAAGAAAATTTTTTTGAATGATTTTTGATATTTTTAATCACAATATACATTTGGGTATTTTTCAAATAAGTTTTACAAGTAATATTGTTATGACAGAATTAATTATTAATTATCTAATGGACAAATGTCACGGAAAAATAAAAATAATAGAACCAACAAATTATTTAAAGCTGCTCGAAAAAAAGTTTACATAAAAAATTGACTATCATTAATAAATTTTTAAAATTGCAAAAAGACATAAATTAAAGTTAAGATATTTTTGACATTAAATTTTACTATAAAAATTCATTTTGAAATAGAAATCATTAATATGTCATTAAAAAAATTAATATGTACAAAACAAAATAAATACAAAATTTTTTTTATTCTTGTAATTATATAGATTTTTTTAGTTCCATATATAGCCTTATATGACTACTTTTTTACTGCTAAAAAATGATATGTAGGCATAAATGTTCAGGTATGAAAATGAACCATATCAAAAAATTTTTTATAGAGGGTCAATATCTGAATACTTGAATTAATAGGAAGTGTATGGAGTATTGAACATAAAAAAATAGTAGTCATAATAATAATAAACGAACTATGAATGGTGACCATTGTATTTCATTTAAAAAAAAACACGTATGTATACACAAAAAAAATAATAATACACTTACTCTCGACTTGTCTTAGCCACCATGACCCATTTTGTATTTTTCTTCTCGGATAAATAAAATATAAGAACTCTTTCTACATTCAACGCTGCGTACAACACTCGGTGGACAATGCTGCATGATATATATTACACTAATATAATGTAACCTGTACGTTCTGTATAATATATAATGTCCAATTCTTCCAGTATTATATTCTTTGATATATTTGTATGTTTATTTGTGTTTTTTGTTGTCTCGAGGGCACATAAAGGGTTACATCTTCAGAAAAACAAAAAAAGTACCCTGAACTTAAGTTCCGAGTTATCGCGTGCACCCCTCAAGCTATGACAAAAACTCGGTTATTATTTAAAGTTACTTTGGTTTATTTTGCAGGTTCTCCTTCTGCTGGTCCCTCTGGGGGGAATTAATGCAGGACGGATTCCTTGTAACTGGTCATTTTACGCCCCGTTAAATATCACGAGTTAATTTGAGGACCTACCAAAGTTAATTTACGTTTCAATGAATTTTAAAATTTTATCATGTAAAGTTTATTTTACATAAATTCATATTCTCATTGAGATGAGAAAAATATTTGATAAAAATTATCAATACTAAAATTTTGAATTTTTTTAAAAAATTGCAAAATAATCACTCAGCCTCCGTTTATTTCTATATTTTGCCAAGAAATTTTCATTGTAGCCGTATTTGGTGTCTACTACATTGTAAAAATATGTTACAATGAACACTATTCATCGACTGTAAAAAAAAAAAATTGGTCAAAATCTGTCGAAAAGTGGGTTCACGCTAAAGATTGCTTAAGAAGTTTACTGAGAATTTTTACTATCAACTGTAAAAAAAAAAATTGATCAATTTTCTCTTGTTTGTTATCAAAATTCATGGAAGTTACCATCAAGTGTTGGTTAGACAACTGTACACGCATAAAACGATTTTGTTGTTACAATAACAAAAGACGGGATAACTGAAAAATATGTCCTGGTAACAAATGAGTATGTTTATAGCAACAAATCCATTAGTTGCATTAACAAAAAGTTTCAAGTTGTACTAACAAACCAGTTTGTTAAATCACAAAATAAATTTGTTGCTCTAACAAAATTATGTTGTTGCTATCACAAAATGACTTTGTTGCTGCAACAAAATCATTTTGTTGCTGTTACCAAGTGATTTTGCTGCTGTAACAAAGTGGTTTTATTGCAATAACAAAACTAATTTGTTGCTTTTTAAATGTATACATATAAAATTTACTGTAACAAATTGTCTTTGTTAATCCAACAAATTCTCTTGGTTATTTTAATAGAATAATTTTGCTGTTTCAACAAAAAAATTTGTTATACCAACTAAAGTATTTTGTCGAATCAACTAAAAGATTTTGCTATAGTAACAAAACTAATTTGTTGTTATAACATATCAATAACTTGTTATAACCTAAATTTTGTTATTTTAACATATGATTTGTTATCCCTATGTTAACAAATTCATTTGTTACCACAACATATCTTAGGTTATCTTAACAAAATTTTTTTCTGCGTGTAGTATTGATAATCTGATTCTTGAATTTTTATTTCTTCCTTGAATTAAACAGAAAGAAGAAAAATATTAAATAAACGTATGACTTATCTCTGGGATTATCAACTTCAGTGCGATAACGAAAAATTCTTTTCGGAATTTAAACCTGTTGTTTAATTCTCGATTTTAATATTTACAATAAATGTGTGAAAAAATTTTAATAATTAAAAATTTTACATTTACAATAGTAATAAAATATTTTGCACGTGATGGAAAAAAATAAAAAATTAACAAAATAATACAATTTTTAAATGTTTCATAAATCATTTTTAGTCTGAAAAATTTACTACTTAATACCACGTCTGTTTGTATTTACTCAGATCTATACACAATGTTAGAGCGAAGTTACCGTATATTAACTAGTTTTTTATTATTAAATTTATTATACTTTAAAATTACACGACTAGAACAAATAACTACTGTTTTAAAATAGTTGTTTGCTTAAACCGAATAGCATAACTGGTATAAATAGTACATATAGCGTGCCTACACAATTTTTCAGCTTATCGCGACTCTTTTGACTATAAACGATAAACTAAAGCGTTCAATGATTCACCGTAATTCGTAATCGGTGATAAAACATAGTTTAGTATCATATGGCGACAAGCAGTCTCTCATTGCGCGGATTAAAACACCATTTTTTTAAATAAACGCTAAACTCAGAGTCATGCTATAAAAAAACATTGATACCCTGGAATAAAATAAAAATACCACGAGTTTTTTTGCGATTAATCACCGAGTGCAATAAATATCGCAGGTAATAAATCTCGTATCAATGTTGTTTGTTGTTATTGTAGTTGGTGCATCTTTTATCTCGAGATGGCTCGAGTCCAACCGAGTCATCCCGGATCTTTAGATCGCTAAAGATAATATAATGGAGAATGTACTTTATACTGTGTACTATTACTATTACCCGTCGAAAAAGTTTCTGATAGGGCCAATTTTTTTTTATGCACGGAGAGAAATTTTGTTTGAATATTACCATGAAAATGAAAGTAATTGCAGAACCTTCTGCAATTATTGACCTAATTGCAATTTTTTAAAATAATTACTCACAAATAAAATTTAAAAAAATATAGAAAAGTATTATTTATTTTTATTGTAGTGAACTGGTAAAAAATGATAAAGGTGAAAAATTAATAAGATGAATAATTATCTTCTATTATTTTTATATAAATTAATAAAAATTAATCTAAGTAACAATATTATCCGCTGGCTTTAAGGCAGCGCTGCAATCACAGTTAATTTTAACAAAATTTTATACAATTATCATTCCAAGAAAATTTTAAACAATTAGTTTAATATTATTTGTATAAATGTACTTTCACGACATTCGTAATTTTTTTTTACTATTAGCTAACATTCTATATATTTGTTCGAGTGAAATAACCAAAAAAAAATAAATTAATTATAATTTTGTCTGCATTTAAATTGATCTTAAATTAATTACAACAAAACAAAAATTAAAAACTTACAAATCTATATATTAGTTTAAAAATGAATCATCTGCTCGAGTTGAGGTAAATTTCTCGCCAATTACAAACATGACAAATCAAAATAATTATAATATAATAAACAATAATAAAGGTTGTCAAAGAGACACTGTAACTGATAGCCCGTTAGACCTCCCATGAGGAGTAAAATTCAGCCTGTCGATACTTTTTTTGCGTCGTCGGGCGGACTTATAATAATATACATGTATCGTAAGAAGTGAAGATACACTGTAGTGTGTGTATATTAATTTCGGGCCACACGGCAGACTTCAATGCCCACGTACTTAAATATTCATCAATATCCAACGTGATATACAATACAAAAATAGAGTCTGTTATTTATTTTTTTTTAAAGTGATTTTGTAATAATAATTTATACGAATGTGAATGATGGGAAGGTATTTTTCTTTCCACAACCTACCGCATTCGGGAATTAAGTACCAGTGACAAACTGGTTTATCAAGTTAGCTCTTTTGCCGGAAATGAGTTTCAATTTTTTTAGATAATGATAAAAAAATTATTACATCTGTTTACTATTTTTCAGAGCCGTTTCAATTGCTGTAATAGAGCACTTTGCTGGTAATGGAGCACTTATCAAAATTCTTAATCAACTTTTTATGAAAATATTTGAAATAAAAATTACGCAAATGATAGACAGTAAAAAAAATTTTTTTTTATGTTTTTTTTTGCAGAAAATTAAATCAGCGTTAAGTAAATGATGAAAAATAATTTTTTATTTTTTATTTATTTATTATCAACACAGAGACATGGATAATGAAAAATAAAAAAAAGATCAGAGGTGTGGAATTGCAAACGTTATAGGCTGTAAGTCCGATAAAATTTATCACGCTTTTCTATTTTATTTGAAATTGAATGTCACGGGAAAACTGGAGAGGACAATTCAATTAACCTGGGATATATATGTTATATATAAGAGTGTTGAGTGTAGAGTGTGCTGTACTTGGCTAGAAGCAAGTAAAGGTAAAGTGTGAGTATGATCACATGTATACGGAGACAGAGAAAGAGAGAGAAGAGGGGGGGGGGGACGTCACGATAGTAAAGTCATATACCGGTTATCCACAGTTATGGGAATACGTCGATTGGCCTCTAGGGTCAGCGCCGTGAAATCTCGCCGTAATCGAGACTTTTGGTCAAGATTCTACTTAACTTTAGATACTCGACATTAAAATACAATGTGTTAATATCCCGAGGTATTAAATGGTTAGAGGCCGAGGGTTGAGGTCAATTGGAACTAAAAAGTCTATAATTAATTGTAATATCTTTTTCAATTTATTGTGATTTTCCTTCATAATATTATTATATTAAATTGTTAAAACCGCAATATATTCTAGACTATTTTTGCGTTACATTTACAGGTTTTCATTTCAGTACCACAATTTATTATTATTTTTTTTTCTCTTATCAAATATTTTTTCTTCCTCATACTTTTATCACGTTTTATAACTCCACACTTCTTCTCATCCAGAAGGATTACATCGATACGTCGGCATTTGGCCGCAAGGATCCCGTATAAGGAGATGGCCTACTACATCGCGTCCGCGTCTTTTTCACGCATACTACAAAATGCGATACCCAGTTACTATACGAAGAGCAAGATCACCGCGAGAATAACGACTCAACACATATATAAGAGCCGATAAAACCAAGCGAGCTTTTACGGTGGTACACCCTAGTTAAATACACATATGAATTTATATAATATTTCAAGAATAAGTTTATGCTGAACTTATTCATATTTTTCATAAATATTTAAATTGTCACATATGATCACATATGCTCTCATATAGTCACACATGCCCACATACATTCACATACAATTATTAATGACCACTATGATCATATATATGGTCACAAATGATCACATGAATATATACATGGCCATACATGATTACATATGGTTACATATAATTACATATGACCAAAAATATCACATATGGTTGTTTATAATCATATATGATCACGTATAATTATATATGTGGTTACAAATGATCACAGACGAACAAAAATTACAATATATGGTGTCACACTTAATCAGATATGGTTACATATGGTTGATATGGTTACATATGATCATTTATAATTACACATGATAACATATGATTAAATGAATGGTCACACATGATAGTATATGATCACATATATTATCATTAATGATCACGTATTAATACATATGATCATATACAATCTAAAAATAAAAATTAGTAATACAATTTTTTTATTTAAATTCAACCGATATATAAAAACACGATAACCTAAAACCTAATTGATCGTCCAAAACAAAATATTACCATATCAATTACAAATCCATTATATTTAAAAAAATATGTATCACTTATAAATATTAATGTATTCAAATTTAATTCCTTCAATTGATAACTTTAACTTTAGCGTAAAATCCCGAGTAAAAGTAACATACACACATATATACATATTAATATTACCATATAAACGAAATAAATAAAAAATATCTCTAATGCTCAAAAATAATCTATAAAGCTGTAATGCGTTAAACGCACAGACCAGCAAGCAGGTACGTCTAAATACACAGTACACAGCGTAATAATAATATAATATGTATTATAATAATAAAATATGATATTCAGTGGTTGCCTTGCCGTAGGCTAAACGAGAAAGTACAAGCCCCCATTTACTCGTTATTTTAGTGCCACAGGCGTTGAATACTCTGCGAAACTACTCTTCGAGAGCGTAAAAAGACTAAAAATGTTGGGAAAAAATAAAAATAAAAAGAAGCATTTATTTTACCCAATGGAGTGAGTCAAGTGTTGATGTTGAGCATCCGAGCGAGTACAACTGATAGCCAAGTCCAAGTCAATGGACAAGACTAACAAAAAATGATAACGTTACTGGTCAGAGCCACAAGTCAAGTTATGGATCGTAAACTATATTTTATATTTTGTGACTAAAATAGATTTTAAAATAAAATATCAAGACTGTAATACAAATTTTTTTAGAAAAATGATATCTGAATTTTTTTTAGTTCAAACTGAAGAGGGTCTAGGTTCGAATCCCGCTCGAGGCGATTAGAAACAAGTTATTTTTTCACCGTGAAAAATTATTAATTTGTATACACCTCTTTTATGTTAATTTAAAAGATAACAATTATGCTTATTTATCGGCATTTATATTTCATAAAAAAATAATTGCTTTTGCATAGCGCTAAGCAGGTCAATTATTAATAAATAATAATTTAAAGACATTTTAAATTTGATATAGGCATGCTCAAAAATTAAACTAAAAAAATTTTAATATTCATTCTCATTTCTCTTAAATTATTGTTAATTAATTTTAAAAATTAACTGCGAAGAAAATGGTCTGTCAAACGCGTGCTCAACTCCAGATGCCGACCACGTGTTACGGGTTTTATTATTTTATTATCCTCGCTATTTTATTTTACTTTTACTTAGTATTATTATTTTTTATTTATATTATTTTGGGGTCTGTTTTCGGCCATGGCAAACGACCTTCGAAAATTTAAAACTAAAACGGACAGAAGAGCTGCCGGGCGTGGGTGAACATTCAAAAACAGGTTTCGTCTTTTCAAGAAGGATCGTAAAAAAAATATTGAGCCATTAAAAAAAGACAGAAATTAAAATAAAAAAGACACGTTGGTGTATATAATATGCATGAATTTATAAAAGAGATCATATTATAAAATATATATATATATATATATATATATATATATATATATATATATATATATATATTTATGTATAAGATTCATTTGGTGTTACTTTAATCTCGTTGATAACCAGCAATCATAATAATAAAAAATAAAAAAAATTAAAGAAGAAAAAGAGATTACAAAATAATAAAAATGCACACGACTTTTATTTCGAGTCTTAAAAAATTACTTGATCGGAAGTTTACGAGCGTGAACGAAACGTCACCTGAGATGTTTAATAATAATAATAATAATAAATTAACATTTCTTCGGTCAAACGTTAAATTAATCGTACTTGTAGGCATACGTGAATTTTATATATATGCATTCAAATTCCTTGATGATAAATAATAATGTAATGTTTAAATGTGTAAGTGCTGTCGTAAAACCTTGATGTGTTTAATATTTAAATAAATCGACGGTGGCCACCCCATATAAAAGTATATTTACTGAAACGTTTTATCAAAAGTGTTTTTTCGAATTATCTAATTAAATGACGATAAAATTTTTATTTAAATATAAATAACTTCATACTTACATCGCGCTCAGAGGAAATACAACGTTTGCTTGTCATAATACTTCAATTAACAAGACAGGGTGGCCACATTCTCCGTTTTATGCAAACGGAAAATTTACGCGGAATTTTAATTGGGATAAAGTTTTATTCTACGAGAAGAAATTTGGTGTTAGCGTATCGAATAAGTGTTTTTTGTTTTTAAGAATAGCTCTAAAAAAATTTAGAGCTGCTTAATTGTTAATTAACTTTTGAATAATTATTTCAAACACAGAACAAGTTGATTTTTTTTCTTGGAAGAAACTTTGTAACGTGATATTGATAACTTTCAAAATATTTTATCGATTGACCTGATTTTATTCAATTATCTTTGTGATATTGATGTCAAGTACCCTATAAAAAATTATGATCCAACTCCCTTCGAATTAATAATAATAATAAAAACATGAAGCTAAAAATGAATGTCAAATACATCTTAATATATGTTTTACATTTTTTGTTTATTTTAATCACACATATATTCATTATTCGACTCGTATACCAGTGGAAAAATTTTCTGATATTTCCATACATCGCTTGATGTAAAAATTTGCCATATCAGGTTTTATGTGGCCACATATTATCAAATATGACTACATATGATCAGGTTACAATATTAAAATTATATCTATGACCATATATGATCATATCAGGCCACATATATGACCAAATGTGGCCATATCTGAAAATTATACACAAAAATTTATCATATGCATGTATTTATGATAATATGCCATATGCAAACACATCATAAATTTTTTCCACGAGTATGGTTATCCAAGACTTATATACACATTTTCATACATGAACAATATATGATTTTTCACTAAAATAAAGCGATTTTAGATTATTTAAAATTTTCCTTCTATAAACATTTCGAGTAGATTATACCTTTATTATAGTATATATCTATTTATGTTCTTTTTCTTTCGATCACTCTATTCAAGACCTCCTAGTGCGCCATTGTTCACTTTTCCACCCGAAAAATTCAGTATTTGTATGCGGACCACGTACCTACCCACACATATGATGATTTTGCAGAAGAATCGATTTCAATGTAAACGCTCATTTCTACGTTTAGAATAAATCGTATAGTTTCACATAATTTTACGCTACACATGTGGAGATACACACACACACGCGCTCAGTTTTTTTTTGCCATAACAAAGAAAAGAGTCTCGTGCCCATGATTTGCAGCTGTTCTTTATCCTATTGAGCGTCATGCTCAAACCATACCTATTTATGCTGTTTAACTTTAAATGTTCTAGCGATAATTTGCGTTACTGAGTAAAAACCCAGTAAAAACTCGATGAAATCCATTATATTTATTCGTAATCGTTAAAATTTAAATTACAATGACGATCTTCTGAGAAAATGATCTGTGATTTAAGAAAGAATAGGTCGAACATATTAAGCACTTTATGTTCTGTCACGTTTATGAAAGTACATGTTGTTCAAATTACACGTAAAACTAGCTTACATTTCTCGAAAATACCGTACATATTTTTTAATTTATTTCGCTTCTTAGAATCTAACGTAACATAGTATAAAATAATATCCATTGGATTTTTGATAAAATTAAAAAATTCTGTATCGTAATCCGCCGAAGAATTTTCTTCCGGTCAATTTTGATGGCTGATATGTATCTTTATATCTATATATATTTAGATATATATTCAAGAGGTTTATAGTTCTGGTCATCTATTATAAATTACCTTCTATGGAAAATGAATACGTGGAAAGTTCTGAACATTATTATATGTGTAATTCTAGACATTACATTTGAATAATCTTTCACTCCCTGTGGTGACAACAGTAATTATTAATACATAGATTTTTATGAATTTATGGACCCTATTTATCATACCTCTAAATCACCGAGATATCATCCGTTTAACTATTTACTTAATATGTAAATTAGTTAATTAATATTTTCAGGTTATAGCTGCCCAAGTGATTCATCAGCAGCATAATTATGATTGGAACTCGAAATTTTTTTAAGAGAAAATATAATTGTGGCTATTGAAAACGGTATTTATAGTAGAAATTTATTTTTATGCGCTCTAAGATTTTTGATTCGAGAAAATTGTAAAATTTATTTTCAATAATTTAATTATGTCGTACACATTCAACAATGATTTTGTTAAACTACTTATCGACGAAATTACAGTAACATATATGGCAGTTACAACTGAGTTGTAATTGGATTCGAAGATCTACGAATCGCAACCAATAGATATTCCAGCTTAGAACCAAAAAACTTTCGATAATACAACTGTACTTTTTGTATTAAGCTTCAAGCAGTCTAACTTTTTGAACTACAAAGTCACATATTCCAGTTTACTCACGTTCAATCTTTTAATTACACAAAGCTGTCGTCAAAAACTTCCATTGAGGAAAGTGCTTCGAAATGAAGCGAATTTGACCGATGTGACCCTTTCCAAGATTTTCAATTTCAGGTGGGAGGAGGAAAAAAAATTGTTATTGATCTGAATTATTAGATCGTTCAACAGCTCCAACAATGGAACAATTACCTTTCAGGTGATTGTCTAAAGTTTTATTCAGTTGCAATAACATCAGTGTTTGTTGTCTCTCGACGTGTAATAACAAAAGATGTCGACGACCTAATCGGAAACAAAGAATTGCGGTTTTTTCTAGAACTATATATACCGGAGAAATGGATCAACTCATCACAAAGTTCCAAGTTTGGAAAACATAAAGACCTGTTCAATTTTGAATACTAATAACGTGAGTATTAATAATTAATAATAGCTCAATATAAAGAACTGTGATAAAATTTTTTGTATCCACCTGATATCTCCACACAGATAAAATATTACTTGAATCAAGTATAATAATTCTGAAGAACTAGATCTTTTTGACTTGAGTAGAAAAATTCTTAAACTGAAAAATTTTTCTTTGTTTAAGTAAATTTTACTTGATTCAAAAATTTTTCGTCTTGATCCAAGACAATGAAACTTTTCAAAATTATGTTCTTGGCTGAAGAATTTTTCTCTTGATTCAAGTTAATTTTTTTTTTCTGTGCAGATATGAAAAAATCAAAAAATTTGATCTGTTCGATATGGTCCGATCTGTCCAATTTCCATTCAGACCATATTTGGCTTTAATATAGTTTGATACATCTTCATGTTATAACTATAGGCCTAAAACGTTTCTTTGATTTATCACAGGTACAACACCAAGATGCATTTCGCAACTGTTTTATTCATGGCCGCCATGGTTGCTTGTGCTGCAGCATCCTGCGGCTCCAAGCCTGCTCCTCCAAGCTGTGGGTCTTCTGGAGGTTGTAGACCTTCTGGAGGGAGCAGACCTTCTGGAGGTTGCGGGGCTCCTGGAGGCTGTGGACCTTCTGGTTCCAAAGTAGACATTGTTGGTGTCAACATTGACAACAAGGTAGGAAACATCGGGGGAATCAACAAAGGCAACAACGAAGTTGTCAATTCTGTCAACACCCTCGTAAACCCAGGTTGCAGCACCTGCGTAAGTGTTTTGATTTTTTATAATAATCACTGATCAGTTTTATCGTGTTTTAGTCTTCACAGATACTTAATAGTATTTTTTTTCTTTTTGTAGTAATCCAAACAATTTCAAGTTTGAGGGATGATCTAATTACTTACTTCCCCAGGAGATAATTTCAAGAAAAAATTACAATTTACAACAAAAATTAAGTTTTCAAATTATCAAATTGGTCAATTGTTACTGTATAAAAAATTTATTCGTTTAATAAAAGAACTTTTGGTTAATTTTTTGTTTTTAATGATGACATATGTTATTCCTACGCTAACATGATAATATTCTACCACAACTTGTCTTATGTTGTACTAACAAAAAATTGTTTTGACTGCAAAATTTTATATATTTCCATCTCTTTTAAATTTTTAAAACTTAAGCGTATTTTTTTAGGCCCACTATTATATAAACTGGAATTTTTTCAGATTAGATTAAACCAAGGTCGCTAATTCAGTTTGTTTAGCTTTGATTTACCTTTTCACGGTCTCTAAGCGACATTGTGTGGTATATACCAGCCTTTGAATGAAAAAGTACGCTTGTTAAATAATAAAAATTTCATAATTTAATGGTCGCGCAATAAGTGCTCTTAAAAAAAAAATTTTTAACAAAAAATTTCATTATCATTCTTTATAAAATAGAATAATTTTTTTTTTTATATTTTGCTTAATTTATACAAATAATTACATGGGTAAATGTAAACATACATGTGGTTAATAAATTTCAATGTGAAGGTAAAAATCATTGGCGTAGAGCTAAAAAACAACTACATTCTGGCATTATGATGTAAAACATTGCGATTGTAATTTTAATGAGGCATTAAACGGTTTAATTGACCAACTTCTTGTATACCTGACGTATGAAACACGTGTGAAATATAAATCCACTTATTAATGTGATGTTACATATGTAACATACATTACTTTTTATCACGAAATTCGTAACTCTGCTGAATCAGGTGTGGTTATCATGATAACCAGCTTAAAGTAATAAATCACCAAATTCAGTTGTTTCCATAAGTAGGAAGAATGAAACGATAAACGATGAATATAATTAAGTATATTTAAGATATAATTTTAGGTAATAATCAACAGAAACTATAAAACGGTAACTAGAATAAATAGGTAAGCGATGGCGGAACTTGGAGTTGAAATTTACACTATTGTACCGAAACTTGAGTCAACATAGTGTAAATACTCTCGTAACTCGTAATATAACTGATTAAACAAAACATAAAACATGTCGTCCAATGGTCTACGTCAAATTTTTATAAAAATAATAATTATACTCTGTTATAACTATCACAGCTTGTCAATCTGTACTAATAATTAACACCTGATTACTAACTCTACTATCCATCTGTCAAAATAGTGCCGTCTTTTTTTTTTGCTAGCGGGAAATTTTATTTAAAAGAAAAATAATAATAATAATAATTTATTGTATTTTTAGTATTAAACTAATAGTACCTTCATATATAGGTATGTAATAACCTACATTTAATAATGTTTTTACACCGCATTGATACTCAAAATCAATACTTAATAATTTTTAGTCAATATTTCTGGATCTACTTGTACGATTTTTATAAAATTAGAGAAATTTTTTGTAACAATTCTTAAAAATAATTATTTGTCAATAATAATAAATACGTCAACATAAAAATCACCAAAAAAGTACGAAGCAAACGAGTTGACGAAAGACAAAACTCTTTGAAAGCAGATTGGATATCATATAAAATCGTGATCTAAGCTGTAGCTCAACTCTTTATTTCTTTTTTCGTTGTCTACTCTCCTATCTTATCTTACTCATGCAAACACATACACATATACTTATACGTATATGTGTAAGCATTATATCTAGTACGACGACTAACACAAGTAAAATACTGAAGGGAGATCTTCGGACACGCCATAATAAATAATTCATGTCTTTTGGTGGTGACCGAGCCAAACAAAATATAACTAAACTAAACCATACAAATGAAGACCGAGGATAGAATTAAAGACAGACAAAGACAAAGAGACAAGCCATTTAAATAACAAAATTTAAAAAAACAAATCCGGACGAGTATTTTTCATCGCCGGTACCGTTTTTCGACGAATTCTCCCATTACAAACTAACCGCTAAAACTCTCGCCTTTTTGATTATTCATATGGTTATAAATAAAAATTTATGCATATAAAAAGAGATGGATAAAAAGTTTATTCGAATCTATGAATGACACGCTTGACTAAATGCAGGCTTTCAGTTTCCTTCGTCAAGAAAGTAAGAATGCCTATAAAATATAAATATAAATATACAATCATGTATGAGTGTGTGTGTGTGTGTGTGTGTGTGTGTGTGTGTGTGTGTGTGTGTGTGTGAGAGTGGCTTGTTAATTATTATGGATTGGGTATAATGCTAATGTAAACGTATCCAAGAAATGTTTAATAACAAGTATATGATGGTGTTATAAACATCCGTTCTCATTGACCAGTATCGTGTTTTTAAATAAAACTAGATTTTATAACATTACATCAATATCCTATAGTGTGGTATAGTAGTTTTACTCTTGTTTTGTTTATTTCTGGTGGATGTAAACGACCTTCGCACTTCCGTGCGTTGAATTATTATATGATCCTACCGTTAACTGTTACAATATGCACTATTATATGTATTTTGAACTAATTTTATTGTGAATTCTATTTAGTAATAGGTTGCGGGCTTGAATTTGACTGTTGGGGAAAAAATATTTCATTTGTCCGCAATATTTATATTTAATGACTATTTTATTTAAGAAAACGCTTAGTAATTAAATTAATCAATTTTATTATTAAATTACAGTCTAAAAAAAATTACAATTAATATTTAGTCAAATTTGAAATTAATAAAAATTAAATTTTTAATAAGTCAATTATTATTTTTACAATTATCAAATTATTTAATTTTATTAATATTTTAAAGTCTAAAAAAAATTACAATTAACATTTATTCAAATTTAAAATTAATAAAAATTGTATTTTTAATGAGTTAATTTTGATTTTGGCCATACAATTTTCAAAATAAACTTTTCATTCTTTTGAGTAAAAATTTTGATCGAATTTTTTTTATCAGAAAATATTCTTAAGCTTCATAAATTTTCAAATTTTTGTAAATTTCATAAAAGAAATTAATTTTAATATGATATGAGTTTGAATTCCAAGCATATTTTTGGACCAATTTAACAGAAAAAAAGCACAAAATTACACACTAATAAATATATATATAGTCCAGCAAAATATAATTTGATAAAAATATCTCTGAACATAATGTGAGAAAATCAAATAAATCGTGGAAGGTATCAAATTAATGACAGTGTTCCATAATAATTTACCGAAGCTTCCGAAGTCAAATATAGCAGTACTATGCAGTGATCAACAGGTTCCAAGACTTGTTAATACAACCATGGAGTTAAAATTCGTTTAAATAACCGTTTCCGTCATATCAAGTATGTGAGCAAGTTTGCGCTGACGATATTACTTTTAAATTAAAGTACATACTTTATATTTACAATTTTACACCAGAAAGCGCTCGCATATCATACATCATACACACAAAAAACGTTTTTATCATACTGTATATGATCCATAAAAAAAATTCATTTGAACCAAAAAAATCATTTGGAGAATTTGTTTTTGGCTTAAATGAATTTTTTCGTTTAAAAAATTATACAATTAATTTTCTTGGTTCAAAAATTCTGCACTTAAATCAAATTAATTTTTTTTTATTGAACATATTCAACAAATATTATCATTTTTTATTGACAGAAAATAAACTTGAACCAAAAAAAAATCATTTTCAAATTTCTTCTTTGTATTTCGAGCTCAAAAGCTAAGAACAACTAACTCTTTGAGCTCGGAGAGCTCAAAATAACAGATAAATTATATTTTGAGCTCTTCGAGCTCAAAAACGTCATAAAGCGGGAAGTTGCAGGGATAGCCTTTAGGGTCAACCATTTTCCTAATTATTTTATTCAAAATTCTTCTTTTTGAATCAAATTAATTTTTCAATTTATTTATAAAAAAAAAAGAAGAGTAAGCTTATTATTTTGATTCAGATTGAAGGACTTAAATACTCCAAATTGCCGGCTTTAAAGACTCTAAATAAAAAGAGTACAAGTATACACAAATATCTCAAACGGCATACATTAACATTACTGTTAATAAGGACCAATGGAACAACATCTAATAACAATAAAATAAAAGATCTAATAAAAAGTGTACATTAATCATCTCCAATTTAAAGCAATTGGTATTGAAAAAGCCCGCTCTGGAACGAAATTTAAAATTACGAAATTCTTATCAATTAAAACTTACATTATCGTTATTTATAATTGAGCAGTCATCGAAATATCAGTCACAATACACATGATAATTATAATTATTGAATTAAATAACAACTCAGTAAACAAATGTTTATATTAGGTCGACGATCGATTATCACTCCAAAATAAGTTCCATGTTTATCGAAGTTTTGTTACACTTAATTATTATTTTACTGTTTTACTGATCGGAGTAAATCCACGAAAAGTCGCACATAATTTAACAATTCAACTGTTCACGGGTTTGTTTTGAAAAATAATAATTTTTGTAGGATATTTTGACAAAAGCTTGCGATTAAAGTTTTGAACTTGGTGGTAAATATTCAATTTGAGTCGGTAAATTGTTTGTTTATATTTTCCCGCGCTGTTTTGAATGACGCACGAGAGCAATAAACGCACGAGATTTATATATATATATATTTTATGGATGGTACGTATATACCGTGTAGTAGTGTTGTGTACCGTAGTTAGGTACTGACTGAACGTAAAATCGTGATTGTACGAAAGACAACTCGTGGTGTAGCGTGGTACAACAACGCTCAACTCAAACTTACCACTCCACAAGTTTACTTCTGTTGAGTTCAGCTTTGACGTTGCTTTGTAAGAGTGGGTAACCCTGTTGTAAGAGTATCCCGCAATGTACGAGAATACGGTCTACAGTTTGGTATGTGTATAGGATCAAAAGAAAGAGAAAGAGAGAGATAATGAGTATATATTATGTATGTGCTGGTTTGTCACGAATTTACTGGCGGTTTTTGCGAATTTTAATTCCAATTTATGATCAATCATTTTATGATCAATGGGAATTTGAATAGGTGAAACTTAAACTTAGTCAATAAAAGGATGAATAAAAAAACATCGACAATTATGGGGATGAAGCCTTATTGACGGGGATAAAGGTAGTTATTTTTAAATAATTTTTAGAAACAGATTTTTTTGATATTTACAAATTTTTTATCGTGAAAATTTTATAGATAGAATAGTTTTTTAAAATAGAATTTCAATAAGCTGAAAAAAAATATTGAAATTCAAAATAATTTTTTAAGTATTAATAATAATTTTTTAACTCATTAACATCTACGTCCTATTATTACGCGTGTAAAAATATGGATGTATACGAATGTCTATGAATGTGTGAGTGCATATATGTAATATAAATGAATTGGTATATATAATATACATAAAAAGAGAAGAAAAAAAGATTATTATGTTATGTGTTTCCAACTATGACCGCCAGAATGGCGCCAGTCTGCAGCCTACTAGTTTTAATCTTTCGTCCTTACACAATTTTTTGACAAGTAAACTAGTACTCTCTTAATATGTGTGTAAGCATACATGTAAGCATGCATGTATATACATGTACGAGCGCGTATGTGTTGAACTGTGCTGGAGGGATGTAATGTGTAGGTACAGGTACCGACCATGGTAAATAGAGTAGAAAATTAGTGACATGATAAATAGCTAAAAAAAAGTTTGATTTATTTATTATTCAAATTTTTAAATTTACTTATCGCTTTCTTTACAACTGATGTATTTATTCGAATATATTAATTGCCAGTTTATTAATAGAATATCGGACATTCATAATTTAGTTTAATTATTAGTGTAGAAACGAATTAAAAATTTTTACAAGAAAGATTAATACGTTATTCAAATTTGTAAGAAAAAAAAAGAACAGTAGAATGATCTGTTCTTAGAGATGGGCCCGTTGACCTGGAACGCAATTCTCGAACCCTTCGTATTTTTAATAGATTTTTCAAAACTTACTTTGTTATTTAGTACCTGCTTTTACACAATACATTTAACAAAGATAAAATACTAATTTTAAGCACTTAACAGCGTTTTAAAATTAAATTACTTTCGTCCCTTATAATTCTAACTAACTACATTTTCACCCTTCGGTCATTACGTCACGACTTTTTTTTCACTTGCTAAATTATTTTAGGAGAAACTTAAGACGTTACTTTTCCAACTAATAGTAAAAATTCATGACCGGAAAAATTCAATTTAAGTTCTCGAGTTTAATCGGTTTATTAGTTTCAAAGTTTTTCGGCAAATAGAAATTCAACTATTTATATTTAATACGAAAAGTTGATACACTCTATACTGTAATTGTTGAAATGAAGTTTAAAAATACTCGAGCTTTAGTGAGAAAGTTTAAAACAATTGAATAAAAAAATCTTTTAAATTAAATTCAACAAAAAACTAATTATTGAAAATCATTTGAACCAATTTTCAACTTTTTTAATTTCTTTTAGTATTAGATTGGTTTTTTTTTTTAATCTAATTTATGTACTCTGAAAAAATTTGTGGAATGGACGAAAATGGAAACAAATGTATCCCAGTAGCCTCCCGTAGCGCTTCATCCAAAATGTCACATTGTGTTGCCATTGAGTGTCCTCTTAAATCCTTTGGAGGTCTGCATGTAAACACTTAGTCCTCCATCAACTATCCTAATGCCACGAAAAATTATATGAAGTAGTGAAAAGAAGAGACTAAGAAAAACAAAACGAGATGCGTCTCTTGACAAAGGACTGAGTCAACAAAAAAAATGTTTTTGCTGAGCTTAAAAATTCTTTTTCTGAAAAGGTGAAACACTTTACCTTACTTAGCTTAATGATTTTCATTCAAAGGTAGATAGGCACAGATCACTTATCGTTATCGCTTCGACATTTTTTAGAGCTATCTTATAATGGGTCTAAATAGTGGCCATAGGTCTTTGTGTCTTCTTAAGATTTGTGTTTGGTGGTTTTTAGATAAATTTGTCTGCTGGTACTGGTGAGTGCTTAGTCATACTTAAGACTGTTTTTATTTATGTGTATAATGTATATTGTTTATTGACAGTAGGAATTCTGATTTACAAGTTTACTAAAAAAAATTATTTTATTGAAGAAGAATTTTTTTGATTCGAGAACAAAATTATTTTTAAGAAAATTTTTGATGTCATTATTCAGGAATTTCTCGTCTTGAAATTTGATTTTTTTTGGCCCAGAAAAATTTTAAATCTGAAGGTTAAAAACAGAAATCAGCAAGAAACACTCTCATTTTTCTAAATTTTATGTAATTTATATTTTTGGATTTTTAAATTGATTGAAATTAAAAATTTCAATATTTCTGTAATTTTCATTATTTATTTTTTTTTTTTTTTTTTATTTTTTTAATTTGTTTAAAGTCGCATAAACTACTAAGGTCATGCGCGACTACGGTAGGGGGTAAACTTTTGAGATTGGAACTCGTTTGTATTTCTTGGGCTGAGCAGAATAATACACTTAAATATTGAAAATATTCATTGGTGTACGCCGGACTCGAACCCGGTCCAATGCTTTGGTAGCAAGGGCCGGATCCAATAGGCTACTGCGCGCCTTTTTATTTATTTATTTAGTTATAATTTATGATTTTTTAATTGTTAATGCTTCAAAATTAATTTTCTTTCCACAATCTCGATTCAATAATATGTTATCTTTATGTGGATAAATACTTGAACCAAAAAAATCATTTTTGAAGAGTAAAACCATTTTGAATCAAACAGAAAAATCTTGAATTAAAAAATTTTCCTTAGCTGACGTAAATTTTATTTCAAAATTATATTCTTGATTAAAATTTTTTTCTCTCCCATCAAGTTATTTCATTATGAATGTTTTAGATTTGAAAAATTTTTTAAATATATTTTTGGAGCAAGTTAGTAATATATTGAATGAATTTTACCGCGGAAATAAATTTTTGGATAAAATGTAAGTTATCTTTTTTGAAAGTAATGAAGCGTCTTATTGAATAGATAAAATTCTCAAATAGCAAATTTAATTTTTCTCATCCTTTTTGTATCATTTTCTTGATATTGAGCACGGATTTCCTGAATAAATTCGAACTGAAAATCCTAAATCAAAAGTGAAATTTTAAAGAAAATTTTTTTTTCACATCAAGTAACTTATTTCTTCCATGTAGCAGCTCATACATCATTTCATCGGGAAGCGATTACAATTTTCATCGTCATGATAATAATATAATCGATGGTGGATCAGATCGACGACGCCAAAGTATCAAGCATATCATTTAACTCACCGTCATCTGAAATATCCAATGAGGTGTTTCGATATCGTTAAATCTTCTTGACACACCAGGTTATATGCTGTATTATGTAGGCGAGGCACTTTTACAACTGATATCATACGCATACGCACACGGTGAAGTGTATTGACATGATTAACGAGATACCGGACAAACTTTCTTTTTTTAACTCTTTTAAATTTCAATTGTGTTTATCTCAATATTTATTCAATTTATCAACCATCAATTCAACTTACAAAAAATAATTTAGCTTTGAATATTTACGGCTGTTTAGTAAATTTTTTTTTTAATATTATTTTAATAAAATCTTTGTAGGCAAACAATTTTGATTGAATAATTTTTCTAATCCTTGAAATTAGTTGTAGAAAAATTTTGATCTTTTAGAACTCATGTTTTTGGCAACTAAAAGTTTGAGAAGTCAAGAAAAAATCTTCGTTTTTTATTTTACATTTATTCTAGAAAAAAAATTGATCATTTGAGAACATCTCAAAGTATATATTTGTAAAAATAAATTAATAATGATTGACAGTTACAACAGAGTATTTTGTTGACTTAATGCTTTCCTTTCATTTACAAGTACAAGCAACGCCACATGTAGTTTTTAAAGAGAAATATAATTTTCTTGTGATGATAAAGTAGGTTTTATTAAAAATTGTTTAATGATTTATTTATCTGTTAAATTTTTTATATTTTTATAGTTTTCCATTTTCCTGATTCGTTATTAATTAATTTGATGGAAATAAAATTCTATAAAATTTTTATAGAATTCTTTCCACAAAAAAATATATATGTTCAATTAATTTAACATACAAAAAAATCTTATCTATATTTTTGCCGAAAACGTGTATGAAACATTTTATAAATTCATTATGTATATTTGTATAAATTATCATCATGTACATTGTATAAATTATATTTATTAATACATTCTTATTAAAATATTAAAATCAGCAGATACCTCACCAATTTTCGGTTTATTAATAAAATAAACTGGCGCAAAAAAATATTTTAGAGAATACTCTCTTATAGTTCTTTGAAACATTTTTACATGTAAAAATTTCCAGTAATTGTTCAGTTGTGGGGCTTTAGATATTTTTAGGCATACTTAGTACTCTACAAATTAATATTTCAGAAATTTCAATGCAAAATAAAACAAATAAAGTAAAAGACCCTATTAGTGGACCTATAAGCCCTATTAGTAGCACTTTTTCTTTTAATGAAAAAATGTTCTACTTGGAATAAAAATTAAAAATATTTTTGATCCAAAAGTCTTAAAGATTATAAATAATACATTCATAATAGAAATTAATGATTTCATTAATTGAATAAGTACCAAAATCAAAGAAAGTATCAGTAATGGGATCCCCGCCACTAATGGGGTCTTTTACCCTAGTTATTTTTTTCCATAGAAATATATTTAAAGAATTTTATACATTTTTATATGAAAAAAAAAAAATGCGACATTTTTTCTGTAATTTTAATTTTTTTTATCCTTTATAAGAAATAAAACGATTAAGAAAATAAAATTGCATTATTAAAGATGACTTCATATAATTTAATACAGTTCTATAAAATTTTAGTGTCAAAATTTGTTAACATTTTATAAAATTTAATAAAACAATTTTCTCTGAAATTTCTTCCTTTCTTTAAAATTTTTCATTTCTTCAATTGCTTTTGACCAAAAACCTCAACTTAATTTGTAAATACAAACTGAAGATGAAGACATCGAATATCCACGAAACCCAAAACTAGAAAAATATTTAAAAACCCAATAATCCAGGATGACTTATATATATTACGTATCTCGTCTCATTATCTCCACTTAGCCTGCAAAGTAGGGTCACAATTACAGCTTTATACCGAGGTAAACAGCTACCTGCCCTTTGTTATTATATATATTATAATAATAAAAAGTATATTTCTATTTCCTCTCTAGACCACTCCTCATATTATATTAATTCCATTCCGTGTGTATAAATATAAAGACCGAACATAGAGTTAACTTATTTATTTGAGACGATGTTTCAGACAGACATAAATACAAAAGACGCGGGCATCCATCAAGGACAGATCCCCTTGCTTCTTATTATTCCATTTTATCTAAAGTTTTGAAAATAGCCTTGCCTAGTTTTGGCTCCTCTTCTTTCTCCTATCTTTCCTCACGCATCCTTCCCCGTATCCTATGTCCTACATCCACTCGAGTGTACACAAAGGAATAAAAAAAGGTTGTAAAAACAACAAAAATAAAGTATCAGTACCGGGAGGGCATCTCAAGCTCCCAAAAACCTGTTTCTAACCTTTATTTTACTACTCTAGGGTCAGCAGCATCATTCGATATAACTAGACCCCTTGGATTCAACTTCGTCCAAGTTGAATGTTAATTTATCCGCTGTACTTTTATTTTTTGCGCATAGAAATGAAAAAAGGCTTACATTTATAGATTTTAACCCGATTAAAAAAAATTCATTGGGAATTTTTTACAGTGTAGTCATATATGTGGCCATATTTAAACTCTCGATAAAAAAAAAATAAAAAATTTTTTATCTTTATAGAAATGTATATGTTACTTAATTTTCATGTTAACTTATTTTTTTCCAGACTGGAAATTATCGATTTTCATCTGTTCGATAAAATTTTCCTGTTGCATTTGTGTTTGTACAATTTTGCAAGTTTTTTGATAGCTCTGACAAATCTGCTTCAATTTCAACTGCCAAATGGCCTTCCTTATTGGCTTTACAATCAATGATATATTTTACATATTACAGTCTGGTATATAAAATGTGTGGTGAAGCTGAAATCCTTCCGGGCATAAAGGATCAAATGAGGCGAAAGATCATCTACGGCATCCAATCCTGTTGGGATAGCTACCTGCACTTTGATGCTGCATTCAGCCTGATCACACCTGATAAATTTGATACCTTTTTTTCGTCTTTTAAGAGGGATCCACTGCCGTAAATTTCTACTCGGCTTTAGCTTTACTGGAACTGTTTTATTTATATCTTTTTTATGTCCTAGAACAATGGGAATCTGTACAACGAAAGATCGAGTATGGAAATTTTACGTATTTTTTGAATATAAACCGAGCAATATCTAAATATTAAAATTTTTTATACAATTGAAAGATTTTCATATAATTTTTCAAAATGTTTTTACTTAAATTAAATATATACAAGTTTGAACTTTCTTGAATTTTCTATTTAAAAAATTTCTTTAAATTTACTATACGGAAAAAACAAAATTACACTGGATATCATTCCAGATTATACTCAGTGATATCTGTAGTGAAAACAAATTATTCGTGAAATTATAAATCACTGTTGTGTATTATTATTATTATTATTATTATTATTATTATTATTATTATTATTTTAAATATTATTATTATCCTCCATGTTTTGTCTATTTATTTATTTATTCCTTAAAGCACCAGATTGTTACTTAAAACACCATCTATCAATCCTTAAACGTCACGATACACAAAAGTCAAAATTAAGCTATGAAATCACTTAAGATACTTAAGATACTTAAGATACTTAAAGTCTTTGCTTTGACTTAGACGGGACTAGAAAAGAATTGAGTAATTTTATTTTTATTTACATTCGGTTCGGAACTTTAGATTTATCGTTTGAACAAAATAGTGATTTAGTGGGTTCTTAGTGCAAAAAAAAACAGAGAAAAAAACACTAATGGAGAGTTCTAGGTCAACCGAGATAATTTGAATGTTAGATAATATAACTGAACTTCAACGTTAGAATATTCAATGTCTTTAATATTTAACTTGCTTACAAGCATGTGCGTTTATTTTTGAAAATTGTCATGATAAGTTGATACATGATTTGGGTTAATTATAAGTTGTAGTATAGTGGATATTTTTAATAAAATAAAAATCAAAAATATTTAATTTAATTATCAAATTTTTATGTTAATCATTTTAATACTGCACTCAGATTAAGTGTAAATGTTTTAGTAAAATTACCATATTCTTAAGCAACCTTTTTATTGGTGATAAAAAAATGCAAAGCGTAAAATATCTGAAACAGTACCATAACCAGAAATAGAGAAATAAAAATAAAAATAAGAGGATCTCATGAATTTTGTGGTAGAGGCATAGACTGTAAAAAGAAATAAATGAAAGACTCGACTCTAAAAAATAAAAGTATAGGAGAAGGCTTTTTTTCGTCTGTTTCATACGTTATACATATTGTCTCTCTTCTGTCTTTACTATTTGAATTTTATCTCGGCAGTAAATTATAAATTAATCGCTCGGTTAAACGCCGACATAAACTTTAAAAAATTTAATTCGCTTTTTAAGCGATGGGCTTAAAAAATAATTAGTGGTGAGTAATTGTAGCAGTAACACTGAATAAAATCTAAGACGTAGTTATTGCTCTTAACTTGTCAATGTCGATATTCTCTTAACAATTTGAAATAAAATTACTCTTATAAAAAAATTCATATAAAATTTATGTACTGAAATATAAAAAATATAATAAAAATGAAGAAATATTTGTAAAAATTCATTGTAGAAATACATTGTAAAAAATTTCTGGAGCGCGTAATTCTTTTTTGATTGATTTAATCCCTGCGGAGAAAATTCACTTCGAAAAAGATTTTATTTATGTTATTAATAATAAAAAACTTTGTAGAGTAAATTTCTTATTCTTCGTATTGAATAACAATAAAAAAAAAACAGTTGTTATTAGTTTAAAAATTATAAAATCCGTATTCAGAGATTTGAAAAATCAATATAACCTTTTTGTTCAGTTTTACATGTAACGAATAAATTTTGATATTTAATAAATAAATGCATCACTATATTTCTTAAATTTCTACAAGAAGGTTTTTTTGATAAATTCTCTCTATAATAATTTATTTGTTAAAGAAATCCTAAAAATTACCATATAAAAGTTCATTTTAATAAAATTAAAGTAATTAATTTTATTACTTTTAGTAATAGTAATTATTTATGATTTTTTCGATTTTTTAAATTTATTTATCAACAAGATTCAAAAATAAAATAATCTTTTTAAAAATGTACTTTAATGTTCCAAAGTCAAATTTTTTTGAAAAATATAATTAATATCCACAAACTTAAATTTGAGATAAATTGTTTTAAATGTTTTACGGAATCACCCCGCTAAAAAAATTCATATTCATTTTCAATTTTAGCGCAAAGATTTAGAATAATTCAAAATTTATTTATGAAATATTAAAAATATCAAAAACAATTTAAATTTGCTTATAAACAGCTAATTAAAATTGAATTGTCCGACACATGTTTATTTAGGTGTCGATGATTGAGTGTATGAAGAGAATAAACGCAGTAAATAGAACGTTAATCCATACATATATGCATAAGTAGTGTTAGAAGGCGATTGCAGACCAAACCGATACTATAATACATGTTGTCAAGTGTGTGTGAATGATCATACTGAATCGGTCACTCGGAATCGCTGTTGTTAAATCGCTACAATATACAACACCGAGTTGCAGTACCTTCACTTTATTGATTTTTTATCTTTCAATATTGTTTATCGATCTACTCAAAGTTTAGTTTCATTTTAATAATCGATTCTTGTGCGTCAATATAAGCGCTGTGTAATGAAGATTTTAATTGTCGTCTGTTTGTTAATTGCGTAAGTACGGGATTTTTAATAATTTATTATTGTACCAACTATCATATCTCTCCAAGTGAATTTTCAAAGTCGGTAAAGGATAAATTTAAACAACAGGTGATAAAACATTCTTTTATTGGTCGAATCTTATCAAGTTCAATCGAGCGCGCTAATTTATATATTTTTTTTTTTTTAATTTGTTTAAAGTCGCATAAACTACTAAGGTCATGAGCGACTACGGTAGGGGGTAAACTTTTGAGATTGGAACTCGTTTATATTTCTTGGGCTGAGCAGAATAATACACTTAAATATTGAAAATATTCATTGGTGTACGTCGGACTCGAACCCGGTCCAATGCTTTGGTAGCAAGGGTCGGATCCGATAGGCTACTGCGCGCCTAAATTTATATTAAAATTTTTCATTTTATGCATATCTTGTGCTTCTGATTAATCGGATATTTTTTTGAGTTCTAAAAATTATTTTATCGATGAAAAACATATTTTTTTTATTAAATCGATAATTTTGATGGATTTATTAAAAGAGCTTAATAATTATTTTATTTACAGATGATTATAATTTTTTATCTTTTTTATTCATAAATTTCATAATTACCTCATAAATTCAAGTCTTCAGTCAACATTTAATGAAAATAAATTTTTAATTTTTAGAACAATTTGTAACTATCAATAATAAAGTTATCAAATTTTTCAATGTTGAAAATTTTTTTTGATACTTAATAATTAGTTTTTAATTAATTGACAGATGCATAATTTGTTAAATAAATTTTATTAATTAAAATTTCACTAAGTAAAATTTAAAAAATAATAAATTTTATTTTAACAATTTTCTACTCTAAGGTAAAAGCCCCAATTATTGACGCTATAAGAGTCGAAGTTATGATTTCATTTTTTTTAAGCAATCAAATATAAATATCGTTGAATTTTGTTTGTGGTAATGTCTTAAGTAATGTTTTAACTATTCAATTTCTTTTTTAAAATGATAATTAGTAATATTTACTAATTAATTTTAAATAATTAAATAGATGATCTGGATACACCAATTATTGACGGGTTAAGAAACTGATTGATCTATCTAAATATTGACGTACCGTAACCCCAATTATTAACGCCCCTACTGCGCATGCATCGAATCATTTGGTTATATTGTTATTTATCAAAAACTTGATATAAAGTAATCAATATTATTAAAGTTAATTAATAATAATTTCCATATATGATTAATTATTATTAAAAATATAACAAATTATTCAAAAACTTAATTTAAAACTTGTTTAACACCAAAACACGCCGAGTTATTTGACAGTTAAAAGCCTTGAATATAATCGCGTAACGTATTTTATATTTAAAAAAAAAAAGGCGTCATAGCGCTGTCGACTGGCTGTCAATATAGGATTCACCATGAAAATTATGAACTAGTTATTGACTCCCATTATTTAAATATTTTAAAGCACACAATTAATTTCTATTATTTAATTTTATAAATATTTCATATGTTGTTAATTAAAAAAAAAAAATAGATCATATAATTACATGAAAAAATTAATTTAAACTCGGCAGTTAAAAAAAATACTTTTCTAACCAAAGTTGTTAAGAAAATAGACGCTCGTAAGCAGATTTGATGAACTGGTACTAACTTTATTTTTTTTTAATTATTAATATTTAATATTTTGAACTGAAAGTGATTTTTTTCAATTTTTTAATTAATTAAAATTTAATAAAAATTTATTTGATCATTATTCTTATTACAGATAATTTAATATATTTAAAAATAATTTAGGGTGTCAATATTTAGACCCCCGTCAATAATTGGGGCTCTTACCTTATTTAAAATAAAAAAATTCCTCAAAATAATTTTTCTCGTGAGTCAAGCTCTTTTTTCTATCAATATATTACATTTATTATTTTTCGAGAAATAATTGTAGTCACAATTGCAAGCTATCGAATTTTCACAAATTAAATTTCAGATTAAAAAAAAATTAAATGATGGATTAAAATGATGAATAATGTTAAAATATTTGAATTTTTTAGAGTAGCGCAATGCCAAATAATAAATACAAATTTTCTGAACGACATATTCTCAAACATAAACCACCAGCTGCAAACAGACATCCAAAACCATGTCCGTGATGTTCAACAGAAAATAAATGACAATGTCCGGAATGAACTGTTAAAAGTCGATCAATTATTAAGTGAGTAACATTGATACTATCAAAAAAAATTTTTTTCATTATATTCTTCTTCATGGTGGATTTACAAATTATTCATTAAAAGCTTACAAAATTCTAAACTTCGATTTTTTTTTAAATCAGAAAAATTACTTACTCGTTTCGTTTTTTACAGATATTTTTCAAAGCTCAATTTATAGAATACTATAGTATTTTTTTCCTTGAAAAATAAAAAAAAATTCAACCAATTGCAGAGCAATATCGTGATATTTATATCAAAAATTTTTTGTGGCTTTTCACTAAATTTGTATATTTTCATTTTGAATCAATGATTTATAAGTGATAAGATAATTTTAAAATTTTCTCCATATTCTGAATCAAAAAAAAAATTGTGAATATCTAAAATTTTCAACTTTTGAAAAAATTAAAACATTTTTTCATTGGGGTAGGCCTTAATTCCTGTGGATTTTCTTGCTTTAACTAGTATGTTCTAATAACAATGAAACTCGTTGTTTATACCAATGAAGAATAAATTCACAGGTGTTTATTATTTTCTAAAAAACAACGAGTTCTAATAAAAGTAACAAGAGGAGCAACTATACGGAAAAAAGAAAAGTAGAAAAATTACATTTTATAATGTAATGCTAACATGGCGCTCCGTAATGAAAACTTGAAAAATTACAGTTTCAGATTGTAATTATTTCAGATTTGGTAAGAACTACATTTTAAAATGTAAATATTACATTGAAAGCTCTAAAAATTAACATTCAAAGTTTGAATTTAGAAAAATGTTATTTCGAACTGTAATTTTTCTAGTTTTTAATACGACGGGACGCTTATTACTATTTACAATGTAATTTTTCGAGTTTTCTTTTTTCCATGTATGCATAAAATAACAGATAAGAAATAATTATTAAATACTTGTATTTTATTACTTATTATTAAATTACATTAATCACTTTGCTCTCCTTTCACCTCAACTACTCACACAACAATTATAATGTTCGTGTAATTCTCTTAACTTCTATTTAATTTTAATTTGTTTCTCAATCCATACTGTATTGCATATAACCTTCAACTGCATAACTAGTTATTATTTCTTCTGACATGACTAACTCTTAATTATTTATTACTTAAATACTCTTCATAGAGTCTAATTTAAGATGTGCTTAAAATTTATTTTAACTTTCAGCCGAAATTCGACAACGTCCGATCCCATTGCCGAGCAGCGGACAAACAATAATCGTTAATGGTGGTAGTAGATCTTCACACACGGTACTTTCAGGCACGACCCCTGATGGCGAACCATATTTTCGAGATATCGAGGATCGAGTTGATGGAAACATTTTACATCGCACCGAGACTATTTACAACCCGAAGCTCAGAAGTATGGAAAAATATCATTACACCCTTGACTTGACCAAGCCTAATGCCAAGCCAGTTCTGGTGTCGGACACAATCGAGCCCAATGGTAATAATTAATTAATTTAATTACAAATTCAAATAAAGAAATTCATTATTTGATTTTAAATTGTGGATTATGGTACTGAAGAAAAATATAGGCCATAAATGTTGCCGAGTCATTAATTAATTTGTTTTTTGTTTTTTGTTTCAGAGAAAGCCTGAAATTTTGATTTACTGTTGGGTTAAATATCGAAATATTATTGGAATAAATATCAGTATGTAGAATAAAAAAAATGGAATAATATGGCTCGATTCTTTTAGTGATTTTTAGAAGTTATATTAATGGCAATTAAAAATATTTAGCATGATAAAATTTTCTGCGGAAAAAATTTATAAGAAAATATGTATCTATTTTTGCCGAAAATTCATATGAAATATTTATTATGTTTTTTCAAATGTTAGATATATTTATTCATATAAATAAGAAAAATTATTTCGACTGAAAGCGGTCTAAAACTCGCTTGAATAATTTCGTAATTCTTAACTTCCCGCTAAGAAAATTGAAAATTTTCAAAAATCGGGAAGTTATTGGTGTCACTATGTCTGTATGTATGTGTTGAGACACTGCAAAATGTCCCGATTTTATCAGCCTAGCGAACTACCACCCAAAATTTTTGTTGCCGACACTCGCTAAATTAATGTGTAGCCCCCGTGACGTCACAGGACGACACGAGAAAGGGAAGAGCGGTTATGAACCTCAAAACTTGAGCGGTGATCGACACTTCGATCTATCCCCCGGTGTTAACCACCCTCTTGGAAAAGGTTTATATGTTTCAAAATATATGATTAAATATATTGATATTATAATGTGATATATGGAACGATATATAAAATCATATCTATAATTTTGCCACAATAATATAAAAAAATATATTGTAAATAAATATATCATTCTCATGTATAAATCATACATTCATCAATATATTTGCTTCATATCTGTCAATAAAATATTTATAACTATTGACACCATGCACCCCACGCTTTTTTTAAAATAAAATACATTTTTTTTTTATTTATTAACCCTATTCTTAATTAAAATTTATTTTCTATTTTTAGTTTGGTTTTCTATAAAAAAGCGTGTTTTTAGTTTTTTTAAACTATTATTTATTATTTACTTTTTAATTTGGTTTATTTATAAAAGCGTGTTTTTTAGTTTTTTTAAACTATTATTTGTTTTGTAGAATTCAAATTCTCCTTTGTATTCGAAAATTTGTCAATATTAGAAAAATCGGCTAAAGATAATTATTGAAAATTAAAATTAACATCAAGTCCTGTCTTATCGACTGTAAAGAAAAATTATATAAAATTAAAATTAAGTTTCTTACCTTATCGACTATAGATGGAAATTATATAAATTAACAAAAATGATATTTTGCAAATTGAAAAATGGAATAATTTTATCAAATTAGTGTATTGTCATCGGTCCTCGATAAATCTACAAAGTTTGAACGAAATCTGGCAGTTTAAAGTGGGTCAAAATCGCGCCCAAAGAAGTCAGTTACAAACATACAAACATACATACAAGTGAAGCTAATAAAAAGCGTGTAAAAATATGTGCGTTAGGTTACGTTGCCAGCCTCTGAACGTGGCAGAAATAGCCGGACGGCACACGTCTGACTTGGGCGATCACACATTTAAGCAACAACTTGAATGAGTGACCACTCTAGTCAGCGTTGGCTAGCGCGCGAGGGATCTCTTCACACTAGGAGAGAGGGGCCTAATGCTCCAGTGGTCGATAAAGAAGAGTTTCTTATCAATCACTGTATTAGACTTAGCCCAGCTCCGACTGTACTATCATCGCTGATATATAGCCACCTTACCAATAACTTACTGTCAATCTACGTCCGCAATTTGAAGCAAACTTGACGGAAAGAGTTGGCAAAGCGAGCGATTACCTATTAGTTACCTATAACTTACTCTGCAAATAGACGTCAAAACTTGCTGTACAAGTATTTCCATCAAATTCTAGTAAAGTTGAAAGGAAATTTAACTACAAGTTTGATTGTTAACTTGTATTCAAGTTGCGGCCGTAGATTTCCGTCAATTTGCTTACAACTGTTGTTGAGTGAAGAATAACCGCCAACTTGATGTATAAATTAACCGTAACTGCTGGAAGTCAACACTTACTGAGAAAGCGCTGGCTATCAGGGATGGGTTTTCTTTGTGGTTTCCCCATGTTTCTGTTCCAACAGCCTGAGGAGGTGAGGTTCAGGGTGAATACGGTTAGGTACAGAAAGCACAAGTCGGTCCACAGCCGCAATAAAGAGGGAAATATTGTAATGCCTCTAGATGCATCCAACAGATGACGCTACCAGCAGTGAAGTGCAAATTTAAATGTAATTTAGATTATATTAAATTATTTTATTAATTCATAATTTAAATAGTGAACACTGTTCAAATTAGAAAGTTTAGGTTCTGTATCGTTGAATATTTATTTTATAGAGTATATTTTGTTTCAAATAAATGTAAGCTATTGTCGAGTACAAAGGGACATTGTAGTTGAGTTCTGAGAAATTTTAGGTACTTGAGATTCTGAGGAAAAGCCATAAAAGACACGTGTGAGGAAAATTCTATGATCCCTTGTTTCAACGGCTAAATAATAACGTAACAAATATGTTACAAAGAATAAGATCGTTAAATAACATATTTTTGTTAAACTTGCTTTAATATAATATTGCAACGAAATATATAAAAATTAAATTAACAATTTATATCCTGTATCCAACCTATAAATAATTATTAATTAATGTTAAAAGAATAAGATTTTATAAAATAATATTATTAAATGATATTTATCTCTTACATTAACAATTAAACTATTTCATAATTTTAATAAATTATAGATTGATAGAAATAGTAATAAGCTTAATCTAATTTGCAAAATACGAATATTAATCAACTGCAATATATATAATTTATAAATAAATGTATGTAAATATAATAGAAAAAATATTATATATTAGTGTGAAAATCATTTATATGTAGTAGAAATACGTGTACTTATATATGTACAAGAGTGGATATATGTATGGGAGTTATGGTGGGAGAAGAACGGAGTTTGAAGCTCTCCGGAAAAACTATGTAACGACACTTCTCATCGAGAGCTTAGATTGCTAAGATCACGTCATTGTAAACCTCAATTTCATATTTTCAAGCTTTTAATATTTTGTCAAATTGAATAATAAATTAAAACCAACTAAATAATTTTGATCAAAATTAAATAACGTCTAAATAGAATTCTTTTATTTGAAATTATTCCTTTTCCGCGCTGAAACCGAGTATTTTAATACTCCCGGGCGAAAGAACTACAGTAAGTAAAGTTTTCAATAAATAAAAATAACATCCCCTAGATGGAAGCATAACAATATAGAGTGAAAGATAAAGTGGAGAAATAGAATGGAGATAAAAAGTGGGGATATCAGCCTTGTAAAAACCAGATAACGGTATACAAGTAAAACTCAAAATAATACTTAAAATAATGTATCGATAAATATATGGTGTCACATATATTCTTCACATATTGTACATGATATATTATATATGATTTTTATGTATTCGGTAATATAGTAAATGATTAACTAAACGATATATGGATCACCATGTATTAATGAATATATTATTTCAAATACATGGTTCTATATATAGAATGAAGTTATACTTTTCAATATAGACAATTTTGCCGCTATATATTCATTACTTATTTCCTTATTTGGAATATATTGTATAATATATTTCTAACGATATATAGTATTTTCATGCGGGTATAGTCGTAACTTTAAATAGAATAATAAGTTAACATCATGTACAAATAGAAATCACTAAAGACGCTAAATGTTGACGAGACTTTAAATAAATAAATAAATGAATAGAAATATTCATAATGAAAACAAAAATTGTCAGAGAAGAGATTTATTTGATGACAACATTTTTATACAACATAAATAGTAATAGGAAATATAGTGTCAGCTTGAATATACATTGGTTAGTTTTGAGAAGAATGTTTCAGACGATTTATGTTGTTTCGGAGTTTTGGAAACTGTGGAATGAAAAATTAAACAAGTAATAATAAAAAATAAGAGTTGTAAAATACTAAATGCTATTAGAGGATTATTTTACTGAGGTGAAGACTACCTACCTATGATTATAATTATTTGGAATTAATTGTATTATCTCCGTTGTTCATCTGTTTTTGTTCACCAGTTTGGTTAGATGAAAGATCACCGGATTTACTATTTTGAGATGATGCCTGTTGAAAAGCCGCGATATTAATCGGAGTGATTGCATTAAACTTATTAGATTTGTAGCTATTATCCGTTATTGGTGTAGTTTTTCCTGTACAGCATCCAGAAGGGGAGGGTTTTGAAGGGGCTGGAGTAGGTTTACTCGAACAATTTTGAGTGGCTGCAGCTGAGACAACCATTATGACGAGCAAGAATGCAACTGCGAAACGCATTTTGCTTTTTTTTCTTCTATGAGCGATTGAAACAAATTATTAATTAATTATTGTCATCAGCCACGTAAAAAAGAATATTTTAAATGAATTTTCACTTACTATGGGTTTGTGTTGTAGAGATAATTGATCGACTTTCGAGATCAAAACTTTTGTGATCAGTGGGTAGAATCCGCGAGTATTTATATTCGTTGTTATCTTAAAAAAATAAAGCTGTTTTTTGATTTCGAAAGGCTAAATGTCCTCAATTTAAAAAATAAAATTTCAATGTGATGCAATTGTTTCAACAGTTGATAGGACGAATTTTTCTCCTCCTACTGTTAGGCAATCAGTAAGAGACTTGGAGCTTAATTGAATACATTACTTTGTTAAATATTGTTTATCTTTAAAGATTAAGAAATAAGAGGTATTTTTTTATGTATTGACTGAATTTACCAGCCCATACTAGTGTTAAATTGAATTATTTACACCTGAAATCGTGACAACTGAGTGCTAAATAAAATTTTTAATTTATGCTGTCGAAATATTCATGGAATCAAAATTCAACTCACCATAACACTATATCTATGAGCTTTAAATTATTAAAAATGTTTTATTTATATTTATAAGCTATTGATTGATTTTCTGGGATTCTTAAAATGTTTTATCAGAGATAAAGAATGATCACTCATGGATATTTTCAAAAACAAGATTCTTCGGGCTAAGAATATTCAATGGAAAAATTTTTACAATCAAAACCAAAGCTTCTTACTTATTATTAAACACTAGAAGGGTAAAAGTTTATCACATCAACCGACCAGACATTTTCGGTCACATAAATATTTGGTTCGGTAAATAAAGGACATGTGATTTTTTTAACTAAAAGAACAGCTATGTTTTTTTAGAATAAAAATAAATATAAGTTCCTGCACAGAGAAAATTAAATATTAATAATCATTATCGTTTTTTTTTTTTAATTAGTTACCGGTCTTGGAATGTTAGGGGACATCCATCAATTACGTGAGCTTAGAATGGGGGGGAGGGAGGGGTCCAATGAAATCTCACCAAATCTCATCTAAACCGAGGGGGGGATAATCAAAAATCTCACCTCAACTTCAAAAAATATAAAATATTACAAACATTAAAAAAAAATTATTTTGTGTTTATTTTGCTCGATAAAATAAATTTTATGTCTATTAAAATCATTTACGCTGATGATTTAAACAAGCTCTTCTCAAAGCTAATGGTGGATTTCTTTAATATTATAATTGTAATATAAATTATAATATGTATGTATAAAAAAAGTACATGAGTCTCCATGGATTGAGTAAAAATTTTTCTCACACAAGGGGGGGGGGGGGGGAGGAGTCTAAACTGATCGAAAAATAGCTCACGTAATTAATGGATGTCCCCATTATTGACTAAAAACTATTTACGATAATAGTTACCATCATGATAGTAATATAGTTACGATCTAGTGTATTTAAAAAAACTGCAATTTTAAGATGCTATATCGTGACGGTAACTATTACTATAAAAGGATTTAAGTCAATAACATTCCAAAACTAGTACACTGATAAAAAAAATTGACTTGACTCAAGAGCCAAACTCTTGAACCAAGAATACCATTTTGAAGAAATGATTTTTTTGAGTCAAAAGAATAAATTCTTGAGCTAAGAAATTATTCTTGGTCTTAGAAAATTTTCTTGAATAAAGAATTCATTCTCTTGAAAACCTGGATAAGAGAGAGTTCAAGGAACCGCGATTTTTTTCTCGCTTATAGAGGTTTCTCACTAATCCGAGTTTCTAGTTTATAGAGGTATAGGAAAAGTAAGTCTCACTTATAGAGGTTATTTAATAAAATTCTAGAATTATAAATGTTTTTAGAATAATAGACATCCTCATTTTTTAAAAGTCAATTTCTTTACAAGAAATATAATGAAACTACATGTAATGAACGAAACCTTCTCACAATTTTATAACTACTTTTGGCAACAAAATAAGCAGTGTAATAGTAACAAAATTATTTTGTTAGGACAACAGATTAATTTAGTGACGTAACAAATTGGTTTGTTTTTACAACTTGACTAATTTTGTTAAGGAAATTAATGAGATTTATTGCTATAAGTATACTTATTTGTTACGACAACATATTTTCCAATTATTTCGTATTTTTTTATTTTAACAAAATCGTTTTTATGTGAGTATAGTGCTGTATGAGCTATGAAAAAATCTATCAAGTTCCCAGATCAGAACTAGTGATCGGTAGGTACATGGAGAGAATTTTATATTTACCCTAACAATACTTGTTTTATAGATTTTACTATCTTAGATGGTAATTAATTTTATAAAAGTTAAAATGATAAATATAACAATTTAAATTATAATCAGTACACTAATAAAATAATAATTCCTAAAATAGAGCGATCGTACCATTTATTATCAAGATGGTTACATTTACCATCACAAGTGGTTAAAGTTACCAATTGTATTATAAGCTATTCAATAAAAGTAAGAACTGAATTAATCAACAACATTATCAATGGCCTGGAGTTGTTCCTTTTCATGGTTTCATATCATTCTCACTAATAGTCAATTTATGATGATAAGTATTTAGGCTGCATTCGAAAATGCTTTGTGTCTAGATACATAATTAAGAAATGACCTTGAATCTAGTAAACTATTGACATTTTTAAAGATATAAGCTCATTCCGACGTTACACTTATCAAGATCTTTCATTTAAGTACCCACATCATTTTTTCATATATTAATATATATTATATATATGAAAAATATATCAAAAATACATGTGGGTACTCAAATAGAAGCTCTTGATGAGTGTAACATCGGGATGATCTTACATCTTTAAAAATATCAATAATTAAGAAATGACCTTGTATCTTGTGAACTATTGAGATTTTTTAAAATATAAGCTCATCCCGATGTTACACTCATCG
>CAJNRD030001119.1:1975289-2063836 GCA_905319865.3 Cotesia congregata
AAAGCACCTCGAAGAGATAGAAATGGCATTTGATATTACATTCAGATGAGTCAATTTGTGGATGGACATGATGAACTTGCAACTGGCCAAGCATAAAACCGAGGTAGTGCTCATCACCAGCAGAAAAACGGTAGAAACCATTAAGTTGAGAGTCGGAGAACAAGAAATAACATCACAACTATTTATCCGTTATCTGGGAGTGATGCTGGATGTACGACTCAACTTCAAGCAGCAGGTGGAACATGTCAGTGCCAAAGCGTCAGTAGTGAGGGCTAGTCTCGCACGGCTGATGCCTAACATTGGAGGCCCAATGCAGAGCAGGAGGCTACTATTGTCATCAGTTGTCACATCAGTGCTCATTTACGGAATATCCATTTGGGCTGATGCACTGGAAACCCCAGAATCATGGAGAAAAGCTGGACCAGTATATCGACTAAGTGCCCTACGAGTAGCTATTGCCTTCCGCACTATATCAGAAGAAGCAGTGTGCGTCATTGCTGGAACCTTACCTTTTAGAGTTCTAGCAGAGGAAAGACGGGCCCTCTACCAACGATAAAGGTCAACTGCACTGAGCCCTGAAGAATTTAGAATTGAAGAACGGCAGAAGAGCGTAGGCCGATGGCAACTACAATGGGATGCTGCAGAGAAGGGTAGGTGGACGCACCGTCTCATACCTCGGATCGACATTTGGCTTAACCGGAATCACGGTGGGGTCAATTACTATCTTACGCAGATGTTGTCGGGACATGGGTGTTTTCGAGAGTATCTACACAGCTTTAAGCACGATGACTCTTCGGAGTGCCCGTCCTGCCCAGGAGTTGCTGAAGATGCGGAGCACGTCTTCTTTGTATGTCCTCGTTTCGATCCACAGCGTGAAGAGTTGGAGAGGATCCTGAACCAGAGAATGCAACCAGATTCACTAGTGGAAGCAATGTTGTCGTCAGAAGCTGCCTGGAACGCTACCAACACGTTTGCAACAGAAGTCCTCAAAGACTTGCGTTCCATCGAAAGAAGAAGAGCAAATAGCAGAAGATAGAAGGAAGGTAGTTAACATCTTAGCCACCAGAAGGAAGAGCAGTAGCTAGATCCTCCCTTCACGAAGTAATGCCTGACGGCGGTTTCCATGAGGGATTAGAGGAAAGAAGGAAAAGGGGTTTAGGGTTTAGTGGGTAGGGGCGTTAGCGTCGAGTATTAGTATGACGCTGCGTCGAGTCACCACATATCCAGGCCAACTATGCCTAGAATCCGTAAAAAGGATTCCCCCCCCCCAAAAAAAAACCACACACACACACATACAGCCGCACGTACACCATCGCGGGAATAGTCAGGGAAGCTCCCTAGGACCTCAAAACGTCGAGATCTGATGAAAACTCAATTTTTGAAAAACGGGGTAAAAACAATAACTTCCCGATTTTTTTAAATTTTAAATTTTCTTAGCGGGAAGTTAAAAATGATTACTCATGGTTATTTTCAAAAACAAGATTCTTCGGGCTAAACAAAAAATCCTTACAAGGGAGTTACGTTTGGCGTCTTAAGTTTTAAATTAAAACTATTTTTAAAGTGGTGACATATTTCTCATGATATATGTTAATTTGTAAATATAACTCAAATTTTTTCGGTGAAGCAAAAATTTTATAAGTCCAAAATACAACTTTTCACTGAATGATACTTTTGAGGTGGTAGTGAGAATTCTAAATCAACGGTTGGGTCACATTAAGATCTCACTATCTTCAATGAGGTTTTTGAGTATCAAAATAGAGTTACTTTCTGTGCGGCAAATAAAACATCAAAGGAATTGAGGCTTTTGAGGTTAAAACTAGGATCTGTTTTTTGACTCTGGTTGAATCAACAGATGCAATAACGAAAAATTTTAAATTAACTAAAAACTTTTATTACACGAATTAATTTTTCATACAATAAAAATCAACTAATTTGATAATTTGAAGACATGTTTTTGTTGTAAATTGTAACTTTTTTTGAAATTATCCCCTGGGGAAGCAATTAACTCATCCCTCAGACTTGAAATTGGTTGGATTACTACAAAAAGAAAAAAAATACCATTTAGTATCTCGGAAAACTAAAACACGACAAAACTGATCAGTGATAACTATAAAAAATCACAACACTTACGCAGGTGCTGCAACCTGAAGGACGTACGAAGGTGTTTCCTGACATGTACTTGATGTTGGTGTCGACAACATTGACCACTTCATTGTTGCTTTTGTTGATTCCCCCGATGTTTCCTATCTTATTGTTAATGTTGGTGCCGAGGGCATTTACAATGTTGCCCTTGCCACAGTTATTCGACTTGCAACCTCCTGTCTTGCTGGCAATATCAGTGTTGACAACATTGGTCACAAAGTTGTCACCGCTGTTTATTCCGCGGATGTTTCCAACCTTGTTGTTAATGTTGACACCAACAACGTCTACTACCTTAGGACCAGAAGGTCTGATGCCTCCAGAAGGTCTGCTGCCTCCAGAAGGTCTACTACCTCCAGAATGTTCACAGCTTTGAGCGGTCTTAATGCAGCATGCTGCTGAAGCACAAGCAACCATGGCAGCCATGAAACAAACAGTTCCGAAATGCATCTTGGTGTTGTACCTGTGATCAATCAAAGAAACGTTTTAGATCTATCAAGTCATAATATAAAGACTTATCAAACCATATCAAGACAGACATGGCCTAATATAAAAATTAGACGGAATGGACCATATCAGACCAGACATGAACAGATCAAATTTTTTGATTTTGTCATGTATGGAAATATCAGGTAGATACAAAAAAATTTATCACAGTTCTATATATTGAACTACTATTAATTTTTAATACTCACGTTGTGAGTATTCAAAATTGAGCAGGTCTTTATATTTTCCAAACTTGGAACTTTGTGATGAGTTGATCCATTTTTCAAATAAATATAGTTCCATGAACACTAGGAAGAACAGCGATACTTTGTTTCCGATTAGGCCGTCGACATTTTTTGTTATTACACGGTGAGAGAAAACAAATACTGATGTTATTGCAACTGAATGAAACTTTAAACAATCACCTGAAAGGTAATTGTTCCATTGTTGGAGTTGTTGAACAATCTAATGATTCAGATCAATAACAACTTTTTTCCTCCTCCCACCTGAGGTTTGGAGATCTTAACAAGAGTCACATCAGTCAAATTCGCCTTCTAGTAGATTTCATAGAAATCTAACTATTGCATTGGTTCTCATGACGGAACTTTTGAAAAATTTTGCTATATTTCGACTCAGCTTGAAGATTAATACCTGAAACTTTGATCTAATCAATAAATTACTATTTTGAAGAAGTTAAAAAAAGAATAATAATAATTTTTAGTTTTTTTAATAGTTTTTTATTGAGTGTTACAATTGCCCCTTGTTACAATTGAAGCACCTCTCCCCTATTTGAATTATGAGTGTTGTGATTTTGTTTAAGTACGAAATCTACTTCCATTTTGGCTACTGAATGGCATTTTTTATAAATGGATTGACTGTAGTCAACTTGAATATAAGTATATATTTTATTTAATATAAAATTGGATACATGATATTTTCTTCTGTCATAATTAAAAATTTATTTCAATATAAACGATATTCTCAATTGTGCCGGGACTTGCGTAACGATAATTTATGCTCGATATATTTGCAAAGCTGTGATTCCCTCGGTGAGCATACGTTAGTGATCTATCATCTAATGTTGTACTGCCATAAAATATGAGTGAGAAGATATAGTAGTGATCATATTTCACTGAGAAGTTACCTAGAACATTTCAATTAAAATGGTCAATAACAGTCCTAACTACACAAGTATTTTTTGCAATTGATACTAAATAATCTACCTGTGATGATGGTGTTTATGTTTCTCTCGAGTTGAGCACTTTGAATGACCGGTGTCTTCGCTCAAACCTTGATCCAGCTCGTGATGTGGTACTGTATGTTTCTGTTTACATGGTTTTTTCATTACATTTCTTTGCAGTCCGTCGATCCCTGGTGAAATAAGACCCAAGTTGTCAGATGGTATTTCATGCTTCTTTTCACATGATTTCTCCATTACATGTCCTAGTATTCCGCCTGGTCCTTGTGAATCTTTATTCAAGTTCTCCTGTGACGTATCGTTCTCACCATTTGGCGAAGTTTCCGTTGATTGTTCGGCATCACCACCGTTTGAACCTTGATCAGGAACTCCCTTCTTCTTTTTACATGGTCTCTTTATTTTATGTCCGTCATCACGGTTTGAACCTTGATCGGGAACTTTCTGCTTTTTTTTGCATGGTCTCTTTATTTTATGTCCGTGATTACCATTTGAACCTTGATCAGGAATTCCCTGCTTCTTTTTGCATGGTTTCTTTATTTTATGTCCGTCATTACTGCCTGAACCTTGATCAGAAACTCCCTGCTTCTTTTTGCATGGTTTATTCATTACATCTTCCAGCATTTTGCCTAAGCCTTGTGAACCATGATGCGAATCCTGAGGTTGTATTTCATGCTTCTTTTCACATGTAGTCTGATCTGAATCCTTATTTGGTTTGCTATGCTTTTCTTTATAAGTTTTTTTCATTAACTGTCCTAGCATTCCTGAGCCTTTCGAATCTTGATCTGATTTTTGGTATTTTTCTTTATCTGATTTTTCATTTGAATTTTTTTGCTCACCTCCGTCTGAGTCACTTGAGTCCTCACTCGACTGTCTATTTTGCTCTTGTTTTTTTTTTTCGTCTTCATCCGAGTTATTATCAGGACTTGTATTTGATTTTGCAACAAGATTCTGCATCGACCTTGCAGCAATTGGTGTTTTATTGTCATCACTTCCGTCAGACATCGTGCCATCATTATTATCTACCAAGTTATTCGTGGCAGTATTATCGATCACACTGCTAGAGGTCTTTTTACCATTAGAATATTTGGGATGAATTGACGCATCACTTGTAACTGCGCCATCACTATGACCATTTTTTGAACCGCTGCTCTCATTTTCATTGTTTACCATACCGACAGCGGTGTTTCCGTTATCGTTGACAGTAGTCTGGGCCTCATTCATTATTTTCCTTTGACCATCAACGTTTCTGGCTTTACCTAATGCAGAACTTTTAGCTGAATTTTTCTCGACGGTCTCTCCTTGTCTTTTCGCATCAACAACGAGCGCACCGACCACCATGGCACCCGTCAGTAACACTGTCGCAAGCCGCATCTCGATTTTCTATTACCATTAATGATTAAAAATAATTATTCATCAAAACTACTGTATTATAATTTTCAGAATGTTTTCCAGTAACGATTACTTACCTTGACGAGCGTCTGCACCAAAATTATGAAAGCCCAGGACTGTTGTTCAATATTTTGGGCGCCGTCTGATATTTATATCGCAAGTTACATTCTTGAAAAAACATTTGCTGTTTATTATTTAAGTTATCGAAAATATTTTTCATGACGCTGTCAGTGAAGGTTATTTTATGTATTTTTACAACTGTTGATAAAGTATATAATTAATGTAGGGGTCATCTTATCAGCATCAGAATATCTGTTGTTCTCATGTTTCGTGGGTCCCAACGAAATCATCGATTTTCATGTTATAATTATATTGAACTACAGATTTTTCCATCTTAAATGGAAAAATGAATCTTAGTATGTTGATGACGAATGACAGGGTCAATTTTTTATTTATTCATACTTTTCGATTCATTACTCATCAGGGGCACTTTCTTTGAGTAAGGCAATGCGCATTATGTAAGTAAATAAATATATCATTCACGGATGAGTCAACATTTTCAAAAAGCAATGATTTTGTGAAAGCCTTTATCAAAATCTTGCAGTTAATAAAGAATAATTATTATTGTTCAATTAAAGAATAATTTTATGTCGATTACTTAACTGATTAAACGAGCTTATCTGTAAGTCATGTTCAATCATAATTGTATGAAGCGCCTCTTCCGAAGAGATCAAATCGTAGTACCTCTATTATATGCCTTTGTCACCACACTTTTTTAAAATATAAATAAAAAAGTTGTGTCTGCGCATGACCAGCGCCGCCATAATACCTCATTCTTTCAAAGTTGGGCCGTAACAATAATTAAAGGGGTTTTTTATTTAGTTAAGGAGTTAAAAAATAAGGGAAATATGTATTGAGAGGAAGTTGATCATTAAAAAATGATAAGAGATCTTATTTTTAGATAATTTAATTTTCTACAAAAGTTTATCTATTATGTTTTCTTGTACGTTATTTATAGGACGAGATATATATTCTAAAGTATAAAAAATGATTTTTACAAAATTTCAAGATCAATAAAAATGAAAAAATTTTGATTTCTTTTCGATACACTCTTATGAATATACATGAGTGATAGGAACGAAACACATACAAACACGCTTGTAACTTTTTAAAAACATAGCACATGCATAATTTACGCGAGTTAAAAGAATTATTTATGAATGAAAGGAGCTTATTTACTCAAAGAAGTTCCATCTGCTGTCTTACAAAAATATCGGGAAAAAATTCCATCAAAAGTCATTCTTTCTATTTAAAAAATCTTTATTGTGCAGTCCAAGTTTTAAAAAAACATTTCCGAAGAATCGAATAATAATTTATTTCAGAATAAACGACAATATCGGTGGGTGATACATCATGTAGGAAACGATATTTCCCACGTTCACCAATTTGGCTTCAATATCGGTAACTGGTGATAAATTGATAAGACCACCTCTGAAAGATAAAGAAACATTAACATTAAATAATTAACATCGATTACATTATTATCAATCAATCGGCAATATGGAAACACTTACGTATTAGCAGAAGTGGTTTCGTGGTTACTAATGGTGCCCAAAATCGCGTTTTGTAGAAGCAATGTCGCAGTCGCCGTATTAGGTTTGACAATATTCACACTAGTGGCAGGAGTATTGACAGTACTTACCACTGGATTAGCATTGCCAGTTCCGATTATAATTGCATCAATAGTTTTACTTCCAGTGCGATCAGTGCCATCAACAGTAACCAGCACCGCCTCTTTTTTCAAGTCAACTGCTTTTGATACCGTGCTATTAGTGTTGACTACCGTCATGTTATTCTGACTGTTTTCTGTTGCAATTTCAGTAGTGTTTCTTGGATTAAGTTTGACGGTACTTGAATTTGTTGAATTGCTACTACTGTCGACACTAGTGACATTAATACTGATGGGTTGTACGGTAGAATTATCACTTACAATAACTATTAAAGTATCGTTTCCAACAGTAGTATTGCCGTTATCAACAGTACTGTTTGATAAACTGGAAACATCAGTTATATTTTTGATAATATCCAAAGGGACGGTTTTGATCACTAAGCTACTGTTACTGTTTTCTATCGAATTATTATTGCAACGAACAGTACTGTTTAACAAATTAAATCCAGTGAGCTCATCTTTAAGCTCACCAGAAACAGATCTGTTTACTGCAGTGTCAAAGGTGTTATTAGTACTGCTAAGAATAGTATTGTTTCTTTCTTTACTAACATCAGGGACAGTTTTATTTACTGTAGTGTTCACAGTGTTAATAGGATTGCTAAGAACAGTATTGTTTTTATCTGTATTTCCATCTTTACTATCATCAGGAACAGTTTTATTTACCAAAGTACTGTTGTCATCTTTCGTGGTGTTATTGTTACTAAGAACGTTATTGTTTAATAGTTTAGATTCAGTATTTCCATCTTTACTATTATCGGGAACAGTTATGTTTACTGGATTAGTTTTAGCATTCCTACTTTTACTATCATCAGAAACAGTTTTAACCACTGGATTAATTTTAGCTTTCCCATCTATACTATCTTCAAGAACAGTTTTTTTTGCTATAGTATTTTTAGCACTGTTATTAGAATCTATAGGAACAGTAATATTTACCGCGTTACTGTCACTTTTAACTGTATTATTATTATGATTAAGAACTTTATTATTTACTAAATTAGAACTAAGTTGATGATTTCCATCACTACCTTCAACGTTGTTATTGATATTGTTCAAAACAGTATTTTCTACTAAAGTTCTATTCCGCGTAGGATTAGAATAAACGACAGTATTATTTATTGAGTTGGAAGCATAGTTATTTCTACCATGACTACCAGCAATACTAGAAACATTACTTTTTACCAAATTATAAGCATGAGGATCACCACCAGCACTGCGAACTTTACTGCTCACTGAATTTGAACTGTAATTAATACCATCAGAATTACCGACGTTACTACTAATGTTGTTTACCACAGTATTAGTTATTTTGCCATGACCACGATTGTTTTCAATATTATTGACCACAGTATTGTCTACGGCATTAACACCATGATTTTTTCCCCGGTTACCACTACCACGATGATTCTCTCTCCCGAAACGATTTTTTCTTCTCGCTTGAAAATGGTTCTTGTATGAATGTTTACTCTTCAATTTTTGATTTTTGATAACTTTGTGGTCTATCACAGCCGTATTTTCCCGAAAACTGTCACTATAACCAAAACCACGGTCACTCTTTTTGATTCCGGCATTGCCATCAGTATCAGACAAGCCACTGCCGACTTGACCTGGCAACTCCTGTTGGGCTGAAGCCCATACTGTTATTATCACCGTGAAAAATATAATTGTTAACCGCATCTCGTAACTCCAGCCCAAAGTAGGTTACTCCGGCATATATTTATCGGTTAACAATAATATTTACTTGTTATTACTACACTTACGATAACAACTCCCGGAGACAAAATTTGAAAGATTGTGTAAATTTATAATTTTTCATTGTTATTTATATATACTTATATTTTATCTGTTTGAATAAATATGTCATGTTTATTAAGTCTCTTTCCGATTATGTATTTATCGTTCATTACTCTAATAAACGAATAATATTTATGTTATCGCAACTGCATCGAAATATATCCGTCATATTGTAGAATAATAAAAGTTCTGATCGATTTTGATTAACAGTTTAGTTCGCCGCAGACTGAATTTAACTTTTCGAATAAAATTTATTCGCTTATCACCAGACTTGCTTAACTTGAAATAACAATTTAACGCAATCAAAAATTTCACTTTTATCTTCAATTTAAATATGACCTTTAAATTCTGTCATTTGAACCCACCTTGTAGTACATCACAATGTAGTCTCATAATTTTTAACTTGAACTGATTTCTGCATATTGCTTGAAAAAAAACATCAAAAGACATTAACGATGGATTCATCACCCTGTTAATACAGTATTAGTCGTTCCAATCGATGCCACACGGAAGAAGCTGCAAAAAGATACAAAGTAAATTATCGATTATTAATTATTATTAAAATAGCGAAAAGTTTATCGAAGTATGTTTTACTTTTCAAAAATTTTTCATAATCAAACTTTTTTATCGTCATAACAGAATTTAAAACTCGTAACTGGCAAGGTGGAACAACAACCGATTGTTTTTTAGTGACAATGCCGATAATGTGAAGTCAAAAAAAATCTACTCGTTTTTATCTTTAGTCAACATTGTTCTTTTTATGCGCATGCATTATACAATATTTATAAATAATAAACAATATTATCACAAATGCACCACGATCGTCTGTAGACGGACGTCATTTTTTGCCCAATGAAGACGTGCCATTTGAAGTGTCAAAGAAAGATGAAATTTTTTGTAATAGTTACAAATATAAGTTAACTGTACGCCAAGTTTCAAAAAAGCATTGAATGAATAAACACGGAATACAAAAAAAAAAGATCTTCTACGAATGAAGGAAAGTATAAGTGAGCAGAAATAGAAGAGTGTTAAGTCTTGTAGCAAGAAGTTGTTTTGCCACTGGTAATGCAGCTGGTACAAGAAATTGTTTCGATTGCCAATAAATGCACATAGCCTTGGCTTGTGTATGATTGTATTTATATTAATATTCATATGTATGCTTATATCTATAAATATATTAACTGAAGAGTTGTCACGAAATTTAGTAGCATTTGAAGTTAACTTGTTCTTACTGTACTGGAAAAATTTTAATAACTTGTGGGCTTTGAGCTTCACGTTATATTTGAGTTGAAAAAATAAACTGAGGAAAGAGAGAGGATCGCTAATTTATTGATGCGAAGTGAGCAACGTCAATGAATACAAAGTCATTTATATTTAATAAATGGTACGATTATTTAAATTCGAAGGTTTATTTTTACAGTTTAAATTAATTGAATAATTTTATCATATATAATATACGTATATAGACAAGTATCAATATTCTGAAGGATGTATTTATATCTATGCAATTTTTAGATAAATTGATAGCTCGTAATAATTGTAAATGATGATATGTATAATTACAGGATAAATATTCATTGATATTGCTGATGAAATTGTTGTAAAGATTTTTTTTTTAAAAGAAATTACATCCCCCGGAGCTGTGAGACTAATTATTTCATTAAAAATGTCAGTGAAGTTTATCGTAATTAAATTTAATTAAAATGCCGTTTTTTGTGATCTCATAAAATATTTACGTAATTCGTTGCGTAATTGGGAGCAATTGAAAGAAAAAAAATAATCGTACAATGTTATTCAGTATTTTAAGAAATTATTTATGTAATCTAGATAATGAAAAAAAATTTTTTCACTCGACAGGTTGGAAATCTACTTTTGTAAAAAAAAAAAAAAAACTAATATTGAATCCCGACAATTAAAAAATCCCGCCATTATTCAGTCGACCAATCAACAACCGAATAAAAAAGTCATAGAAGTGACGTAAAACAACTAAACATCCGCAATCAACTTTTTAGAAAAGGAAACTCATTGATAATTTCTAACACTGTAATTTCTCAGGTAAAAATGTAAGCTTGGGCAAAAAAAAGCAATTTCCATTAACAAAAATTAATTTTTTGAATGAATTCCGTAAAGTGAAGTTCTTAAGGGAAATTTTATGTTCAATAAAGATAAGATAATAGTATTCATTAAGAAGTCTCTCCGAACTAAAAATCAATTGGAAATTCTACTCCAATCCCTGCATGGCCTCATGAAGATTAAAACTAAAGAATATTTCTAACCCCACGAATTCAATTTCCGTTTTCAACACTCTTATTGACAAAGTGATTTTCAGATTAACAGTGCGTCAAATAAAAGCGTAATCTAGTTCTCTTGGTCCTGTAGATTAAGGATTGAACTAAGTAGAGTAGAATATAATATAATATGATAAAGTGAAGAAAGACCAAACTCTTGTATGACACACTTATCGGTTATCGGGTAACCAGGAGCTGATCTCCGGTGTGTTTTCTTACAATGAGGCCATCAGATTTTGCGTGCGTGCATGCTGCAATTTTCAATCATCCGTGATGTTCTATATATTTACATATGCGTAAATTTGTGAAACACGGTCAAAAGTGTCTGCTCGATAAAACCGTCAGCTTTGATTTTTTAATTAATCTGCATTGAAGTAATTACTTTATTTATTTATTTATTAAGTCTCGGACGAGTTAATTTAACGTTATACTGGACTATTATTTGCGCGTAGGTGTTAACGTTTTATTCCTACAAACCACGACGCCGTATAAACTATTATATACTGCAGACTGTACACGATATAAAGACATATAACGGTTAATGGTAATTATCAAAGACAAACAACCAACCCAGAAGGCTCGTGTTACTGATTAATAATTTTAAAATATCTTATCATGAATCTCCAAGTAAGTATTAAATTTTATTTTTTTTTTTAAGTTGTAATTACTTGCCACAAATTTATTTATTGATTTACTTGTAAGTGATGTTGATGTCTGTTTTTTTTTCTTATGAAAAAATATCGAATTAATGGCAATTGTAATTTATTAAAAAAATATGAGCGAGGGCGTCGAAAAAATATTGATTTTGATGAGCGCGAAGAGAAAAACTTTCGGATCCCTATCCCGAAATTTTTTGAAGCAAAATCTTCTTTTAAAAATATTCAAAGCTCTTAATTGAATTGAAAATTATTGGTACGCAGTAATACTTTGTTAATAATTTGATTTACTTTCGCTGACGTAAGGAATAAAAGAAAAATATTGTACTTCGATAAAATTCGATTATTATCGGAGAAAACGAGGAAAAGCTACGGGATTTTTTATCGGTTAAGAATAATCAAAAATTTTATCATGAAGCATTAGAGAGTGGTGAATTGTCAAAAATTTTTTATTGCAAAGAAAGTGTTTGAGTTATCAACTGTTAGGGTTTTCGGTGCGAAACATGCTTGAAATTATTTTGAACAATTATTGAATGAAATATTGACAGGTTTATGGTGAATAAAAAATATTAAAATAAAATGATGGATTTATGTGGATGTTTGTGTCATATACATACAGGTACTGACAGTACTACATCACGTACGTAAAGACCCCGTTACCTTCTTCAGCTTCTTCTTATTATTGTTATTCTTAGTCTTGTGAAAATTCCAGTATAAAACGTGCCATGCATGTGGGTGTTCTCGGAGGTGTGAACTGGACCCCGAGGTCTTCTCGTTTCATGCTCAAACTCTTTACATTGTTATTTTATACTTATCATAGAAATATGTAAGCTTATTATTATTATTATTATTTTTCATCATTAATATCGTCAACAAAATCAATACTAAGAATTTTCATAAATTATCGTTTGAAAAAACTTCAAAATTCATCAACTTAGACATTCAACATCTATCACTATTTCTTTATCTTTTTATGTGCACACTACTTTCATCCTTTCATCGGTGAATTGCAGAGGTTGTGAATATTACAAAAACGCAATAAAGCTGGTCAAAGAGGAAAAATATGAAAAAAGAGCAAGACTCCTCTCAAAAGTACAGAAAATCAACAGATATGAAGACCCAAATCAACTTTATGCTGATGTGTTGAACCCCAACTCCCAGCAACACTTTCCAAACCAGATGAAGCAACAACTCCATCTCAATGGGTCAGAGAACTACTAGAAACAGTAACAGCTCTAGAACAACAAATTAACCAAAATAACACCATAATAAATTATTTATTAGAGATAAATGACGTCGAAATACAACAACAATGACACCTGAGCAATCAACACAACAGACCACAAGAACTTACTACATGGAAGACTCTCGAAAAATCATAAAAATAGCAGCGATAAATGTAAATTCAATAATCCGAACAAAAACAGTTTCACTGTAAAAAAAATCGCGCCAAGTCCACGTTCATAAGACTATTAAGAAAAAAAAATTAGTTTTTTTCTTTACAAAAAGATATAAAATTAAAAAATTAAAAAATCCAAGTAACCGATATGATTGTTTATGATTTTCGGAAATTAAAAAAAATTTTGTTGTAAATTTAAAAATTAAAAAAACAATTTTGGAACGTATTTAGTGTGCGCGGTTGCAAAATATTTTACAATCATAAACAGTCATATCGGTTACTTGGATTTTTTAATTTTTTTAATTTTTTTATTCTATCTCTTTTTGTAAAGAAAAAACTAATTTTTTTTTCTTAATAGTCTTTATGAACGTGGACTTGGCGCGATTTTTTTACAGTGAAACTTTTTTTGTTCGGATTTTAGTATTTTTTGTAATTTTAGTAAAAATTTACAATTGGTATCAATTTAAATCTCGCGTTGGCTGCATTTTTATAGCAAACTATTCCCTTGCAGCTACAGTTTATGTAAAAATAATTCCAGTGCACCCTGGCGGGTGTATATGCAAGCTGTGAAATATCTTTTTTTGACTGTAGTTTCCCATCTAATGAAGGATTACTATGTATTCTCGAATTATTTAGTCTGTGGCTGATCACTTTGCCCATCGAAAAAAAGTCAGGATCGAAATTTTTGCGTTGCTATAGTTTGTGCTGATTAAATTTATTAATTTCAAGTAGATTAATTGTTATAAGTGAATATAATTAATTAATAACAGTAAATTAAAGTATGAATTACTGTTATAATATAAAATTTAGGAAAAAAAATTACCGTAGAATTAAATAAAATTTTGCAACCTCAAAATACCGTTCTGCTTACAGTAAACACAGTCGGTAGTCTAGCGCTCCGTTGACAACGGATTTGAACGGAACTTGGCGCCAGATTCTACCGAATCTGTGGATAAAACACCAAAGGAGATACGACCTCATGAAATTAATTCGGGAAAATAACCTAGATATTACCCTGGTTACAGAAACCAAACTCAACCTTAAACATAAATTTACAATAGATGGACATGAAATAATCCGCACAAGCCGAACCGGCCCAAGCAGAGAAGGAAGAACAGCAATAGTCATAAAAAAAAATGATATAGAATTCATTTTCATCTTTTGATGTTCAATCTCGCACTCTGAATAGCTAAAAATTTTGCAACTTTGGGATTTCAAAATGAACATTATTCATCGACTGTAAAAACATGGTAAAAATTTTTCAAAAGTGAAATCATGCTAATAGAACTGCCTTAGACTAAAAATGTTGCAATTTTTTTCTATAAATACTCAAAAATCGTACATTAAACCCTCCACTTTTGGCTACCCTATAAAAAAACTCCCAAAATCATAGAGTTACAATGAAAATAATCATTATAATTGCAGACGACTAGCATCAATAACTGAATATTATAAAAAAAACTTCAGATCAATATAAACCGTATTATTATTATAATTTGATATTTTAACATAAATACACACTTATCAAATAAAACACCTTGTTAAACAACTAATTGTATGATGGATGATTTCACGCTGACGCTAAGTATTACTTGTCACACTTATACAATACAATATAATACAATACATAAAAAAAAAAAAAAAAATGATATACAATACAATACAATACAAAACCAAAGTTGACTCAGCCCAAGTGTGAATATTTAAAATACAAGTAAAATAATAATAATAACAATCCTCAGCATTTAATATTTATGATAGGTCCAGTTACTCGAGGTCTTGTCTGTGTGAGATTCACTTCAAGACCCTCTCTATCTTCGTGCTTCAATATTTTCAGTTTTACACGGTTCAATCTACGAGCAACACTTGTATCATTGTACCTTCGAAGTACTATAAAGCACGTTCTTTTTTTTCTCGTACAATTAATACAATTATCCTCTTTTAACATCACCAGCGTTTTCCAGTAGTGATTGTGATTGGCATAGGATTATAATCCGCGATTCCTTTCCAGAAATCCGACAATCTACATAGTACATCCGAGTGATTAAACAGCTTACGACATCTGTTGGCTGGCATTTGAATTTTTTTTTGTCTCTAATCCCGCGAAAGTTTGCATATGCAAGCTGATATTTATGTCATTAGTGTTTTTTTTTTATTCTATTCTGTTAAATTGAAAAGTGGTATGGACAGTGAAGAAAGAGTATGCACGAACATAAAAATCTCCCGATAAATGGTGGATCCGTGAGCTTTGAAAGAGTGAACTGAAAAGTGTACAACAAAATAAAAAAATGCAACAACACACTCGAGAGAGAGTTTTGCTAGCACTTTTGTTTCATTTGTTGGCTGTGTCGTTGCTTGGATATGGACATGCTGATCATGGACATACTGACCCAATTCTATTCAATACTATTGGTAATTTTTTGCTAAAAACAGCTTCCGGGTGGATGTTTTGTGCGGAGTTTATTCATTGTTCTTTTTCTATAGTTGACGGAAATTCAGAATTTCTTATTCAAAATGTTAGCTGATGATTTTTTTGTTTTAGGACATGGTAGGATTTTTGAAGAAAAGAGCAATTTTACCAAGGACACTTGGAGAACTGGTCGCGGCCCAAGAGGTTGTGGTGTCAGCTCCAAAGGATGGACCAGAGTTGTCGGAGGGCAACCAGCTAATCCTAAAGAATGGCCGTGGATGGTCGCGCTCATTAGGAGAGACTCTGATCAGTATTGCGGAGGAGTTTTGATCACTGATAGACACGTACTTACTGCTGCTCATTGTTTGTATGGGTTGGTAATTTTGAAATTATATTAAATATACTGAAAATGATAAGCCTTTCTGCCAAAAATGTTAGATACTTGGATGGTCATAGTATATTACACACCGAGGGAAGTAAAGTAAGAAATGTCTCAGATCACATGTAATCTCGGCTTCGCCTCGGCCAACAAACATGTGATCTGAGGCTTTCTTATTTACTTGCCGAGGAGTGTATGCTATTTTTTTGCTCGACGAAGGCAGAAAGTGGCAATTTGGTTTAGCGCAGAGGGCCGAAATTTGACGCTTTCTGCCCGTCGAGCAAAAAAAATTTTTTCAAATGTGGTTTTTTTGGAATAACTTTTAAACAGCTCTACCGATCGATTCCAAAAACTTATCAGATCTTAACATTAAAAAACCACGTCGATCGCCGCCAAGCCGGTCGTGAGTTATAATTGACGAAAAAAAGTGATTATTATTTAAAATTAATTTGTAATATTATTAGACCCGTTACAGCTCAAATTTCGTCTTCCTTGTTCTATTCCAATAAATGAAACAATCTAAAAAAACAACCTATAAACTATACACCGAACACCAGTTGAAAGTTTCTTGTACAACAGCCGATTATCTATAATTTTAAGTGAAATCTCGGCAAACTCTCTCGACAAATGTCATTGTGAAAATGACAATGACTTAGATAAGTAGCCCGCAGTTTTACACGTTCCCATATTATATTACTCTTGCACTTGCGCCTTATATAGTAAGAGGTATATAATATAATACACACTCCACCATCTGCAGGATAAAGAGAATAATACATAACAAGTGTAAGTGTAAGTATAAGTGTTTTTAAGTAGTTAGTGAGTTTTACTTTAGGATAATATAAACGGTATAGTCTTAGTTAGCCATTCCTGTCACGTATAACCGTTTCCCATTTCTTCTCATACTTGGCGTTAGCTTCTCGTTCTATTCAGTCTATTCTTGCTATATTCTACATACATGCACACATATATAATACTACTCTCGCAACGAAACTGGCAAAGTACAAGTTCGGTCTGAGGTCTTAGACTAACGGCCTTGAATACATCGTAGATTTGTGGAAGCTAGATAAAATACAACCACGTGGTTATCTGCCGATACTCGTGGCTATTATCCACAGATATTTGTAGTTATGTGATAGTAGTGTATAGCGTACGTCGCTTCGGTACACAGGTCATCAACAGCAACACAAACAACTAATCCTCCGAAGAAGCTGATAGAGAGTTAGTTATATTACAGCTTTCTCTTAAAATTATAAATTTATTCTTTCCTCGGCCTTTTCTCTGATATTGTTTTAACCAATGTAGGTTCTTTGTCATGGAAATTTTGGTAGAAATTTTAAGTTATGATCATCACAATGACTAGTACTATGTGACTGTCGAGCAATAATAATAATAATAATAATAATAATAATAAGTTTAAATTTAAATTGTTCATAGAGTTAAAATAAGAAACATAATAGTCAGACTGGGTGAATACGATTTTTCCCGACCCGATGAAACACGATCTCTGGACTTCAGAGTAGTGGATGTCAAGATTCATGAAAATTTCAATCCGTCCAGTTACGAGAATGACATTGCAATACTAAAAATTAACCGGCCAACTATCTTTAACAACTACATCTGGCCAATTTGTCTACCGCCTGAAGGGACTTCCTTTGAAAATAAAAATGCTATCGTCATTGGTATGTATCCTCAACATTTACCTATTAATTATTAACAATCACAAGTATCAGACAAAAATAGTTCATAATTTTTAATTTCAATCCATAATTATACTAATTATCTATTTAAACTATTAATTTAATTTTCCATTAGAATTGAAAACTTAAAATTTTTTTCGTTAGCCCGCTTATCTAGTACCTCAGCAAATATTTGCGAGTTGACAATGAAAGTTGCTTGAAAAATAAACAAAACTTCTATACGAAATAGTTAATATTTATTTTTAATTTAAAAACTCATGCATCAAATTTTTTTTTCGTTATTACTTTTTTGCTTAATTAAAGTTTACCTCAAAGTTTCAACAGCAATTTATAAAATAAATAGCAAGCATTGAAGCGCATCCTATTTTCCTGCTAAATAAAATGGGTCATTTAACATTCTTTTAATTTTCCACAAGCGTTATCCAGCAGAATTTGAAGCTACAACAATCCACAATGAACAAAAAAAAATTAAAATCACGGAATATTTCGCTTGCATTCCAGTTAACTGAATCCAGTAAATTATACTGACCATAAATATTTGCGGATGATTTTTCTTCAATAGAGATAAATTTAGCAGCTGAATGCAGCATTGTTGGTCTCTAACTAATTCAATTAAATTACATACCTTCGTCTCCTACGTAACAATCCGACAAAATCATTCGAATTCTCATAGAATTTTCTCCCTAAAAATTTCAATTTTTCGTTTAATTAAACCCACGAATGAATGAAATGAGTAACCAGTGACTTTATTGACCACGCTAATTAATATCAATCGCCGATAGAAGGAAGCGAGCGGCTTTTTTGCTATTTCGTTTCATTGTTTGTTTCCCATGTTTCATTTCCGTTTTGTAAATTTCGGCAGGTTGGGGCAGCCAGTACTACGCCGGTCCGCAGAGTTCGATCTTGATGGAAGTCCCGGTGCCAGTGTGGCCGAAGCACAGGTGTGCCCATACTTTGGCCCAGAGACTGCCGGATTCCATAATTTGTGCGGGAGGTTACGAGGGTGGACGAGACTCCTGTCAGGTATTTTTTATTGGGACAATGCGAGTAGATATTTATAGGTGATTTTGTTGATTTAATTGCTCAAAGGAAGAAGAGCTTATTTTTTTGGAAACATATATTTTTTTTCATAGGGGAAGTATGTACAGCTACTACAATTCAAACTTTATCAATTAATTCAAAAATTAAAATAATATTAAACAATTTGTCACCAGCCGAAAAAAAAGTTTACGTGCCTAAAAATCTCAATTTATCAAAATTTATCAATCGCAATGATTTCAACTTTTGATCAAAATCATATTAGAGTTTAACATATTAGAATCTAATTTTAAGAGGATAAAGCATTTTTTTGATTTTTCGAGTGGTTCAACCGACCCCTTTTTCCCCTAATTAATTTTATTTAATTAAACGTAGTAATGCTAATAACTCTTTGTTTTTTACATTTTACGTTAAGATTTTACGTTAAGATTAATCAACGACTAAAAGAAAAAAAAATCTTTATGAAAATTTCGTTCAATATTCCAAAAGTCAAATTAAAAAAAAAAATATAATTATTAAGAAATTTTAACTTAAGACAAATTGTTTAAAGTATTTGTTAGTGAAATTTGGCTTAACTAAATAAAATTTATTTCAGTCTAAAAACTCCTTACTCAGATGTTTTTCGGGTTAAAACCCACATTTAACTGAGTAATCTTCAAATGTATGATATGTACCTCTTACATAAGTTATATCTCTAGCACATAACTCTAATATCTTATTTAGGGTGACTCAGGTGGACCTCTCCTCCATCAATTAGGCAACGGGCGTTGGGTCAACATCGGAGTAGTATCATGGGGCATCCGGTGTGGTGATCCAGGGCATCCCGGGATTTATACAGACGTCAGCTCTTTCCTCGACTGGATATTCGGCAACGCCATCTTCTAGAAATCTTCCAACTTTTCATTCTAAAACACAAACTACAAATAAACATAGAACACAAAATTTCGAAAACAATTAAACTTTATTTCGGCAATATTAATTCGTTACATTGTGAAAGAATTCATCATATTTTTCGAGATAAATACACACAGATTTACATAATTCCATTCACCACATTCACTTACTTCTCTATAGATTTTTTTATTTATTATTCATTATTAATTATTATTTATCAATTAAATACTAATTTATCCATTTTTTGACTCAATACTTCCATTCCAGGTCGCCCAATCGCGCTTTGTTTCTTATTATACCTTTCATTAGCTTTGATCTTATTATTTCATTTATTTTTAAATTATACTTATCAATTATTGTTTGTAATTATAATTTATAATAATACAATTCATTAACATTAATAAACTCAACATTCATTCCATGCTCAATATAATTAAATTGAAAAAAAATTTAAGGCCCAGCCTCTATATAACAATTTATAATTTTTATCATACGTTTATCTTGAATCATATGTATTTATATTTATCATTAATTTTTATATATATTTATATATTTACTACGTCTTTCTCTCTCTTAGATTTTATTATTAATAGTAATTATTTGTATACATAATTGTGTATATACAATTAAAATTAATGAATTATTATCATTATTATTATTACTATTATTATTGTTATTATTATTATTATTATTATTATTATTATTGATAAACTATTAAAATTTATTTCAAAATGATGTCTTAGGTCCTGCGAAAATTTTTAATATTTAAACATTTGTCCGTATTAATTAATACTTAAAAAATGAGTTAATGATGAGTAAATGAGTATTAATACTGTCATTATTTTATCTATTAATATTAATTAATAATTATACAAAAATGGTTCATGCTAATTAAGTTTATAAATCAAATTACTAAGTCACGTTAAATCACGTTTGTAGAAATAATAAACATTTAAATGGTACAGCGAATAGACTGTTACAAATAAAGTTATCAATTATAAAAGATTTGAAACTTTAAAAAAATACAAGACATGACCCTTTTTAAGATGTTGGCTCAATACCTTTAAGTTGAATTGTAATAAATATATTTAAACTGGAAGTTATAACTCTATTTTTTAGCCCCGTCGAGCAGACACATTAATTATTTTTAAAAATAAACATTCCGAGTTAATGCAGTCCAGATTATTTTTAATCGATTTGATATCGACTGTCGTTCGAGATCACTAGAAGGTGGCGCCTCAGTCTTCGTCTACTAAAATCTATGCGAAAATATAAATAAAATTCTATTTACTGTACTATAGGGCGCTAAAAAACTTATATTAACTTAAAAAATTCATTTTTTTTTTTTAATTACGTTCATTCTTTTTTCGATATTCGTACAAACTATTTTGACTCTTCAAAAGCTTACTTAACAGATAGAATTTTAAATACCAAATTTGCATGAACCATATTTATATATTATATAATATGCTTATAATTACGTTCGTGAAGCTTATCAGACTAACTAATAATGTTTGTCAGAGGAGCGACATCTTTGATTCTCTGGAATCGATTAATCTTAAATAGACACGAATAGAGCGTAATTTTCTCAACGATTCGTCAAGATTTGTTACTGTCCCACCTTGACTGTATTCTTCCGTAAACTTTTTCTTGCCCTTAAACATTTTATTTAGAAATACTATTTATCTTGTCTTTTATTTTATACCGTCTAGCTCATGTTTTAAACCAAACTAAACACTGTGATTTATTATCCCTAGCAAGTATTTCGCGTCACATTTTCAACAGAAAATAGAATTTATCCTCAAAATTATAATATTTTATTACTTTATTTTCTGTTTCCGTTTGTCCCAACTCAATTTATAAAACAATTCTTCACAAAACTATAATTAACTTTTTTTTTTTTTTTTTATTTAAGCCAAGAAAATTGACCTGATAAGAACCTCATTAAACCCGTTTGTTTCCACCGTCAACCGAACTCAGCTGACGAACGTAATTAAACGCCCGAGTTGATTCCAGTAATTACGTAGCACCACGATAGACGGATTTTCACCTTTGGCTTTACTTTTTTCCTCAACTCACGCAAAACCTTATCAGATATTTGAGCGGAGCTCTTCTATTACACACAATTTTTGTTCATTTATCGATTAAATCGCCCAGCCTTGACATTTAAGCCCCTCGGCCTCCCATTAAGAAGGTTGATTGCTTCACTATTTTTCCTGAATTTTATTCAACTCGAGCATTCTGGTTCTAACAACTTCGTTACACTAAATAACTTTAACCCTCTTCCTTCATCCATCTCCTATTTTTGTTTCCATTCATCCTAATGCTTCTACATCATCATTATCATCATCATCATCATCATTATCGTTATCGTTACCATTATCATAAAAGATTGCCTCGAATGGCTCACCGGTAATGTAGTTTACTTATAATACTAGAGACAAAAAAATAAATAAATAAATGCATGATGATTTTTAATTTATTGTTCAGTAAGTGTTCCAGCACTTAAAGAAGTCTCGTTGCTTAATTTATCAGCTGATCAGTTTATTTCTTTGATTTCAAGCTAGAGAATGAGATGAAATTTATTTATTACTCATTTTGGATTATTATTATTATTATTATTATTATTATTATTAAATTTTTTTTTGTTATTATAATTGTTGTAATTATTAATTTAAGCTCGTGAAGATCCGGTAGACAGTAACAAAGGAGCATTAGCGCCGCTTTCGGTGTGATTAGGAACATTGTCGCTACCTGTACCAGAAAACTGGTTCGGAGAGTTCCGCTGGTGAGAGGGCGACACTAGCGGATGGTTCCCCGGTGCGCCATTCCCCGTGGCCATATTTAACATGTTTCTTGAGCAAGTACTTTGAGATCCTTGAACTTGGTCAGACTTAGGCTGCTGGGGGCTCTGCTCGCTGCTCGGATTCGGATTGCTCTCCTGGACATTGTTGTTTATCGGCTTTTCACCCACCAGCCAGTAAGTTATCATTTTACCCTTGCCCTGAAGTAATTTTCAAAGATGGATTGTGTTAAAATTACTGAGATTTTTTTACAATTCAAAATTGTTGTACGGAAAAAAAATTTTTCTTTTACTGTGAAAATGACAGTAATTGCGGTACGTTCTAGAATTCATGGTCTGATTTAACAGTAAATAAAAAAAAAAATTCTTTCCATGTAGAAACAAAATAAACGATCTACCTTCAGAGTAACTTCACCTCGACAGCAGACTTCAAATGTTCCAAAGGTGTCCAATATCTCTTTGGTCTTTGGACTGACATGAATTTTCAAAGCTGTAACAGCGAAAGGTAAAGGTAAAGCACAAAATTAATTAGGTCATGTTGGAAAATCAAAGTCTTTTAATATCGCACACTTTATGTTAATAATAATGAAATATTTGTAAGGTTTATACTATATAGTCTATAATAGTTTTATAATATTCATATATATTTTATGAAACCTTTTCATCAAGAACTTGAAGCTTTTCACTTTGATACCCTGATGGTTATAAGCCTTTATTATATGTTACACTACTCTTTGTGGAAGAACTTTATACTGCTATTATTATCACTTATCACCCCCCAGTCGCCTATACGCACTCAGTTGGTGATACTTTCTGTACCAAGGATCAGGTTGTGACTTCAGGGTCTTTAAAATGCGCTCACTTTATTCATTAGTGCATTAATTTAATTACACAAAGGATAAATTATGAATAATTTAAATCGATAAATTTCTTATCTTAAGTGTTAGTTTTATCCGTACTAAAATTCAAAAATTCAGTGTTAACGTCAATTATGAAAAGCAGTAAATTAATAAAGTTTGGAAAATTCAAAATTCTACGACTCATAATGCTCATTGAATTTTTAATAAAAGAATTTGTTATTATGTTTAATTTTGAAGTAAGTAACTTTAAAATTTTTTCAAGTACAGTCATACTTTTTTTAATTCAATATTCTATAAATTTTAATAACCCGGGAAAATAATTACTGTTAACTTTTTTCTGAGCAACAAATGGAATTTAGTAATTAAATTTTTAACAATATTTCAGTTATTATAAAAAGCAAAATCTCTGACGTCAAATTTCTGCAATCTAGAATCATTTTATTCGCATGAACAAAGAGTTTGTAGGAATAACTGAAATTAATACTTTTGTTTACACAAGAAATAGATATGCACTGTTGTGATTCTACGTAAAACGGTAGTTTACATACTTGGGAATATTTAACCCATATATTGAGGCTGCAAATGTCTATTTTACATTTAGTAGCCCCACAGGGACGTATTGCGCCTGCTAATGGAAAACCGAGATCTATAATTAAGCAGTCAAATATAAAAATAAAAAATCCGGTGAATAGAAACAAGGATTGATTTTAAATGCAATGTATTTCTTAAAAGTACATAAATAACGTGATATTTTTTTATGTTAACTGAATAGAAAATACTTTAAATTATGCACACCTTTGTCCTTAGGGTGTGCTTTTTTTAAAAAAAAAGTCATTACAAATGGAAAATTAATTCAGAAATTCATTTTTGCGTAAAAGAAATATTATTTTCAATATTTCATTAAATTATTACTTCATGAATATTTATCAAAAGATCATACAAAATGGAGTTAAAATTAACTAGCATATTGTGTATGTGGCGCCATCTATTGACTATTTTTGAAACTAAAATAACTCTGTAGCGGTTCGTAAAACAGAGATCCGACAAATTTAAATTAAGTTCAGAGTGTAGATTTTAGGTAAATTTCGTAGAAATTTATCTATTACATTGGTCCTCATATTGGAATTCACTTAGAATTCGGTCATAATATCACCTAAGTAGTAGAGTAAGGCTAAAAAATTTTCAAAATAGTGAAAATTGCATTTTCAGACACTGTACCAGTAAATAATTTTTGATTACAAAGAGATAACTAATTTCTGAAAAATTCCCCCGAAAGTTTATGAAACTACCTTTAATTTGACTTATAAAAAATTTACTCCACAATGAAAAGGATTTTATGTAAATGCTAATTACCTTCACCGTTACTTTCCATTCTTGAAGCAGTGTTAACAGTGTCACCAAAGAGACAATACCTGGGCATCTTGAGGCCAACGACGCCGGCGACGCAGGGACCTGAAGAGAAAAATTCATTCGTTTTTAGTTGAAAAATTTGTTCTAAATAAATATACAATTGAAAAGTAATGCGCTTACAAGCTTAACTCAGCTTTAAGGATCAAGTAAAATTTAATGCCCTCCTATACTTCCGTCGGGTCATTTTTTTTTGTAAAGTAAAAATATATATACATTTATGTTTTTATCGTATTTTGTTGCAAGTTGGGACGGAGTACTTTACACGCCAGTGGTTCAATCAAAAAAGTAATTAACTTTTTAATGGAAGCTCTGTGATAATAATCCTTTCAACGGTTTTTTTTTCATTATTTCATCAAATTAGTTTGTAAAAGCGTCTTAACTTTGAAAATTTAACTTGAACTCATTTATACGATATTAAAATAGTTAATTAAATTAAAAAAAAAAATTAGAGCTGAATTTAATAATTACAAGTGCAAAAATGTTCATATCTCTTCTACAGCGGTTTTATCTATTTTGGGCTATAAAAAATTGATATTTCTTAAATTTGTTTCCCCGTCAGAATTTTAAATTTCTAGTTACAAAATAAAGAAATAAAATTTTTAAGTTTAACAATCAAAAAACATAGAAAAAAATTTTTCACAACAATTTTTGAAGAAAATGCTCTCTAAAATTTTATGAACTTTTATAAAATTATGTAAAATTTCATAAATAATAAATAAAAATTCATACTAAAAATCCTTTCCGGTCTTTATAATAATTTTATGAATTTTTTTTTCACGCTCTTAATTGAAAAAAAAAAAAAAAAAAATAACTTTTTAGTCAATTTTAACATTTTTTATGTCCAAAAATAAATCTTAATAAAAATAATTACCCCTTTAGATATAATCATAAATTAATTATTTGAAAAAAATTAATATTGAGCTGAAATTTACCAGAATGCATTCCAATTCGTAGTTTGAGCTGTTCACTAGGTCTATGACGAATACTGAACGTCATAACAGTGTCACGAAGTGCAAGGCTCATTCTAGCGATCTCTCTTGCGTGGTTCATGCCATTCCTGACAGGCAAACCTGACACAACCATGTAAGCATCCCCTATCGTTTCCACCTGTAACAGAAAATCAAACCGTTCGATCATTGTCACTTGAATATCAACGACAAATTTAATGTTTAATTTTTAATGTAAAATAGAAAATACTATTTAACGTATGACAATAATTAATTAATGATCTAGGTCAAAGCTCCTTGAAAAGTATTAAAAACGAATTGAAATATACTGAAGTGTTGCATGGTGTCAATATCAATTATTTGAAATTTAATTCACTTTATTTAACATCAAGGATTATCGATTTCAATCTCAATGGCTCTTCTTCCATTGTGTACTTTGTTAATAGTTAATATCAATTGTTAATGATAGACAGGGGTTAAGTTAGCAAAACAGATTCCTGGACCTTGAAAAGGAACAGTGAGGATAAGCGGATTGTACGAAAATAGCCAGAGGGAAGTGGAATTGTTTTGTAACAAAGTTCTCATTATAAGTTCACGGAAGAATTATTTTTAAAATAAAATAAAATAATATAAAGTCGAGGTATGAATGTTTTATCCTTTAAAAAATATTAAAAAATTTTTATTTTAACCTGTACCAATCACGTTTTTTAATAAAATATAATTTTTAACTTTACATCAGAATAAATTAGTATTTATATACATTATTAAATTATTAGAGAGAGAAGATATAATTACTAACTAGTGATTAACAAAAAACAAAAAACAACTAGTGATAAACAAAATTCAGAACTCATCAAACGAGTTGAGGACATAATTCAATAAAAAAGTAACAAAGTTTAAACAATTAAACAACTTCATCATTGCCCTATAAAATTAATTCAAAGCGATTAACATAGCCAATTGGATAGGTGAAGAAGTTTAAATTGTGATCGTTTGATAAAGCACGGCCGACTGAATTTTATTCTATTCTTTTAAAAACTTTTATTATTCATTGTTCTCCGTCTTCAATATTACCTTTTATTCATAACTTTTTTATCTCTTTACCCAGGCATTTTCACAGATTTTAATCTCTTTGATTCAATACATGTATCTTTTTATTTACTTTGACGTTATTTTTTATCTCGCTTATCCTTTAAATTTTTACCTTCGTCGTTAGTCGTCACCCGTTTACTGTCATCTTTAACTCACTTTATCGAGTTTCAAACATCTAAAGCTAAGAAATTTTCATGCAAATTCTTAACGCTTATTACTATTCATTATATATATTTTCTTTCTCATCAATTTATTTCATTTAGTACTAAACTTATTTTTACTTTTACTCATAAGTCAGTACATTTTTTAGACTCACGGTTAAAGTCAAATATATATACAATGTACAATATTTATGTGTATATATACGTTAATATTTTTGCGCACCCATGAGATGTCGTGATAAATCATCTTTATTTAATTTATCGAACTACTCAAGTGTCAGTTCAAGTAAAATTCAAGAAATTTTATCTTGAAATATTATTTTTACATATTTATTGACGTATTGACATTTTTGTTCTTGTTTTTTTTTAGAAATATTTTTTATTTATAGAATCAGAAAAAAAAAAATCTGACAATATCAACAAACTTACATTTTTAATGTAAAAAGTTAAAAATATTTTCTCTTTAAAAAATCTGGAGGTATTTTTTTTTAAATGCAAAGTTAAAAAATTTTTCCAAAATTCCTGCACTTAATTTTTCTATAAAAAAATTTTAACTCTTTTAAATCTCATTTACTTTGAATATAATTACAACCATTATAACCACTCAGTTAACAAATTTAATGAGTCAATTATCAATTTTTTGAAAGCCAAAAGTTTTGCTAATCTGCATTGAGTAGAAACACAAATGATAATTTTAAAGATGACAAAAATAAAAATAAAGGCTACGAAAATGAGAAAATACGAGACGAGACTGAAGATTCTGCTATACAGAACAGTCAGGGTAACAAGTTACAGTTGACCCAATTTGTAAAGGTCTTGTTTTAAAACTTTACCAGCATCAAGTGCGAGTGTTTTTTTGTTTTTATTGAATCTAAATTTATTTTTTTGTCTCTCAACTCAATTATATAGTATCAAATATAACACATTCATATTTCCCAACTACTTCATTATTTTTATTATCATTATTAATGAATAATACTAATAATAAAAAAAAAATTTTATTAATATTAAAGCTAAATATTGTAATTATGGTGTGCGTTAACAGCCTCATTTCAGCATTACGTATTATGAATTAAAACACAGATAGCGACGACGATTTTAATTTAAACGTGTACTGAATAGAAAGACAAACTTAATACCCATTAATTCGCAGTGTATTAATGGAGGTAAGTGAATAAACAGACTGCCTTTTCATTAAATTCTACAAAAGATGTGATATATATGAGGCATATAGTGGGTGTATTTGTGTGTGCTTGCTCGTAAAATAGATACTTAATGGAAGGCAATATATAGAAGCGTACATCTTCTATCCGTGTGACATTAACCGACTTCCTGACGTAATTTTACACTTACAAATACAGTGACGCAAATTCCAGTCGTGTGGGTTCTGTTTTTTAATTATTAATTGATCGATCTTTTTTCGTCAAAATTATTTATAGACTTATCCGATACGATGTAAGAATGATTCTACTGCGCCAATATATTGGAACCTCCAAATTTTTGACAAGAATCCATATCCATATCTATAAATATAAGTACAAAAAGTTTCGAATGTTTCCTGAAGTGCTATCGATAGTTTGCACGTGACTGAACAAGTTGAAGCGCAGAAATAGTTACAAATTCTTTGTACTATTATTCGTGTAGATAAGCTCTTACTTGTTGACAGGCTCAATGCTATCCTTTCTACTTGTATCGAAAAAAGTTGAAAAATGTTTGAATAAAGGAGGATAGAAGCTAAGAATAGCTTTGAGTGTACATTATTTGCGGGAGAAACGAATAAGTAAATTGCTGTTTGTCAATTTCAATAAATATTTATTTTTATTTTTATTCTTGTACACTACTATTCAAATTTTGTTATGGAACAATAAATCATCATGATAATTTTAATAATTTTTGCACCTTTTAAATAAAAAAAATTTGGTAATTTTTTTTAAGTAATTTGAAGCATTACAGAAAAAAATAAAATTTAATTTTTGCATTCTTTGACTAATTTTTGCTGTAAAAAGTCGATTTTTTTACCAATTGGAATTTTATTCAATTTAACGTCAAGACTTCGATTTAATAAAAAAAACTTTTATTTCATTTGTCAAGTTCGATAACAAGGGAAACCTTTTTTATGAATAGTCAAGAAAACTTGGCATCGATTTTCGGGATTTAAAAAATAAAATATGGAGATAAGATGAATATAAAAGTAAAAAAGCTTGGAAAATCCAAAAGTGCACGCCTCATAATCTCATTTTTCACAATAAAATTGATTAAAATAAAATATAAAAAGCAAAATAATAAAAAACAGAAAACTCTGCTATGGTTTAGTGGCGCCATAACTCTAAGGTGAGGAAAAAAAATACTATAATAAAATGTATAGATAGATATACAAAAAAATCCACAGTCATATATTAGTTTTTTATAAATAATAATTTAACGACAGTGAATTAAACGCTCATATTAATTAGGAAAATCCTTCGTGTGTTACTTTAGATAATAAAAAAAAAAATTGTTCCGGTACGATCATTTTTTCGACCAATTTCCCTGCCACAGACACCCATCCATACGCGGACGTCCAAAAAAGATTATGTTTAATGTTATTATTTATTATGTTAAACAAAAAAATTGTTATTGAAATATATTTTATGTGCCTGACAAATTATTCGACTTGATATAAGTGTACTCATATTAACCTGTAAGTGCGATATAAATAACAAAAAATCAATTTCAGTTTCGAGAAAACTGCTTTTTTTGAAATGTCGAGAGTAGAGCACAACCTCAACGCTTCGCTTATGAGGCGTGCAAAAAGGAATTTTTTATTGGCGAACTATATCTGATGGTTAAATTTATTTTTGGTGCTGTATTTAATGGATGTATACTTTTATCTGTTGCAGTCGTTGTTATGTGCGCTAATTCAACTACGATACGAGAAATACTGCTGGCGGCTGATGAATTGGGGATGGTTGATTCAGGAGAATACGTATTTTTCTCCATCGAATTATCTTCCAGGTGAAGTGAATTCAATTATGTAACTTTAAATAATGACCGAAGTTAGGTATTGCTAATTTTATAACGTAAAGAGAATTGGATTTCTGAAATACAAATTGTTGGATCTGCTCGATTTTCCTAGTTAACTTTCCAACAAAGTTTGGAAATCAAAAAATCCACCACTCATATCGCTCATTAAATTTTTGATAGCCATTTGAGATACCAAACCCCGAAAAAGACAAAAAAGTCCTTAAAAAAAATAAACGACGTAAATAATGAATTTTTTTTAAAGTTATTGTGTTTCCAAACTACGAACATTTTTTAGCTTATTTTAATTATTTTTTTGTTTTTATTACAGATAATAAATTTTTGAAAATTGCAGAATTAATCTTTTAATAATTTTGAATCTCTCAGAATTAACATTAAGAATAGTTCTAAAGAAGCGAAAAAAAAATTTTCAATAGTAGAGCACTTTTAAATGCTGCGCATTATGAGTTGTGCAATTTTTCATCATAAATTTTGACAGCAAATCAAACGATAAAAATTTTTTCAACTTAATTCTACTAATAAGCAGTAAAAAATTTTAATAATCCTATTTTGCATAAAAAGAAATGTTCAATCAGCTATAATGATACTAAATCCAGCAGTGGAAGATAAATGATAAATCAACCATCGTTAATAACTTTACGAACGTGAAATGAAATAATCAAGCCGGTTAATTTCCGTATAAATTATCGTAGAATTAATTCTACAACTACCGCCTTCTTGTTCACTTTGCCGATGAATTTATCGATTTGAATTCCTCGTTTATTCACATAGACGAGTAAGCTCAAGCAATATGAATTCAACAATATACATTAACAGGCACACGTGTATCTAAGTGATTGTCAGTAAATATCTATCTATACACGCAGAAAAATTTTTTGTTAGAGCAACAAAAAATAAGTTGTGACAACAAATTGTTATGTTGATATAGGGATAACAAATAATATGCTGTGTTAATAAACACATAGGTTATAATAAGTAATTCATATGTTCACTCAACAAAATTATTTTGTTATTGTAACCAAATCGTTTCAATTATTTAAAAAAAATAGTTTTGTTGAAGTAACAAATCGATTTGTTAGAGCAACGGAATAGCTTGTTCAATTAACAAATTTTATTGATAAGAAAACTATTTTGTTATTGCAACAAAAAAATTTTATTATAATAACAAAGCGATTTTGTTAAGACAACAAAATTAACTTCAGAGCAGTAAAAACTCATTTGTTATTACAATTTAGTTGATCTTGTAGATCTTGTTAAATGAACTAGTTGATTTGATATTCTAAGTAAATTAATTTGTTATCACAGCATATTTTTTTGTTATCTCTGTTTTTGTTGTCCTAACAAATAATTTTTATGCGTGTAGAGAAACAAGCTAGTTTGCAGTATTCAGGGATATTTAAACTGAAAACAACACGTAAGCGCCGCCAAGTTTGCGAATAACCAACACGGCTTTATCCAAAACCTCGCACAGTAAATACAAGTGTGTGTATTTTGTATGGGTATTAGTTCTATTATGTGTAGAAGCTCATCACTGTTCGTATAGTACCGGCACAAAACCCGTCAACACGCTAAGTACACATTCCAAAACGGTCTTTATCCGTTCTTGCAGTATCATCCAATAAACGATACACGTCAAACCACTCCTGAGAATTTAAACTTCTTCATTAGCTTTAACTCGAGTACTTATTTGCCGGTTTATAAGGGTAAAGACTAGGGTGAATACGTTTACACGATCAAACATGCCTGGGATTTAACATTATTTGTCTACTTTTCGTACCAGCTAATAGAAGCCTATTTGACGAAGGTTTTATTTGCACGATATAATGCAAAGCGTTCGAAAGTGCTTTTACAATATGTACTGCGAAATATTTTAAATGTAAATTACTTCATAAGATTGACAATAATTAATTATTTTTTTTCTGGACTTTATTTTGCCAGTTAACAATATAATATAGATAAATAGATAGATAGTAGTTTTATTTAAGTTATAATTATAACTTAACCCGGGAAAAAAATTTTTCATATATAGTTATATATAATTTTATAATATAATTATTTTTTTTCCCAGGGAGACATATTAATAATATTTTTTTTAGTATAAGAATTTAATATATTTAAACATAAAATTTCTCAATTTTATTATACAGCATATGTGTCTTTTAATATTTTTGAACGAACATTTTCTTTTTCATAGCAACGTAAAATATTTTTTATTAAAAAGTCAATGAGCATTATGAGTCATTCATTTGTTAATTTTCCAAACTTTTTCTTAATTTAATTTATTTAGTTTCTAATTATTAGCCCGTAGAATTTTTCATAACTTCAATAACGACAATTCCAGCGTGAACCCACTTTTCTACAAATTTTGACCATATTTTTTTTTTTTTATTATTTATTAATATTTTTGGTTATTTAGAATGCGAGATATTTGATATCAAAGTTTGCAATTTTCAGGATAAATTCCGATTTAAAGCATGTAAAACTTCTTTCCACTCAACTGATTTCTATTATTAAAACAAAAATCACTATACAATATTGCATGCTAGAATTACCTTACTTAGTTTAGAAATAATTTTTTTTCTCATAACTGAAATGTTTGAGAATATTAAAAAAAGATGGTACAAAAAAAATTTTATCAATCAAAATGTTAAATTTAATTATAAAAATGTGGTATTTACAGTCGATTGAATTTCAGTCATTGAATTCGTAAGCTGATCATTCTCGAGATTAAAACGAGTTGTACAAATGCTCGTAACTCCGAAACCAACAATTCAATTTAATTTATATTGTCATATATAAATTTAATATCTACTGGAATTTGAATAATCAGTCTTCGCTTCGATTGAAATTTCGCACTCTTTATTGATAGTGCTATTAGATTAGGTTCATTATTAATCGACACATTCATTATATTAATTAATGAATTCCGTTGTAATTTGTAACCAAGTTAGAGTCGATATTAAATTTCAAAACATTCTTTGGAAATTTCAGCATATACGACCAATAACTTTTAATTAACCGCTTTGTCAGTTAAAACAAGTTATGACTATGACTCTGACCATCAACCGCCAAGTCCAAGGGTTGCGCTTATAGACTATGACGCCAGAACATAAAGTTTTGTTTCTGAACTTTAGTGACATGCTTTTAAAAAGTTTTACTAACATTTTACAAAGAAAAAAAAATACTTCTTTCAAGTTTCAATCGTCAATATTTTTTAAAACGTTATTTTTAATTAAGAAATTATTTCAATTTTTTATTTTTATCAAATTTTTAAGTTAACTGGATGTTCAGTCGATCCCCCTATTCCTTATAACATTCAAAATTTCAAATTTAAATTTGTTATTTTGTGAATAAAATTTTTCTCTATTAAAGAATTAACAAAATCATGGAATATTATTTTTTTATTTTAACAAAATTGATAGAAATAAAATTTTTTCTATTTAATCATTACAATTAAAATTTAATCATTACAACCATCAAAATTGATTCCAATCACAGTATAAAAAACATTTAACTGCATCACCAAAAATTATGAATAAAAATAGTGAAATAATTTGCAATTGAATGAATGATTGATTGGCTAATAATTTTTCATGAATCTAGTCTAACGGTAAATCGGTTGTCGCTTGCAGTGATAATAACTCAAAAGAGCCCTGGAGGATGGAAGGCGACACGGAAGAGCGGAATGAAAAGGCCAGGAAAGCTTATCAAGCTTTATTAACAGTGACAGCACGTACGCCGGACAACGAGGAATATTTAAATTTCTCACGTGAAGTTAAATCTTTGGCACTGAGCAAGTACAATTTCACATTTGGAAACAGTTCGCTTTCAACTTTTGTAGCCGCGTTCTACGACGCGGTGTTCCTCTACGCCCTCGCCCTTAAAGAGAGCCTGCCCGAGCAACCGGGGGAGATAAACTTGGACGGCGGAAATCTGACCAAGAGAATGTGGGGAAAAAGTTTCAAAGGTAAGACGTTTTGTTGTTTTATAAACATCTTTTATAAAACAGAGACTATTTTTATGGACAAACTTCCCGAGGATTATATAGACACATATATATGTTGAAGCTTACAAGATTAATTTTATCTTATACTTATAAGCTTCTGATTTATATATTTACGACCCTAATTTCATATAAGTACGTGGGACTGGGGTGTCATCTTGTGATGCTAATAGGCTTTAATGTTATACTTTCACTACTTGAGCACGTGATTCTCTCACATTTATATATTATTGGACATTGATAGAAAAAATATCTTGATTTGAGAGAAATATTTTCAAGAAAATTGGTAGTCGCGCTCCCAAAATTTCTTGTCTTTAATTTTTTCTTCTTGATTTAGAAAATAATCACCTTTGATCGATAACTGTTACAGTTTAATTCGGGAAAATATTATCTTCAGTCGGTACATAAAATTCTTTAAACATAATTAATTTGCAAAAACCAAGAATAATTCCGTTTTATTTCAAGAACTTTGGATTCTTACACTAATAATAAAAAAAAAAAGTAATTGATTCAAGAAAAATATTTTTTATTTAAGAAAATTATTTTAAAAAGAATTAGTTGTCTTGATTTAAGAATTTTTTGTCTTGAAACTCATAAAATTTATACAAATCAAGAAAACTTTTTCAGATCAAAATTTTTCTATTTAAATCAAAATAATGGTATTCTTCAAAATAAAAATTTTGGTTCACGAATTTCTGTCTTAAATCAAGTTAATTATTTTATCAGTGTTGATAAAAAAATTTTCTCTATATCTGAAACTTTTTTCGATGATAGCATCATTTACCTTAAATTAATTATTTGTTAACCAATTTAATCGTCCTTTCTCTGTAGTAACTCACCATATAAATTTGATAGATAACCAAATTAAACGTAAATATTTGATCGTTCCTCAACAGGTATCACTGGAGATGTGAACATAGATGAAAATGGCGACAGAATAGCAGATTACTCACTGCTCGACATGGACCCAGAGACATCAAAGTTTGAGGTAATTAATCACCGACTAAACGTCGATTTACGATATTAAATACTTGTTCGTGCACTTATGTGACCTATAATTCGATATCTATCGCACCGATAATAGATTACTCTTTTAATTAATCAAAAGTTCCGCTACTTTGAATACACATTCACTCGTGCTAGTAATCGCTAGCTGCATGCATGTACCAAAGAAATTGTTAAGCTTAAAACGAGCTTAGTCATTATGATAGAGTAATCAGAGCTACTCACTGTTTATCCGGTCTTGCTCCAGATTGTTGCGAATTACTACGGAGCTAACAAAACCCTCGAGTATGTTCCCGGTAAGCGGATACATTGGTCCGGTGGTAGGTTGGAGCCACCTCCAGATACGCCTAAATGTGGATACGATGGGTCTTTATGTCCAGATAAAAGTAAGTTTTCGATAAATTCAATTATTATCTACACAAATCTAACTCAACTTTTTTTTTTTTGTAAATTTAGAATGTTATTTCAATTAATGTGTTTTTTTTTATTTTATTTATTAACAGCGTTACCAGGTTATGCAATTCTTTCCATCGTTCTCAGCTCTATTGTAGTTGGTCTTGTTGTGGCTTCGGTCATTATTTATAGGTAAGAATTCTACCCCTTACTTTTGAACTTTTCATAGTAACATGTAATGCAAATGAAAATTCAATTTTTAGCCGTATAATTCATGTATTTTTTAACTTCCCGCTTTGAAAATTAAAAAAAATAAGGTCCCGCGTTTTTTACTTTAAGAAATTTTTTTTTTCATTTTAATTTTAAGAAATTTATTTATAATTTTTTGAGTCAGCTTCCAGATATCTATCGATCCTGAGTTGATTGAAGCAAAAAGATTTTACACGCCTTTTTTGCTCTGCATATAAATTTTTATAATTTTCATACACACTTTTTGCTTTAGAAACGCAATATATGGACAGAAAACCATATAAGAAAATTCGTCAAGAGTACCTAAAGTCAAAAAGTTGTCCAACTTTAAATTCATTTCGTCTAAAGTAAACTTTAAAACAAAAAACAAAAGAATAAAGCTAAAAACTTATTATCTTCTTAAAAACATTAAATGTCGAAAAAAGTTATGCCAGAGTACTTTTCCTCCATCGAGTTAAGTAAGTTTCATCCTTTTGAATTTTTTGTTCTCAAGTGTCGAATTTAACGTATCATCGCACAATGCTCTTCACAACCTATTAAATTCATTGTATTCTTCAGTTTTTCATTACTTTTATTTTTATTTCGATTTTTAGTCGCGAGCTAATTAAAACTTTGTTATAACCCAAATTTATTAAAACTGAGATAAATATTTACTGACCCGAAAAATCTAAATTAGTATCCTTCCTCAAAACAATAAAATATCATCATAAACTTTTTTTTTAGTAGAAATTTATTAAAACAAGTGAAACTTCTTTCAAGGCTGTTAAAAAACCAACAAACAATTAATTAAGAAAGTTTTTAATTGAAAGCATAATTGGCAGTGATCTCTTCTCAGCGACAACTTGAGAAAAATCAAACTATAAACCTAATTACGTGGTTATGTACTTGTCAAAGCAGAAGATCAAATAACAGTAAATAGACTTTGAGCAAGTGCCCTTGTACATAACGTGTTACCCTTTGGAGGACTGACGGTTTCATGGCAAATGCAATTAATCTAAACCGTGCAATGGCCAATACTGCGGCCGGAATATCTATGCTCAATGGGCTTACACACATATCTCATCAGTTTGCACACACAAGTCTTCGATCATCAAATGAGCGATCGATACGCTTCCCTTCTCATGATCACAATAATAATAATAATAATAATAATAATAATAATAATAATAATAATAAAATTACTGCTAATCAAAATATTCCATTATACCGAAGAGTATATATGTCATATTATTATACATCTACATATATTCTGATGACAAAGTAGAGGAAACCGAGTATTCAAGTATATCATGGAACATAATTACTAGTTACTATCGTATCATATTACCTCATACGTTCATTAAAATTTGTTAATTATACTTGACACATTGTAAATTATAACCAGTTATATTTATATTGAAAATTTTTCGAGTTAATTAACTGAAATAAAAAAAATAAACTCGATTCAAGAGAAAAATTCTTGATCCTTAAATATTATTTTGGAGAGTTATAAGAATTTTTTTCATCGGTGTATAATAAATTAATATCTACACATAAGCATCTATTGTACATCATTTTAGCCGAAAGTATTGAAGAATTATTTTTTATATGCATCATATATGGATATCATTGATAGTAATATTTTTTTTATAATTTTAAAAAAATTAAGGAAACCTAAATTTTTTAATTTTTAACCAATTGCCCCAAAAAAAAATTTTTTTCATTATTTGGGTCAAATTGAAAAATTCTAGACGGAAAAAATATTGATTGAATAAAAAAACTCTTTAAGCAAGAAAAAAGTTCTTGAACTAAGAAATTTTTTTTTTATTCAAATAAATTTTACTTGATTTAAAAATTTATTTATTTCATTCGAGATAAAAAAATTTTCCAAATTTATCTTCTTGTTTTAAAAATTTTTTTCTCTAATCCAGTTAATTTTGTCTACAGTGTATATGTTTTCATATATATATATATTTTTCATGCCAAAAAATGACCTCTCTATAAGATCAAACCTTCAACGTCAAAAAATCCGGAAGACATTACAATTTCCCGGTAATTCGTTAAACAAAAAGTACTGTTAGTACGAAACCTGAGTAATCAATCTGTCAGCACCCTCCAGTTCGTATCATTGAATTTTGTTTTTGTTACTTTTTGCAATCTTCTATTCAAGTGTCTTACTTTTATGTACTGTAACCTGCACCAAAAAACTCCCTTTTATCTCGGCGAAAATCAGCGTGAGCTCCTTAGTCCTCTTTACTCGCTATTCTAATAAATCAAACCGAAATTTATTGACCTGTAAAAAATCTGACGTTTAAAAATTACTTTGTTTGAATAATTGTCCGCAAAAACTAAACTTGCACCCCTTTTGACTTGTCTCAGTAGATAGAGATCGATGGAGGTCGGGTAGCCATGATTTAGTCGTTTAATATTAATAATTGCGGTCGAGTCTGATCTTATATAATCACACGAAAATTTTCTAAATATATATATGTATATACATATTATGTAGCGTCGTAATTAATGTCGGGCATTTAGTCAAGCGTCGTAACAAATTGAGGTGAGAAAAAAATATCTTTAACGTGACATTGAGATGAGAATTCAAAATATTATTACACTGCCGTTTGAATTTTAATGGTATGAATTTGTCACTTACTTAATAAAAAAAAAAAGTGTTTTGTTTAATAAGAATATAGAGAAAAAAAATCCTGCTTCAACTAAATATTTTCCTTAAAAATTTCAGTCTTATTTCAAAATATTTATATCTTTTAATTAAATAAATTTCTTCCTACAAATTTTTTTAGTTCAAAAATATTGTTCTGGAATAAAGTCAATTTTATTTTATGTGTAAAACTAAAAACAACTTGACCCAATTATTTTTCGGTATTTATGATCATAATCAGATGAAACTAATACTAAATTTAAATTCTGTAGAAAATTTATAAACGAAATGTAATTGAAGCGATGGAGGAATAAAAAATTCACGAAATTAGGAACAAGATAAAAATAAAAATTAAACAGGTTTATTTTTTCACTTATTGTATTTGACTGCAGGCACTACAAACTCGAGGTTGAAATAGCTTCTATGTCGTGGAAAGTTCACTGGGAGGATGTGATTGTAGTACCGATTGGCAGAACACGTGGCTCAATGCATTCGCTTGCTCCAAATAAGCAACGGGGTAGTCAGTTGGTAAGCATTATTTACATTCCTTTTTAACATTGAATTTGATAAGTGAACAACAATGTATTGTGTAACAGATGCTCTGTTGAAAATTTAGACCCTCAGAATAATTTTTAATACATTTTTTGTGTTCTTACTATTAATTAAATAAAAACAATTATTATTTTATTATTTTCAGATATTTATTTATTTAATGACTCGAATTATTGAAACTTTTAATGAATTTATTTTATTTTTTTTGTAGTGTATACTTGGGGCAGTTTTATTTTTTTTCGCAAACTAACACGTTTTGTTTTTATTATTAACTACAATTTTTTTCTCTCATTTAATTTTTTTAGACAGTGTATTGGGATGACGATATTAGTTTACCAGGTGGCGGCGGAGTCGATAGAAATGTTTACATTGCTACAGGAATTTATAAGGTATGATTGAATTTATTTTTATTATTAAATTATGAAAAATTAAGCAATATAAAATTTTTCTACCCGCAATAATGAAAGTAGAAGTTATCAAATTTTTATTTCAACCAAATAGTAATTTTATTTGAGTTTAAATAAGAAATTGAAGCCTGTTACCGAAATTTTTGCATTTAACATTCCCATTAACTTTCCCTCAAACGACTAACGAGCTTTACGAATTCAAAAATACCGCGTGAAATTATATATTTTTTATCAGCACCTCGGATATCTAAATGCCATCTCCCATCTGTAACTGGTGCGATAATTCAAAGAAAACCGCAGCTCTTCTTAATGATGTTAGAGACTATCAACCGGATAAAAGTAAATTCCAAAAAAGCTATCACATTTCGATTTGAGTGAACACGGCTTAAGCTTTAGTTTATTTATCTAGATTCGTGGAAGAAATAAAAAAAACTAACGATGTCATTAGATAATTTATTTCAAAGTTTTTATTCATCATTCGTAATTCTCAGCAGTCACATAGTCACTGCAGGTTGCTAGTATTATGATTAACGTTTTTGAATAATTAAACTATTCTAACTCATAACAACAGAGGCTTGAACTCTGGCCAAATATATAACTTTCGCTAATTTAAATTATCATTTTAACTAATATGCTTTATTTGATGTGTATATTGTCGGGTAAATTATATTTAACTACCATTAATTTTAAATTGTCTGATTATTAAGTTCATTCGCTTTGCTTAATCACCTAATTATAAAGATAAAAAATATTCAAATTTAAGAAATTCGGTATTATTGAATATTCATCGTACTTACATTACTAAATTTACATATTCTACATAGTAAGTAACATTGAATGCAGCTGCCTTTAAGCATTATCTAGCTTGTTATTCTAAAAATTTCATTTTGTAAGTCTCGAGGAATAATAAAAGTCTTTTAAAAAGCGCAATTTAGGTGTCGACTGAAAGATACCGCAGGAATACTAAATCCGAACAAAAACAGTTTCACTGTAAAAAAATCGCGCCAAGTCCACGTTCATAAGACTATTAAGAAAAAAAAATTAGTTTTTTTCTTTACAAAAAGATATAAAATAAAAAAATTGAAAAATCCAAGTAACCGATATGATTGTTTATTACTTTCGGAAATTAAAAAGAATTTTGCTGTAAATTTAAAAATTAAAAAAACAATTTTGGAATGTATTTAGTGTGCGCGGTTGCAAAATATTTTACTTTTAACTAAATTCGAAAAATCTATTTACTAGGACTTTAAAAAAAATTGAAATACACAATATGACGCACACCAAAGGAGTCTGGCGCTCCGTTGACAACGGATTTGAACGGAACTTGGCGCCAGATTCTACCGAATCTGTGGATAAAATTATTCTTACAAGTATTGCGTCATTAAAGGTTGATGTTTTATAAAATAACATTTATTAATATAATTTCTATCAATATTGTCAGTTAATAAATTATCTACATGATAATTTATTTAATAACTATCATTAATAAGTATTACATCAAGACCAATTTTAATGGATGAGAGATTATGTGTATAAAACTCTGTTCATTGTTTTGCGTTTAAAGTGTGTAAAAAAAATTTTTTTTAGTTGGTCGAAATTTTTTGTTTTATTCCATTGACATATACAAAACTAAATAAATAAATAAACATATTTTATTTACACAGTAAAAAATTTTGCGTCAATACGTCAAAAAATTTTGTGTTAAAAATTTTTATGTTAAATATTTAACACTTTTTTGTGTCAGTTTAACACAATAAATGTTAAATTTACACATAAAAGTATTAAATATTTAACACAAAAATTTCTAACACAACATTTTTTGACGCAAAATTTTTAGTCTGTGGCGGATCACTTTGCCTATCGAAAAAAAGTCAGGATCGAAATTTTTGCGTTGCTATAGTTTGTGCTGATTAAATTTAGTAATTTCAAGTAGATTAATTGTTATAAGTGAATATAATTAATTAATAACAGTAAAATAAAGTATGAATTACTGTTATAATATACAATTTAGGAAAAAAAAGTACCGTAGAATTAAATAAAATTTTGCAACCTCAAAATACCGTTCTGCTTACAGTAAACACAGTCGGTAGTCTGGCGCTCCGTTGACAACGGATTTGAACGGAACTTGGCGCCAGATTCTACCGAATCTGTGGATATATGTTGCTACATAGATTTTGGTATACTGAACTCTTTTTCGTTAAATTTTTTTTTTTTACATGGAAAAAAACTATTCTTAGAATTAACAAAACATTAAATTAATATGAATCAAATATGTTTAAAATTTGCAGAACTCTAAAGTCGCAATAAAGCCGCTTCCAAGGACCAAAGTTGAAACGTCACGGCCTCTGTTGCTTGAATTAAAGCGCGTAAGTAAAAAATTCATGTACTTCTCAGTGAATTTACATCATTTTAATTTCCGAATATTTATCAAAATGGCAAAATTTTTGTTAAAACGTTGTGATTAAAATTTTCAATAAAAATAACGTCAAATTAAAGAATTAAGAAGGTTTCAATATTGAAAAAATGATTTCATTAATTTAAAATTTACCTATATTGAGCATACTAACTATACTAATGTAAAAAAAATAATAATAACAATAACAATAATAATAATAATAATAACAAAACTAAATTGTTAAGTGTATTGTCACTATTAATATGAAAATTGTTATAGATGAAGGATCTTCAGCATGATCACTTGGTACGATTTTACGGTGCATGCGTCGAGCCACCTCACTGCTGTTTACTCACAGAATACTGCCCCAAGGGATCACTGCAGGTTTTACAATCAATTTATTACTAACTATGACATTTTATCAATCATCATATTTCATTACGTATTTACAATCTACAAAGTAGTGAAGCGCATTTGTTAAATTCGTTATTAATTGATAGTTATTGTTCGATTAATCTAACGCCATGACCAATTGATAGAAAAAAATAATGAAAGATTATATTGTTGAATATAATGATATATTGTTGCAGGATATCCTGGAGAACGATCAGATAAAGCTGGACCGAGTGTTTCGAGGCTCTTTGATCCACGATATTGTCAGGGGGATGGCGTACCTCCACGCCTCGGAAGTTAAGAGCCACGGGAATCTAAAGTCCTCGAATTGTGTCGTCGACTCTCGATTTGTACTAAAAATAACTGACTTCGGATTGCACGAATTACGTAAGCCTAGTCCGAGTGATTCCGAAGAAGATAAAGACAGCTATGCTCATTGGAAGAGTAAGTTCAACTTTATTGGCTCATATATTTCGTTCGGGGCAATTAAGTGTCAAAGAGGGATGGTTTTAATTAGTGAGAAAAATCACTTTAATTTGGAAAAGATACAAGCTTTTGAAAAGTCTAAAGAAAAAAAATTACATCGCTCCAAAGATTTTGTATAGTATTACGATTGGTTGTTGGAAGATTAATCATCAATGCCGTAGTGATTTAAGGGGTTAGGTGCAGTTAGAGCTTATTAAAAATTTATTTATTTTTTTTTTATTTTCGCGAAGTGATATCTCGAAAATATTTGCTAATAATTTTAAGTGAAATTCACAGTTGTTGAGTTATAAGTTTTTAAACATTAGAAAAAATGGTCATATCTTTGTTTATATATTTTATATTAATTAAATGTACTCTTCGCAAATCTACTTTAATTGTAAGATGTACAATGATCAAAAATAGTTTCATGTAATTTTTTTTATTTATTTTTCAATTTTAATACAATTGTGTACAGTAATTATTTTTTTTTTATTTTATTTCAGTCAAATTAAAACATAACTTGATCAAAATAAAAATTTAATCAGTATCATAAAAAATAAATATTAAATATGGTTATTTTTCCATACCTCTGACTGCACTTGGCCCTTGAAGGAATTTATTTATTCATTAAAATGAAATAAAAATAAAATAACTAAAAAAAAAAAAAACTTAAAGCTCTGTTGACATATGACGGGGTGTAAAAATAAATAAAGTAAAAAGTAAACCATCGGCGTTGTAGAGCAGCTGTGGACCGCTCCAGAGTTACTGAGAATGGAGCGACCACCGCCCGAGGGCACTCAGAAAGGAGACGTCTACAGCTTCGCCATAATCGTCCACGAGATCGTGGTACGTCAAGGACCATTTTACTTAGGAGAAGACACCAACTATTCCCCAAGGGGTGAGTTTTTCTCAGTTTTTTTAACTGTTATACTTGATGATGTCTGTCCGTTTTTCTCTACTGTCTACTCTCGAGACTCATTTCCTCGCTTTCTATTGTCATTTTTATTATTTTTATCATTATACTATCATACTTTAGTTGCATATTATATACCCCATCATGACGTCGCATTCTATGCAATTCGTTCTATTTATTATGCTACAATGATCTTCATATGAGCGCAAAACTCGGTATGAAAGAAAGAGGAAAAAATAATTTTTATTTTGTATTATGTTAGCGGGACAATAACAACTATTGCTACTCTTCAAAATGTAAGATGTTTGTCAATGCTTCTATAAAATTACTTTTAAATTACTGTACCGATAAATTCAAAAGTACAATCAGTTCGTCTACTTGGAAAAAAACAAAATTTAGATTTAAAACAAGATTTCTTTTTTTTGTACATCGATAATAAATTTTCCAGGTGAATTTATTGAGTTAATTTCTCAGTAAACCATGAGGTAAATTCTTAATCAAGTTGCGAAAAATTTAACTCAGTTTTATTACCGTTAAGCTTCATCACGTCCGCTACTAGAAGCGAGACTTGAATTTTTCACCAATAAATTGGACTGAAAGATTTTCTTTTTGTTACTTGTAATGCAATCGGAAAGATTCCTAAGTTTTTTTTCATCATTAGATTTCCTAATGCATTTTATTGCTTGGAATAGAATTTGCGCTTCGCTCTTAGGAGGTACAAGAAATAAAAACGCGTGATTATAAATGTTTGAAGGTATTGTTTGTCTACAAGCAAAAAACTTGAACTCGTTAATTAATTCAATCGGATTCACGTTGACGTTTATAAAGAGCGAGACTGTTATCACGAATAATCGAGTGGATATTTTTCCAGCTTCCTTGCGATCATTTTATCTCAATAATTCCTCCCTCGCCATTTCCGTACCCGGGTCTGCGTATTATATGATAAATTATCACCGGATTTCTCGCAACGTTCGTTAGCGATCGACGCTAAATATGAAAGTTCGTGAGAAGTTTTTGTATGAGTTTTTGCTTTTGTTTCGTATTCGTGCATGGACAGAAATTTTCTTTGAAATATACTGTTAAATTCATGAGTAAAATTACTAGACTCTACTTTGTTTCTGGGATACTAGAGCACTGTTTTATTATTTATTATTAATACTCGGAGAGAATTTTATGGTAAATACTATCATCAAAAATAAATAAAATTTCGTCTTATTAAATAATTAGTTTTGTTAAATTGCACTGTACTTTTTTAACTATTGACGTTTTTAAAGATATAAGCTCATCCCGATGTTACACCCACCAAGAGCTTTTATTTGAGTACCCACATGCAATATGATATATTTTTCATACATAAATATATATAAATATATGAAAAAATGATGTAGGTACTTGAATGAAAGGTCTTGTTAAGTATAACATCGGGATGAGCTTGTATCTTAAAAAATGTTAATAGTTGACAAGATTCAAGGTCATTCCTTAGTTATGTATCTATAGAGATAGAGCATTTTCGCATGCAGCCTAAATACTTATCATCATAAATTGACTATTAGTGAGAACGATATGGAACCATGAAAAAAAACAACTCTAGGTCAAGACTTTTCGAACGATACCAAATTTAACCATAAAAACCCATTTTATCATATAGATACCCTGGACACAAAATTCTGCTTATTCTCTTAATAATATAGATTCAGTCAATGGAATATTACTTTTTTTGTACTGTTTTTGTGAATAATATAATAAGAATTATAAAAGGATGTGGAATTACGGAATGTTTAAAAATTACTGTGATTTTCACGGTAATTTTAAAACAAAATTTCTTACCGTATCTCCCTTCGAGGAAAAACGAGATATTTTCCGATCGGAAATATCGCAAAATAAACATTTCATCCTGGTTTTAGTGAGATATATTTATAAAGAAGGAATTCTACAGGACAAAGGTCAATGATGGATTTTTATAGCGAAGCAGCTGGCTAAAGTTCACGATAGGTATTTTTAATATTTTTATTATGTGCTTATAAGTTAAGCTTAGACTGCTGTTCTTGAAATTCAAACGGACTCTTAAATTGGAAATTTATTGCATGGATTAGTTGAATAAATGCACATTTAAGTATGAACAAGAGATAGGAAAAAGTTTTTCTGTATAAAATAAGAGGAAGTCTCTGTATTTTTATATGCTGATTAATTAGCGAGTTCCGAATTGCTCAACGAAGATAAAGTTTATCTTGAATTATTCCGGCTTCTCAGGTTACTTAATGGTGAGCTGATGCTTCGATGATATGAAGCTTGCAGTAATGAATGCTTATTCGGCTAAAAATTTAAAGAGTTCTGCACGGATGAAAGAGTTCAAATCTTATTAGAAATTAATTACATATTCATGTTCTAATTCAAACCATTCAAATAGAGTTATCTGAAATTTTAAAATAACAGACAAAAAATGAAGAAAGAATTGGATTATTTTTGATTCGAGGAAGATGTCGAGGTAATTGATGTATTTTAAGAAAATACGAAATAAGTTGATTATACCCCCATGAAAAAAAATATAAAAAATATATATGTCGAAATGCATAAAAAATATATTTTAAATATATTAAAAATCTATAACAAAAATATAAATATATATAAATTATATATAATAAATTTATTTTTGATAACTAACTTTTGACTGATTTTCATATATATTTTATATATTCAAAATATATTTATTTATATTTTTAGCTATGTATTTTTTTATGTATTTTAAGATATGTTTTGAATGTATCTAAAATATCTATGAAAATTAGCCAAAAGTTAGTAATTAAAAATATATTTACTATACATATTTTTTATATATTTTGTTTTCATGGGGGATTATACAATGTTATAAGTTTTCAAATTTGAAATTAAAGATAAAGATTAATATGATCAAAAAAGGAATAATGTGGGTTTAAATAATTTAAATGCAAAGCTTATGTATTATTAATGCTCTTCATACGAGAACCAATAATTTATTGTACAGATACCTAACTAGATTCATGTAAAAAGTTATACAGTCATTTTAAATACAAAACTATTCAGTCTTGGCAGAGACCAGTGGTCTCAGCTCTTTGAGAGAAACGATATTTTTCGTTTAAGCCTCAATCGTAGTTGGTACTGCAGTAGTTTCAGCATCTCTGTGTTCTCGGATGGCCTCAGTGGTAGTTGGTACTTCAGTAGTTTCGGCGTCTCTGCATTCACAGATAGCCTCCACAGTAGTTGGTACTTCAGTAGTTTCAGCGTCTCTGCGTTCATGGATAGCCTCAACAGTGGTTGGTACTTCAGTAGTTTCGGCGTCTCTGCGTTCATGGATAGCCTCAACAGTGGTTGGTACTTCAGTAGTTTCGGCGTCTCTGCGTTCTCGAATAGCTTCAGCAGTGGTTGGAACTTCAGTAGTTTCGGCGTCTCTGCGTTCACTGATAGCCTCAACAGTGGTTGGTACTTCAGTAGTTTCGGCGTCTCTGCGTTCATGGATAGCCTCAACAGTGGTTGGTACTTCAGTAGTTTCGGCGTCTCTGCGTTCATGGATAGCCTCAACAGTGGTTGGAACTTCAGTAGTTTCGGCGTCTCTGCGTTCACTGATAGCCTCAACAGTGGTTGGTACTTCAGTAGTTTTTACTTCTCTGCGTACACGGATGGTCTCGGCATGGTTTAGTTCAAATCCTGAAATAAGATATTTTCTTTTAATAATAGCACAAATAAATTATGTATAGTATAAAATATTTATTGTAACAAAAATTATAGATGTTAACGTTTCCATACTGCCAGTTAAAAATTCAAATTTTAATAAAACACTACTGACAGTATCAATTTTAATTAATTTTCAAAATTTGTTATAATTTTAAAATACTGTGAAAGTTTTTTAAATGATGACGTATGATTTTACTTTCTGAATTTGCATAAAAATAAAAATTTGTTTTCAAAAAAAAATTTTCGGCACTCAAAGCTATTCAGCTTGTTCAAATTTCAATATTTCAAATTAATAAAATCTCAAATTAATACAAACGCAATAATTACGCCCTTATATTACACCACGTGGGTGCTAAATTTACACGAAAAATTTTTGTTGAGCTCAGCTCTAATTCGCTTACAACAAAATTATTTTTAATCTTTAACACATTTCAATTAATTATTTTTAAAAAAATTAAAAAGTTTTTTTAATACAAAATTACAAATTACAAAAAAAAAAAAAAAAAAAAAAAAAAGAAATGTTTTCCGAATTTTTATAAAACTAGAAAATCACATGGTTTTGGAATCACTGCAAATTTAATAGCATAAAATAGTTTTACCTGACGATTCTCTGAACAAAGCCAATGCGGCGACCAGAGCAATGCAGTACATAATCTTCATGTTTAATAAATTAATTACTAACACTTCTTTAACTTGAAATATAAATTGTATGAAATATACTATACTAGCTAAACTTTTGACCACTGTGAATTAGAATTTGGAAATGAGTAGTTGAGTGCTCAAGCCCGTATATAAGCCGGAAAATTTGTCGGGAGGAAGGGATGGTGGGCCATTCTGGACATAGTGCGCCGCACGTTGATTGGTTTTGAAATTGTGCGTCACTATGGCGTCACTTTTTTTTTCTAGCCGTTTTTCGAGGATCCTATACTCGCTTAGCAGGTATAATCCTGCAGACATTTTTTCGAAGTATAACAATAGAATAGAAAATGGTAAAGTTCGTGAAATTTTTATTTTCGTTGAGTCATATCTGAAAATAGATACAATGAAAATACGTGATTTTTAGAGAAAATCCAGGCGTTTTAAATTTTGCTATTGTAGATTTTAGTCTTTAAAATTAATGTACTATTTATTTTGAATAAATAAACGTAAAGATGAGAAATTTTTTTGATTAAAAATCATTTCGACTAAAAAAAAATTTATTTATTAAAACTTTGATATATTAAACAGTAATAACTTTTTTAAATCATTACCAAAAAAAATGAACCAGATTATCTTTGAAGTTATGACTAACGTGTTAGTGAGTCATTTGGAGGAGCTTGTCGAATATTTGATCAATTTTTTTTTTTTTTTAAGTCACGCTTAAATCCCCGTGCAAGAAGATTCATTTTTTAATTTAGAAAAATATCTTGAACTTCGTAATTTTTTTTATTAATTAATAAAAAAAATTCATAACCATTGTTTTTAATAAATTTAAACGTAATTCTCAAAATTTAGTAAAAAAAAATTTGAATAAAAAACCAGCCGTAAAGATTTAACAAAATTATTATTAAATTACAAATGAAAAATTTTAAATACTGTGATAAAAATTTCAATATTCGTTAAAATTTTAGAAGTATTAATAATTCTTTAAATTCACGTACGAAAAATTACAATATTTGAAATGATGATGATTTAAGAAATTCAACAAGAAATCGATTGAAATCTTTGATTTATCATAAGCAGTAATTAAACTTCGAAACACTAATGATAATAATTATTATGATAAAAAAGTACATTAATAATTGTGCAACGCATAGATAAGAAAGTTTTACCACTAAAATGAAATCATCCTTCTTTATCCGTATGGAATTTATACATGCCGCACACAAATGCCGCATATTTTTTTTTTACTTGCAAACATACATATTATATAAGCCGTATAATAGTATATTACACTACAAGGGCAGAAAGTTTGAGATTCTTCTTCTTCATGATGCCCGAGGCGAAGCCGAGGGCATCATGGCACGCAGTTCAGGGCTCTCAAATTTCTGCCCATGTAGTGTATACTAGTTTTCTTACTATGCGGTCGAAAGTACGTTAAAAATTGCGTTGAAAAAAATTGATGCCTGCCCCCGACATTTGCGGCACGAGCGAAGCGAGTGCTGCTGGTCGGGGGGGCAGGCATCAAATACACCTGTCAATAAAGATATTAATATATAATCTATCATATTACTACTTTCTTTTAAGAAAAGATTTTAATTTAATTCAATAATTTTAAAGTTTTAAATATATTATAAATTAATTCTGATATTAAAAATAAAAAAAAAAAAAATATGGCTACGATGAAATCTTCAAGCAGCCATTAAATAAAGGCCAGACTCGGAGACGGCAAACTTTGTAGAGGGAAGCACTTGATTATTTTACTATTATACTGAAGTTAGCTGATAGCTGTCAATTTTTTTAATTTTTATACAAATTATAATGAAAAAAAAGCTTATAAAAATTTCTATTAAAAAATTATTTATAAAAAATTGCTTTTTTAATTTTTTAAAATTTCTACATTTCAATTTTTTTTCTAATTTTTTTTTTGCACTAATTTATTTTTTTTTTTAATTCTAAAATTTATTAAATATCTGCTACTTTAATTTTCATTAAAATGAATATTCATTTTCTGTAATTAACTCAGTTTCAACCTCAAATCATTGACACATAACAAGACCGATACATTCAGATACATTCATAACAATCACAAGTAAGGTTAGGCTTGTAAACATAAGTAATAGAGTGAGCGCGACTACCGACTTTCGGACTTTCTGCCGCCTCGTGTCTCGTTGTCAGTGCATGAATACATTTTTTCGGCTCCCCGTCGTAAAGCGCATGCGCGACTCGACCACGGCATAAATGTCAGGCTTTCTGCAGTGAAATCGCAACAGAAACCCCGTACTTTCGACCAGCGTAGTAAGAAAAAAAAAATTTATGATTACTAAGAAAGTTATAAAAAAATTTTGTGATTTTAAATCTTAAATTTATGATTTATTTAGAAGTCATAAATTTTATGTTGAAAAAAATAAATGCTTTTCGATAAAAACAAAATTAAAAATTAAGAACATCAAATACATTTCAAGATAATATATTATATTTAAATCTATGTATAGAACCCAAAAATATACATGTAAAAGTAAAATTATCGAAAAATCATAAGAAACTTTTTTTGTAGAGCATTTAATTCCCTACCAAAATATGTATCACGCTAGCCAGTACATTGTTATTATGACAAGATAAAAAATTACAAAGTTTGAAAATATTTTTTCCCATATTATTTAAGCAGAAACCAAAAAATTTATATTCGCGATCTCTAAATGTTAATACTAAAAGCTCTAATTTTGAGAAAGTTTATTTTGGCATTCTCTGACTTTATTTCACGATTATTTGAAAAAATAAAATTTTTCGGTTTTTTTTTTTTTTAATGAACAGCCCAATATAATTGTTCTCCGTTGTAATAGTTTCAAATAATTAATAAATTTTAAAAAAATTAGATAACTTTATTACAGTTAGTCCATAATTTCTTAACTAAACTTACAACATAAGTGACAATAATTAATGATAAGCATCATCAAGTAGTACGTGACTAACTACCACTTAGATTTCTATGAATGCATGCGTCTTAGAAGTGCGATAGATAAGATAGAAATCAAATAGTTCTATCGTAAGTACTTTTTAAATTATTTCTCATTATTTTAAGAGAAATAATTTACTAGGAATATTACTCAAAGCTTAATATGATGAAGTATTACTTAAGTTTCAGTAGTAATTAATAAAAATGTTAAACAATATTTATAAACGATGTTGGATAAATATTTGAACGTAATAATCAACAATCAGTTAAGGTCGGTATGCGGGTTACTGCATTGTTTGATGTACGAAATGCAATAGATGATGACGAATGTACGTTTAGTTGCAACTTCCGAATATTCGTCCCACATTTTCTTTCCTTGTCACTCAACTAGAGGCTAGCTGTCTATTTGTCATGCCACGCATTAAAATTATAAAATAGAATTAAAAATGTTTAACTTTTTTCTGAAACAGAAAAATTATTAATTTCAAAATGTTTTATCGTAAATTAAAATTAAAAATGAATAGTTATTGAAAAATAGTAACTATGATTACTTATTCATAGGGTGATGTTTCGTCAGAAAGTTTAGTTTTAGTGATTTAGAGATTTAGTTTTAGTTTTTAGACATATGGGGAAAGATAAGAGGAGTCCAAAAATCCAGAATATTGTGAGCCATTATCTATGGATGGTCCCTTGTTACTCACAATGCGGCGAGAGGATTGTTCTTCAGGTCACTTTTTGTTAGCTTAAGGCTGTGCTGCAGGAGTTCTTACTGACATTCTATAGCCCCTGCAAATAGAAAACTTGGGTGTACTTAAGCTCAGCGAAAAATTTTATTTTATTTATTTTATTCAAGTGAGTTTTTTTTTTCAATTTTCTGTAATTTTCCGTAATATCACGTATTATTTTCCGTAATTGCACCATTAAATGGACTTTGGAGTTGTTAAAATTTTTTGAAGTTACTTTTATAAAGAACATTTACTACTTTTAAACAAATTTTTACCATGTAGCATCGTAAATTGTAGTTGAAAAATATTGAAAGTTTGGTTCTGCATTACGATGTGACGATCGTAAATTTTCAAAAATTTTTTTTTCGTGTAAAACGTATTCAAGTAGGAAAAAAATGTAGATACCACTGGAAATTTATTTTGATGATTTGTTCGTATAATTTTTTTTTTTTTTTTTTTTAGATTACCAACTATTAAAATATTTTAGAAATTATGGGAAAGTTAAATTTTTATAAAAAAAAAATGGCTGTTATAGTTGAGATATATTGACGAACTTTTTGTGGAAAATTTTGTTCCTGAGAGAAAAAGGCGAGAATATTAATATTGACTTATGAAAATAAATTAACCAAGACGTTATAAGTAATTTGAATTTATTAAATTAAATAAACGTCATCGGTTGTAGAGTAACAGCTTTGTAGATTGCGGCAGCTGTTCAAATCTGTAATATTGCAAATTAGTTTTGTGAAGTGAACCGGTTAATTGAGTTTAACTACCGCACAAGTTATTCAGTGATTTTCTTTAAATTTAACACTGATTTGTCAATTTTACACAAAGTATCAGATCATAATCATCATCTCATTTGACAACTTTATACCAAGTATCAGGTCATAATATTTGCTAAGATGCACTCTGTTGGCAATACAATTATAAATGATATTTATTAGCTATGTTTCTTCCGAAAATTGTGAATTATGAATGAAAAAATAATTGGACAAAAATTAAAAAAAAATTTATATAAAAAAATTTGGACATGGAAATATTTGATATTTTGATTATCTATATGATCTATGTAATAATTATTGGTTCTGTAAGTTTGTTCCGTGACATTTATCTATTAAGTAATTTATGATTCATCTTGTGATAAGAATATTATATTCAAAAGTAATATTCGAAAAATAACTAAGCCAATTTTTTTTTCTCACGAAACAAAAGAGAATTTTTCACACAATTTTTTAATATTAATTAATTATTTACAAAAAAATAAAAATTTATCAAAATTTCTTACTGCCGTCTAAATAAATTTCTAGCTTCTTTTACGTCGGTAAAAGTGAGAATAAAGAGTCTCTCTTATCGGCCGTCGTAAATGATGCATGCGATAACGATACGTAGAAGGTAACTAACTGATCGATAATAGATCCATGACATGGGTATAAATTTTCCAGCCTTATCGGTGGCACAAATCAATAGCGGGAAAACAACCACATAATTAAGCTTAGGAGCTTTCACATTTCTACAGAATCCGTATTACCGATCGGCGTCGCCTCCTGGTGAAAAACATAAAAGTCAGGGGGTGGAATTTCCACGGTTGTCGATCCCGAAGGGGATGAAAATCTCAGTCAGTGTTTTAACACCGCCGTGTTCGCTCCTTTCGCGACTTCGCCAGTAAAAAGTTCCGAGTATTTAACACACGTGAACAGTGACAGTGATATGATTATATTTGAAAGTTTTTTTGTTCATAAATAAACATACTGAATTAAATTACAAGTATGACTTTAATAAAAATTCAACATCACCGATAATTTATAAATATTAATTAAAAACTAAAATATTTTAAATTCTCTTCATCACAAATTTTTACTGGAAAATGTTTTCGATAAAAATCACGCAATGAAAGGGCAAGGATTGACAATTTTTCCCTCGCACCTGATATCGTGACACACGTCATACTTAACTGTCAGAAACAAAATTTAGTATTGCGATTTCATACAAAGCGAGTCATAGTTACCATTAGTCTGTTTACTCGCGGAATTTTAGTTTCATTTATTCACTACGGTTCATACCCGATTCAACCCTTTTATACCTGCTTCGATAATTTGAACCGAGAATATGTGTCTCAATTTTCGAATTCAGTCGTGCGTTTTATTGCCGAGCTTTCGCATATCCTCGATGCTATAAATCGAAAAATAAATAGATTGAATAAATGGTTTCGGGATAAAAAATATTGGATAAAATACACACATATATATTTTTATATACATAGAGATTTTTTCGAGTTAAATTTTAGTCTATTTATCAAGTTGGATAAAAGAAGGGCTTTTATCAAGTAGGGTTGTTTTATACCCGTAAAAAATGTTAAGTGGGATTTTTCTACACAGGTGAATTTCTGTATATTTTTATTATCAATAAAATTATTATTTTTTTTTTAAAGCGAAATTTACATTTTAAAAAATATATTTGAAAAATTAGAATTTTGTTTCTTTAATTCAAAATGACTAAAAAAATTTGCGAATATATTAATTTTAATCAATGAATAATTCATCAAAAATTTATAAAAAGTGGTAAATTTTTTCATGATGCTAAAAAAAATCTAATTGTTTCAAGTATCAAAAGAATTATTTAAAATCACGAATATTTTCGATTTAAGTATCAAACTTTCATAGAATTTAATACGGCTATCATCCGGAATTAGTGCATTAATTTTTTTCACAATGCAACCGCGAATGAATTGCTCCATTTTTTATTATGTTCAATAAAATATCGCGAAATAAAAATTCTATAAAACGTAATTACCTTATCTTGCAACCTTAACATGTGATAATAATAATAATAATTATTATTATTATAATCGTAACAATAACTTTTACACATTTATCCCTTTTATTTCCGTTCCTTAGACTTTTAAATCCATTTTTTTCTCAGTTCATTCGGGTTCAATGGCCCTCGATAATGATTTCGTAGCAGCGAACGATTGTCTAGAATCCTGAGTAAAATCTTTCAACTTTTTCCAGTTGTACTTGATGATAACTCTCTTTACTATATATCACAATAATAATCATAAATCATAACATACCTCATATAATTCTTAGTGCTTTTAACTTTTTTCTTTCCATTTCTTCGTAGCTCAATCTCCATATTTGATCCTTTGAAATTCATCCCTCAATTTATTTTTATATTTTTAAGAAAAAAACTCAAGTTTTTAGATTAATTTTATTCAAAATTTACTCACATTTAATTTAAGTATACGCAATAATATAGCTTATTTTCAAACGCGGAAAAAACTAAATTATAATAAATAATAAATAGTAATCAATTCATACTAAATATTATTTCAAACAGTAAATTCGCGTTTTTTCAGTTAATTTACAATACATTTTATCCAAATTTTACAAATCAATATTTATATTGAAAAAAATACAATTCCAAACAGCAATAAAACCTATGTAAATGTCGAAAAAGTTTAAATATATAGTCTAAAGTTTTTTTTATGCTATTAAATGAATGAAAAAAAATTTTTTTTTCAATACAAAAAAAATAATCGATCCAATGACAAAATATTAAATTGCGAATAATCGATATATAATAATAATCTCTATTTGATATTATAAAGTGTATCTCTAATAACCTCGAAAAACTCCCTGATTTGTTGACACTCAACTTAAGCACGAGCTTTCACTCTAGCATGTTATATATAGTATACAAAAACTCTTGTCTTATCAGAACACCCATCTTCAGTCTACAGACGTTTATGCGTAAAACTGAGTTTTAAGCTTTTCCTCTACTCCAGTGCCTCAACTTTGCGCCTCACGGCTTATACAAAACGAACACCCTTACACGCCCTCACTACGTCAATTTTCACCCTCAATCACTCGCTCACCCGCGGCTAAGCTCCATCTGCCTATGATACTCGCTAGTCATAATTCAAGATTGTCGATCCTTTGGGATATTGCACAATTAAACATATCCGCTGGTCATTAATAATATTAATATTGAGGGATTATACGCATTTAGAAGGTCCAAAGAAGCGATTTTTGGATCATTTTTTCTAAAGTAGTTTCTAAAAATAATGAATTTCCTAGTTCCTGTACAGGGATTTTATTTAATTTAAATTATGAAAAAAAAACTGCACAGAGTGAATTTTTTATTTTTTTTATTAAATAAAAATAATTATTCTTTATTTAAAAATTAAAAAAAGCGTTTTTAAGGATTTCTAAAATTACACGGAGAGAAAATAATAGGTCTTATTCCTATGTTAATTTCTCAGTTTTTCGTAAATAACTCAATAACGATAGGTGATATCAAAAATCGATCCTTAAAGAGGAGAAAATTTCTGAAAAAAAGTTTGGACTCCCGGAACTCTAGCTTCAAAAACAATAATTTTTATTTAAAGTTGAAAATAGGATTCTACGCGACTTTTATCACACGGCCGCGCCGATGCTAAAATACAGCAATTGTGCTGATTTTTTTTAAATTCTAAATGCGTACAGCCCTTCTAAAATATCAGAAATTTAATGATCCATGAAGTGTAAAAATTATTCTGCCCTTTATTTTAAGTGATTAAGAGAATTTAAGGCATTAAAAATTGAATGGAAGGTGCAAAAGGGCAGCATTTGAAGTAATGTTGAAAATAAAAAAAAACCAAATGATGATCTACAAACTTTTTAATTAAGCCCGACGAGGAGTGGAAGTGAAAGATAAATAAATAGGATCAGAAAATAAAATAAAATAAACCAACAGTAGTATTGATAATAATATTAATAAAAAAGTGAAAAAAAATGGCGTCGGAGCGCAGTAACGCGTCTAGCACAAGCTCGCTGGCACTTCCATCATTGCAAGGTGCTAGTCCCGACGGTGGCGCCAGTCCCCGGAGAGCCGTTAGCCCTTTGCTAGAGGTGCGGAGGCCCCACTGCACCCTCAATTGCGACTCCTGCAGCGCTTACCTCGAGGACATCTACAGGCACAGTACGTTGAGCTTCCACCCAGGTTGCTAAATTATTAACTAATTTATCTTTACATCTCTCTCCCTCGTTCTGCCATCTATAAGCTCACCACACTCGATGTCAGCCACTCATTTCTCAGTCAGTCATCCTTCATCAATGGACTTCCCCCAGTGTCAAGTATTGTTAGCATATAGTACATACTTTATTTTTCATGAATACTGTTCCATTTTTTTTATTTTAAAACAACATATAAGGAACTTGTGAATATTAAAGTAAATCTAGCGTTGACCCACTTTTTAACAGATTTTTATCATTTTTTTTACAGCCGATGAATGATTTTTTTCTATGAAATCCCTATTTTTTAATTGAACAAAAAAACAAATGTCAGATCTCCCTCAAAAAATCAAAAAAAAATTATTTTTCCTTTACTACTTAGTTTCTCAAACTTCAATTTCTTGCAAGGAGACGATTCCGCGATTATGCGACCTCTATCGGATGTTTTTAATACTAAGTATGATAAAACAAAATTATATATCGGGGTATATCAGAAAATTATCATTTCAAAAAACTTTTTCACTGGAACGTTTAATTTTATTTTTGTTTATAGGAAATTTAATTTTGTTTATAGTGAGTTATTATTTTTTGCTAATATTTAAAAAAAATGTCCGTGAATAATAATTAACATGAAAACTTGTTGATTTAATTTATTGCCCACTAGTACCGTACATTAAGTTATAATTTTGGATAACCATTTTTTATGAAAAACGGTTCTACTTGATTTAAAAAAATTTTAAGAAACTTTGGATTTGGATGAACATAAAATTATTCAGTAGACATAAGATATAGTGCATTTCTACAAAACTCAATTGTTATGCCGAAATAATTAATCGTTTTTAATTTTTATCAATCCATTAGAGAAAAAATGTAAATATTTTTTTTTTAATAGATCATTTTACTATAATGAAAATATTTTACACTAAATGGCCGGTCTATTTAAAAATTGCAAAATTTTTAAACCTATTTTTTTTTCTTTCTACACCAAGCTAACAATCTGATATTTTTTTTACTAAAGTTCTTGTTAATATATAATCTGATTTGATTCTAAATCAGCTGCTGTGTTATAAAATGGAGCAGCCACGAAACCATCAGTCTGAAATTCTAAATATTTTAAGTAGTCAATTCACTGATTAGAATGAATCTATTACACTTGGAATAAAGTCGAAAGAAATAAAAGAACTTGTAAAAAACCGAGAGCTAATTGAATAGTAAAATAGCAGTAAATTTAGGTATAAACTGACAAGTGATGAGTAGTGAGCACAAGATGACCTACTCTGAGAAAAAAACTCAATAAAACAGTGCCATAAAAAAAAAGAAGAAGACAAAAAGAATAATCATAAGACAAATAAGAGCAAGTTGATTCGTTTCACGTCTGACTAGATCCGGTACGTGTCTACTTGCTCACCGATGCAGCTCTATCCAGTAGAACAATCTTGCATAGTCAGGCGAGAGATATGTGTAAGCCCACCCGAGTATTATACCGGTATAGTGCAGTACATAATAAAATAGGGAACCTAAACCTTGCTTGGCTCCGTTTGGTGCTCGGCTAGAGTGTCTACTGCAATAAACTACTTCGTGTCATTTCTCGACTGGAAATTCTGAGTTTGTATCTCATTCTGTATTCCGTTTAGTTACTTTTATTTTTCGCTTCAAAACAACCTGGATAAAGAGCACTGTTTTTTAGCCCCGATAACGCCGTTATATAAGTGTGAATTATATTTATATTTACTCTTGTTATTCCATAAAATTTTTTGCATGATTTATCAGCATTTATTTTACGTCTGTAATAAAAAATACTTATTTTTGTTTTCATACTGTAAATTTTTTTACACTCTTAAAGATAATTTTGTTAAACTAACAAAAGGCGGGATTACAGAAAAATATGTAGTAGTAACAAATGAGTTTTCTTATGGTAATAAATTAATAAGTTATTTTAACAAAGCAAGCTAAATTGCAATAGCAAATCAGTTTGTAATACCGCTGAATCAATCTGTTGTCTTAACAACAATTATTTTGTTGAAATAACAATATCTGTTTGTAGTCTAAATTAATTATTTAGTTAGCTAAAGTTAGTTAAAATAAAATATTTTAAGTTAAATAAAAAAAAATATTTGTCATCCCTTTTAAAGAATTTAGTTGGTTCAACAAACCGATTTGTTAATTGAGCTAAGCTGTTTTGTTGAACTACCTAAAGTGTTCTCTTATAGCAATAAAAATTTTTTGTTGATATATAGCATATAAATTAACCTAGTTATTTTAACCTCTGTTTTGTTATCATAACTTATAATTTATTATTCCAATGCTAACATAATAATTTCTAACCACTTATCTTCTATTGTCCTCGCAAAATTTATTCTCGTAGTTTTTGAAATTTATTATTTATGGATGAAATGGAATATTTATTCCACCTAATAAAGTTCAAAGATACGAGTGAAAATAAATCAATCCACCATAGACATATATTCGAGGGCCGATGATTTTATTTAAATTTGACATTTTTGCTAAATTTATTGGCGTGTTTTTTTTTTAATTTAATTTTTCCTGCGGTTTTCAATTTTTATTGTCATTTAAAAAAGCAATAAATTATTGGCTGAAAAAAAATATTACCAACTTGGCTTAAAATACCGATTTTGTCAGTTGTGTGTTGTTACCTTGATAAAGTTTATAAATATGAAGATCACTTAAAAAAATCATTCTTAAATTCCTCTTCATTGAATTGCAAATAATATCTTATAAGAGGGAAATGAATTATTGATAAAAATGATTTAGTCATTAGTACCATGATAGCGAAGAAAAAAACATGAGAGTCATCTAATGCGGCGAGAAAAAAATTTGAATAATTGTATTGACGATTGAGATGTAGACATCAAGACAAACACGAGAGGTGTAAGTGGTTCGAGGGTATAAATCGGATGCTTTAACGTCGGTTGGATCTGTGAAATGCTTGCTAGGTGTTCGGAATTGACGTTAAGCAATGTGAGGTGGTAGTTCTCGTAGCATTTTCCCACAATACCTCCGCTAGGAATCGATATCACGTTCCTATCCCTATGGTTTCGTATTTTACTCATATATATTACATACGTCCTGACGGTCACATGGACACCAATAATAACCAACAAGTTTTATGTAACCCAACTCACTCATAGACACGCACAAATACATACATCTTGTAGCAACATGGCTTTTGTTTGATGGATTCATAAAGTGGAAGACGCAATTTTTTAGGTTGTTTGTTATTTATTATGATTGATTGTAATTTTTATGAATTAATATTTTGTTGTTATAAATCATGAGTCATGGAAAACTTAGTTTTTATTTGATATATTAATGCATTAAAATTTAGAAATTAAATATGATTCTATTCCTTGTGTGCGGTAGCTGTATTTAAATTTTTTATTTTACGGCTGAGCCCGATAAATTTTACTGACATAACCCTTCAAAAGTATTGCTGTTACAAATTAATAATAAAGCAGCGCTCTACACGGAGAGAAAAGAATAGTAATTATTACCATTCTACATGGTAACCAGGCTCATTTTCAGTAAAATGGTAAATGATGCTATGTAGAATAGGATACATTACCATTTTTCTGGTAATGATTACTATGCTACATTGAAACGAGTGAAATGATAAATATCGCTAGTCTGCACGGGAATCAGAGCTATGTAGACTGGTAATGAGTCCCATGCTAGAATAGCTGTCCCTACAGTTTAATAAATATACATGCTATAGTATGCGCGAAAGTTTGCGCAGTAACATATGCGTGTATGTGTTTATGTATGTGCGAAAGTTGGCGTCATCTCCTTTGTTTATGATTTTATTATTTTGTGTAAAAAATTTATTAAATCTACAAACTAAATTAAGAAATTGATTTTAATAAAAAAGTAAATAATGGTTGATCGTAGTGTAAGTATTTGAACATTTGAATAATAATTGGCCAAAATGTAATTCTAATAAATAAATTATTGATTGTTTATTACAAAGCATTTTAATTAATTTAATTATTATTAATTTATAATTAGAAAATTATATAATAATTGTAATTTTATTGTTAAAAGTTAATGATTATTAAAAAAAATATGTTTTATGTTCTGATTTGCTTTTAATCTAAGTTATTGAGCAAGTTGAAATTCCAATAAATTACATTTTGATTGTTTATTACAAAGCATTTTAATTAATTGAATTATTATTAATTTTCAATCAGGAAATTATATTTCATTATAAGTGCTCATTTAATTATTTCAATGAATTAATTTAATTTATGTATATGTATTTTAAATAACCTGATTTACGGATTCTATCATAACCTTATTCTCTAAATGTTACATAAATAACATAGCAAATATTGCTAGGTAAAATTGTAATCTCGTCCATTTACATAGTCCGCTCGTCAATGTAGAATGGTAATCATTCCTATGCTAGCATAGCTAACGTTACCATTTAGAATGGGGGAGGGGGATTACTTTGCCACTTGACTCTCATCGCTAAAAAATCCTCGTTTCTATGTAACATAGGAATGATTACCATTCTACATTGGAATCAGATCTATTCTTTTCTCTCCGTGTAGCTTCCCACGATTACAGTACAGTCTAGTAATTTTTTCATGAATTTATCAATCTATTTCAAAGAAAATTTCCTTCCACCCATTCATTTGTCGTCTTCATTTTACAAAAAATCAATTAATCATCTGAAAATTTAATTAAATGAATTTAGATAATCGTTCATTATTTCCGTTTTGATGTTACAGAAATTGTGGAAGGTGTAAGAAGAGGCGGCGGATCTCCTCTGAGACCATTAATCGATGAAGCCGCTGTCGAGGAAGAAGTGAGTCAACATTAAAAATTGTTTTGCAAAACTTTTTTCTTTATTATTATTATTATTATTATTTACTTGTAGATTCTTGTATAGTTCTGATGAAAAAACTTTTTATAGCAAAAGGTTTATAAGGCTTCTTAAATATCGCCACACGGGAAATAAAGTTTATGAGAATTGCTTTAGCAGTCGAGTAAAAACTTTTTAATTTAGTAATTTTTCCGTCAAGTCAAAATTACTGTCATAGTAACTTTTCTTACAAAATTAAAAAATTAAGAAAGTCGACATTTTTTTTCCTTATCAAATTATTAATGTATCATATATGAGATACTAAATATATGTTATCAAAGGTACATGTAATTTTACTGTATATATTAAGTTAATGGTAATATCAATCCGAGCACAAACTACGCCTTTAATATACTTTAATATATCTGTAATACGGTTAACCGTCCTTGTGAAGATGAACACTTTGATGTTTCGAACTGCTTTTACATATATTCTGAACTATCATTCTATAGAATTGCAAATAGTAACCAGTCTTTGATATAATAATAATTATAATAATGATAAATATCAAATTAGTACTCTGTTAAAAATTTTCTGTGGAAAATTTTTAATTGCTAATATAAAATTAAATCTGAGAAAGATTTGATCCATATCAATATTAAAAAAACTTCACGGAGTAAATTTTTTTTTTGTATTGAAGTAAAATAAAAAAAAAATATATTATTCATTTAAAAATTACAAAATAATATTTAGAGATGTTAAAAAATAAAATGATATTTTTCTTTAGTATAAGATATTAAATTTTAATATTTAAAAAAAATGCATCAATATTTTTTTTTGTATTTCTACAAGCAGCATTTTTGATAAATTATATCTCTATAATTTTTTATTTTAGTTTGAAAATTCCGTATTATTATTAAGTTTGAATTTTAATCATTCCTATAGGATACAGACTACAATTTCCTCAAAATTAAAATCTTTTACAATAATAACTATTTAAATTAAAAAAACAAAAAAAAAAATATCAATAGAAAACTTTAAATTACTGACCGCGAAAAATTCCCGTCGGTTATTTTTCAAGGTTATCCCTCGGGAAATAAATTGAGCGACACAAGTACTTAGAAAATGCATTCGTTACGTAGTCACTTGGGTAAACGAGGAAAGAAATCCTCATTTATATGTAAGAGAGTAATAATTTTAAATGGTTCCCTCTTGTCTCCCTAGCTTGCATTATAATTCACCCTCCGATCCACAGATAGTGTGAAAAAAAAAAAGAAAGAAAAGTGGCTATCAAAACGGTATGCATAATTCGCGGCGATGACGTAGAATTTTCCTTGAATCCGCAACTCATTAAAAACGCAAAAATACGGAGATATATAAAAATAATTACTATTAATTGTTAAAGGTCGCAACATTGATGCGGCGATGCTGGGCTCACGATTCTGCAGATAGACCAGACTTTCCGGCACTGAAACAAACTATTCGGAAAATCAACAAGTGAGTATCTGTTGCAATATGTATTTAGTTCAGTTGGCTCGAGTTATGCTACTTTGTATAACCGCCTTTATATATTATGCATTATATCATTCTCGGCAGTTTGTATCGTATGACGAAATTTACATATTTTTCTTAGATATTACATGTATATAATATATATAAGTTCATATAGAAACATAAATTTGGATTTAAACTGCGACGAGGTTGTGATCTAGTAACTCCCTACGATGCAGTTTGTAACTTTCTATATCATTTGCACGTTGACTATTTAGAAACTGTCCTCAACATAATTAAGATATTAACGTAATTAACAAACTATTATCGATACCGTACATAGTTTTCAAATTCCAAATTATTATACTGCGTTACACTTTCGGGTTGTATTTTCCTGGAATAATTGGCATACTTTATATTCAAAAATATTCATGCATAAAAGCATACTTATGGTAATGGATAGATTAGTTATTTTAACAAGGTGAGCCAAGCATTTAAATTTTAAATCCCTACACTCACAAGATTATTAAAAAAAAATTTTTTTCGTAGTTTTTTTTAGATTTCTCAAAACCTACTGTTCTGAATCGGTCTAAATTGTATTCAAAATCTAAGTTTGGTCAAGCCCTTTCGAATAGCGCTGAGCGCGATGAAATCGATCAAGTCGTTCAAAAGTTATGAGAGGTTTACATACATCCACACATACACACACCATGACGGGAATAGTCAGGGAAGCTTCGTAGGACCTCAAAACGTCGAGATCTGATGAAAATTCGATTTTTGAAAATCGGGGTGAAACCAATTACTTCCCAATTTTTGAAAATTTTCAATTTTCTTAGCGGGAAGTTAAAAATTTTTTCAAAAGTTACAAACTAGAATGATCCATCAATTAAGAGATGCAAATGTTTTAAAACAAGATTAAAATTTTGAAGAAAAATGTTTACTTGAGCTACGTAATTTTTTTTCTGTGTAGAATGCGGAAAAGCTTAATTTTATCGTATCGATCATTGCCTAATGTGAATGAGGCTGTGTAGGAAATACGAGAACATGAAAGAAAACACGATGAAAGAAGGAGGTTTCAGTTTTTTTTTATCTTAGAAAATATCGGGAGTAAGATAAAAAAAAAGTAACTGGATTATTTTTCATCAGCTTGATGATCTTCCACTCATTTTATTTTTTGTCAGTTGTGTTACGGCCAGCGTAACTACCTTTTTTTTTATTTTTTTTTATTAATAAACAATAATCTCAAAATTATTCAAAAGTACTCTAAAACTCGAAGAAACTACATTCATGATAAATAATATTCTAACACGGAGGCTAGAATATTCTTCGTTAAAACAACGATACTCGCTCCCGTAACTCCGTCCCCTCTGGTAACAAAGAAAAACCAAGGCCGCGTTGCTCATTTTCCAGATGGGTGGGATTTAGGTAGCCCAACTACCAATCCGATTAGACACCGATGCCATCATGGCTTACATATATGGTATGTGCCCTTGGTACCAAGAACGTGTACCCTGGTGAGACCCCTCGTACGCTTTTCCAACATGGCCGCTCTTCTTGGAAAGACCATAAATTTAGAACAAAAAAAACGCGTCAAACTAACTTTTGTAGCTTTATAATCCCGCTCTAAAAAATATATATTTTTACAATTATTTACGATGTATATATATTAACCTATTTCTTACTCAATATTTTCGTTTTTATTTTAATTACTCTTGGCCCGGAAGTTACTAATTAAACCGATACGTTGTAAAAATTTATCCCATGATGCTAAGGTATCCCAGAGCTAGGCCGAGAATATTATTTTCTCAGGAATAATTCCGCTTTATTAAGTATTTATTTCACTGGACTAAGTATCTCGAAAAACTCAATAAATGAGGCATCATAAATTATGAAATGATATTACTCCTTTTACCAAAGGTTTCGACATATTAACATCAAGGGGTACTTTTTAAAAAAAGAATACCTTAGAATTCAATCCTTAATTCGCCCTATGCTGGTTGAGAAAGATCCCATTTATCTCCATAATAATTTTCAAATAATAATTTAAATTATTAGTAAAATAATTTCATTCCTCAAGTTAATATTTAACTTGGACTAGGTATCGTAAAATTTTCTTTCGTTACAACTACGAAGCAATTCCCCTTTGTCCTCAGTGACATTGAAGTTATTTTTAGAAACTCTACAGTGTTTTATGCCCATATTTAGCTACATACTCGAGAATTTCCCCTCCGTTGCCATTTCGAATATTTAATTTATTCAAAATGGTTTCTCGCGTGATGCCCCCTTCCGAAAAGAGGGAACGTAGGTGAAACCTTCAGACAAAGACCTCGGTACCCTATATAAACCGCAAGTTTTTCGCTAGCTAAGAGAGATTAATACCAACCATATTCTCGAACGTTGGGGGGTATAACGTCAACCGTACTCGCGAACGTTACGGGGTACAACATCAAAACTTATTCGCGAACGTATCGCGTTATTATAACAATTTTGGCGACCAAGTTATATTTGTCTAAATACAATTCTATTTCACAAAAGTGCAGTAATTCCATTTGTTTCTTTCTAAATTGCCTTCGGTAATACCCTTTCTCAGGTAGAAGAAAATATTATAGAATAACAATTAGACGCAATTTTAAAATACGAAATAAAGATTTTAGAACGAATCTATATCCCCCGTTGGGTTTAATTAAATCATTCAAATCGGACGCGCATTTAAAAATCATTATAACATCCTGCGATCAACTAAACTGCCATACTGAAATCATTCGAATAAAGATACGATAGTTATTTCGGTGAATTTAACCCTATTGATAAAAGAAATATTAAGTAAATAATACCAGGTGCATTGTGAATAATAATAAACAGTAATAAACGTAAAGAGAAATTCTCGTGGAACATTTTCAAAACTCTAAAAATTATTATTTAATACTTAATCACACATAGGTAGTTTATGATTAGTAAAAGAGTAAAATATATTTAAATAATTTAAGATTAACTTAAAATCTTATTCAATGCAAACCGAATATTAGTTATAATCGCTGTTAGAACTATGAATAATTCACCTTTACTTAATTATATCAGTTATTAACATTGAGTATTTTGAATAAAAGTAATTCATAAAACGAATTTACCGTATTGAAAATCATTCATCTCCGGTACTATCCCTTTTTCTACCTGCATCGAGTCAGCACGAGCCAGCGGTTAGATAGCTTTTCATCGCACATTTTTATTGTCCAAAAACCAGGTATAATTCGTTACTTTCTTTACGTAAACATAACCACCTGGTTTAATTGCTATTGATAAAAGAGTGAATTATAAGTATTAATTAATTTCAAATTATTGCTTATCGGCCATTTCCTTGACAAATTATAGTATCCCGCGTACTCGATTAAAATACCTATTGGCGAGGTTCCCGCCACCCTGAACGAAGGCTTTCAGTAGCTAGTTCTAAAATTCGGAACCTAATAAAAATAATTATTGTGCTTGCGTCACTCTGGACGTAACAGTTGCCTTCCTCTTCTCGTCTATCTCAACTCCCTATTTCTCTATTTTCACCGATACGATACGAGTATACCTTGGGTTGATTTCTCCACCTCAACTTCCTTCCTTCTTAATATAAAGTCGGTGGTGTTTTCTTGAGCCGAGCTATCATCCGGGGCTTTTGCCCCCGCACTCGTTGACCCAGCAAGTACACGCGAAAAATCAATAGACCACTTTGAATCTCTACAACTAGACGCCATTTTACACGACACATTCTTATCAAGAGTGTCTAGATTTTCATATTTATTTTTTTTTTCTAACGTGTTTACTCTTCACTTCGATCTACTCTTCTATCGAAAATATTGTATTCATTCGTGCGTCAGTAATTTCCAGTAAAACTTTTCTCTTCTGTCGACCCTGAAACTTTTTGATATTGATCTTATTTTATGGCACCAAAATAAAATTTTATAATGCCAACCTACATCATTGAATTTCATCAATGTTGTTTATTTAATTGCCAAATTTTGCTTTTAATGACGAATTTACAATTTACAATTATTGGCCGTTCTTAGAGTCAAAAATTAACTTCTCACTTGAAAATATTTTCATTGAAATATAATTATTTAAGGCCATAAGTGACAATTTCCACATTTTTTTTTGTCATTTTAAATATCCCTTAACACTAGGCTTCATGACCCGCAGACACCTCAATTTATTTTCTGAACAAAACCACAAAGTAATCGTACGCCATCTTATTTTAGTGTTTTCAGATATGGTGATGCTCTTATCAATTTATACAGAATGAATTTTTCGGGTTAGTACTCGAAAAAGTTTTAAATACCCGTCGTTTTGAAATTCAAATAAGATAATATAAATATCATAAATACACTGCTCAATTTTACCCTCAAGATTGTATCTGACATTAATAATATTTATAGCGCATAATCCATAATAAAAAGATTAAAAACATTTACAAATCAAAAGATCCGTCCGCATCAGATTGTAATAGTTAGATTTAAAATTTTTGAAAAAGTTTAATAAAAAATCAAGTGTCGAGAAAACTTTCTCTTTTTTTTTCTTCACCCTGATTTATTTTACACATCTGAATACAGATATAAAAAGTTATACATCTGTATCGAAACTGGGTATGATAATAACAATAGAGTAACCATAATATAACTTTCGACATTCGACGAGACGAAACTCACGAAAATAGTTGAAAAACATTTCCCTCGAGTCAGAGTTGAGCGTGTCAATTCATTTGAATCTAATATAATACACATAATACTTATGATGAAAATTTACAAATTACATAAAATCTTCATAGAAGTATTTTTTTCTCAGTGAATAAATTTTTTCTTACCGCATCTCAACGCCAAATTAATTAAAATAAACAGCAATTAAAAAAAATAAAATGACTATTGTTAAGTGCATGGATGAATATTTTATTCATCTCTTTTGGCGTTGATTTAACAACTCCCAGCAAAAATATTTTAAACGTAAATTTAATTCCGCATTTAACGTGTAAATATTCGGTCTCACATTTGTTTTTTTTTAAGATCATTATTTCGCCAGACTATCTGCGCTTTCACGGGAGCATGTAATACTTGGGAAATTTCTCATTAAAACGAGCTCGAGCCGGGTGGTTTAAATTAAAATTAGTCCGATAATTCTTCTTCTATTTTTAGCTGATTATTTTTTGTAGGAAAAAAATTCTAGAGAAAAAGCAGGATTGATTGTTTCGAAAATAGATTAATTTTATTTGTGATTTATTTCTTATTTCTTATTCGGCTTTAAATTTTTGTCATTTTTTACTGTGCAAGTAAAAGACGGCACTTTTGTTGTTTAATTCAAATCGACCGAAATAAATTCCTCAAGTCATTGACATACCGGCGTATCATATCATAAATCGTAAAAAGGCGTATGAAAATTTATTAACTTGAAAGAAAAGTATCAAAAGATGAAAAAATATGACTTGGGTCGCACAACTTCGTCGTAATTTTTCTGACCTAAAAAAAAAAAATAACTGGCTTATAAATATTTATTTTTCAGAGTACGATTTCCCAAGGGATGACATGAAAACTATTTTCTCACAATTTTCTGTCTAGACCCTAGCTAATATAACAAAAAAATAAATTAAATTGTCATGATTAATTGTCGCTATAAATAGTTGAGTCGTCAAACTTTATCTTGGGCATAAGCTTGACCTAATTGAATTTTTCATTAATGTCAGCCTCGGATAAGAAAATATGAAAAACTATTGATCAAGATAAACTTACAAGAGAGCAGTCAACAAATAGTCTTCACTCTCTGCCTTGGTTCATATAACATAATCCCTAATATAACCTCTGCACCTAGACCTAGACCTCGAGAGCCCATTTTTCATGATTACGTCCTACCTCAAATTACTATTGGTGTTTCGTACTTCGCATCGTTCGTGGTCCTTTTAGTGAAACATTTAGCCTTCTGCCTCCATTCGGCTTTGGATATATTATAGCACGGGCAATTCGAGCACAATACGGCCGGACTAATTCGACTATGCGACAAATTATTTAATTTTCTCGGAGAATAATTTAAGAGCCACACATATGAATCAAAATAATTAAAATTAGAGAGCTCTTAATTAATTATAAACCGATGGAACATGGGGGCAGCTATTGGTTGTTTAATTTGTAATGTAGCGGACGGAGTTAGTAAATTTAATAATTGCTTGCTAATTAGTATCCTAGGTTTGTGTGTTTGGGGAAGGTAATTATACAGCTGGTAAATTAATTATCGATGAAGGGTCAACGGGTATGGTAGCTTAATTGAGTCAAAGGCTTTACTTTGCTATTATTTGGTTGCAAATGATTTATATTACCAATATGGGTTTGGGTACAGTCGAGTCCTATTATTGTCTCTCTCACATTAACGCAAGTCTGGTTAAAAAAAAAAACAAATAGAACTCATTACGAGACTCGACTGTATATTATCCTAGTTGCCAAATTGCCCGCGTCGCTGGGCTTCAATTGAAATTCGTTTGTTTTACAGTAAAAATTTTTTTTAACATTACACCAGCATTTACCTTTAATTAAGTTATTAAAGATTTTGGTAAACAGTTATAAGGGTAAATGCTTGTCAATATTATCGAAGTGACTAATAATAAATTGATCTTTAATAATAAAAATGATTTCTAATTTTGTATATTGATATTTTTATTATCGTAATAAAGATTCTATTGAGCTTGAAAAATATCAAATTAGTCAATCAACAATACAATTATTACGTTTTGTTCACTTAATGAAAATTACTAAAGAAAGGATTTGTAATGAAAAATTATTTTCTCAACTGACAAAATGTCGAAAAAATATTATCAGCTTAAGACATTAACTGAGAAACGATGAATTGTGTGAGATTAATTAAATGCCTATTGATTTAATAGTTTTGTTCGGTGAGGCATATCTAAAAAGGTCTCGCCATTCATTAGTCCAAATATAGATTTTGCAAGATATATATTTAGTTTATTTTAATGACGCCTATCCAAGAATTGAAATACTATTATAAAAACTCATGGAAATGTTTGCTTAGTTTTAGCTTGATATTTTAAATAAAATTTCAAAATTATTAATTATATTAATTTTATTTCATATTGAATTAAATGTGATTAAATAAATAAATGAATGTTCATTCAAATAGATCCTTTGGTATAAGTTTTATGTATATTATTATAGTAATTTTTTCACTTAGGCTTTTAAAAGACATATCTCTTCATTTATCGAGGTCGATCGGAGTGGATTAAATCCTTGAGAGGTAAAGTCAATGGCTCTTGTATGAGTCTTTGGGCATTGACAGGTTTGTCATTAAGTATACGCAGCCGCTGTACTGGACCAAAAGTGTTGTAGGAGCTCAGTAGACAATGTACGCCATATACGCATTGTATTATTGATGATAAATCAATATATCGGATTTCTAAGTGAGTAGTGTCGTTCACAGGCTGTTAATTCTGCGTATGCGTATCTATTTACGTTCACATGTGTATTATTGATATTGAATAGAGTGCTTGCATAATGTCGACGAGTAGAAGAGATGCACTACTGGACTCTGAGGTGCCCATCAGACAGATTCAAATTCTGTTTAATATTCACGGCGTATTTAATCTATTGCTTTATTTAATAGTGCGTATTTATTGACTCTATTGACGTTAGTTTATTTTAAATTAAAGTGGTTTTTTTTTAATGTGTAAAGGCAGAAATTTTGCAGCGTATCTAATTAATTTTATCAGACACTTTTCATTAAATTTTGGGATCAAATGATCCAAAGTTAACGCAAATATCCACGCGATTTTCGGAAGTTTCTAATGTGCAATCAAAGTTAAACAGCTTAGTCATTTAGCGCAACATGCAGATCAACTATCTTACCCATCGTGATTTCCCAACAAACACAACCCCGTTTGATATTCACTCTATTGTAGTAATTGCAACAAGAGTATGCTGGTTGATATAAAGTGTATGCTTTTGGAAGTGATACGAGTCCTAGATGCTCTAGATTCTCCAGTTAACATCAATTGAGAATACCGTACATATATATGAGTACTGTAAAGGATTCCCATCACTTGAGAAGCCTTCATGTCAACCTATCTAATATCGCCTAGTATAATAGAACCAATCCCACTATTTCATGTTGCCACACATGCATTATTGTCAATAAATATATAAATATACAACACGTAGGTATATAGTTTAAGTTCGTAAATATTAATTACATTTTTCCAAAAAGTTTGACTTTGGCACATTGAATTAAATTTTTAAAAAATTATCAATATTATTATGTTTAATTAAATAAAATTAATGCTGGAACAAATTTTTATTTAGGATAATATATTATATGTACGTGCCAAGAACTATTTCCACTTCATGAAATTTTTGCGGTGTATACCGCGACTCTCAGTCATAAATCGCATTACTTAAGCACTTGTAATTAATAAACTTTATGCCGTAAGATGGACGGCGGAGATCCTAGGGTCCACCTTTACAAGCATGGAATGTGAGTGAATTCCATACATGTTTGTAAATTAATTAAAATTCATTAAAATTGATTACAATGAATTAAAATTAACTAAAATTAATAATTTCGTTAAAAAAAAAAAATAATAATACTTAAGTAATAAGTTAAGTGGCGTCTTTCCTCCAATCTGCCTTCATAAACTTACTCATAATTTCGCAGTACTTTAATTAATTATTTTCCAAGAAATAATTACCACGAATATTGAGAGGGTGCTAAAGTTTTGAAAATTTAGTTTTCTTCTGTTTATAATCATAAATAACTAACGATCATTATCGTCCGGAAAACTTGTATAACTAAGTATAATATACATACGGCTCACTAAGAGCAGGATAAAATTAAATTAGAATATATGGTCATGATAACTAAATTTAAAACCCATTGACATATATAATCGCTGAAACCAACAACTTTGTCGGTAAAGTAGATATTTATGATTCACTTCTGGCATTTATTGCGAAAACTCGGGCAGGATGTAAGAGAGTAATAGCGTAATAAACTAAGAGAAAATACTCAGGTTTCTTCTATTGTACCTTACGTGCTATTAAATTGCATGATTCAGTTCGGTTCATATAGGAAACAAAAGTTATATTGAAGCATTGTTTTCTGAAATATTTTTATCTTACTTAGAGAAAATACACCGTAAAAAATTGCGAAGTGGATGATTTTCAATTGATTGAATCCCTTAGGACTGAAATTCATTCCGAGAAGGATTTTATTGAACAAAAATAAAATATAGTTATTCGTTTAAAAATTACTAAGTTTGTATTTAGAGATTTTAAAAATTAATACAACGTTTTTCCTTAGTTTTATGTAAGAAATAAATTTTTATATTACAAACTTGAACTCGAGATAAATTATTTGAATTATTTATTAATGAAATTACAAATGAAAATTTACTCCGAATTATTTTCAGATTTCCTATTGTATACAATGTAGATTTTCCCTTTTTACACATTTCTAAGCTTATTTAATTTTAATAATTATTATTATTCAATCTATATGTATATGTATGCATATAAAAGATTCATTTTTGGATTACGAACATCGATTTTGTCCAACGTAGCCATGAAGTATTTCAAAGATGACTTTATCGCTTAAGTAAATGTAAATTGATATTGTGAATTGAGATATTGAATGCTATTATCTACAAAAAAAATAAAAAAAAGATTTCATTTTCTTTCACTTCACTTGACTTCAGAATATTTTTATGAATTTAATTAATAAGGAATTAAATTCTAGCGTAAATGAGTATCAGTTAGTGCTTTCGTCCGGCATGCAATCTCCTAATGTTGTTAAACCCTTTTCCAGATGTGATTAACCTCATTTCTGTCACATGATTGCCTAAGGGATTACGACAAAATTGCATTACTTTATAAACAACTTTTTATCAGTCGGATTATTGTTTTTTCATAGTTTTATTCGTACGTCAGTTGATTGAAGTGAGCTTTTATTTAGTTTTTAAATTTTTTTGTCGCCATGGCCACAAGCAAAATAGTTTATCAACATCGTTACAATCCTGCTGTGACCAAAATCTTGGAAAATAATAATGAATTTTTTAAAAATGAAGTTTTGTTAATTCAAATATAATGAACAATGACTTATATTAAAACCAACAAAGGTGTGAGCCCTGCTCACAAGTTGTAAATATAATTTAAGACAGTTTAAATTTTACTGTGTGTTGTTTTATACGGCAAAAAAAAATGTACTGATGTATAAAAAAATATACAACGTATAAATGCTTCAGACCAGCAATGCAAAAATATCTTGAACACAAAACCGCGCACATGTATATTATAATACAATCTGCTGTTACATAAGTGTTATACAATATCAAATAGAACAGGGATATGCCGAGTATGTACGACAAATATACTCGCGGTTTCATCTCTTGCTTACTACTAACCAGAAGTTTGTTTTGAGAGAATTCAAACAACCATTAGGAAGCATGGAGGTAAACTTTTGCAGGGAAATGCTTAACCTGGATTTTCTTTACGTATGTCGAGACTTTAACATAAATACGCGAGATTGTTACAATTATTGTTATATTTTTATTTACACATTTATTTTCTTTTTATTTTCTTCTACACTAAAATAAATTTTTATTTAACTAAAATAAGTGTTACATGCCAAATTACTAACAAATACTTCAAAAAAATTATTTCAAGTTTAAATTTGTAAGAATTGATTATATTTTTCCATAAAATTTGACTTTTGTACAATTAACCAATTTTTTAAAAAGATTATTTTAATTTTAAGTCTTTTTGATAAATACTAACGTAAAAAATGAAAAATAAAAAATTATTAACATTTCTATGTTTAATTAAATGAAATTCATGATTTAATGTTGCTAAAATGAACTTTTGTACGGCAATTTTTAGAATTTCTTAACAAATAGATTAATATAGAATTTATCAAAAAATGCTACTTGTAGAAATTAAAAAAAAAAATAATGTAATTTTTTTTCAAATATTAAAATTTATTTGTAATATTAAACTAAAGAAAAAGATTATAACAATTTTCAAAATTTACTATATATATATTTGAACAAATATCAACAATTTGTTTAATCTATTCAATAAAAAAAATTCATTTTACGGATCTTTTTATATTAATAATATAACTAAAGTCCTTCTTGGAGTAAATTTCACTCCTGAAAGATTTAATCAATTGAAAATCATCCACTCCGCAATTTCTCACAGTGCATTTTTATTAGTATGAAAATTTAATAATAATCCTAACAACAATAATAATTCGGTGAACTATTCTATTGTACTATCTCATTAAAAGCCGTGATAACAAGCTTTGATAAATCAAATTTCCTTTATTAGCAATTAATACGATTTAGTGTACGGCTTACAATTTATAGAGTCATATTTATATAGATATGTAGACTCATACGTATATTCCTGTGTACTAGCAATTAAATTTCAGAATTATTACATTCCCTCCATACATGTATGACCCGAAGGTTATACTTGAAATTTGCCCCAATTATTTCAATTTATTAATCAACGCTATTATATCCCTTCCTCTGTTGAAATTACTACTACGTTTAAATCTCGCAAGACTCTTTTTGGTTGATAACTTTCATTAGTCATCTAAATAATTAATCATTCACTTTGACATCAAGAAAAAATTTTCATTTGGAAAAATTTATCAATTAATTATTTGATTATGTTCCTTGTGTAAGACTCAATGTATATATTTTATATAGGGTAGGGCGGGGCTAGTTGATCGTAGGGGCAAGTTGTGCAATCGAAATATCTCGAAAACTAAGCAACTTACAACAAAAGTGTAAATGGTGAAAAGAAAGGGTTACGAGAGGAGAACACATCGCGAGAAAGTCAACTGCCGTCCGATGATTAGACTAACTGACAAAACGTTTTCTTTTTTTTTGCGTCAAAAAAAAAAAAAAAAACGGGTCTTTAGAATTTTTCTCCTACACTCTTTTAAAAATGCTATTTCGTGATCACAAAAGTATTCCAAGATGACTTAATGTTTACCGTTTGGATTATATATGATTGTTTATTTTTTATTCTTATCATTTTTTTTATAACCTAACTTTTATTTTGTTGCCTCAATTGGGGCTAGTTGAGCAAGGCGCTAACTGCGTGTTAAACCAGACCTACTAGATTTTCAATATTGAAAAATGAAATTTTTCATTACTAAATTAATAATTATCAATTGACTTGTACATATAATGATTTAATATGATGTGTAAAAATTAAAATAACTCATATTGATATTATATTAATAAATATATGACATAATTATAATTAATATTATTATGTTTATAATTATTATTATAATAATAATTATACGTATGTAGAATCATAATAAATCAAATATTTGCTCGTTAATTACACAATTATTTTGTTTTCATATCATTCTATACAGTCATTTCGTCTATTTTAGCCATTTGCACAACTAGCCTCATACCCATGCTCAACTTGCCTCACTAGTGGGGCACGTTGAGCAATTTGGAGCGCTCGCGTATTTTCGGGAATAACTTGAAAATTTGGACTCGAATCGTTTTTGTGTCGCTAGATCCTTTGAAGGAGACTAAATTACGAACCTAACAGTACATGACTTGATTAAATCCGATACATCATCTTAAAGTTATGGAAGGTCGAATCAAAAAGTGATCAACTAGCCCCGCCCTACCCTACCACTTATATTTATTTATACAACTTCAAATTCCTCATGAAACTCGACAACCTTTCGCCCCCGTAATAAGAATAGCGTTGCTTACACTTGATAAAAAAATTAACAATGATTAACTTTACTTTTTATTAAATTTCTCAAAGACCATTTGGATTTTTTGTGATTACAGAGATTATGAGAGCAGTAACATCTTGGATAATTTATTATCACGCATGGAACAGTATGCGAACAACTTGGAGACACTAGTCGCAGAGCGAACTGCTGATTATCTGGAAGAGAAACGTAAATGTGAGGAATTATTGTATCAGCTGTTACCCAAGTAAGTAAATACTGGGGCTTTTAGCAAAAGTTATATTAAATGCTCAAGGACTAGACCATCTATTAACTTATAATCTCAAAACTTTCGATCTGTTTAAACTAGACTGTAGACTCTTTGCTCTTTATTAAGCATATTGTTATACATATATATGTATACTCCAATATATACTTCTGAAAAAAACTTTCAAAAATCAGTAAGAGGTAAATGGCTGAACTCAACAATTTTATTCGGCTTTCGATAGCAATAATTTATGTGTTTTGTATGTATGAAAATAAATATTTCTATACATAATGCATGTAACAAATTTTTCATATTTGTTTTCAGCAAAAATGCATACATATGTGAATATTAATTTCCTACATGTTTTTTACCTGTTATATATTTTCAAACATGTATGTTTTTTTCGAAGGGAATTAAATAAAAACTGCAATTTTTTAAAAGATTCAGTTGAATATTAAGCGTAAAAATTTTTTAAATTCAATGTTTTTTTTTTACTTGTTCTCTGTAATTATTCCAAAATTTAGTGAGATTATTAACTATACATAATAGATACAGATTTTTTTAGTTAAATCTAGTACAACTGAAAAGGTCTTGTTCTAAATTTATGCCTTTTAAAAGTGTTATATGATTTTCAGCAATCAATAATTATTATGACAAGTTTTCGGTGTAATTTGTTTATTTATAATTTTTGGTTTTGTACATATCAATTTTTTTATATGTCAAATATTAATCCATATAATAAAAAAATAAGGAAAATTTTGTGACATATTTTTATTTTAAAAGTTATTTTTATAGTCAAATTTGATGTCATCAGAAAAGTCTTGATGTAAATTTTTTTCTTGACTTGAGAAAAAGTCTTTTTTCCATAAAAAAATAAGCAAAATACTGAATAAGATATTAATGATAATTGATAAAGATTATCTTTCCCTTTCACGTGTAGTACAAAAAACAACTATGCTCGTTAGTCATAATAAATTAAAAGGTGACATGTGCCTTTTTGTGGCACGTGTGACAATCACGTGTCGATATTAACTCAGATATTACTGAATAAAATGAAATAAAAAAAAAAAAATGAAGGATACAAATGATGTTTTATTGTAGCCACTTGAGTCTATTATTATAATCATTTATTTTCAATTTGAAATGAATATTTTCATTTATTTTCCGCTGATGTATATTCTTCAGAGGATTAAATTTGAAATTTAAATTTAACGTCTATTGAAACGGTCAATTACGTCAGGGAAGTTGAACGAATATAATATACAGATAATCGATACTTTATTATGTATGCTGAATTCAATGAATAAAATAAAATTAAACAAAAGAAAATAAATGTTGTAGTGAAAGGAAACGGATTTTCATCACTTGTTTTTATTTTTCTTACCAATGAATTTTTTCTATTATTTACTATTATTTTCAATTTAGATTTATAAAACGAAAGTTAATTTTTGTTACGAAGAGAAAAAAAAATCAAAACCACTTACAATTAAAAAGGAATTGGAATTTTTTGTTTTAGCAATTATTTTTTTATTTAACGCCCAACTACGCTAAATGCTTCTTTTTTATTGCGTTTATTTTTTAATTTTTTAATGTTGTTGTATTTAAACTTTTAATTTGCAGTTTTCCTCGGGAAACTCCTCGTGTCTCGGTACTCGTGATTAAACGCGTTCGCGGCAATGACGGCAGTGACTTAGTCTCATTTAATCTTTATTTCTCCTGAGTACAAGTAATTTATTGCCGGAGACGTGACTCGGTTTTTTTCTCTTCTCACTTAGAGATGTCTTGAATTATTTTTTAATTTTCCGAGTTCTGATAGGAAAGTTCAATTATTTTTACGGTTTAACTTTAGAACGATTGTTGACGCTTATAATTAAAAGAACGTATTTAGTTATTTTTTTTATTTTTGCTGTAAGATAATTGTAATTATCAAAATTAATAATTTTTTCAAAATAAAAAATTTTTTTATTCTTTTGGACTACCTCAATAATTATCAATAAATTTTTTACTCCCTTGCAAAAAATTCATCAAATAAAATTGAGTGATTGTCCGACTCTTCTAATATGTTTTCAGATCGGTCGCATCGCAACTGATACTAGGGCAAAGCGTGATAGCTGAAACATACGACCAAGTGACAATATACTTCAGTGATATTGTTGGGTTCACAAGTTTGTCTGCTGAAAGTACACCGCTCCAAGTTGTCGACCTCCTCAACGACCTCTACACATGCTTTGACTCCATTATCGAGAACTTCGACGTCTACAAGGTAAAAAAAAAAACTTTTTTTTTAGTTACACCTACAGTCACTATCTTGTTATCTCTAAAATAATTTGCTAGTCTACAAAAAATCATAAAATATTTTCACATTTTTTATTTTTCACACACAATTTTTTTTTAATTTAAAAATTTATTCAAATGAAAAATATTGGCATTTTATCATTTAAGTTTTATTATTATTATTATTTTTATTATTAAAATTTCTTTCATAAAAAATGTATAAAGATTTATGAATTTTAATATTTTATTACTATTCACTTTAAATTTGAACATTTTAATATAAAATAAAAAAATAAGAAAAAAAAATTCCAAGTTATTTCATAAATTTTTCAGTTTACTTGTAAACAAAACAATCTATTCCATGTGAAGATATGACAGATAAAATAAACCGACAGAGTATAATTAAATGTCAAAATAAATGATATTCGTCATTTTATTTTTTTTTTTAATAAAAAAATTTTATGCAAAAAATGTAAATGAATTTATGGAAAAATTGTAAAAAGGATTTTTTTTTATTCTGCTTCACGTTTCATTTTTCCATTTAAAGTAATTTAATGTATTATTTTCGATATCATTTTAGTGATAAATATTATTTTACTTAAGTATGAGTTGAAAGGTGGACTAAGTAAAATTTACAATATTTAGAATTGTGGTAATGAAAGAAAAAGAGAGAGAGAGAGAGAAAGAGCGAGTAGTAGTTACAGGCGCTTTGCCAGGTGGCGTCACCTAACGAAAAATGTTCCTTCGAGGACAGTTATAACTAAAATGTTAAAAGCCATTTCTGTGGAAAGAATCATCAGCTTTGCGCAGTGGCGATATCGTAACCAATGAAGTTCTACTGAGGTGCGATTATTGCTAGTTGAAAACTTTTTACCAATACCCCGCCAAGACGATGTGAAATACCATCGGCTACGGCAATTTTTGAAAGTTTCTACGGAAACTGATTAAACTTGAAGACAAAATATTATATAGGTCAAATTACACGTACTCTCGAAATTTTCATTTGAAGAATAAAAAAATTATTTACATGCTTATCTCAACTCGTTGAAGAAATTTATCAAATGGTTTAAAAATCTTTAACTAAATTATTGTTTAATATTAGATGTGATTGTTGTGAATTTACGTTCCACATCTTAGAAAGTTCGCTAAAAAATATAATTCTATAGTGACAAATTGGCGGAAAATTTAATTGTTTCTATTCAGAGTAGTCTAAAATAAATTTAATATGGAAGTTATTTTTTCATTTTCACTGGCACTCTAATTAATGTTTCATGATTAAAAAAAAATGAATGAAAACTTATGAGCAATTTTTTTTTTTGCCGCAACTTAAAGTTAAATTGATAACTTTTAAAATGATTATCTGGGTTAAATATTTATCGAATTATTTCATTGTTTTAAGAACAATAATATAAAAAAATTTTTTGTTTTTTTAAATTAGAAAAAATTTTAACATTTACGTTACAACCCTATTGACAAAAAAAATGTTTGATTATTCAATGAATTATTACGTCATAGAAATTATCATGAGGTCATAATCATATTCATTAAAAAAAAAAAGACAAATTCTGCACTCTATACTCTATTCTAGGTGACCGAAAACACCTTGAGCCTATTACCTTCAATTTATACCGCTATAAATTGTATCATTTCTTAAGTAATGTTGAAGATAAAAAATTCTTCAGGTTCATAAATAAAAATCTCTCGTGTTTGTTGTAGCTCACAACCGAGAGAAATAAAATGTCACGCTAAAAGCATTTAATAATAAAGAATGAGCTAGATGTGTAGTGTCCATCTCTGCACTGGTCTTTATTATCTCAATTTTCTTTTATGATCGGAAGAAGAAAAGTTTATTTATTAATTGGGTAATCATTTTTTTCAATCAGTTTTTTTGTGAAAAATGGTGTATTTTTTTTTTTTTTTTTTTCTTTTCCAATAGGTCTATTTATACTTTGTGTTTTATTGTTATTCATACACTGAAAAAAAAAATTGACTTGAATCAAAAGAAGAATTTTAGAACCAAGAAATGATTTCGAAGAGTTTTATTGTATTGAATTAAAAAACGAAAAATTTTTGAATCAAGTAAAATTTTTTAGCTTAAGAATTTTTTTACTCCAATTAAGAAAAATATTCTTGATCTAAAATAATTAAAGTAGAACCACGACATATGTTATGTCGGGTTTGAAAATAATAAATAGCTCATTAAATTCAATAGCTTAATATTCAATTGTTGAAATTTTTAAATGGGAAGTTTGACAAAGAATGTTTTTCTGGAATAATCGAGTTTATCTTTTCAGTATATTATCCTGCAACTGCAATAATATAGTCATAAACGCGATCAAAATTAGGAATAAAGTTTACACAGCAACATTAATAAGTACTATATTATTTACTGTTTAGTATTTATACACTCAGATGCTAAAATTGAATCCTGTGACCTGGGAATCCAGTAATATGTCACTCGTCTTACGGATCATGACAAAAACACTTAGCATCGAGAGCTTGATTATGTCTAAATATATATGAGGAATAGTCATAAAATCAATAATTAGCCGTTTACTCTGCTTATTTTACCATGACCCAATATGCTCTTACTAACATCACACCGGGATATATAATCGGAAGTCGTTTATTGTTCCAATATCTTTTCATCAAGATATCAATATCCACGTTTTAAGATGTCATATCACATGAAAACATTTGACAGCTTGACTTTTTTTGAAAAATCAAATCTTAATACATTGTAATGGCAGCTTCTGTTGAAGTTTTAGATATCAAATCGTTTAATAAATACTTTTCAAATAAAATTTCAGTTTTTTTAAATCTTTATTGATAGTTTATATGTTTTTACATGATTTATAAATTTTGTTGTACTTATTTTGGTAAAAATTTTTATAAAAAATCTAATAAAATGTTGAGAAAAGATGATTATTCTTATTCTACAACTTAACACCTCAAATATTAGCAATATAAACATTTTTTTTTTATAAGAAAAGTACATTTTTAAACAGTTAATAAATATTTATCAAAAATTTTATTTTTCGGGTCAATTATTCTTGTTTACGCTGCGATGTGAAAATCATTGATAAATAAATAATGCTACAGCCTTTCATAATAAAATACGATACACTAATAATTTTCACCCTAAAAAATATTCTGTAATTTATTACAACCATTATTTTACTATTCATTGAATTTTTTCTGATAAAAAACTATTAATTTACCTGATTTCAAGAAATTGTATCATCTATTGAAGTTATGTAACTATAAAAAATGTAAAAGTAAAATTTTAATCAATATTTCTGAATTGTTAATGAGTCATATTCAACAAATGATTCTAACGTCAAAAAATTATAATAATATCGAATATATCAACATATTCGTATGCCAAAATCCAAAAAAGTGTCCCTTTAATTTTATTCAATCGATTATTTCCGACACAATTCCAATCACAACCCTCACTTTTCACCATTAAGTCTGATTCGGTGGAAATGCGAGATTCTGAAAGAGGAATAGGAAGTTATAGTTGACGGGGGTGACTTTCAACAGGGATATATTTGTCATAGAAGATCTAACAGCGTGAAGTAGAGGAACAAAGGTGACACTCCACTTGTCTGTTCTCCGTTCGTAACATATATACATAGAAGAATACTAGCCCAGCATCCCCTACTTTCCTACCCTCGGTATATTAATACCCGTAGTCGTGGATAGAACATCAGCGTAGAGCGAGTAGCATAGACGACAAGTTCCCCCACGAAAATAATATATATACTCGTATATATACGCGGTATATATCCGAGTATATTTATTTTTTGCCCACTTATATATACCTGCGCATATCAATGGGGATATACTTGCGCTCAAATGTGTCCCATTATACGGAAAATTTTTTCCAGATCTACAGTCTATGCGCAGGTATATATAAGTGGGCAAAAAATATATATACTCGGATATATACGCAGTATATATCTTATTTTCGTGGGGGTTTGATACGACAAGAGCTAGTACGGGCTCTTTGAACTTGACACGTTGATTTCCGAAAGATATTACCCTGAGGATGATAGATTTAATGAAAAGATACTCTTTGATTACTTTTTCTTCTCACTTTAGATTTATAGTAGTTTGCTAATGCATTTTTTTTTTTTTTTTTTTTTTCATAACTCAGCGATTTACTTGTTCATTAAACTTTATTGAAAATTAACTGAATCTTTAGCAAGTAATAACTCTGATTTCATCACTGTTTATTATCGCTGTGAGATTTATAGATGATCAATCAATAATTCCACACTCTTTCAGAGCACATAAAGGGTCATGTTCAAATATTTATTTTCGCATTTCGAGGAATAAATTTACGTAGTGTGAAGCCAAAGAAGGTTTACGGTTTACGGTCAACTGTCGGTGAATAAATATTAAGATAAATAATATTTGTATTTTTGTTCAAAAACGTGAAAATCTGGGTAGAATGAAAAATACAATCTAAGGTTTATAGAAAAAACTGAGTCATCCGAATACGTATGTACATATATAGCGATCGTCGCAGATAGACGCGACGGGAGCGAGTCGTGACCTAAGGCAATATTTTTCTTTATCGCAAAAAACTACTGAATGCCTAAAGAGATACGTGATCTTTGTGCTAAAATACACAATCGTCTCTTTCCTTGTTACGGATTTCGACTGATTTCTGGAATCAGAGTGAAAGAAATCCAGAGTAGGACGGAAAAAGTGGAGGAAATATGTGAAGAGCGATTTTGTTCTTAGGTTAATTTTTTGTATCACTATTTTACCCAAAATTTTTAAAAACTATTTGGATAATTGCTAATATTTAGTATATTTTACTTTGAGCTTGTATTCTGTCCAAATGACAAGAGATACGATGAACTTTTTTTGTACAGCATTGAATTTTTCCTACAAAAAAGGTTCTTGCGAATTTTTCGTATATCTTTGATATTTTATCCAAAGTTATGATTCCAAGCTTTTGAAAATAATTAATGTGATTGCTAATATTCAAATTTGGACTTAGAATTTTAATTTTGTACAAATGATGGAAGATTATTTATTATTATTTCAAACTTAAAAAATAAAATTAGTCTTTAAAATATAAATTTAGAATTTATTAATTCTTTACAAAATTGTTAATTAAAGTTTTCGTTTAGGTAATTTCTCAACCCAGTTCAGCTCAACGTTCTAGGAAATGACGCGTCTTAAGCATGTATACAGCTAACTAAATAAATAAAAGCGTAAATAGGCAAAAATAATTATAAAAAAGAGAAAATAAAAGACAAATATTTATTTTGACTTGTGAAATGACTTTCATCTAAAATAATGCGTATCTCAGTAGCAAACACGTCGACGGGAAGACAAGTCGTTCTAAAGTCGATGAGAGTTTTCGTCTGTTCTTTGAGTTACTCTTAATCGATTGATAAAACACACAAAAAGTATGAGGTGAAAAAGATTGAGTTTTATAAACTTTATTTCCTTTTATTTCTTGAAAGTTCCTTAATTGAAAATTTTTCACAACGTCTTGCTTCTATGTATATATAGCGACTTAACTTGTATTGCTCGCTTTATATTATTACCTCGCAACATAATATTTACCTTTACTGAGCGGTACAAATAATATTTGAAATGGAAGTTGTTTCATGACACTCGTTTTCTTTTTACTCTCTACCTGTCTATGCTATGCATATTTATTTAGTTAATATAAGTTTACTTTGAAAACTCATTGCACTCTTCAAATGCGACAATACATATACAGTAGTACTCAAAAGTATTTTGCCAAATACATTTAATGCTTTAATTAAAAATAAATATGAAACACAATAATCATTTATTTATTTTTTTAACTCCAAAGTAATTTGACTGTTGAAAAAAACTAACGCATAATGTTGTTAAAATACTTTTGCGCGCTACTGTATTATTAGATTAATTGGTATTGACGGATAATTAGACTCTTCAAAATTTTTATTGACTAAAAAGATAAATTTAAAAAATTAAATTAATTGCTTATTATAAAAATTGGAAATATTTAAGAATCGCCTATTTTTATAAATTTTAAATAATATTTTTTGTAAATATTCTATAAGCAAATTTTTTTCTTACTGACTTTAAGACATCTATTGGTAAAGTTAATAATTTTTTTAATCAAACAAACTGCTGTCGCAGAGGACCTAAGGTGTCATAGCGACTTAAAATAAACTTAATAAAAAAAAAAAAAAACTGCTGTTGTTAATTCGCAGAAACAAAAATTTACCCTTATATCGCATTATTATTCAAATAACCAAAATTTTTGTACACTACATCGTTATACATGCATACATACATATGAAGAGTATTATTCAAATATATAAAGATATTTTATTCATATCAGTGTTGTATTAAAATTCAAATGTCTGGTTCACTAGAAATCTCATAAAATTCTGGAGAAACGTCAGTTAGTGTTTGCCGACAGCGTTTTGTTTTTTTCCTGAGCATTATTTTTTTCCGATAGTCTTCAACTCCTAAGACGATAGATGGTTCTGCTTGAGAAATTCTCGTTTTCCTTGATCTCCCAAGGAGATACTAGAGCAAACTCTCGATATCAAACCGATAAGTCTTTGTCGATTTAAGGACTAAAAGATATCTAGTCGAGTACTTTAATTTCTAAAGACCGACTCTCTGTTCTGATAAACCGTAATTGATAAAAAATGTTACGTTTTTTTTGTCTTAATTAATACACATAATGTAATTATAATTTTTAAGTTAATATAATGAACAAAGTCGCTGCAGTTGATAAAATAAAACGAGTGTGGATAATTAGGCAATCATTTAATTATTTTGCGATGAAATAAAACAAAAGCGCTAACTAAAGTTAAAAACTTTACGAAACAATTCAAACATTTGAAGATAAGACGAGGAGTGTAATTTTATTTGCGTTATTAAAGTTTTTAGATTTATTACTTTGTCGACAATCTTTGCATAATGTCCAGTATATATTTAACTGTATAATAAACTCGTTGGTGTGAATAAACCAGTGTGCCAATTAAAACAAGACATTCGTCAGAGTCGAGTCGTAAAAGCTTTACGATTCTGTCTTGGAATAAATGTTTATCATTAGTGTATGTCTACGTCAATTTTAACTGTTGCTGCTATGAATTAAACCATCAATTTTTGTTAAATTCATCTAATAAAATATCTATTTATTGATGATTATTTTTGTTAGGAAAAAATTTTCAATATCCAAAAGTTTATTGATGCAAATTCAATTTTTTATGATAAAAAATAAACAATACTGGTAAATTATTAAGTTGAAAAAAAGAAAGAAAATTTAATTATGTCCAGTTATTAAACATAACTAAATATTTTTTTTACTATAGTAATAACAATAAGTATTTTTGTTGTATTGTTCGCAATGTCAGAAAAATTTTTTCATGTGATGAAACTGTTGATACTTATTTGAGAAAAAAAAAATATTTATTCTGATCCACCGTAAATAAATATGACTCGATGGATATAAAGGGATCATATCTCTCCAAGTGGAAAGACTCGTGCTACTGAATAACGAAAATACATCCTCATACTTATACTAACATCTATGTATAACTATATATATTTTTTTATATACACGAAAAGCGGAGATAAGACTTACTGTTAACACTCGTGGATTTCACTCTTAGAAACTTGATATCCAAGTCAAAATGAAAATGGTTTTTGTGCGCTAACACCCTCTCGTCTTTATAAACCCGATGGTATAGTGTGTATTAACTTTCTTTTATATATTTTTTCGTTACCGGCTCAGATATTAGTTATAGTCATTCATTTAATATTTTATCCTTGGCCTTTTTTCTTCCTGTCCCGTCCATATTTTTTTTTTGCAGAACGTGCAGCACTTATTCCCGCAAACTTAATTTATGTTTTTTTTTTTTTACTCACGTAACTTTACTTCCACAAATTTATGTACTTATTCTTGTTTTTATAATTATAAAAACCGAACCTTATTTTTAGCTGTAAGGAAGAAATATTGATCGAAAAATTAACTATAATTTTAATGAAATTTAATATTTTTTATTGATTTTAATTATTATAATCGCTATATTTATTCGCTAGAGTTTTTCTGTGATAAATATTTATTTTTCATTTATTTATTGTTTATTTATTTATTCATACATGTTAAAATAAATTTTGATAAAAAGTTTATTTATTTAAATCGAATATTTATTTTTCCGCATTATAAATCTGTAATAATATTCTGTATTGACAATAAAAATAAATTAATATTTGTTAAAAATATCTCTGATAATAAAAATGCAGAATAATCAAAAAAAAAAAATGTTTTCATAAAATCAAATTTCCTCTGATGTTGATTTTTTTAAATATTTATAGTTTTTATTTTTAATCAAACTATTTTTTTTTACCTTCAAAAAATTCAATTTCAACCCAAGTATCTTTATGACCTTATACTAGAAGATATCTCAAATCCGATGAATTTATCTTGAAGTAAATTTCACATTCACACGATTGACTTTAATTCAACCGGAGGGTGTAATTGTTCATTTAGCAAAAATCGAAAAAAAAAAAAACAGACAATGCTGAAGCTTGTATTGTCAGACCCTTGTTATTTTCCGTGCGCTGCAGCAGCTTCTGACGAACAAAAGTAACCTGACAGCGGTGTATAATTTAAAGTAAAATATACTAAGCGACTAAGTGCAGAAATACTAGGATCCATGAGCTCTTTTTTTGCTGTCAACAAACAACTCACTCGGTTTTTTCATATTTTATATAGAATAATACAATAACTTTTTTTTTCCTCAACATCTTTACTATTATACCACTGCAGAACTCTCGTAGACTTTTATTTTTTTTTTAGATACTTATACTTTATAGGATTTTCTTTTTTAGATTTACTATATCTGCGTATATATTTTTCGTACTTTATTTAATAATCTTCTTAGATTTATTTCATCATTTTTTTTTATCAAAACTTAAAATTGGAAAAAAAGTTTTAATAGTCACAATAATAATTTTTTTTAAATATGCATAATTTATATTTACTCAATAAGTCAATAAAGTGTGTTAAAAAGCAATAATAATTAATTCGCTTCAGAGCACTGGCCGGCAATCAAATTAATTGCAGTTCGATTTCTCATTCAAAAATATTTGCCCGAAATATATTGTGAAGTTTATATAATTACTGATGTGAAAAATTTTTTTATATAACAAAAAAAAACAACTTTTTAAAAACTCAATGAATTTCGGCTGGCTATTCAAGGTCAATCTTATGCTTACATTTTATTTATTCATATACTAAAAATTAAATCAACTGGTATAATAAAGGTAACAGTAACAATAATAATAAATTCGTGCATTTAATCTATAAATAAATATTTGCTCACATTCTAATGAAATATAAAAAATAAAATTATAAAAATCTAATAATACAACGGAAAATAAAATATAGAAAAATATTATTTTTCAATTAGGGACTTACCCCAAACATTTCCAAAGTTCCCAACCCCGCGATCTACGAAAAATAAATTACTAATCAGCATTCTCTTTATTTATTAAATTCGATAACTTTTCATCTAAGTAAAATAATAATAATAACAATAATAACAATGACATGCTAGCAGCAAGAATAAAATAACCACGGAAATAACGCATGGTAGATTATAACCTCGTTAAGAACTCATTAAGCTAATTTCGGTAGTATATACTGACTCTATATAATCTAATAAGTATAAGCGGAGCATAAAAAAAAAAAAAGATTTAATTGAAGAATAGCTAAGTAAAAAATAATAAAAACATGGGCGTCGGTATTAAATAATGCTAATGGAATTGTTTTAGTAAGTGAGTAATACGAGATGTATATCACGGGCAACAACAAGGGAGGAAATTACAGCAAGATTGACGGCTGTAAGGCTCAACAGTGTTATTTACCATTGTTAACTCCAATTCAACATGCTCTCGTGTGTATGATAGTAACAGAAGTAATATACGTAATAAAACAAGACGAGTTTGATAATTAATTCCCGTTTTTGTGTTTAATTGAGTTTAATTAAATTCAGCGAAAGACGGAAGATCTTCCGAAGCCGTCATTTTTCCACAATGAGGAATTTAAGATATAAGCTTTTGTTTATCTAATGTACTTTTCGAAAAATGAGACACCTTTATTGAGGTAAATTATTCATGCGAAAATGGACCGCGATTTACGTAAAAATGAAAACATCCGAGGGATACAATAGCCCCGGGCATGAATGAGATTTTAAGTATTATATTAGATAAAAATATACAATGGGCTATTAATCATTGTTCGCGGTTGAGTATTATATAGGTAGTACCCACATAAGGAGGTATCTGGGGAATACTCTATATCTGAGCTACTAAATACTGCTTGACAATAAGTAATTTAAATATTTACGCGGAAAGAAATTTTTTTTTGAAAATTATCGCCAAAATTACAATAATTGTGAAACATTCTGCGATCTATGCTGTAATTACAATTCTTTTAATAATTAGTCACAAATACAACGTGAAAAAATATGGAAAAGTACCATTACTTTTTACTGTGGTTTACCGGTAAAAAATAAGAAACGTGAGAAATTAATAAGGTTAATAATTTTTTTTTATTATTTTAATATTAAAAATTACACATTAAAGTTCTATCGCCTTGCGATCAAGTTACTAGTGAATCTTAATTCAAGCCAAACGGATGGACTGAGAGAAGGTAATGATGGAAGGGGCCCGGTAGCTTAACTGGTAGAGC
>CAJNRD030001119.1:2064577-2255108 GCA_905319865.3 Cotesia congregata
TTGATCGCAAGGCGATAGAACTTTAATGTATAATTAAATTACGGTCGATAAAAAATAATAATTAAAATTAAAAATTACATTAAAATAAAATGTTATTACTAAAACTACTGAAAAATTTACCGGAATCTTCAGTAAAAATTAATTTAACTAACGGTATTATCCACACAGACTGAGTCAGCACTGCAATTGCTGAAAACTGCTCAGCTGTATAAAAAATTACACATGTCAGTAATCAGCTTTCGTTCAATTACAGTTTATTCTAACAAACATATATACAATTATGATTTTAATAAAATTTTATGCAATTAGTTAAATATAATTTGTAAAAATGTATTCGTAATTTTTTTACTATTAGCTATTATTCTAAATAACTTTTCAAGTGAAACAACCTTAAAAATAAATTAAATCAACTAAATTGAATAAGCATTCAATTTTATTCTAAAATATACTTTTTTCAAAATATAGAACCTATCAAAGTTATAATAATAATATTTAATTGATGAAAATATGTCCCAATAATAATTCTGTTAAAAATTATTTTATTTTGTTGAAAAAAATTTCAAGGTTAATTTCATCCACTGAAAAATTTTTGAGATGACAAAAAAATTATTTTCTATCAAGTAAACTTTTTTCAAGTGGTGTCAATTTTTTTCTTCATAACGTTTACATTATTTAAAGGAATTAATTTTAAATCAATGAATCGTAAATTTTGGCTGACAATGTCTTATTTAGCTCTACTGATAAAGTCTTTTGTGTCCTGTTATAACGTATAGCATTGAACATAAAAAAAGATGACCTTTATTAGAGTTTTAAAAATAAAAATATAACTTTGATTGTCATGATAAAAACGAAATAATTGGTAAAAGAGCTCTGAATATTTTTATCCGTAACCTTGTTTCCTCTGTCTTTTATTCCGCGATGCGGACAGACACATTTATAAATGACGAGATGGTAGAAGTGCTAAAATTTAAAATAAAATATCCAGTGATAGTACACGAGGGCGAAATAATAAAACTTTCATTGATAGCTACCAGGAAAAAGATAAAATACATATCCATAACTTTTATCATTTAGATGCCTCGACATGGCTGGCAATTTATAATTTTATCTTTGGTTTTATTGAGCAAGTCAACAAAAGTTTCATTATAAAATTACAGATATCAGTGCTTTAAGCACTCTTGTTATGGTTTAATAATTGGTTTAATAAATAAAAGATACATTCTATGACAAATAGTCTTCTAAAAAAGTTATTGAGATTTTGTAATAGATTTTATTGGACTTTATTTTTATAATTTAAAATGGGAAAAGCGGAACTACCCGATTAATGTTAAAAAATTTGTTCAACCATATATAAATATAGTTCCATGCATCCATCAGTACCTTTTCAATTATACTAAATTTAACTGAAAAAACCCATTTCATTAGATAAATACATCAGAGTTTAAATTTTCTTTACTCTCTTAATTACATAGATTATTACTATATTACTGTAGAAAAACCATTAATTTTCAATGATATAATTCTACTTAAAACCTCAGTACCAAGAGAAGTAATTTTATTACTCAAACTCTTATTCCAAACTTCGTATAAAAATTTAACGTCCAAATCATATCCCGCAAAGTTAAAAATAATAAAAGCATCCAATAAAAAATCTATAAATTTGTAATTTTACCCGCATGGAGAAATATATATGTCAAAAATATATGTCGCATATATAATATATATGCCGCATATATTTACGCAAAAAAAAAATATGCCAACATATATTTTTCACATAGATGCTGACATATATGCAGAGATACATGCTTACATATATGTAGACATATATGTAAGCATGCACTGAAAAAAAAATTTTTAAATTTGAGAATTTTTTTACTCAAATCAAGAAAGTTAAATTTTTCAAAATTATTTTCTTGATTCAAGTTAAATTTTTTTCTGTGTATCTTTAGACACTTATATGCGCACATATATGTGAACATATATGCGGACATATATTTAGCGCAAAAAAAATATATGTGAAAATATATATTTGTATATATTTTTCGCATATATATTTTTCCATGCGGGATATTTTAAAACAATTACCCTTACAAAAATTACGACTAGTCTCCGAAAAAGCAATATAACTCCTGCTTATAAATGCGCTTCGATTTCACACCGAGATTTGAAATATAAAAAAAGCAGAGCAAGTAAACTCAATTAATCAATCAACAGTTTATTATTCAAAATTATAAGTAAAAATTTTTTTAATTTTGTTAATTAACCAATAATAAATACAGCAAGTAATAATTACTACATCTAAATTATATTAAGATAATTATCGTTTATTACTTTAGTATATTTTACATTGTTCAGAGACAATTTTCGAGTTAATTAAGCCGGAAATTACATTATCTATCACATAAATACGCTGGAGATAAAATTTTTCTTACAAAATAGATCATAAATAATTTTCGATGGAAGAATAAATAAAATTTTAAATTATTGATTTCCTTGATGGGGAATAATGATTGGCATAAAGAAGAATATAATAAATGATTGAGATTGAAAACCAAGGTAAAGTGGTAATGAGGTAATGAACTTACTTCTTGCAGAATGTGAAACGAAGGTAAGCAGATTCCGGTAGTCATTGAAGTTGTTGGTCTCTTGATTGAAGCTTTTGTGTACTGATGTTTTGTTGAGAGCTGAGAATACCGCGCTGAGAGTGAAATGACACTCGGAATGTCCCTTGCTACTCTCCATTGCGTGGTTGTGGTAAATAAGAGCCGCCGATGTCCACCCAAAACTGTGGAGTATGTGTCTGAGTGCTTCGCCCACGAGACGGTGCGAGCCCATCATGCGGGTCAACGTTGGGTAATGTTCACCCTTATGCAGAAATGCGTCCGCTTGACCTCCGGTCGTCAATACGGGGATGCCCCACACTCCGGCGTATCGAGACACCGGGGCGATTGCATAGTCACACACCGGTCCCAAAAATGCGTCTACATTTTTTATATTTTTAGTATTCAGTTTACTTATAAGGAGTTTTTATATCATTGATTTAAATTGTCAATAGAGAAGAGATTTATGGTAATTTTATACAAAGGATTATATGATAGCTCTCTTTCTCTCTCTCTCTACTATACATATCACACATATGTATTATGTATATATTATTGTCAAAACCACAATAAATTGTTCAAAATAAAGTGAGATGTTTGTTCGTTTTATTTTTTTTTTTTTTCAAATTTTTCTATTCAATAATAAATTATCGTCATTATTTATAAATAATTCAATCAATTGGAACTGAATTTTTTTATTGATTTATACAACTTATATTTGCAGAATAAAAATTTAAAAATTATTACTTTTTCAAAGGTTTTTCGCATTTAAACTAATAGAAAATATAATTTTATTTATGTATAAAAAAATTGAGCCAAAAAGATCATATTGATTAATTTTGTCATCTTCAATCAAACAAAAAACATTTAGTATCAAGTGGAATTTACTTACACCTTCGAAAATTTTTACTTTTTTTCAAATTGGTTTTTTTTTTAGATCGGGTGTTTTTTTTTTATCAGTGCAAGAGACCAAAAATAAGAGTCTTATTGAGAATTTTCTTGAGAAATAATTTAAACTTTAATTTAAAATATTTTCATTGTAAAATAACGATTTGTAAAGTAGCGTAGTTCTATATCTTGAGATTGAATCATCGAAATTAATGAAATGAAAAAAAATTTTTTAGGATTTGACAAATTCAGTAACATAGTTAACTATGTTTAAAGATGATGAGATATCATGATCTATTCGTTATCTTATAAATATCGTAATGAATCTCATATTTCACACAAACATGAGATTAATGTAAATATTACTTTTGTTTTTATTCAGTTGATGAAATATTTAAGAAAATGAATTTTGTGTTAACTAAAAAGAAATCGAACCCATATAATCAGTTTAAATTAAAATGATTCAGGGAATCATGATGTCTGCATAATTTCACAATTAAATTATGGAGGTATCTATACATACAGAAATGCATAATTAAATCACAGTGATATTGACATGGTGATATAATTACGAAATTTTGCAGATTCCGCCATAATTTCACAATAGATTTTAACTAAACTGATAAAAATTTTAACTTGACTCAAGAGCAAAAATCTTGAACCAAGAACACCAATTGGAAGAAAATAAATTTCTTGAGCCAAGAGGAAAAATTCTTGAGTCAAGATACACGGGAAGAAAATTGAAGGAGTTATTACTATTTTACTATTGTAATTTTTACTAAATAAAATAGTAACGGTGGACTATACTTCTCATTTAGTAATTTTTACGATCTACTATTGTAAATTTTATTCAACAAATAAGACTAGCAAGAGTTTTAAAAAGTCGAATACTATAGAGCAAATTATACAATATGTGTTTGTGAACTTTACAATTCAACTATTGTAAAAATTCACAGTTGGTTTTTTTAAAAGAAATATTAGGGAGGGAGAGAGATAGAAGGTTGCACAAATTGGTACCTGTACAGTAATCGAAAAAAGAAACAATTTTCTTCGTGCTATCTGGGAATCGAACCCAGAACTCTGTGTTGGTAGCCAGAGACTCTCCCTTTAGGCTATCCGCGGTAAACTAAGACCCACGTCCTTTAACATTTATATAAACTCAGAATCTAGCGCTGTGCACGGCCATCACTCACACTAATTGAGAGACATTCCAATTCAACTATTGTAAAATTTGTTATAGTTCTATTGGAAAGATACAGAGGCAGCACTGGAAATTTTCATCTCTTACTTTTTACAATAGTAATATCGTATTTTTTCATTAATAAATAGTATTTTTTCTTCTAAAATATTTGATAATTAATAGTAATAAAGGTATAATCCAGCTTTACAATAGTTGTATCGTAAATTTTCCCAGAAATTTCTTCCCGTGTAGATTCTCTTGAATTAAGAAAATATATCTTGACCCAAGAATTTTTCTTCTTGACTCAAGAAATTCATTTTCTTCCAATTGGTGTTCTTGGTTCAAGATTTTTGCTCTTGAGTCAAGTTAAAATTTTTATCAGTGATACATATATGAATTAAATTTCATCTTAATAAAAAAAAAATAATATCTCTGAATATTTCGGAAATTAAATAGATAAAATATATTAATAAGATCTTCATGACACGAATTTCATATTTGCGTCAAAATATGAGATCCATATTGAAAATCATTATTATAATGATGTATAATTTTTACATCTTCCCTCAAAAAACCTGCAACTATCGATCATTTAAAAAAATAATCGATTCAAAATAAAATTAATTTTTCAAAATTACAACTGTATTAATAACTATACCGAAAACTATCTTTCTGTCTCTGATCTTCAAAGTATTACAATTGTATTAATTCTATTAATGAAGATCCGGAGATCGAAATTGTTAGTACAGCTTAAAAAGTAATTGTATAAACAAACAAATAATTACGTCTAAAGCTAATTGAAAAACTGGGTTATTTATTTTATATAATTGTGTCGATAGCATCATTGTGCAGTTGCGATAACAAACAACTGTTTATTGCTTCTTTAAAATTGACGCAGGTAATGTTTTTCTAAGAAAGAACAATGGGATTCCATATTATATTATAGTCCGTTTAGCAAAACATAATGGAGTATATAACCTGCAAACTTCCACTGTAGAATCACTCAAATTCAAAACTTGACTTAACAAAAGGAAAAGAAAAAAAATGTAAGTGATCTAATCATCTAAGTCATATTTATTAGTTTTTGACTGAAAAATATAAAAATAAAGAATTAATTAATAATTTTTTATTTAGAAACAGAAAAACAAAATGCGTTTTGCAATTGTCCTCTTTATCTTCGCCATGGTTGCCTATACCTCAGCAGCCTGTTCTGGTGGATGCGGAAAGGGAACCGGTCTTTTAGGCGGAGGAATTTTGAACGGAGGAGTCTTGAATGGCGGTATTTTGAACAAAGGTGGCAGTCAAAGCAGACCTTCGAACAGTGGAAGTGGTTCAAGAAGAGGATGTTCAACTTGTGGCGGAAATGTTGACAATGTCTCTACTACTAACAGTGGGTAAGGAAAACTAGTTCACGCTCAATTTATTTGTCATTAATTTCGGCCTAATATCAACTTAATTCTTAGTTTTTAAACTTTTAAAAGTTATTTATCGCCAAAAATGAGACAATTTCAATGCTCGGTAATTTAACAGCGGTTATTTTACTATTCTGTAATTTTACCGGTTATTAGTTAAATGTGATTAATTATGGACTAGTGTGATATAGAGGTTGTAGATATAATTAAACTTAATTTATTACATATGAAAGTTTAGTAAAACAATTCTTGTAACTTTTAATTGAATTTTTCAGAAGTGGCATCAACGTTAGCCCGGCTATCGGAGTAAGTCAAGTGTTTTTATGAAATCTACTTTATCGTTATCAGTAATTAACATTATTACTGAATTTTTAATGTCTGTTGTAGCTTTTTTAAGTAGGATGCAGCCACAGCAAAAACTACCAATGAGAAAATCATTCAACAAATGGAATAATCTTTTGGGAATAATAAAAAAAAAAGGATTTTCTCAAATAATAATCAAACCCCTCATTTTGTAGTAAAATTTTTGCTAATAAAATTATTTGGTGTATTTAGAAACTACAAATTTAAAATAAATATGAGCTTAATATATAATTACATTGTTTTTTATATGCATTACATTTTTAGAATAACCTTATAAGGATATTTTTATTTTCAAAGGAAAAAAGGTACTACTCTAGTGGAAAAAATTAAGAGATAAAAAAAAATTACGGCTCCGATACAACTATTTTTAACGAAGATTCAGCCATTCGAAAAATCCCTAAAAATTTAGACCTTTTTTTATCCCTTAATTTTTTTCCACTAGTGTAAAAAAATTACAGTGACTATCTGACAGTCGAGAACTCAAAACTTAAATTTGAGTAATTTTACCTTTGATTTTTTTCGAAAAGAATAAAATATTCAATATCATGTGGATAACATATTAAATTATTTCAATGTAATATGTAATTATCCTCAACAGAATGATTAAGCCATAATGTATATTTAAACTTTTTTGTATACTTATCTTTCATTTTCAATCAATGAACTCGAAAAAAATATCCACGTATTAATTATCTTGAGATATAATGATAAACGCGTTTGAATGGTAGAAATTCCACGGCAGTAATATGATATCACTTCTAATTAACCTCATTCTTTACGTAAATACATATGGCCGAAAATATATTCACCTGAGCAAATCGAAAAGTTATAATTATCAGAAATAATCAAACTATGCTACGTAAAAAGACTGAGTATAAGAAATTAAGCTCTTTAAAAATTTTCGAGTATGTAAAAATATATAATCTAGCGTCTAATATGATTATATAAAACCATATAAAATGTTATAAATTGCCGCATTTCATGGTGTTATATAATTATATAAAATAATCTATGATGCATTCAGTGAAGGAAGGGGTGAAATGGGGTATCTCAAAAATGTCATTGACGAAATACTACTTAAACTTAAAGATAAAAATAATCGATTAAACTTAAAGATAAAATGATCGAATTTGAACTATCTTTTACAGTTGAAAAATTGTTTCGATGAACTTGATAAAATTTGAACTTTTTTGGAAATGGAAGAAACTTTTAAACGTCCACTACTTTTAAAACCTCATCAAGGGGCATTAATCCATAGAACAATAGCACAAAATTTCAACAGTATCAAATAGGAATCATGGGCGCAATTTTTAGGTCTATCAAGCTATCATGAAAATGGCCACCATGCATTGACTCATTATTCAAACAACAAAATTTACTTGTGTTACATCTGAGTAAATTATACTATTCAATTTTTTCTGTGTATTAATGAATTTACTGATTTGATTTTGAATCGAATGTTTTATCAATTTAGAGTGTGAACCCATTCTTATAAGGTAAATTTGAAGTAATTCAAGAAATATCAGTTACTCTATTTTGAAATAGGACAACCGCGATGTATTTACGAGACGAATTCTTAAATGTAGGTTTGAAAAATTTTTAAAAGAATTTTCTTTGAAAGTGTATACCCTTATATATTGACGTCAAAAAGCCAAATTATAATGAGAACTGAACTTTGAAAGGGAAATAAAAAAATTTGATAGTACCCAAGCGTTTCATTCAATTTATATTTCCCCAGCGATCACCCTCGCTAACGTTATAAACGGAGGACCCGTATGTGAATTCGAAAATGGAATTTAGGGATATTTACCAAACCGTTGCGATGTATATGTATATGACAGAAAAAAAAAGAAAAACTACTTAAATGTATGAAATCACAGTGGTTTTCGCTCTCAACCGATCTGACCATGCAATACCTAACAAATTTTGTACTCTTATTTCTACTGATGTACTGACAACAACTTCAGAGGAGATATAGGCAATTTTGTAAAGATAGTTTTTGATGTTCTTCATGAATCCAGGTTGAAAAAAGTTCGGACTTTAACCTTGACAAAAAGTTTACAATTGTGATAAATCATAGAAAAAAAAATTCTTGCACTTTACATTGATTGAAAAAAATCGATAAAAAATTTGTCGAATAGTTAAAGCTGAAAATGGTAGTAATCGATAATCAACAAATGAAAAAGTGAAATAATACTACCTGACATGTGTCAATTAAAATGGGTATTTATCTTTCACATTAAAACGGATTATTTCGCTAACGATAATTCCATTTTAAAATTTGCTAACTAAATAAATCACATAAATAATAAAAGGATAAAAAGCAGACAGATAAAAAATTCCAATAAAAATAAAAATGTTCAAAGCCGGCATCTGTTGACTAAAAAGTCAACGAATACGAGAGCAACTGTCGAGTCGGAAGTTATTGATTTATAATCTGCTTTAATTATTAATTAATCAACTTTTATTAGCGGATTTTTTAAATAGCTGTTGCGTTAATAATAATTTTTCTTCAATACCGAGTACATTTTCGCGTATTCACGGATTATTTTAATTTGCAAAACATTTTTAGCAAAATGTACGCTCTTAAACAAGCTGAGAAGGATTTTAATTTTAACATTTTTGCTCATGGTTAAGCTTGCAATCGGTTTACAGACTTTTATACAATAATGTACATTTACAAAAAATCCTATGCAAGAAATTGAATAATTATTTCTGCATAGTTCGTCAACAATATTTTTGCTCTTGAATCTAATTAATTTTTCCATGATCCGTATATAAGCATTGAAACATTTAAGAAAATTAAACCTGAAATTTAGATTTAATTTTTTTTATTTAGACAGAAACAATTTTTTTTCACTCTCATATTGCACCTGTATTTTATCAGTAATTCCGATTTATATGTACGTAAATTTTATCGAATATCGAAATTATATAATATATACGCATAAATAAATTTATAAACATTGATATAAATACATAATATGTTATGTTTGCGTTCGTAAAATGTAAATAGACAATTAGAGTCTCTAGAAATTTGATCAGTGAAATTGAATTATTTAGACATATGGTTGAATCATGCATAAATTAATGGTCACGTTGGCTTGTCGAGCTTACGTATTAATGCGTGAGTAAATACTTGAAGAATGTACACGTGGTGAAATTAAATTAAATATGCTGTACTACACTGATATAGATGAAATTTATCACTGAGCATAAATAAATAAACTTATGTTATAGTAGTTTACTTTTTATCAGTTTAATGTAGCGATATTAAGCATCATTGATAAAATTTCCAGTATATAAAAATATTATAATTGGATTTGAGTTATGAATCAACGAAGCTTTTCAATCAAAGCTAAATTTTAATATCAATTTTATAAAAATTTTTCCTTAAAATAAAATAAACTTGAAATTGACCGGAACGTGAAAAATGAAATTTTTTTTTATATAATAGTAAACCTTTTCCGTAATCATAAATTACATTTCCAGCCTCGTCCGTTGACATTGCGCTTCACACTTTATGTTATAAAATATTTATAAATTTATCTACTAAATATATTTTTTATTTTTGTTAAAGAAAAATCTAAGTACTTTTATAAAAATTTTCATGTTAATCATTCTTCAAGTTCATTTTCTTCAAACTATAAATTGAACATAAAACTTTTACAGTAAGCAAGAATAATATTAAACATATTAATATTAATATTAATCTTCCAGATTCTAATTTTGTTATTAATTTAGCATAATACTTTACACAATTTATAATTTCTTTTGAAAAATTGCCAAGGGCGTTTGTAAATAAATCAATATAATTAAACATTTTAAAAAACTGTCACAGTTAGACCTTATTTTACTATACACTGAGAAAAAAATTATCTTTTGAAAAATATGGGCACTCTTGTGAAAAGTAATTGTGAAAATTAATTTGTTGGAAATTTTCAACAATTTTATTTTTTAGCTAAAGAAGCGGCAGTCACTATATGATACTAGAAATAGTTGCTTAATTAATGTAAAAGGTACTAGAACAAAAAGTGCTTAGAGGAATTTTGTGCTTAGATTTGGTAAAAAATGTCATTAAATAACAAATAAAAATTTATGTATAATTTTCTATTTATTATAATTACCCGTAACTAGTTATTACTCACGAATTTAATTCTAGAGGATAATTTTTACTTCGGGACAAAATTAAATAGTTTAAATTAACAAGTTACAGCTATTAATTATCAATTATTAATTAATAATTAATCTGAATGATAAAATAGATTGAAAAAAAACTAAAGAGGTTTTGTTAATTGACCTTAAGTGAAGAGCGGTTTTAAAGAGTAATTAAAGAAAATTAAAGTGAACCATTTGTGTGATACATAACTGCAGCGATGAAAGCAATTAAAGTAAAAATAAATTAATTTATAAAAAGCTAAACAAGTGAAGAAAAAAAGATAAGATAATAATGATGTCGCGACGGACTTTGGTTGACTGACCGCTGGTTTTGTTTTTCTAAAAGGGCTTACAGCTGCTGTACTGATGACATCACTCATGTGAGCAAAATATACAGAAGACGTTAATAGATGAGTGAGTATATGTCTTTAAAAAATATAACAGTGTGGTAAAACACCAAACACTGTTCATCGTCAAACAGACCGCGGTAACATCAATTCCAAGTCGAGTAGACAAGAATCGCGCAAGTAAAGTATATAGAACAGAAACAGAATAGGATAAGAGGGTTCTCTGGGAATTAATTGATGACATTTAACCACCACTTATCAACAGTTACTTTCACGCTAGAGTAAATATTTATTTATGGAGTTTTACGCGTTTGGAATTTTTCAAAAATATATTTATTTTATTTCATTTCTGTAATGTAAGTGTGTTCAAGTGTATACACTAAAAATTAATATCAATAAGATAAATATTTTCAAAATTATGTCGAATTTTTTCAGTTTTTTTTTTTTTTAATTCATACTCAAATGAAACTCCATAATTTGAAGGTAGGTCGGCGGCTTCTATATCCTAGACACATACACAGAAAAAAAAATTTACTTGAATCAAGTAAATAATTTTGAAGAACTTAATCTTCTTGAATTAAGTAAAAAAATTCTTAAACCAAGAAATTTTTCTTGGCTTAAGTAAATTTTACTTGATTCAAGAATTTTTCGTCTTGATTCAAGACAATGAAACTTTTCAAAATTATTTTCTTGGTTCAAGAAATTTTTACTTGATTCAAGTTAATTTTTTTTTCTGTGTATACATTCGAAAAATGTAAAAATCAAATTTTCGAAATTGACCAATTAGGCTACATCCTTAAAAAATTATCAAATCATAGAATACCTTTAATTAATAGCCGAGTTTAAGATTAAAAAAGTTAAAATATTAAAAAAAAATAATTGAAAATCGAATTTGAGTTTTTAAGTACACGAGATGGTAACTGTCAATATTTTTTTTTTAAATAATACAGATTATTTTATTTTCTTGAAATACCGTCAAATTGTTTCCCTCTTTGAAATGTTCAATTTTGACGGATATATTTTATCGTAACGTCAGTAAAAAAAAAAAAAAACCCTTTAACTTCCATAACTGACATAGATCGCAGCCGATCGGCTTTTTTCAACAACCCCTTCGAATAAACCCAAAAAAAATTTACAATAAAAAATAAAAAAAATCACATCAATTGTTTAAAAAAATAGTATACGAGATTTCACGATTTTTTCAGAGCATAAGCCCCGAGATTTAAAACAATAAGTGAAGTAAATTCTGTTCAAAAGGGTCACATTTAGTTTATCGGGGTAAAACCAGAAAAATATATAATCTCTCAATTATTATACTATATAATGTTTTAAAAATTTTTTCACTGCAGAGATACTTGTGTATTCTGCAGAGATAAGTCGTATTTAAATTAAGTTGCACAATAATCTCTGTCTCACTGACGTATATATGTGTTTTTTCGTTGAATGTATAACCGATTAATGTATACATTAAAGATAACAGGTACCGAAGAGGATTTAAAAAAAAAACAACTATTTACTAACTGTAATAGTTACTTTTATTTCCCGCTTCCATCAAGAAAATATCGTTTCCGTATCTTCCGCTTAAGAATTTTTTCGCGTGATAACCTAGTAATAACCACGAAAATTACTTATTAACCGTTTACTCTACTATATAAAACACATTTTTTAATTATTCTTTCAACACATTCTTATCTTTTTTCTTCAGAGTTATCTGAACACTTTATATAAAACTTAGATTAAAAAAATCTTTGTTTTTTATACTGTTATTAAATTTAAGTTCATAAGCATCATTACGCTATTAAAGTACAGGTATACGGGAAAAGAAAAAAAAAATACTTGAGCTGAGAAAAATATTATCCTTAAAATTTCACTCTTGTTTTGAGAAATTCAGTTCGAATTAATTCATGAAATTCATGCATAGAATTTAAAGAAAATATAATTCTTAGAAAAAGAAAAAAATCTTCTTAATAATTCCCGTGTAAAAAAAAATCGTCTTAAAATTGTCTTAAAATTGTCGTTCGTTTAAGATCTTAAACGTGACACAAACTAAGACTATTTTAAGACTCTTTTAAGACGCCAAAAATTCCGAGAGCAGATTTTTGAAAATTTTGTTCTCGAATTTGTTGTAAAAATTAATTTTTAGATGATTTTACGACTTTCTAACCGCAATATTTTTGAGTAAGATGTTTTTAAATTGAATTTAAAATTGTTAAAAAATTATTATCTGACAATTTTAAGACTTTTTTAAGACGTTCCGTTTTAATGTTCCGGGGTCGTCTGTCGCTGTTAGCCCATCTTAATAGTCTAAATTGTTTTTTAAGAATAATTTAAGATAATTTTAAGACAATTTAAAGACGCTCCATAATAACTTTCCGGAGCTGTCACTGTGATGTCATCTGAAAATAGCCTAAAAATTTTTTAATATTTTTTTTTCAGATTTCTTTAAGACTATTTTAAGATATTTGAAGACTATATAAAAATTATTTTAAAACTTAAATCTTAAAATAGTCTTAGAAAAATCTTAAAATCGTCTTGAAAAAATCTTAAAATAGTTTTAAGAAAATCAAAATAATTGTTAAAAAATCTCGGAATTTTTTTTTTTTGGCATCTTAAAAGAGTCTTAAAATAGTCTTAGTTTATGTCACGTTTAAGATCTTAAATGAACGACAATTTTAAGACAATTTTAAGACGATTTTTTTTACACGGGAAGGAATTTTGCCAATTCAACAAAACAAAAATTTCTATCGGTGGTAAAATTTCTGAGGGGAGTTTAGCGGTAACAATAATGAAATACAGAAAATGAACATGTAAAATACAACTATAATATTTAAAGTTAAAATATCGTGTGAAATTATGAACTTTTGAATAATAGTTATTATTATTATTTCGTAGAAGTTTTAGGAGTTATAATCTAGTTTTGGTACCTTTTCAAGCTTAAAATGCAACGAAATTCCAAAACTATCCAAAATTTTCAAACTTTCATATTTTTTATATTTTATATCATTAAAATATTATCTACTTCACTAAGATCTCCTTAACAGAAAATTTATTGTCAGTTTTGGGGAATAATATTTTTTGACTTCAAATTTTCCTCTGCTAAGAAGGCGATTTTCAACGAACGAAATACTTGAATCAAGACAAATATTTTTCTTTAAAATTATAATATTTTTTTTGAGCCTAATAATTTTTTTTTCTTTCCAATATTATAGCAACTATTGTTATATAATTTTAAATAAGTAATTATATTTTAAAAATAAGTAATTAACATTAAATTCAAACTCTCACTTAATTTTATTAATTATTACTGTGATGATAAATTACCCTGTTTTTAACGAACAAACATCTCATTTTTTTTGTCCTTAAATTAATTATTTTAAAAATTTTGTGTCAGATAAATCAAATGATTTTTTACGAAAGAGGAAGCAAAATATTTTTTTAAGTAAATATTACACTTAGAAGTAAAAGAAATAGTAGTAAAAAATTAAATTAAATTAATTAAAAATTATTTAAAGACGCATTTGCTTCCTCCCTATTCCACTGCTGTGGGAAAATAAAAGGATAGTAATAATAAAAAAAGTGTAAAATATTGATAATTGATAAGAAAGTAATGACCTGCGGTGCGATTGATGTAAAAATCGAACGCAGCGAGTGATCCATGAGTACTTGAGCATTTAGAATCACGATATGTAACACTGATGGTCCAGCCAGGGAGCGGACCTTTTGTAGAACTAACGGCTTTGACAGCCAGAGCGACTGCTGGGAGAATTCTGGGCAAACTTTGCTCATGATGTGGATCTGCGGGGGCTATAACACCTATTTTAACAACACGACGATTAATATCACTAGGCACTGCATTAACACGTGTACTTGACCAGTGTTTTCCCGGTAATTGAGTTCCTGTTATTATCACAGCTTCACAAACAACCAACGTCTCTATATACACACATATTAAATATAACAGCAATAAAAATATTAATAAAACACTTTTAGTCCCACATTTATTTTTCTCTCTCATGATTCAGTTCTTCAGAGTCGATTACACTGTTGTCATTTGAGACATTTTTTTATTACTATTTATATTATTATTATTATTATTATTATTATTTTTAGCAGCAATCATTTTGTGTTAAATTTCGCTGATATTCACTACGAGAATTCACATTTTTGCTGATATGCTGACTGAAATATTCAATGCCATGGAGTGACGAGAAGAAATAAAATTAAAATTTCTGAGAGTAGTTGGGTGGAATGCAGTGAAATGCTCAAGGTACGGTGAGGCAAAATAGCTAGTATTGAAAACGGAGAATGGAGAGTGAAAAATATCGATAAATAATAAAAATAAATTGTAGGAATGAATGAATAAAAAGTCAACAGAGAAATACACTAGTCAGAAAAAAAAATCTATCAGTTTTTTTTTCTTTCGTTGCTACTTTGCTGTACTTTGAATTTTTTTTTTTTTTACTGTGTATAGCAAATACACTTCTAGCAATTGAGTTTTAATATACATAAAATATTTGCGAATGATGAAGTATTTGAATGTTAACAAGTTACTATTGAACAGATTTTTTTAAAATTGTTACGGATACTTTTATGGAATAAGTTAATGATGATAATAATAACAATTATATGATTTTATTTTAATGATAGCATTATGTCTACACAATGGAATTTTAATTATTATTTTGATTTCTATTACTAGTAACTTGCAGTCACTGTATGACAGCCAAGAACATAGTTTGGGTACTTTTAAAAAGAATAAAAAAAAATATTGCTATCGTAAGATCAATTAGTAATAATTTAATGGTCAAATATCATGGAACAAATTTATAGAATTAAAAAACTATATTCAAAACTGATCCAAAAACTTTGCATGATAAATTGAGTTTTACCAAAAAGAAACGGCACAAATTAAGGTGAGTACCTTTCCAATTATACTAAATTTAACTGAAAAACCCCACTCCATCAGATAAATACGTCGGAGCTTAAATTTCCTTTAATCTCTTAATTATATAGATCATTATTATGTTACTGAAAAAAACCTTTGATTTTCAGGGATATAATTTTACTTGAAACCTCAATACCAAGAGAAGTAATTTTATTGCTCAAGCTCTTATTTCAAAGGTCTTATAAAAATTTAACGTCCGAATAATATTCCGCAAAATTAAAAGTTATAAAATAGTCCAATAAAAAATCTATAATTTTATTTCAAAACAATTATCCTGACAAAATAAATTCCAACTGGTTTCCAAAAACGCAATATAACACCTGCTTATAAATGCGGGTCGATTTTACACCGAGATTTTTTTTTTATCGATAAACTTTTTTTTATCAATCAACTAAAAAGGAATCCAATAAATAAATCTTTGAAAAATAAAAAAAAAAGCAAAGCAAGTAAACTCAGATAATCAATCAACTTTATTATTGAATAAAAAATTAAAATTTTTAAAATTTTGTTAATTAATCAATAATGAAAATAGCAAGTAATAATTACTACATCTACATTATATTAAGATAATTATCGTTCATTACTTTAGCATATTGTAGATTGTTTAGAGGCAAATCTGGTGTTAAACCGCAAATTACATTCTCGACGTCGGTTTCTACCCATCCTAATACTCATACTGTTATAAATATATATATGTCTGCGCCACATATATGTTGAATAAGCATATTAGCGCCGTAATTTACGGATAAACTTACTTTTTCATCAAATTCACCGCCTTTAGTTATATTCTCACTTATAAATATGCATTTACATACTTTAGTATTTGTACAAAGATATATCCATCGTAAGATGGTAATAACATGCATGCAAAGTCACGATAAAAACAATACAAGGTGAGTTGAGGATCGCGAAAAAGCTAACTTGTAAAGTTGAATTGAGAAAAATGGTTAAATAACTGTATATTCTACGGCTATTTGTTATGATTTATAGAGAAAATGTTCAAGACACTTTTAGAAATATTTAACTGTGATAACGAAAGATTAATGTGTAGATGTACATGTACTTATTTTATTTATGGCAGTAAGACAAATGCTGGTTTAAATCCGTTGGATTTTCGGGGTGTCATTTTAGTTTAGCTATATTTAAATTACTTTATGCTGAAATATCATGGCTGCTATAAAAATTTCGAGGGTGAAGGATAAAAAATAAATGGAAGTAAACTTTTTTACACATCATAAAAACAGAAATCATTTGCAAAAAGACGGAAAAATAAAGTAGTTATATTTAACATTCCAGCGTGGTAATTAGGGTCATTTATTATAAAATCGTAAATGATAGTATGTGAAATAGAATTTATTATTATTTTTTTGGTAATAATTCCTCATTACATTGTATAAGTCAAGAATTAATATTACTTTAATAAATTGAAATTAAAGTACGTAGAATGATACTCAGTCTGATAAATTTTATTAACAAATCTTATTTGAAATTAATGGGCGAATTCAATAAAATAAACCAAAACAAAATAGTATTTGGTTGAAAGTAATCCAAATTTAAATGAAACAAATTTGTTCATATTAAAGAGATATTTTTAAGTTATTTTAAATAAATCTACGAACACTGTTTTTTCAGTGTAGCTATTCACTTTTCTTTGTGCACGCTAAAAATATCGTATTGAATAGCCATTATTTTCTCCTTGTACAATCGAATCACACCTGATATATAAAAAGAGTAAACAATAATAACTTTTATAACTAATTTAAAAGCATTTCATGGATTTTTCAATACATTGATTTCCGTTCGTGGAAACTTCGAATACGTAAAAAAATATAAATCAATAATGATTATTAAATTATTATTTACTCGGGATAAAATTATTTTCATTAGATTAAATAATTTATTAATTCAGTTATTATCAGTGCTTTATTATTGATTGTTTCAAATTAGTTTTCGATAGTTGTCTGAAATTTTTGACTTGTAAATTATTTAACCGAGAATAATTTAAAAACTAAATATGAAAAAAATTAAAAAATTCCAAGCTGATAATGTTGAATTTTATCGCAATTAAAATTCACTATTTACTCAATATCTCCGGTTGCATCAAATCCTGTGATACCCGATAATCTATCTTTTTTTTAATTTAAAAATATAAAAACAATAGTGCAATGATATAAATTTTATAAAAAAAATTTTAATGATAAAATAAATCTTTACGAAATTTTATTCTGCAGTAAAAAAGTTTAGAATAAAATTAAAAAATTAAGAAAATTAATTTTAAAAGTATCATTAGATTTTATTTTTTTAATCAAGTTAATTTTTTTTTTTATCAGTACAAATAATTCTGTGAGATATTATAAATTATCCAATATATTAATAGATCAATTTTTAAAGCAATAAATATTTATTCTAAAGAAATATACGTTCGCTAACAGTTAATACATATTTATCATACTCTAACTCCGTTATAATGTAAAAATTGCTTTTATAAAACTAAACCCATATTTTCATCACTTGGAGACAATTTGACATGCATGTTTTTCTTCTACGCGTCTTTTTAATTCCAATAACAGTTTACAAACGTCTAATTTTCCATATGACTCTAAAATTTATTCCAACACATCTGAAACAAATTGACCTACTCGGACAATAATTATAATTAAAATTATTGTCATCTAAGATAAGAAAAATTTTCAAACGCGAAATTTAATCGCTTAAATTATTCATAAAAAAATTATAAAACACGTGAAGTTATCTTTATATTTCTGTTTACAAATGAACACGTCATTTCGCGCTCGGTAAATTTACAATCATTAAAAATTTACTGAAAAATTAGCGAATCTTATTTCGCCCCACTGATTCAATTAGGGCAATGAGCAATTGCTCATTAAATTATAAATTAAAAAACCATAAATAATAAATTGACATTCAAACGAATAATTTTTAACCTCCCTGTTCTTCAATGAATAAACCGAGCCCCGGAAAAATTCAATTATAAAAAGCTTTTAATTTTCTGATAATAAAAAAAACTTTTTCTAGCAGCCGAATCCATACAAATAAAAAAAAAATTACTAGATTAAAAAATGCCGAATAAAATATTTAAAAAAAAATTGATTGTCATGAGCAGCATTTGGTTAGAAATAAAATTCCAATTGTGAAGCTGATGAATGGAACGTTAATAAAATTCTTAATCGAAGGCAGAACTGAGTATATGAATTCCTATCACATGATAGAATTTTTTTTTTAATATGCTATAATAAATATTACATTTTTTCGTTCACGACTTATGAATATTTATTTTTTAAAAAAAGAAAATAATATAATTATAATAATGATGATATTGACAATACAAGCCAATTAAACAGATAAAAATATATATACTGCTCAGAAATGAAATGAATATCCTCGATGTATATCCTTGAGCTTTCACATTTGCAAACAATTATTTATTCTTATTAATAAGAATCATTTTTCTTCACTAAAAAATTTTTCACTTTTTTATTCAAAATTTTTAAACCACATCACAATTTAAAAATTTTTAATTTAAACAAAAAATTTTAATAAAAAAAAATCCCGCTCTTTGGAGTTACAAACTGTCGCTGTTAACAAGTGGGTTTGATAATGCGAAAAAAGGACTAAGAGGAAAAAAATTACGGGCACTAGGACGAGGAGCTTTCGCGACTAAACACGAGTACGAGGATAGTGACTATCGTGACTTGGGCGCCAGAGAAAACGTAATACACACGATGTTAGTCAGAGTAGAGAGAGAGTTGGGGGTGAAGATGAGGATGAGAGAGGAGAGAGTAAGAAATGAAGAGATAAAGTAGAAGGGAGAAAAGCGCGCACGCGCTACTCTAATGTTGTACTATGAATTATTGTGTATACACGCACACGAGCTTTGACATGTACACGTATTATCTATCTTTATTTCTATTTTATATTGCACTACTGGTCCTAATACTAGTGCTAGTATTACCAGTAGTGCAGTATGGGGTGTAGTGCATTGTCTTGATATGTTGTTTGCTGTGTTTCAAACATTAAACATATCAAGCGTACTCTCTTTCAGGCTTTATCTTAACATTAATGCATATATGCGCGCGGATTTAAATTTATGTGTATGAATATGGTGAAAGGGGTTGAAAGAAGGGGTAGGTACACTTGAGTGAGCCGGAGATTTAAAAGAGTAAGATATCAACCGAAAACACCCACACGGTTGTTCACACGTGCTTTCTTCATTTCTCAACTAAAGATCTGTATAGTATAGTATATGCTTCATATATTTTAAAACTTATTATTATTTATTATTATTTTTTACTAGTTTTTTTTATGACTCTTTTAAATCCTCATCGTATTGTTTCTCGTTGAATAAATTTTCGTATTAAAAAACTCTAATGAAATGTAAAAAGAACGAAAAAAAAAAAAATGTGGTAGCTGATCGAGTGAAACTAGAAATTGTGGAATAAAGTTTTAAGCATTGAATGGGCTTTTGATCTACTTAATTCTTTTTATTTCCACATTTAAATTAAAAGATCCGCTTGTTAAACTTAATAACTATGAACCGTACGAACTTTAATATCCACCAACAAAAAATTAATTCAATTTACTATCTATCTTGGAATAAAAACTAACAAATTCTCAACCTATTCAAGTTTTATTAAAGCACCACAATAATTACATAATAATGAGATAATATAATTAAGTTTTTGTAATATTGCAACCCCCCGATCTTTTGAAAATTTTCTATAACACTTTGATGTACAGTATCACAACAATTATTTCACTTCAGAGCTTTGTTTAAATATAAATAATCAACTCTACTAGTCGCTTTAATTACAACGGTAATTAGTAAATAGTATTTTATTATTAAACTTTGACATTAAAATGAATAATTTACATTTTAATTGCTTCGTTACGTGTTTAAATGCTTATGTATAATAAGCTGTTTTTAATAAACATTTTTTTCTTGAAAATACAACTATGATATCGGAATAAAGCTTTGTAATTATAATTAATAATTATTGAAGATCTCGACTGTTCGTTGTAATTAAATGACAAAATATTTGACAGTTTAATTAGCAGTGCCTTTTTTGTCACTGCTGAGCTGCGTCAGTTGATAATTATACTTTTTTTATCATGTCAGTTACCCGCTGAGACAATTGATGTTTTAATTTTTTCCTAATAGCAATTAAAAAGTTGACTAATTAATTATGTCAAGTTCAAAAAATTCCTGAAAGCTTAAATTTTGTACTGTATCAAGTTTTGAATTGAATCTTTATTTACGCGTTTTTATTAAATTCATTACGTGCAAAAAAGTCAGTCTCGTTATGAATTCATATTTTGAAACAACAATGCCTTTGTTTAGAGCCGTGAGGCAAAAATTTTTTTTGCATGAGATTTAACGCTTCTTGATTTATAATTTTGAGAATTATAAATCTGAGAATTACAGTTTAAAAATTAAACAAGCATTGATAAGGAGCAAAAACAACAGTAAAAAATAATTGTTAATAATTTTAAAATAAGAATTACGTCAGTAACAAAAAAGTTAATTTCATTTTTTTTTATCAATTCTTTCTATAATTATTTATTTATTAAAAAATCGTAAAAATTATCAGTATCAACAAGACTTAAAAACAAATTAATATTTATAAAATTTGGTTCAATGTACCAAAGTTTAATTTTATAAAAAATATAATAAATATTTACAAACTTGAACTTGAGATAAATTTTTTGAAGTATTTATTAATGATTTTGCATATGAAGCTTGCTTCAGCCAATTATAATTTACTTTCGTCTAAGAAAAAAATCATTTAAAAAATTTTTTTCCAAGTGAATTCCGAATATTAATTCACTTTGAAAAAGCCGACTTCTTTTAATATCAAACACATTTAAATTATAAAATAAAAAATATTTATCCTCATCGAGGTACAGTAATCTCGTTAATATCTGAGGTATCTCTAGGGAGCGACTTGTCTGCGTTCAATCATAATCCAATGATGGGTTATGCATAATACAACGTCTGGGTACGTAATTTTATTTTCAAGGTTGACAATAGTGTTACTGTGCTAAATTAAATTTACAACTTGTTTTTTTTTATATCCACATTATATATTTAACATATACTATTCAATTCGCGGTGAAATGAGACACTGGAGTAAAATTATGCCAAACAAAGGCTATTTTTTCAATCAACAAAAAAAAAATTTCACTTAAAAGAAAAATTCCTTCTGTCTTTGAACTAAAACTTTTCTTGACGGTAATTGATAAAAGAAAATCACATATAAGGTAGTGTGAATTAATTAAACGGATGAATATTTCAAAAAGAGGGTAAAACTACTTTAGCGCCTACAGAAGGTGAGAAGAGTAGAGTTAATGCCTACATTTTCGTTATACGTCATATAGTTAATTCTCTTAATTAACAACAGTCCCACGACTTTACGTGTTACTAGACTCTGTATAATGAGAGATTTTCATTATACACATATATACATTTTCGTGTGTATCGCAACTCTCAAAGGGCTAAAATTCAACGCTTGTTTTTGAACTTATAATACCCGTATATAACCATCTGTGTATCCAACTTCTGTCGATTATTAATATTCATACTCATATTTATCATTTAATTTTACTGGCAAAAATTAAAACTTCACTTGAAAAAAATTTAATTTTAATCGAATTTCAATTTACCAAATTTGTAAAGTTTAGATCTAAATATATTACGTAAAAAAAAAAAAAAAAAAAAATTGAAAGTTCATCCTTCGACCCTGGGTTACCGATTAAACCTCTAATTTATGGTAAGTGGTTCTTTTTCACTAAAAGGAACTTCTCTGTAAGAGTTGTGACTTATTTTACTATTTTCCTGATGGTACCGAGAATCTAAATATTAAGTTGAACCGTTTCTTCATAAAGTAAATGCATCTATATTTCTAAAGGAGCTTTTTACCTATAACGAGGATATGTACTTAACAAATATACGTACTTATGAAGCATGCATAAACGTTAGACGTATATAACGAGCTTACACGAATGAGTGTGCTTATAATCGGATAATCACAAACACAGACGCACGTTGGTTACGCAAACTTAAATTGCATCGATACGATACCGAGGAGCTGCACCGGATAGGAAATACAGGTAAGGAGAGTATGCAATAAACGTCAGGCAATTACAAAGCGACTACACATAGCTAGCTGAGCACAAACTAAAATTTAATTGAGCTAAGAACAAATACTTCAGATCAACAAGACGTTCGATAAATTATTTTAAATATTTTATTCAGTGAAAAATAAATAGTAACAATTGCGTTACAGAGGCCATAAGGGCGTATAAAAAAAATTTTGTTTTTTATCAAAATTCTTCTTTGTCTCAGAGAGAAATATAATGCTGCAATCGTAGGGACCGCCTGTTGAAAAATAAAAATTAAATTTTCTAAAAAAAAAATTTATTAATTTTTTGAATTTCTAACTACACATTTTGTCATTTTTAAACGAATAACAACTATTTTATTATTTTTATTATTATTACACTACAGTAAAAATAATATGAAAAAAATTAAATTTTATGTGGTATATATAAAAACAATTAATTAAATGAAATTGTACCGGGCAATTATTTTATTTTTTAACTGATAAAATTATTGTAAAAATAACTTATAATGAATTTCGAAAAAATATCTGGTAAAAAACAATTTCCATTGTCGAAGAATCCGAAATGTGTAGAAAAGATTTTTTGGAAGCACGAGCGAATAGAAATCCAAATGCACCACTTATTGGAACTTATTGCGGTAAAAAGGAAAATTTGGAAATTGCTTCTAATATGCATCGCATGTACCTTATGTTTTATAGCGATGGCTCGAAACAAGCAGGAGGTTTTTCTGCCGTTATTTCTGCAGTACCAATTTAAATTTCATTGCAAAAAAATTCATCGTAATTATTTTTTTTGTATTATTAAGGGAGAGAGGAGCAAAACGGGATACTTAAGGAGATACCAAGTTTTTAACAACTAAATATACTTAATGTATAGCTATATATATGACTTAATGTGGTCAACTTTCCTTTTAGCAATTTTTTTTTTTTTTTTTTTTTAAAATCAACGAAATTATGATTCATAGCGGTGTAAAATAACGTCAAAAGTTATCTTTGACTATTTATTAGAATCATTTTAGTAAAAAATATTTCCTTGAAAGTATAAAAACTTTTTTTTCTTTTCTTAAATAGCTTTAAAATATATTTGTGAAAATTTAAGTAACTTTTTAAAGAAATAGATTTTTCCACCAAATTTTTGACGTACCCCATTTTGGCCCTATCCCTAAAATTTTATTTTTTCTAATGATTATTATTAAAATAAATTAGTAGAAATGTCATTATTGTTAAACATTGATTTAATAACGCCCTTGACTTGATTGGATAATGATATTGTAACTTTAAAAATAATAACAATAATAATATAACATTCAATATCAAAATATAAAAAAAATGTGTAATGTAAACTTTATTATCATTCCGTGTGATTGATATTGATTTCAAAGTTCCTGATTAAAATTTATTCATAACCAATTCGTCTAAATATAACATACAATTATTAACTTTTGAATTATTAAGTTTTGAAAAAAAAAAGTTTCACTAGTAATTTAATGCCTCTTTTATTAAGGGAGAATGGAACAGATGCTAGAATACAAAATCTATACTTACACCCTGAAAATAAATTCTGAAGTAATTACTCCCAGAATTATATACGAAAAATAAATGGTTTTCGATATTTACCAATTTATACTTTCGTAATTCCTTGGGGTGTAAACCCTCCATTTCTCAAAAATTTTTATTGCTCTTTTATGTATATCATTTTTATAGGGATAGAAATTAAGTATGGTTTACTATCCGTCGCCAATAATAAATTTTTTTATAGGGGCTCTTATTTTTGAGAAGCTTAATTTTATGGAAATTTAACAGATATCGAAAATTTCATTATTTATTTATTAAACTTAAAAAATTATTATATATAAAAGACGATTTTTCAATTTTTGATATTTAGAGGGTAGAAAAATCATATAAAATAATAAAAAAAAAAAGTAAAACAATTTTCACCCCCTTGAGCTTTATCAAATAACCCGTACTACGTAAATACTTTTGATCTCCAATAATTTCCACACCCAGTTCATCAAAATATAACCAAGTAAAAGTAATTTTATCTAATAATTACCTTTTTTTGTTTCCATTAAAAAACTCTGCGATTTTTATATCCTGTATTCAATTACTCAATCAAAGCCTCGAAAATAATTGTTTAACTCACTGGCTTCTAAAAAATTATTATATTACTTTCCAGCCGCTAATAATTCTCGGATTGTCAATTTAATTATCAATTAGTGATACTTTTTCCGACCTCGAAAGCTTTTTACGACTTATCACAAAAAGTGTGTTTCATTGGTGAAAAAAAAAAACAATCAAAGAAATTATCACCCAGAATGGGAAATACGTTGCTATAATTGGTCGTCAAATAAACGTCGTACATTTTATCCTTCGCAATTTTTGTGTGATTTTAAGAAAAAATTTTCTTGACGAAAAAAAAATTTTTTAAGTAATTACATACTTCAATAATAAAGTAATTTAATTTAATTATAAAATTGTTTGCTGCCAATACAAACTAAAAATCCAATTTTCTGAACACACAATAATGCATTAGTTAATTAGAACTCTATCTTAGAAATGATTAAAAATTCGATAAAAAAATGATAATCATTAATGATTCTAGTCACCGTTTCTATTTGATTTTTTTTAAATTTTTCTTTTAAAATAAAAATAATATATTCGACTCACCGGCGTAGTTATTTCCGACATTAGTTTTCAGTGACTCGCGGTATTCTTCAGTGTTCATCCCCTCGATGTCGAAATTCCCGAACGTAATATCACCGCGCAATTTGATGAACTGTACCATTGACTTCATCATCAACTGGCACGTATGCCTGCCGGCTATTTTCCTCTGACCACTTGGATCATAAACCAAGTGAACTTTTTTCCAATTGTACCTGAAAAATTAAGCATAAATCTTTACTAATTTAAATTTAAATTTAGTTTTTATGAATAATGACATAAATATTAATTACTGTTATAATAATAATAATTATTATTATTATTATTATTATTATTGTTGTTTGTTTTTTATATCAATTACCTATCCATGACAGAGACAAAAACATTACTCATATCACGGAATGAGAGAGTGCCGATCCGCGTGGTCATAAAATATTCATCCGAGCAAACTATTTTACTTTCGGTGAAATCAAATGTGAATCCACCGGTTGTGATCAGCGGCGCATTCAAAAATTTAGCGACTCTTCCGACATTAGCTGAATAGAAAAAAATAAATTATGTTAAATTATGCGCATATTTGCCTTGAGCTATGAATAGTCATTAATAATTTATATTTACCAACACAGTAGTCGCAAGCTGGACCAAAAAATAGATGCACACACTCGGCATAACTATCAATTGCTGCTATTTGAGCATATGTTGCGTCGCAGTGGTCATCTTTTGGGAGTAGTTTTAATTCTAACCAGTTCGGAAGGATTTTCAGTGCTTTTAGCCTTGATGCTGCTAAATCTGTAATTGAAAAAGTATCAAATTGATAGTAATTCAATATTTGGTAATTTAGAAATCATGTTTAGAATTTTTTTAACAATCAGATATTATTTTTGTTAAAGTTCAGAAAAAAAAGAATAATTTAAAAAATTTAAGTGTCAAATCTTCGATAAAATAATTGTTTTAAAATTTTTGATTTTTTTTTTTAAATACAAACAACGGAAAAAAAAAATAGAAATCACTAGACCTGAACAGACTCATTTCATCGACGATTTCCGTTCAACTTAATATTTTTGTTAACATTAAAAACTTTAATACTAGATGATAAATTTAATTTTAGAACTTTTAATTTATTGTTATTTTGTGAGATAGAATAATTTTAACAAAAAAGATTTAAAAATGTCAATTTTTATGCCAAAACAAATCACTTTGAAAAAAAATTATTGAATCAAGAAAAATTTACTTAAATTAAAATTAATTTTTAAGTTCAAAAATTTTTTTACTCGATTTAAAATGATCAAACTCATTAAAATACTGTTTTTGGTTTAGAACTTAAAGTTAATTTTTTTATCATTACGTCAAACCATACAATTACCGAATATTTTGATATATAATAAATCAAATTGCATTAAAATTCATTGATTTTAAACATAAATTAAAAAGAAATAATAATGCAAATTATTTGAGCTTTAGAAAAATATTTCTACGCTTCTTAAAATTCATAAAAATGTCTTTCATATAAAAAATCAAAATTATTAAATAACTTTTAATCCAGTTAAAATCAAATAAGTTCAATGTATCCCGGGTCAAAAAATTTAGTCTGTTTTATGATTAATAAAATTTTTTAATATTTTTCATTCAATTTAATTTTATTATGTATATCTATTTTATATGAGAATTTAATTTGTTTTTGCCCGTACTATTCACAATTCAGACCAATTTCAGATCATTTTTAATGTTATAATAAAATTGTTTTCTATTGTTTCAAGACCAAAATCAGACTTTTTTTGTCACAATCATTTAGCTGGTTTTGATCGCATCAAGGTCAAAAACAGACCAAAACGTTCTATAATTATTAGTCGGTTTTTCATCGCCTGTAGATCAAAAACCGACCTTTTACGAATTTAATAATAATAATAATAATAATATATTTATTTATTATTATTTTATTCATGTCCTCGAAGATCCTCTACAGGGCACGGCTTTTCATTCTCTGAAACTGAAATAGTGACCATTCACTATTTCGTAGTGCAATGTGTACCAAACGGTATTCTTCGCACTACCAAATAGTGAATACCGCTCATTAAATGATGCGTGAAAGTATAAAATTTAACATTAATCTTGTCAACATTTTAATCTTGTCTTGATGTATTCACATTGAGTTTATTAAAGATAATTAGAGAATTCTAGATTTAGATCCATAATCAAACGATGAGAACTATTTTATAAACGTATATTAATACAAATTTATTAGTTATCACTGCAACTAATATTCGCAGTTACAAAACTTTTATAATCCATGAAATGTTGAGCTATGACAAATAAATATATGACAGATGTAAGGTTATAATCGACGTTAAGTTCATAAAACAAAAGAGCGCATGAATATATTATAAATTAATTTATTTTTTCAAATAAATGCGACTTATAATTTTTAATGAGATACTTTTAAGTCCAAAAAATTATGTCACCATCTTAGTCGACTTTTGGCCTTTGAACATTTAGAGTGAAAATTGTAGATCAAAAACAGTATAAGATTTCATATTGAATTTGAAAACAATACATAAAGTCCATCTACAAATTAACTAGACTAAAAACCGATCAAACTTTTAAAACTTTTTAGTTTCATTAGATTAGAAACAGCATAAAATATTCATAGCTGCTCAATTATTTTACTAAAAAGTTATTTAGACTTAAAACAGATCAAAAATAATGTGAATAGTAGATCAAATACAGATGAAAATGTTTTTAAAAGTTCAAATACAGATCAATAAGTTCAAATGCAGATCATTTAGCTTAAAATCAGTTTAAATTTTTCGACCCGGGGTAACGACAAAAACAATTACCTAAAACAGGCATTACTTTGTACAAAGAAATATCAAACAATGTATTATTAGGAAGGAGAACGGCAGCTCTCAATTCACAGGATATAAAGCCCCGTTGATTTTTACTACAAAGTGCTTCACAGTCGCGAGCTAATTTTGTTTCTCGACAACTTGAACGCGCTATTGTCGCACACATTATCGTAATTAACAATGTCGCTATTACTTTCGCGAGACATCGCGGCCCCATACCACGGATCGACAATTATTTCAGCCCCTGCACTATACACTACACAGTAAAACTTTTGTCAACACTGCTAACCGACATTTTTCTTTATAATTAACAATTAATTATTAATAATTAATAAATGAAACATCACTCCGCTCCGGTAAATAGTTTAAACACAAAGGAAGCAATCACAAGCTTATAAAATATAATTTTATTATTTATAAATTCCAGTAAAGTCTATTAATAAAAATTTTTATTAGTTATATAATGATAATGATATGAAATAAAAAAAAAAAGTTTAAACTATTTATGGATAATGTTATCTTCGGAATTGTCACACGCTAACTGACCGTACCTTCGGATTATCCACGCGCAAATAATAATGATAATTATTTTCGCTATCGTTGAATCACTATCGAATATTTTTTTTATCATATCAAGATTATTGTCGTCTTATTTTACTGAAGTCTTACTTTGTTTAGTAATTTTTATTTTCTTCATTTATTTAATACTATTTTATTATCGAAATTATTATTTATTTATTTGTTTATTCTATTGAATTTTGATAATTTTCAACATAAGAATTAATTTTTTTCTTCCTTTCAATTGAATAATTCTTTGAATTTTAAAAGAGAAGTCGAAAACTACATTATTTTATATTCTTTAATATTAAGATTATTTAAAAAAAAAAAAATAAGGTACCCTCTTAACTTTTATGTTGAAAAGTGGATTTAGACATTTTCTATCAGATATTATCAAAAAATGGTCATTTTTTTTAAAAAAGAAATGAAATATTTTCGACAAAGTAGGGTAACAAGAATTAATTATCTTAACTTAGATTTAGAAAAAAATAGTTAGGAAAAGAAAATTTCTTTTGGCTAGAATAAAATTTTTTTGCCTCGACTAAATGTCTTCTTGCTCCATAACATCTTACAAGTCTCTCGAAATATTATCTTAGTTCAAGTAAACTTTTTTTTCTGTGTACTTAAATAAATGGAATTATACTTTTGACATTTGTAAATAAAATATTTAATATTTGAGATCAATTATCATATTAAAGTAGGAAACGCAATACTGTAATTATTGATTGTAAACACTGCTTAAAATATTCAATAATATTAAAGTAAGCTCGCATTATCCATCTGAATTATAACAATCCTTAATTTAATTGTGAAGATTTTTAAAAATGTTTAATTTTATTTTTATCTACGGAGAAAGTTTCTATTTTATAGTTTATATTTTGGAAAAAATAGACGGGAATATTAACTAACATAAGAACGATGATTAAATTAAATATTTTTCATTTTATCTCAAATATTCTTCAGCTAAGCTTTATTACACTGAAAAAAAATTCACTTATTGATTCAAGATTCAAAGTTTTGAAGCAATAAATTATTTAAAAAAATTCTTGAACTGAGAAATTTTTCTTGATTTCAGTAAATTTTACTTGATTAAATACTTTTTCGTCTTGATTCAAGACAATGAAACTCTAAAATGATTTTCTTGGTTCAAGAATTTTTCTATAAAATCAAATTAATTAAACATACTATTAAATTTCTAAAAAATTACATTAATAAATTAATTAAATAATGATAAAATATCATATTTATCATAATTTCTGATTGAAAAATTACGTCAATAAACAATAACTCATAAAATTGATCAATTAAAAGTCTAAATTAAAGTTTATGAGTGGAAAAATTTAATCAAAAAATTTAATCAAAAAATTTTTCCGTGAATTTATCAAAGAAGCTAATGTATGTGATATATGGCCAGCGTTTTCTTCGTTTCAAATTATATCGGTTATTTAACATGTTACCATTATTTCACCGCAGTAGTTTTAATGTCAATTAATTCGTTACTCAATCGCTCTTTTTACAAGTGAAAAATTTTCTTCCTACTTTTTCGCCTCTGTTAATTCAAATTCACCATTTATTTTCACTAAATTACTTAATAATTAAAAATTCAACAATTAATCATTAAATGAGAAAAAAACAATATTATTTTCTTCTTATCTATCGTCCCGATTAAACCACGTGCCACTTTTATATATAAAATTTATAAATAAATGATGAAAATAGATTTTTTCTTTTATTTCTAAATTAGCGTTCCGAGAATTTGAATTTCGCGCCATCTAGAATAATTTTTAAAAGTCATTAATTATTTTGAAGTAAGTAACGACAGCTGATAAAAAAGAAAATGACATGGTTTTGTAAAATGTAAACAAAAATTATGAATGAAAACATAACCGTTGGAATAAATTTATTTTTAACAGACATTTGGTGTTCTATAGATTAGAAAGGAGCAGGCTCGTGCTTGTATATTATATACTTTACAATTACAAGTAAAAAAAATAAACGGCGTGTTGAGCGTGTAATTTTGGCGCGACGTTAATCACATGTTACTTTTGAGAAATTTTTTCTAATAAAAAAAATAAATAAATAAAAGCTATTTATTAGTTGATAAAGTAAGAAGTAAGTGTTAATGTTAATAGAATTGAAATATAAATAAATAATGTCACAGAAAAACTCAAAACTGAGCCCGATACCGGCGACGAAATTTTACGGCGCGTGCAGCCAGGTAAGGAAAAAAATCCAGGATATCGAGGAACGCAACAAGAGTTATCATTTGATGAGTTTTGGAACACAAGAACGTATGCCGCAAAGTTTGTTGGGACCGACGCAAGACTGGGCTGAATTTTACCGCCAAGCAGAAGCTCTTCAGTTAGCGGATGCTAAATCAACAAGTATTAATATTCTTCTGACATTTGTTTATGAGCAACCAAATGGCCGTCGTAAATTTATTGTTGCACATCCTGAAGTTTATTGGTGGTATTTCAACCGCACACTGCCTGAAAGGAGATGTAGTTATGAGGTAATTATTTATTTCACTTACTTGTTAGTTTTAAGTTTTATTTTCATTTTACTTTTCGTTAGTTAATTGGAGTTTTTGGTTAAAGTTATTTATTGGAGACTTGTGATAATTATTTTGTTGGATAAAATAAAATTTTAACAATTAAATTTTCTCCAGTTTTTGTTAAAATTAATATTTGGTGTAAAAAATTTTGGAGTTGAAATTAAAAAAAATTTTTTTTTTCAAGTTTATTAATTATTTTAGTAGAATGGAGTATTTTGACAAAAAAAAAACTTTATTTGGAATGTAATTTCAAAAAATAAGAATAATAATTTATTGTGAACAAAAAAAAAAAAATTTTAGTCAATTTTAGCAATAAAAAAATTGTAAAATAATTATTTATAATTTTATTTTATATTTTAGTACTCCAATATTTTATAAAATCTGTCAAAAGCTAGAATTTTCACTTAAAAAGTAAAATCATTCCCTAAAAAAATACTCTCAAATCTCCAATTAATATTAAAATAAAAAATTTCTGTATTTAAAACTCCAAAAAATAAATTGAAGTAAAATATTAATAATATATTAAAATAATTAATAAAAGTAAAATAAAAATCTCAATATGAAATATTAAAAAACTAATTAAAATTACAGGTGATCCCAGAAGGAAGTCCCTGCTGCCTGTACCTGGACTTGGAGTTCCAAACAGACCTTAACCCAGAGCACAACGGGCCTCGAATGACTCAGACTCTGATCGACATTTTGATCGCGTTCTTCCATAAGCACTGGGAGCTGTCAGTGACCAAGAAGAACGTCTTAAATCTGGACTCGACCACCAAAGTAAAGTTCAGCCGGCACTTGATATTCCGGCTGAAAGACGTGGCCTTCCACGACAACATAAACGCAGGTCGTTTCATGAAGTCGATTTGCGCTGAAATAGAGGACTACATAAACACCGACGGGGTTCCGTTCCACGACGTGCTGAGCTACTTCAAGCGCGAGGAATTGGAAGAACTGTTTATAGAAACGGGAAAGCGGCGAAAATTGTTCATAGACACCTCGGTCTACTCGCGCAACCGACACTTTCGCATCTACAAGGCTACCAAATGGGGAAAAATGTCTCACTTGGTGAGAGCCAAGGACTGCAAGTTCAAGCCAATCACCGAAAATCGCGACAAAGAGCTTGAAATATTTTTGGAGAGTCTGGTTAGTTATTTCCCGGACAAGGATAATCTTCAGCTGCTCGAGCTCAGTGATGATATTATTGCTGATTTAACCAAGTATGACAGTACGCAGTTTAGAAGCTTCACACAAGCTTCTCGGGAGCAGTACCAGTCCTCGCCTTATCCGGCGATTGATAAATTTATTATGGGCATTGTTAAGCCAGGAACAATTAGAGTTTCTAAGTATTTTGATGATAGGCAGTTGATCACGTATGAAATAATTGGCAACAGGTAATTATTGTTTGATGGTTGAATTATTGATATTGTTGATGCGATAATTGGTAAATCTAATGGGTTTTACTTGTTACAGGTACTGCGCCAATGTCGGAAGACAGCATAAGAGCAATAACGTTTACTGGATCGCGGATTTAAAAAGTAAAATCGCGTATCAAAAATGTCACGATAAAGAAGACTGCGCGGATTTTCGGTCTAAGCCGATTATGTTTCCCGATGAACTGACGTTCATTATTGACGAGGAAGACGATGATATTTTCTTTAGTGTCGATGTAAGTTGCTTTGATGACTCTAATTCCTCTGATCATAATCAAAGTTTGTGATACGTTTATTATTCATTTGTATTAAGATAAACTGTTGAGAATTTAATATCTTTTGATACTACGGGTTCATATCAAGTATTTTTATTATACTTGGAATTGTTTAATGTTATTGTTAGATAACCGAGTCGGTTTGTAATTTATATGAAATTTTATAGAAATTTCAATGGATTTAAATATTTGTAATTATTTATACACTTTTTTTTATATTTTTTCGCGGGTACAAAAAAAAATTTTTTTTTTATATTTTTTTAAATGATTTTTTGTAATTAAAATTTAATGAATTAATTAATTTAATTATAATGAAAAAAAAAAAAAAAAAAATGAAAATTTAAGTTTAATCAATTATAAATAGCCGCGAATTATTTATTTAGTAAATTGTTTTATATTTTTTTTTAATTAAAAATGGCTTCACAGAGTTGAAATTCAATTAGTTTTATCAAAAAAATTTTATTGAATATTCAACGAGTCTAATTATTTAGAGTGAGTTTCCGAATTATGGATACTGAGTTATCATCAACCACGAGATAACTTTATTACTTAAAAATAAATCAATTGAATTATTTTTTTATAAAAAATTGTTCATAAATAATGAATTTAGTTATGAACTTTTGTATAAATTAGTCAATTTAAATTAATATCAATCAATTATATTTATATGATTATAATAATTAATGGATTACATACTTTTGGCAGGCTAAAAAAAAATGCTATGACATGGAAGGAATAAAGTAGTTAAAACTTTTCCATAAAAAGACGAAAAATTTTCGTAATTAATTGCTGTGAATTAAATGAATTAATTCTTATATTAAAAATACAACCTAAGACTACTTTTGTAATAATATTATTTTGAATATTTTTGTATTATTGGATTGAACATTAATAATAAAATTACTGTTTACTTATGGAATAATTATTTTTGTTATTATTATTATTATTATTATTTTTACATCTCGATACATTTATCGCTCATTCATAATTAGTTAATTAATTTAATTAACCACCAACTACAACAAATATTATCATTATGTACACATTCAATCAAAAAACAAAGACAATCTACATATAATTCTTTATATCAAAATAAATTTTAAAATATAACACAATAATTGATATATTTAAACAAAATTACTCTGTATCTGTTTTGAAAACTACGGTAACTTTTAATCAATCAAATCTTAATAAAAATATCAAAGATTATCATTATTTATAAACGAATAAATAAAATCTTTGTACTATCTTATATAGTTTCAACAGTATTTATCTCAAGTTAAAATTTATAGCGGAAAAATAATAAATCTCATCTATTTTCGTCGCTAACAGTAAAGTCACGCGTCGAAAATGTATACAATTGTCATGCAAATAATTTCGTTAAAAAAAAATACCTAAAATAGCCGGTTTCTTGTTCATTATTTTGTTCTAAATCTTTGTCACTTTCTTCACTATTACTACCGTTATCATTACTATTGATATTATTATTAGTATTATTACTGGAATAAACAATATTATCATTATTAGCAGCCGAACTTTCGATAGTTGAATCGTTTGACAATGATTCGTGAGAATGAGCTTTATTTAATTTAGCATCGACGTTAACGATATTCGATTCGCTAGCAAAATTAGCGCCATCGAGATTCATCAAAACTTTACTGCTGTCATTAGAATTATTATCTTCAGCTTCAATGATTTCTTCGTCTTTATCTGTTAATATGCTAGCAGATAACAAATCTTCTTGTTTTTTAATGCAAATATAATTTTTGTAATCCTTGGCGGCTTGTCGCATGCGACATAAAAAGTCGGGTAATCCTTTAAATACATTCAAATAAATTATTTTTATTTTATTATTTAATATTACATCTATATTATTTTGTAAGGTAAGTTTTACACGCTAAATACAATAAAAAATGCTGACAAAAATTTTGCATTGGTCAAGATTTTAAATAAAATTCTACTACAATTAAATTTTTTAGCATTAAGGTAGTTATCGTGGTACAATATTGTCAAAAAATTGGAGATTTTTATATTCAGCGTGTAACTCATAAACTATTAAATTAAAAAAAAAATAAATTACCACTTAATGCGACCCACGCAGTAACAGCAGAGGGTATATTTACACCAGGATCATCAAAATACGTCAACCCAAATTCAATACCTGGCTCGCTAAAACTCGTCAACGGTTTTATTACCATGTACGACCAATACGAAGTAACCCTACAATAATTAAAAAATATTATTTTATCATTCATGCAATTAAATTTATTTATAATTTAATTACCTATAAGTATCAGGTCTATCAGGCGCATCTGGATGATCAGTAACACGACTGACAATGACTACAATATTTTTGTCTTCATCCAAAACCCATCTACGCTGGTAAACGTAATCACGATTCGAAAATAGTCTCTGTAAATAATTAAAATATTCAACAATTACTTGAACAATTTAATTCAAATTATTTATTACCGGCCATATCATTTCCCAGTAAATAATATCAGTACGATGATCTTTGGCGGACAAGGATTTTGGATCAGTATCAATAATTTCCAATTGTTTGGCCGTTGGGTCCCAGACTTTTCTATAGTCAACGTCGACTTGTACTTGCAAAAATTCTTCAGCACTGACATCGGAAAAGGTGCCAAACACTTTGTATGCATACATTCCGCCAGTATTTGGTTCTTCCTTCCGCCAAATTATCATATCTTGTCTTTCAATGAATGGCTCCCATTCATTTTCAATATTTTCTGTTTTTAAATTTATAAATTCAAGTATTTGATAGATAAATTTTTTAAATGGAATTTAAATTGAATACTTTCAAAAAAATATATTATATTATAATTATAATACTGACGTTGAGAAATTTTTAAATTTTTAGAATTATTTTTCTAAATAAATTATGAAAAAAAAAATTGAGTAAATGATTAGACTATTTTATAAGATAAATTTTTAGCACTAATTTATTTATTAAATATTTTTTTGCTTTTACTATTTTTATAAGATTATATGATGATAAACTATAATAAAATAATATTACAAAAACTTCCACATGTAGAAATTAAAAAAAATTTTTTTACTAATTGATTTTTCAAATTAAAAAAAAAAAAATTAAAATGTCTACTGATTTCAGTTTCATTATTCTATTATTTTAAGTACATGTAATTGAAAAATAAAAAAAAATTAACGTATGCATATTATTTATTAATTTTACCACTTGAATTGATGGATTTTGATTTATTACACATACAATACGTGACATCAGGTTGTTTCTTATCAATGATTAATCTCAGATGACAATTTTCGCAAACTACAGTGGTATTACGTAGCTTATGAATTGTTTTTATTTCATCAGCGTAACTAGAAGAAAAAAATTACAATTAACAAGAAATCAACTAAAAAATTAAGCAAAAGCTTACCTGTAAAGCTCCTGATCATCAATACGCTCTTCATCCCAATTAAACATACTTACACCAACAGCACTAATTAAAAACTCCTTGCTATTTCTAGTTTTACACTTTCGCCATAATTTAAATAATTTTCTAAACAATAAATCTTCCCAAAAGTACGGATAAAATTGATATAATTTCAAACTACGTTTAATACGCTGGGCAGCTATGTACTCGAATTGACGACAGAACAATCGCGCAATTACGATTGATTGTTCAACGAACCAAACACTAAATTTATTTTTATAATCACGGTATTTATTTTTACAGTAAAAATTGTTATTATTAGCGGAATTATTTATAAGTCTACAGTTTTTTGGTACTAAAATACTGTAGGTTGATTTATGAGGTATTTTGTAGGTAAATAAATGTACGATTTTCGATAAATTTGACGTGTACATTTTAAACAAGCTGATTTAATAAAACTTTAACTAATTAGTTAATTGGGTTTATGTAAAAAAAATATATATGTGTAATTTATTTATATGTACATGTGTATAAGTAGTATTTATATTTATGTCACAGTATGTACATCCTTAATGACATTTATTGTAGTCAGTGGTTAATCACTTAGTTAATTGTTAAGTCAACAATTTCCCGGCTTTTAATCTCTATTGTCAAAGTATTTAAATAAATTTCTAACTACCTCGTGCTTAGCCAAAAAATTACCACCTCAATATATCTTAATTATTTTACTTGTTATTATATATATAATTTATTAAAATACAATACAGTGTATGTAATCCAAAAATTATTGTTTCAACTTTTTTTCTAGATGACGCTTGGTTCGAATTTTTAAAAGCTCGCGCCAAAATAAAATGGCGGCAAAAATGGACCGACAAAATGGCGTTAATTATTGCGGTGAAAATTTATTGTAAATATACTTGCAATGCATCGATTAATCATCAATTAGTCAATTTTATTGTAATTAATCGATAATGATGATTAATTTCTGTAAACTTTTAGTATAAAGAAGAAAAATTAATAACTTACGGATCAGCAGAGGACGAGAAAAAAATTATCTCCATGTATGTAGTGAGTTATTAAATTTTTTTTTTTAGATAAAAATATGACAGATTACAGACTGTTGTTTTAGTGACAGTAATTAAGTGATACTTTTGATGGTTAGTGTGATATAAAAAATTATTTATACATGGAAAAAGGAAAAATACATTTGAAAACTTTTTTGGGTCTGAGAGATGCATATATCCAGTGGATATTTTATGATGATAAATTTAGCAGATATTTGATAATTTTTAGAATTTTTTTTTTTACAAATAAATTATGGCAAAAAAAAATATAAAAAAATTGACATGTAGAAATTTAAAAAAATTAATAATGCAATTTTTTAAAAATAATTTTTTGGATCAAATTTTTCTGTTAAAAAAAATTAAAAAATTCTCTAGTGACTGCTAACTTTAATGTCATGGATATTTTTTAAACAGTTTTTTTAGGTTGGTACTCTGGTCTTCCAAGGTATAAATCTAGATATCTACCATAATAGCTGTCGCACTTGACAATTTTTTAATTTCCTTTAACAAACAAATTTCTCCCAAAAAATTATTTTTAAAAAATTGCATTTTTAATTTTTTTAAATTTCTACATGTCAATTTTTTTGTCATAATTTATTTGTTACAAATATTCTTAAAATTATAAAATATCTGCTAAATTAATTATAATCTAACTTTAATGTCATTTTACAATTTTCAGCTTGGAATTTGTTGCTTCAAATACTCGAGCGTTTATTATTGATTTAAATATTAATTAAAATTTATTATCTGTTTTATTCCAAGCTACTATTGTAGATATCTAGATTTCTAACGCGGAAGACCAGAGAGTACCAACCTAAAAAAAGTGCTTAAAAAATACCCACTCTGGGTATATGTACCAGACCCGTATATACCTAATTGTTCGTAAATATTACGCAATAGTGTACGGTTTCCATGGAAAATTGAGCGCGTAAAAATCGTGACGTAGATGTGATTGCTCCGCGATTAAGTAAATAGCGATTGCAATCGCGTTATTATTTTGAAAAGTAACATACCACATTGTGGAAAGTAAAAGCTGGTTGTTTGAGCGCTGGGCTGCTGGAGCACTTCAGTCTTCAGAGCGCAGTGAGTGTTACTTTAGTTGCTGGTGAATCTCGAAAGGAAAGAGGAGAAATGTCAAAATGGCGTCACATCAGGACGCTTGGTATCTCTCGTTATTGGGCTTAGCTGAAAATTTTCGTACATCCAGTCCTCCAAACATAAAAGCTTGCATACAATGTCTGCAAGCTGTTTTTTTTTTCAAGCCACCTCCTAAGGTTGAGGCCAGGACTCATCTTCAACTGGGTAACATCCTCCTTACGCACACTAAAAACATTGACCTGGCGCGATCTCACCTGGAACAAGCGGTCAGTTGTCATTTTTTTATATTATTACTCACTTATTTTCCTTACCGTTTACTCTATAGTTGCTAATTATAAATTTCACGTTATTTTATTTTTAGGTAACACTAGTTGTTTATTATTGTTTTGATAGCTCCCGGAGGTTCCTAACCTATTCTATTGTTTATTAAGTACATGTAGATTAATGGCGCACACCGCGCGTTAGATATTTTTTTATTATTAAATTATTATTATTTTTTATTCACAAAAAATTAATTAAATTTATTCTTTTTATGACAATATACTGAAATTATCATTTTTTTTTTTTTTTCAGTGGGGATTGAGTCAGAATATGAAAACATTTGATGACGTTAAATTCGAAGCTGCGAGTATTGTTGCTGAATTATATAAACAACAAGACTCGAATCACTGTATGCCAATACTTAGAGAAGCTATTAGACTTTCAACTCAAAATGTTTATTGGCATTGTAGACTTATTTTTCAACTCGCAGTAAGTATTCTTAAAGGTATTATTTCCTAGAGTATGGTCTCTTATATTTTGGAGTTTAAAAATCATTTCTGTAAGGGGAAACTGCCTTTTCATTATAAAAAATATATTATCAGTGCTTTAATTTTACTTGAAATATCTTTGCTGTAAATCTATATTAACTTTCATACACTTATTTATATGTAATATTTAAAATATATTAATTTTCTTGTAAATAAATGTTTAATGTCTTCATAAAGTGATTCATATGACAGTTGTTTTGTTATCGTTATTTACATACTTATCAAAGAAACTGATACATCAACAATAGTACAGTGAAATAACATGTAAATTCAGCAAAGTATTGTCATATACTAGCTGTCAATCACCTGCTTCCTTAGGCTTGAGTTTAAATTTGTTTATTTTTAGTAAACCAATTTTTTAACTTAACTTCAGTATTTACTTCCAATAATGTTCTTAAGGAATTTTCTAAAGTATATTTAATTTTTTATTTGCAAGGATGATTGCTGTCAATATTATCAAAATGTTTTATAAGTTGATCTTTAAAAATAAAAATTATTTTTAGTTTTGTATATTTACATCTCTTTAATCGTAATTAAGATTCTATTAAACTTGAAAAATTTTTAATCAGTTTATTTACTTAAAGAAAATTACTGAAGAAAGGATTTGTAATAAAAAGTTACTATTTTTTTCAACTAAAATAAAATATTTCGAAAAAATATTATCAACTTAAAACATTAACTGAGAAACGATAAATTTTATGAAATTAATTAAATGTCTATTGGTTTAATAGTTTTGTTAAGTTAGGCATGTCTAAAAAAGGCCTCGGTATTTATTAGTGTAGATATAGATTATTTAAGATGTATATTTAAATTATTTAAATAAGAGCTTATCCAAAAATTGAAATATTATTATAAAAACTCATGAAAATGCTTGCTTAGTTTTAGCTTGATATTTTAAATAAACTTTAAAAATGATTAATTATTTAAATTTAATTTCATATTAAATTAAATATCAATAAATAAATAAATCACAGAATTTTTATTTTTATTTAAAATGAAATATTCTTAATAATTTATACATGAGACCATACTTAATAATAAAAATTGAAGCAAATTTCAATTAACAAAACTAAAAATTAATGTCAACAGCAAATGCACGCATCCGAACGAGATTTTATAGCAGCGAATAGTTTACTGGAAATAGGCAGCGATTACGCCCAAGTAAGCGGAGCAAATTACACGCGGGTTTTATTCATCCTGAGCCGGTGTATGTTGCTGCTGATCGACAAAAAGTTTTCGGAAGTCCACCCGCTGTTCCACATGGCCAGCCGATACGTAGACGGATGGGAGGGAAACCACTACCAAAAGGAGTACCTAAAAGTCTACCTGTTGGTACTGCAAGTGTGTTATTTCCTAATGTTGGGTCAGGTTAAAAGTGTTAAAGTACTTTTAAAACAGTTACAACAAAGTATACAGACAATAATGTCCCCGACCTGGCCGTCAGACGAGGCCGCGACCAGTTCGAGCACCAGCGACATGTTTATATGGATGCCAAAGGAACATTTGTACGTTTTAGTGTACCTCGTTACTGTGATGCACTCGATGCAGGCCGGTTATATGGAGAAAGCGCAAAAGTACACGGACAAAGCGCTGACGCAAATCCAGAAGCTCAAGAGTACCGACAACAAACCAATACTCTCGGTCTTTCAACTGATGCTGCTAGAGCATATTGTGATGTGTCGTCTAGTCAGTGGAAACAGGAGCATGGCGCTAGTGGAGATTGCGGAGGCTTGTCAGCTCTGTAGGACGCAGCCCAAGCTACTCAAGGGTCATGAGTCTCAGCTACACACTCTCCTGGGTCTCTATGCCATGTCAATGAACTTTATGGAAGCCGCTGAAGCCCAATTCACCGCGGCGCTCCAGACCTCCCAGGAGAAAGAACTTTGCACGTTCGCGAATCTCAATTTGGCGATCGTATATCTAAGGACTAAGCGGGACAAGGACCTGGGCAGTCTCATGGAGCGAATCAATCCCGAAGGACTCCACTCTCACTCGCTGCAAGCTGCTGCCTTCTACGTACAGGGTCTCCAGGCCTTTTTTGGTGCCAGATACAACGAAGCCAAAAGATACTTGAGGGAAACTCTCAAGATGGCCAATTCTGAAGATCTTAACAGACTAACGTCGTGTAGTTTAGTACTTTTAGGTCATATTTTTCTATCCTTGGGTAACGAACGCGAGTCAATGAATATGGTCACTCCGGCTAATCAGTTAGCTTCTAAAATACCTGATGTTCATGTGCAATTGTGGGCCACGGCGATACTTAAAGGTTTTTATTATCATTATTATTTTTTAATATTATTAAAAAATATATTATATTTTTTAAACATGAAAAAAAATTTCAAATTTTCTAAAGGGATTTTCTTTTTATTTAAAATCAAAAAGTAATATTAAAAGCTAATCCTATCATTTTATATTCTTTCAGATTTGTACAGTAGAAACGGTGATCACAACCACGAGAACGAAGTGTATCAACTGCACTGTAGTTTTTCGTCAACCTTACTGAAAGACCACATGCAAAGTACTCAAATGCCCGAGCACATTCTCATCCAATGGACGAGTGGTACGATTCCCACGTTGCCAAGCAATCCACCGGCATCAACATCGCGAGCTATTCTCTAACATGTTCCGTATCCGTATCCGTAAACAATTAAATAAATACATTGTATATCACTTGCGAATTTTACTTAAATTGCCGGCGAAAGGCGCATGAATCGTTAAGCAAAACAGAAATTTGTAAAAGGCAGCTTGCGCTCTTTAACTATTATTATCGTTATTATTTTATTTAAAAACAACGCGTACAAATAAAATGATGCGTGGTCCAAATTGAATCGCGAGAAAACAGAGTGTCGATTTGCGTTTCAATTTAATACAAATATATATACATACGAAAATTGATATATATATATACATATATAAATATATTTTTTTTTAATAATTAATAGCTTATTCTAATACCAGAGTAAGAACATCCAGTACTGGTGATCTCCGTTGAATAATAAAATCCACTCTGTATATTAGTTGTCAGTCAACAATAGAATAAGTCGTGTAAGTAATATACATGTAATTAATTAACAGGACGAAAATATTAATATTAATAATAATAATAATAATAATAATAATTATAATTATAGAAATATTAATGATAATTATAATTATAAAAATAATAAACTATATATAAAATATAGCCTGACGCGGTTTTTACGTCTGTGGGGCCTTAAATGCGATATAATGTGTGTGTTAAATACGAGAGTATGAATGACAAAATGTAAATAATTTAATCGGTTTATTATAAAGAGATAAAGTTAAATGAAACACAAAAAAATACATTAATTGAATGAAATAAATTAATTTTACGTTTATTAAAACTGTAAAAGGTCTAATGTCAAATTAATTTGCGTCTTTAATTTTAAAACATCGTGTAATTTTTAACGTTTTATTTTTAGATCTCAAAAAAATGAGAATAGGAAAATTTAATAAAGTAATAGTATGCTTAAATAGTGATTACACGGAAAGAACAAGATGACACTGGATATCATCCCAGATTATAGTGATATCTGTGGTGAAAAAAAAAATTCAGGTAGTAGCTACAAAAATCCAGATTAAACTGCATGATATTTGGATTATACTCATTGTAATCTGGATTATACTAGCTATCTGAAATTTTTTTTCATTCAGTATTATTTGAGATGATATCCAGTGTCACCTTGTTCTTTCCGTGTAGTTAGTAACTAAATTTTTAATAAAAAACAAAACCGATTATGTATATTTATAATTATTAAATTTTATGAATTTTTTTTTTTTTTTATCAAATGAATTTTTATGTTTTACTATTAAAGACGCAATTTATTTGACAACGTATTTTTAGTCAAGAGATTATCCGAGAGAAATGAAATTCCGTTCTCGATTGTTTTCCAGTTTTAATTTATATACACGATAAATGATAATAGTAATTGTAATTATTATAATAAATGTTAAGTAGTGTGATGAATGAATGGTGGTTCCTGATTATCAATCTTGTACAGGCTGTTTTATCACAAATGTATGTATTTTTTAAGATAACAAATGAAAATCTATTTCGCTGTTATTCTTCCTAATTACATTTATCCAAATCCTTTGTGTTTATGAGATTAAAAGAAAGATTTTATTTATAAATTAAAGTAGTTTTTAAGATTTCAAATTACAATTAACCGTAAAATATTTTTATTCAACATTTTTTATTTTTACAATTCTGCTATAAACATCTTATCAATACCAGTTAATTTACTGCTAATAAATAATTAATTAATTCATTAAAAAAGAATTAGTATATTTTTTTTAAATTTAGTAGCGCTGGAGTCACCGCGACTAAGTCGACTACAAATAAATAAATCAATCAGAGCCGCCTTATTTTGTTGTTAAATTTAATTAAGCCCTGTACCACACTTGGGCTACCGACATACGCTTCACTTTCTTCTGGAGCTGGAGAAGCCCGTAAAGTAGAGCTTCTGCTGTTGGGGGACAACCTGAAATTTTTTTTATTATTATTTAAGAAGAAAAATTTAACATTAAATAAATAATTACTGCTAATGGTAAATGTACTTTTTTCGTATGATAATTTAAAAAAAAATATTTGAAAATTCTGAGCATACAGGTTTTAAATAATTTGTAAATAAAAATAATTAAATAAAAATATTTTTATAGAAAAAATAGCTTCATTTAATTTTTTTAATTTTCATTCAAAAATATTTTCTAAATTAAATAATAAAGGATTATTAATTATGCTAAAAATACGTAACACATATCTGAAAATTTATGTGATTTTTTGAATAAACTATTGCAAAAATTAAAAAAAAAAAAAATTTACTCGTAGAAATTTATAAAAGCTATAAATATATATTTTTTTAAACCATCTTATTAGTAAAATAAAATCAAAAATATGATATTGAAATAAACGGCACATTGAAAATTTTTTATTGAAAAAATTTTCATTTGTAAAAAAATTTAAAAACTACCAGTGCAATTTTTAAAAAATATTTTTTAGTTATAATTTAATAAGAAAAAAAAAATTAAAAATGTTGGCTAACTTCATTATTATTTGATGAAAATTAAATTAGCCATCTGAAAATTTTTATAATTTTTTTTATTAAAAATCTTTATTGAAAAAAAATTAAAAAGAAAAATTTCACTTGTAGAAAATATTAAAAATTATCCGTGCAATTTTTTTTAAATATTTTTTTAGTTCTAATTTAATATCATTACTATTTGTGAGTACTATAAATTGTGTAAATTTAAAAATTAAAAAGACAAAAAAAAATTACCAGGTACGTAAATGTCCACAGGAACAACCCGATCACATCCTCGTACCACCGAGTAACTGTAGTGATAATATCCTCCTCCATTGGCGCAGCTTCCCATGGATACGACCCACCTGGGCTCTGGCATTTGGTCATAAACTTTCCTCAGAGCCGGTGCCATTTTATTGGTGAGAGTACCCGCAACAATAATAACATCAGCTTGTCTTGGAGAAGCTCGAAATACTATTCCAAAGCGATCCATATCGTACCTAGGAGCTGCGATGTGCATCATCTCGACAGCACAGCAAGCCAGCCCGAATGTCAGTGGCCACAACGAACCCTTCCTACCCCAGTTAATAAGATCGTCGACACGTGCCAACGCATACTCTGCTAAATTGTTGGTATTTTGAAACGGACTGTACGGTTTCTTCTCCAGCTTGCTGACATCTTTCTTGTCCTGAGCCTCCAGGGAGCTATCACGTACTTGTGTTATTGCTGGTAAGCATATTTCATTACGCACACTCTTTAATCCACACCCCAAGGTACCTGAAAAATATATATTATTGTATCAATTAAATATAATTAATTTATATTGCAAATTATTTATTTATAAACTAATTGCACATTTTAATGAAACATAAATCTAAACGCATTATTCATTATATAATTAATATAAATATTGTCATAGGTTACCGAGTGTTGGAATTTTTAGATGTCACTTTTGAAATACTTAAACTTTTTTTTTTGTTATTTTTTGTTAAATCAGGAAAATTAAATGATGATTATTGTTGAGTACTTACGTTTGGCAATTGTAGACAGCATTTTTAAAAAAACTGCGTACAATAGTACGCAAAATTTTTTTAAAGCTGATTAACACCTGAGAAAAAAAGAGCGACTGGGAAATTTTTTTTTCGAACTGACTATGGCGCTTGCGTAGTAAAAAAATGGCGCGCTTATTTAAAATGAACTTTTAACAACGAACAATTAGTTTTTTTAATTAAAATTAACTTTACTTATTGATTTATATGACAATTAATTTAGCAGATATTTAATAATTTTTATAACTTTTGTTAACAAATAAATTATGGCAAAAAAAAAAAAAATTGACATGTAGAAATTTTAAAAAATGCAATTTTTTAGAATTAATTTTATTGTAATAAAATTAAAAATTGGTCAAGTGACAGCTAACTTTAAAGTCATTTGATTTATTTATAAGGTAAAAGACCCAGTTACTGACACTGGCCTAATTGTTTGACGCTTGCAATTTTATTCCAATTAAAACAATAAAATGTTCTCAAAAAACCAATTATCTGAAAATTTACAATTCACAATTTGTATTTATTAATTTATTGGAGGTTGCTTTTTTTTAATTAAATTAAAATTGCAAGTATCAATAACTGGGTCTTTTACCTTATTATATAATGATGTTTTATGATACTAAAATCATTAGACATCCGAATATTTTTTTCCACATAAATTATACAACAAAACGAAAAAGTGCAACGTAAATTTTGCAAAACTCTAGCGTACAGACTATCGTCCTCAAATCGCATCATCTCGACTGACGAAGCATACAAATACTACAAACTCTCTCAACTGTTTGCCCGTCGACAGGTCGCTGACCTTGCTTTCTTCTACAAAGTAGTCAATGGAATTATAGATGCTCCAGACATACTAAGCTTATTTGAATTTGCTCCAGCGAGTCTAACCTTAAGCCGCAACAGATTGCTAAAAACATCAAAATCTAAAAAGAACTATGTGATACATGGTCCACTAAATAGACTGGCCACCCTAGTAAATTTCCATCAAGGTGAAATAGAGTTCTACGGAGGTTCATACACTGCTTTCATCAACAACACCAGAAGACATCTACTGACCATACCAGAACACTAATAATACAAAGAAAATTATAATTAATTTCCCTTTTTTTCTTTTTTTTTCTGTTCAAATTTACCTTTCCTTCATCTAGCATTTGCAAGTTCTCTTTTGATCTGACTAGAATTTGAATTTACGCGCGCAAGCGCGCGCTTTGACTATAGAGTTTGCATATATTTTCATGCTTATGATATATTCGACCAATCACGTTACGAATAGTTTGATGCCTCATACATTTCATCTCAATTTTATATTAGGATTCTCAAAATTGTTATTCTATCTGTCCCCTCAACATCATGTAATAATATATTATTTGATTATATGTATCTAATAAATTTAACTTTATATCTTAAATATATATTGCCGATTGGCGTAAATAAATAAATAAATAAATAAATAAATAAATAAAACATTTTTAATTAACTTGCACTCTTAATTCTTTCAAGTTTCTTGATGTGGAATTTTTTATTAAAATTATTTTATATCAATTGAAGTGTTATAAAAATCCAAAAAATTAACAGATGTGCGTTAATTTCAATTTCATTAATGTTTAAACTAAACTGAAATATAAATATTTAAACTACAGACTAATTTATTCACAGAAATTTTTTTTTATTGTACTCTATTTTTTTTTTTTTTTTACTTTTCACGTTACCTTTAATGCAGAATTTTAAAATAGCCTTAAGTCATAATAAAACAATAACAAAATTAGATAAAATCATATATCTTTAAAAATCATAAAGGATTGAACTAAAATTTTGAACCAGAGCCAATATTTATTTCAAGTACTTACCACTTATTTTTAGCTGTTTTCAATTTTTAACGGACATTATTTATTTATTATACTTTTTTCAAAGTATAATAAATAATAAATCTTTTTTTTTAAAAGAGATTTTTTTCAAATAAAAAGATTTCACTAAATATATTTTATAAATTTTTATTTATATCTAAATAATATGTTATATATAAAGCATTATATATGTACTATATTATATTATATTTATGATATGGGTATATAAAGTAATGTTTGATTGTAAATTATTATACCAGTCAACATTGACACAGGCCTAAATTTTAAGCCCTAAATTTGTGTAATTTGTACTTAATAATCACACATGTGGCACGAATATTTGTACACTCATCCATTACTGATAAGAGTATTTTGTAATTAATTATAATTAAATTACTTAAGAAATAAAAAAAGATCAGTAGTCATAAGATTACTTGATGGTTTTATGAAAACATGTTTATAAAAAACTGTTTCTTTATTCAGTCGGAGGAGGTCTTGGCTCCTTGATATTCATTGCCGCCATATTCATAAGTAATTCTTCTTGTTCGACACTTTCTACGGGGCCCTCTATTTCTTCGACAAATTTCCTTCTACGTATCGGTGGCAAACCATCAAAAGTTTGCCGCGCTGTATGTAATGATGGCCAAGGACCGGAATCTGTTTAATTAAGAGTCTCTAAGTTAGTAGATCTTGAGTAATAAAATACCAATAGTTAATAGAAATTATTTATAAGCAATAAAATGAATGAAATAAAAAAATTCTTACCTGTTAGCCAAGGTAATGTGTTGGGTTGACTTGGACCAGGTAACGCTCGACCAATTTGCGCACAGCAAAGTGCTTGTCTAACTAATATATCATGGATATTAAAGTGTAGTAAACAAGAGGGTACATTGACTCTTCTCAACGGCATCGATTCATCAGTCATCTTTCCCATTTGCTGTAGTATCAGGCTTCTATCTTTATTTTGCAGATGGGTCATTACTCTACTCAAACAGGACTGTAAGCGTTTATTTTTAATTTTATGTTTAATTGTCAAAGGCACCCTGGGTATCAAACTAAAATTTAATTCCCGTCTCATTAGAGGATGAGGATCCATAAACTTTGGAAACTCTTTTGAATGTTCAAGATCCTCTTCTGCTGCTGCTGATTCATCTTTTTCAGTGATAGTCGTAAGAGTTTCACGTGCTTGAAAAAGTTGATTTGTAAAGTTTGGAATCTCCTTGGAATTATCCATTTTTCCTAGAATTTTAATTTTTTTTTTTTTTTTTTTTTTTTTAGTATTTTTTAACTATTATATTTTTACGAAATGTAAATAAAATTACAGATTAAAAAATTATCGGGTAGAAATTAAAAAAAAAAAAAAATGACTGTAAATTTATTTTTTCTTGATAGAAAAATTAAAATGTGTTTTCTTTTTTTTTTTAATTTGAGGTTAATTTTATTTATAGTAATTTTATGACACTAATTTTTTATAATTGAATGTTGACGAATGAAATGTGAAATAAAAATCAACTTACACATATATTGGAAAACTTTTGAACTTTATTGTTTACTCAAGAATAAAATTGCTGATAAATGTTATTAATTGTTTTTATTGTTCTCGGATCGATCGACCGAGAGAGAGAAAGGAGAGACCGAGAGAGAGAGATAGAGTTGACTGGACTGTACCTGGAGCTCTCGAGACCCTGAAAGGAGCAGAAGCAGCAGGAGTGAGAGGGCTGCTCCTCTTTAAATGAAAAGAAGAAGGAGAGAGGACTTGACTGGTGTAGAGGCGGAAAGAGCTCGCGTCAAAGGAACCGACACGCCGAGTTAGAGGGTGATGAGGGTGACCACCAGGGGGGAGGGAGTCCTGTGAGAAGGCTCACCAAACCCCAATAATAGCACCAGAATTTATATACCTGGACGACCTGGATGAAGAACACTGGAATGGACCCGGGACTCTTTGGTCTCTTGGTCGTGTTTTTCAGGTATCGCTTTTTAACGGTAGGGGGACTGTCGGGCGCCTCTGGCTCGCTTCCTTCCTCACCCTCACCTCCTTTTCCAGCTTAAGCTCCAGCAACTGGTCCATTGATTCACGAGTTAACTATTTCCTTTTAGTACTCTTCAATATTCGAACTGACTTTTTAGTCTACTCTGGTCAGTCTTGTCTTGTCTAATGCTCCAGTATACTTTCGTCACAATGCACGCTGTTCACTGTAAAACATTGGTTGGAGGCAGGCCCTTTGTTCCTCATTCTATGGACTGGTGTCAAGCTACTACGCAGTGCTGACTCCTCAGGAGTTAGACCTTGATTTGTTGTAAGAAGTCAGACTCTAAAAATCTAATAATTCAACGAGGGAAATTTTTTTTGGCTGTGAAATTGGAGTGCTGGAGTGAAGAAATTAAATATATCTTAAGTAATAATTATTATATTTTTTTGGTTTGATTTTTATTTTTTGGACGTTCGAAGCGGGAAGCTAAAAATAATAAATTAATAAAATTATTACGTTTAATTACATAAAATTTAATAACTTTAATGTTATTGAAATTAACTTTATATATATATATATATATATATGGCAATTTTTATGATTTCTTCATAAATTAATTATTGTAGAGAAAATTTATCAAAAAATGCAACTTGTAGATATTTAAAAAAAATACTCATTGCTTTTTTAAAATATTAAAATTTATTTTGTTCTATCAAATTAAGAAAAATATTATATTAACTTTTAAGATGTCTAAAAAAATTAAAATATTTAATTTTAATCAATAATATTCCGAAATAGTAACTATTATAATCTATATCAATTATAAATTAGAAATTTTTTTCATATGCTAACAATTCTATCAATTTATGTAATAAATCAATATTAACAATAATAATAAATAAAAATGTATTTCTTCACATTCTAACTAAATATAAAAAATGAAATTATAATCTAACATTTTGACAAAGTTTATCTAGTGAGTGTATCAATACTTTGAAAATGTTAATAGTCATTAATGCTAAGAAGACAAATTGTTCTAAATAATAAAAGGTATTAAGTGAAAAAATAATTAATATTTTTTAATTTCATAGTAATAAGTTAGTTTTAAGTCAAAAAATAAAGCTTGCATTTTTCTTAAAAATAGATTTCTTAATTAGTTTATTGTTCTAAAAAATATACATGTAAGCCTGTTTATATAATTCAATAAACAAATTTGAAAAAAAAAAAAAAATGATCTACCATTGATGGTAGTGTCAACGGGTTGGTAGTGTTTTGTCCGAATGAAGTAAAACATGAAACATGAAGTATAATGTTTCAGACATGAGGCATTATATTATATGAGGCAAGTTAGAGTCTGGTGAATAAGAACCTCCCCGAAAGGGAGAATTATGTATAATGTAAGCTGGCTATCATCCATCACGGAGGACTCAAAGCCATGGCCATCCAATTGGTAACTATAACCGACTGTATAACAGGGATCGACTGGGTGGACCGGCCACGTCGTCCTGATCGGCGGCAACCGTCTGTTCTCTCATCTCTGTGAAAAGACTGAGGCTAAATATTGTGAAAGGTCTAGACAAGCTTTGAAATATATATACGAAATAGATTTTTGGCGTTGCATACCACCCATTATAGACACCACCAGGGAGTTTCTAAAAAGTATCAGCAGACTCCGGTCCATTGTCGACATGTGTGGGTATGGAGCTATAGAAAGCTGAGAGAATATCCCGGTGAAGGCTACTTAATACAGAAACGCCGTTTTGAGAAGGTACACTGATCAGCGCTGGACAAAGATCTTGTTTGGGATATCGCGGAGTTACTTGCCACACGAAAAGTGCCTGATCTTGCCACAAAGTCCCGATCCGTGGATCCCTCTGCGTAGAAATACTCTCACGGACGTCCGTACGTGTGCTGTGTTGTGAGGATGTGTTAGGACATAACTATATATATATATACATATCCTCCTCGGAGGGAGAGAGAGAGAAGATCCCTCAAACGAGAATTCGAGTAGGCTCTTTAACAACTGGCGGCTCTTTGAACTCCCGGTTCCTCTCTCCTTGGCACGAGGAGCCATTTACATTTTACACGCGAAAATACAGTTTATGGCCCGGGCCAATCATCGCGCGAACCTCATTCCGCGGTCTCACACACGCTTATTCATCCCGAGGTCTATAGTTTTCGGTTTTGTTTATTTCTTCTTGTGGACTGTATATTATATCCATTTGGAGGTTTTTTCCCATATACCAAATCTCAGATTCGAGATCCCAGATCCAAAGAGCCATCTCACTCGTGTGAGAATACACGCGAGGTTACCGTAACACACACACATCCCCCCACCCGACACGTCTATTCTCACAGAGCCCATGTAAATTCCTTGATGGTTATTAATCCAATCTCAATAGCCAGTATTTTAAATGAAAAATGGTCAGCTCGTGATAAGTTAACACGTGGTTAAAAAAGGATGAGCTAGCTATACCTATACCTATACACCATCAGAATAAGAATAATAAGTCGAAAAGCTTGGACCGAGACTCCCTCTTCGACTGAGAATGAGAATAAGAATAAGAACGAGAATGGGGAGATAAAGAAGAAAAGGAATGCGAATGTTCGAGCAAGTGGTGGAAGAGACCGTGGAAAAGAAACAGTGAACGTGTGCGCAAAACTACAACAACAAGTTTCAGAGATTAAAGCCGAGTTGAGGGAGCCAGCTGAACCAGGAGCACCATACCAGTCCAGCGGCAGTGGATCCTTTCGGTGTATATGTGCAGTAGGAAGAGCCCGCCCGGACCCCGAAAGACCACACAGGACGCGGCACGCGCGCGCTCTACCGGGTGGCCCAGCACATGTCCCGGTCGGGAATACTCGGGCCAGTTCGCCGGAGTTCGGGCGGATTCGGCTCGTCCCGGTGGTCGGAGATCGCCGAGGCCACACAGATCGCGCACGCGCGGACGCTTTCTGGGTGGCATTCACTCGCCGGACGGACTGCCGGCAGGATCTCTAAACACTCGTGGTAGCTGGTTTGCTCGCGAGCCACTCTACAACCTGTTAGTGTCGAGGATCCACATATTATGCCCCTCCACTCGACGCGGGCTTCGGGCCCCCGGTTCCATGTGTGAGAGCAACCGGGCCCAGGCTCACTCTGTGAAGAGACTCACTGTAATGGATGAGAGAAAATCCAAGATAAAAAGAGATGATGAATAACTACCTTCCGACGCTGGCTGATTCTCTCACTCGGAGATCCATCGCCTCGACACTATAACCTCCCGGACCCATCGGGCCCCTCGGGCATCACGGGCTTCTAATAAGATTCCAATTTGTCAATTAAAGGGAGGACGGGACCCACACACCCCATTCTCAACTCATCTCCTTTATTCTCTTTTATCTTTTTTTAGCTTTTTAGAATACTGGCAAGCTTGAGTGTTATTGCTCGGTGATATGGTTATCAAGGTGATAATAGTTCGGGAGGGGAATTAGTTTTTGAGTCAACTAAAATTTGTGATATTTTGTTTAAATTGAGTTGAGATATTCGTAAATTTAATCTAGAGAATGAAACATTGAGAAAAAATTAGCCATTCAAATATTTTACAAGTTTAACCACCAACTTAACTAAATAATCAACTAAATAATTTTTAATAACTTCTTGAAAACTACTTAAATAACTACACATGCTTGAAAGGTAAATAGAACTTTTTATACAATTTTATAAAATTTTATACCACTGGATTTTTACAAAAAAAAACATTAAAATTTTTAACTTCCCGCTAAGAAAATTAAAAATATGTAGTTATTTGAATAGTTTTAACTAATTTAGTCAAGTATGTTTTTTTAACAAGCTATTAAAATTTATTAATTTCTTGAAATAAGCAAATAACAATATCTGTTTTTATCATGAGAAGTAAAGCTTTTTTTGAGTTAAGTAAAAATTCTTTAGACCATAATTAATGATATGTTTTCGTGTCAAGAAAATTTTCTTAATAAAAGTATTTATTTCTTAGTACAAAAATTCCTTGACTAAAGTTTTTAAAGAACAAAGCTGAGTAAGTATTTTTGATTTAAAAATACTCCAAATTCTGCCAAACTATTTTTACAGGCCATAAATTTAAATTTCTTATATCTATAGTAGTAAAACATTTCATTTCTATTCCCAATGAAATATTTAGATAGTGATATAAATTTTTCCCATACCTTCTGACGCTGAGCTTATCGTCACGGCAGCATGATAATCACACGGGTAGAATACACCGTCTATTTATTTTAAAAATCGTTATATTTTTATTTCTGTCGGCACGAGTGGCACGTATCACAACTTTTGTTTTGTTCCCTTGGTTATTCACGATCCCGGATCGAATTTCCGGTATTTCACGGTTATAAAAATTACCTTTTCCCCCTCATACAATCAAATCCGTTTTTTACTTACCCTTATATTTAATAAGTAATCACTTATCCCATTTTCATATTTACTTCTAGTTTTGTTTCCGTCTCTGCCGCGTTGGTTCTTTTTCTTGTCTTCAGTCGGCAAGAGTTATCGTCATTATCGTTTCTCTTCATTTTGCGGTTATTCTTTTTTTATAAATCTTAACTTTTTCAACCCGCGGACTGGGCACACTACATCACGCAGCCCATTCAGATACACATAACAGCATATCACCATCATCAAGATACCGCTTACATATTATACATATATACATACATATGTAACAACTCGAAGCGACGCCGTCATACAAGAAAGTTAATTGTCGAGTATAAAACCTTTCAAAGGGCTAACCACATTTTATTGCGTGTCATATGCAACGTCGTTACATACTTGTCTCAAGTAATGACCTCTTACGCATCTTCCTTTTTTTTACTTCAAATCCACATTTGTCGTCTTTACTTCAAACACAAACCGACCCTTTGTTTCATCTTTCACTTCAAATTTTATTTAGGAATGATACAGTCCAATTTTTTTTTTCAGTACAATTGAGATTTTATTTTTTTTCAATTTCAAATTTATATTTTAAAAGTGATTTTTGATTAATACAAAATTTTTTATATTTTTAATGTTCTATGAAAAAGATTTTTTGCAGAGTAACCAAAAACTTGAAGAATTGTCAGAAAAATTGTAATTCGTAAAATTTCATCAAACAGATAAAAAACTAGCAATGTAAGAAAAAAAATTAAAAAAAAAAAAAAATAAGAACTGAAAGGAAAATAAATTTGAACGAAAAAGGAGGAAGACTTTTATGAACCGTGAAAAAATATTTAAATATAAAAATTTTCCATTTCAGGCCAAATTTAGGGTGATATTGTTACATTTGCTCATATGTAGTTTTTTAATCAAAACTAATGTCGAAAAACTCCGATAGGTGGCGTATGATCGCTAAATCTTCTCCGTTTAGAAGTCTTAAGTCTGATGATATAAATTGTTGAATAAAAATCATTGTTTGAATTCTTCCAAGGTGTTTACCAAACAATTTTTTAAATACATGATAATGGAATTATATATTTTGTTTAAAAAATAACAAATTGAAAAATGATGAATTATTTTTTTATCATTAAAAAAGAAAATGAGACAGAAAAAAACTATATCAAAGAGAAAAAAAATCCAATATAAAAAAAAATTAGCGGAAAGTTTATAAAGGAGGAAAAGTAAAAGGAAAAAATAACTCTACACTCTTTAACTCAAATGGCGCTACGAGTAACTTCTGGCCCGCGAAAATTTAAAATCAAGTGGATCAAAAATAGGGCATTTTATAATTAGCTTAAAGTTATATTGGAAAGCATAATCGAGCGCAGCGTCGGCTTACGTAGCTCGTTTCTCCTCGTTTTTTGTTTACTCACCAAGCGAACTGGTTTTGCGGTTACTCCACACAGAACATTCGACATTCGACATTATCTCTTTCTTCCTTTATCATCCAGAAGGCCCGTATAGTATAGCATCTACCATCTACCGTCTACCGTCCAGCGTCCACCTTTGTGGAATATCTCTAGCTTAGTCTCTCTCATGGTTCGAGAATTGCACGGACTCTATGTATACTCATCTTATCTCCTTACCGGTACATAGACAACAGTCCTGGACTTTAACTAAAACCGCGACTTGTTTACTATGGGAATGTTAACTACAAACTTACCGTCTGTGTACAGATACAGTCGGTTAAAAAATAAAATTACCCAATAAGAGAAATACAAATGCAAACCCAGCCAGCTATTTTCGGTTTCGGGTACTATACGCAAATATTAAAACGACACTGGACACTGTGCTCGGACTGACTCGTCTAACAACCGCGATATCGGGGTTTAGTATCAATAAATCTCAACATTTGTTCTCGGGCTATTAAAATATCCATTACAACTGCTTATTAGTTTATTCATACTTACATTAATACTTATACTCATAAATATAATATTTATTTATAACTACATAAAAACAAAAAATTTATTTCAACCAAGAAGATTTTGTTCTTCAAAATCTTCAAAATTTTGTTCTAGAAATTATTTTTTTTTTATTAAAGAAATTATTCTCTAAGCTCAAAAAATAAATATTTAATATATAAGATCATCAATCAAAAGAGACTATGCAAAATCTGGAGCATAAATTATTCAAAATTGTGGCTCAGTACTATGACTATACTTGAAAATGGCGTATTTTCAGTTAAAAAACGGTTTTTTGGTTTAAAGAAGATTAAAAAATGTTAATTTTTAATATTTGACATATTTATAAGCTTGAATATTAAGTACACTGATACAAAAATTAATTTAATTAGAGAGAAAAAATCTTGAACCAAGAGTATCATTTTAAAGAGTTAAATTTTCTTAAGAAAATTCTTGAATTAAGTAAAATTTACTCAAGCCAAGAACAATTTCTTAGTTTAAGAACTTTTTTTACTCAATTTAAGAAGGTGACACTCTTCAAAATTATAAGAGCATAAAATTTGAAAAATTATTATAACTATACTTGAAAATGGTGTTTCTCGAGTTAAAAAAGTGGTTTAAAAAAAAAAAAAACATCAGAAAGAATAAAAAAAACATCGATTCTGTAATATTTGACCTATTTAGAAGCTTGAATATTGAGCAAGAGAAATTAATCATTAAATTTAGCGATTTTTTTTCTGAACTGAGGTATAAAAAAAATATTAATTTATTAGATTAAAAAAAATAATTTCTTTGAATCTTGAAATTTTTCGCTTTCGTAAAAATTCTCTTGAGCCAAGACATTTTTGTTTGTGCATTGAGAAAAAAATTAAATTGAGTCAAAAGAACAAATTTTGAACCAAGAAAATAATTTCGAAGAAATTAATCTTGAACGAAGTAGAAAAATTTTTAAGTCAACTAAAATTGACTTAAATAAATACAAATTGATTTATTTTTTATCAGTTTGTACACACAATATTTATTTATAACTAAATAATTTAGAGTGTACTGGTGGAGGCTAAACAAAAATAAAGTCCGATGTCAAGTACCAAAAGATAAATTATAAATAATCACGGTACCAAAGTGGTAACCATATGAATATGATTTATAGCGTTCGCGCGTGGAGACAAAGGAATGCTCGTCTCTCTTTCTCAAACGCAACTTTTTATTTTTTTTCCATTCTCGTTGGATTCGCGGCGTCCACCTTGACTCCCGCGATCCTCTTGGCCCTTTCCCGTGTGGTAGTGGTACCAAGAGACAAGGACACCAAACAAGAAACGGAGTAACTGAATAAGCCTATACCTCTACTCTACCTGTACCTGTACCTGTATATATTCAAATACAAAGAAAAGAAAAAATCTATACATACATACATACAGAGTCCGAGCCAGAGTCTGAATAACCAAAGCCAGAACCAGAGAACTCTTTGAGCTGAAGGAATAGGCCATTCCACTTATACGCTGCTCAGATTCAATTAACTCTCCACCTTCTTCACTCTCCGTTTCCCATCAGATTTACCTCCTCACCGTACCATTTCTTTATACTTTAGAAGTATAAATAAAAATTCACCCAAAGGACGATTCACATAACACATTTGTGATAATATATTTTGCTCTATCTTTCTCCAACAGGGAAAAAAAAAATTTCAGACTGTCATTTTTACCGATTCTGGAAGTATTACATTGTAAAATGTAAATATTACATTCAAAGCTGTAAAAAATTAACATTTAAAGTTTGGAATTTAAAAATGTTATTTTGAACTACCATTTTTTTGGTTTTGAATTTAAAGTGACACTTATTGCTATCTACAATTTAATTTTAACCTTTTCCTTTTTTTCCGTCAAGCTTTAGTTAGGAAAATTTATTTCATTTTGAGACTGCGAAGGATTTTATTAATATTATTAAAAAAAAAAAATTCTGTGGAGTGAATTTTTAATTTTTTATTAATGAATGAGAATAAAAAATTTTTTTTTTCGTTAAAAAATTACAAAATGCAAATTTAGGGATTTAAAAAATTAATATAACATTTTTTTTTAGTATGATGTAACAATAAATTAATTTTATTTTTAATCATTATTTAAATTAATTCTCTCAATAATGATTTCTTTGTTAAGAAATCTAAAAAACAATCGTATAAAAGTTAATTTCAGTAACATTAAAGTAATTGATTTTTTTTTATTAAACGTAGTTATGTTAATAATTTATTATTTATTACTTTTTACGAAAGGATTTATTAACAAAACTTAAAAACAAAATAATCTTTATGATAATTTGGTTCAATATTACAAAGCCAAATTTTTTTAAAAAAATCTATCCATGCACTCCTGATTTTTTGCAGTGTATTGATGGAAAAATTAACTTGCTTCAAGGTAAAAAAATCTTAAACTATATACAAGAACATAATTTTGAAGAGTTTGATAATCTTCAATTTATCAAGCAGAAAAATTCTTAGTTCAACCAAATTTTATTTAATCAAAGAATTTTTCTCTTAAATAAAGTTTATTTTTTTTATCAACGTGTATTAAGTAAATATTGTAAATTTTGATAATTTTAGAAATGAAAAGAGCCGAAAATAATTAGCGGTAAGATTGTTTTTCGAGCAAAAATCATGAAACGCATTAGTTGAAAGGAGAGGAAAAAGATAATGATAATTCGGGGCTGGATGACGTGAGAAAGCGGCTCTTCATGCGATAAGAGGGTAGAATCCTCACGCCTGACGGTTTCGCGCCTGATCCCCTCGGGCTTTCTTACACATATAAGTATATATATATTAGGATGTTTCAGATGAAAACAATAATTTTTGGTGCGTCGACAAAGGAATTCCCTTAAATTTTAGTAGTTTTTGACTTGACTTGAAATGAGCTTTTTTAAAAAAAAACATTCAGTGGATACTTTAACCAGGCAATAATTCATAAGAAAACTTACATAGAATAAATTTCTTCGTTGAAGAAACAATTTTCTTGTTTGAAGAAAATGGAAATTTTCTTACCTGAAGTTAAGTTTTCTTAAGCCAAAAAAAAAAAAAAAACAATTTCAAGTGAAATATTTTTCTCATCTTTAAATAAATTAATTTTAGAATCATAAATATCATGCATTGCAATAAACTACGTTAAAAGTATACAACATAAAAATAGACTCATAAAAAATTTACTTAATTTAAGAGAAAAAATCGTGAATCAAGAAAATTATTTAAAAGAAGTTGATTATTTTGAATCGAGTAAAAAAAAATTTTACGAGAAATAAAAGTAAACTTATTTTCTTGGTCAAAGTAAAATTTTTTCAATAAAATTGTTGAAGTTTTTCATCCAAAAAAAAATTTGGCTTACTGAAAAATTTTCTTAATTAATTAAAGTAAATTTTCTACTTGATCATAATAAATTGAATTCTTCAAAAAGTTTTAGTTCAATATTGTTTCTTTTAAATTTTCTCAGTGGTAGGTTCGTATTTTAAAGAAAATCAATTATTATCGAGTTTCCAACACGATTCACGCAAAGAATAGTCAAAATATCTTTTAAGCAATGAAACAGACAACTATAGGCTGTCGCTAATTTGAATAAAAGATTTAGCGCAAGTGACAGAATGGTTAACAATTTAATAGTTTTAAAGAAATTTCGTAAAACATATATCATCAGACACCAGCGGTGAGATTGCGAAGCGAAAGAACGAAGCTCTGGTTCAGCATGTAGGTTCATGTACATGTGAGAGAGTAGACTCGAGAGTTGGTAAGTTCTCCACTCTCATCTGAGGATCATTTCTCTCTTGCTCTCTCTCTCTCTCTCTCTCTTTTCTTCTTTCTCTTTCACTCGACAATAATTCGATCCTTAGCCTTTTGCCTATAATACTATCTCGCTCTTTTGGTTTCCCACGAGAACCACCGCCGCCGCCGCCTTCTGGAATGTCGCTCGCCCCTCTCACCCCCACAGCATCCCGCGTACTTCCCCGCGCTCTCTCTCCAATAACTCTTACTCTCTCTCTCTTTCGTTCTCTTGTTTTATTTTTAACGTAATCCTTATTCACTTGCACACCGTCTCTTTACCCTTTAAGCTCTCACGATTCTTATTCGGCTTCAACTTCTTTTTAATATCTAACGGGGTGTCCATTTTAATATCTCGAGGTGTCCATTTTTTATCTCATACTGCGCTTATTTTTTCGCTTCAATAATTTTTTTGTGGTGTGCATTTATAACTTCAGTTAAGAATCTCCACTTCAGGGTGTGTATTTTTGACTTCATGAAAGATTTAGTAACCTCTTTGCATTTTTCACTTCAAAATATCGATTCCTTACTTCAGGGTTTGCATTTTTTAATTTCGAAGTGTCCATTTTTTATCAGAGTTTACTGTTTTTTTCGCTTATATAAATTTTTTTCCGTGCTGTGCATTTATAACTTCATTCAAGAATTTTTATTTCAGGGTGCATTTTTTAATTTCAAATTTTTCATTTTTCATCACTCTATACTTCATATTTCGCTTAAATAATTTTTTTAATGGTGTGCATTCAATCACTTGAATCAAAAATTGTTATTTCAAGGTGTGTGTTTTTGACTTAATGGAAGATTTATTAACCAATTTGCATTTTTTATTTCAGAATATCAATTACTTCTTTCAGAGTGTGTATTTTTTGAAAAGTTTATTTTTTGTTCTCCGTTTTTCTTCAAAACATTTTTATTCTTTGATTTTAACGATGATGAGTTTCAATTTTATGACTTCAGAAATAATTTTTCATTGTAAAGTGTGCATTTTCTTTATCTTAGCCTCGGGGGGCTTATAATATGGTGTGCATTGTTGACTTGATGAAATATTTTTTACTTTATACTATTTCACTAAATTTTCTTCCCTGTATATTATATCAGTCAGTAATTTTAAAAATAATTTTCATTACGTGCTTCTGAAATTTTATCAATAACTTAAAATTCAAATCGCGCAATAGTCAAAAAATGAGTAATCAAATAAAAAAAACAAGCACCTTATAGCTCCGTTAAATTTATTTCTCGAAAACGCCATAAATTAATAACACCAGTATATAAACTTATTCATATATATATTTTAAATATGTGGAATTTAAGTATAAAAAATAAATAAAAAAAACTATTTTCGTAACAGTCTTATACTAGTGATGAACTTAAAAGATTTATGACTCTTCAGGTGGTTATGAATGGGATTCTTTTTTATTAATGGACCCGAAAAATTTAACGTTTAGACACGTTGGGCGCTTATTCACGTTCCGTGACTAATTTCTTCACTAATTGTTTAAGTCACCTCCGTTACAACACTGCGCATTTGTAGTTTCACACTTTTAAAAATACCAAACTTAAATTACCAACTGAATATATAAAATATAATCAATTTTAATTACAGCTTTACCTTATAAATGAACATACTTACAAGACTGCTGATATTTTTTCAGAAACATACGAGAAATATATAATAGTTATGTACTTATTCGCAAAAACAAAGAAAGAGACAAGACTTTATTGCCCGAATCGAGAGCATTCTACTATATAGTATCCGTATACTGAATAAATTTACTTCATTTCTTTTTATTTTAGCCCTGAGTTGATCTAATCGCTGTTTAAACGAGTCACGGAAAAATATTGTTGCGACAAGCGGCTCCATTGTGTCTATACATTCAAAATTTTTTTTATGACTACTATTATTATTATTTAAAAAGAAAAATTTTTAATTAAATATCAAATCATTTTCTAGTCACTCCAAAAATTGCTATAACTCCTGAAATATTTTTTATCAAAAATTCATTAGAGGCCAAAATAGTAACTTATAAAATTTACCACAAACAATGTTTTTACACTATCAGACATATCTTAAATATTTTGAGACATATAGTAATGAAAGTAATTTTAAGATTTTTAAAAATTTTTCTTGGTAAAAAAAAATTTTAAAAAATTTAAATATAGTCAAAACGTCTGAAATATTGATTTTTGGGAAAAGTCATAAAAATCCAAATTTATAACTTAAGAAATTTCCTACAAAAAATATTTTGACATTGTGAAGCTATCTACAGTATTTTAGGAGACACAATTAAATGTCTTTAGTACTTTAATCTATAGTAACTAGTAACTGTAATTATAACCATAACTCCTAAAATAATGATTTAAGATAAAAATATTATTTTAAAAATTTTCTCTATAATTCTTATTATTATTTTATTTCTATAAAATAAATTTAGATATATATTCAATTTAGTTAAATCTGCGGCTACTTGGTAAATCTCTTATTACACACCCGGTAAATAATTACAGTTTATAATTATTGCTACCCGATGCATTTTGCTGCTATGACTAACTTTATAATAAATATACTTATTACGGTTACAAATTATCGTCTGCGTTATTCTGTTACGTTATGAGTTATGACTATTACAAAGCTACTTATTTTTCATTCTTCATTATTTAGACTTATGGCTTATTTATATATAATTTGCAAATATCTTCTTTGAATGAAATTTTGGCGGGGAATTAATTTTTTAAAAAATCTGCCAATAAATAATAATAATAAAATTTATTTGCATCACCGTAACATGTTTTCTCCAAGTCCAGGCGTAATTCGAGACCTGTGGCCAGACCAAGCGGTTCTTTCCTCATGATTATAAATAATAATTATAATAACAATTTAAATAAAGCTATAATAACCGTGATTGTGTTATTAATATGTGTGTGAGAATATTTGTTTTCATATGCACTCAGTGCACTCACGTTCGTAAAGAAATTTTTGTAAGTTCATTTTATATTTCAGTGAAATGAAATAAAAAAATTTAATAAATTTTTTTTTGTAAAAAATAGTTTTTTTTATGATATTAAAGTTAGCTGTCTTAGCCATTTTTTTATTGTATTTAACAAAAAAATTTGTTCCAAAAAATTATTATTAAAAAATTGCATTTTTAATTTATTAAATTTTCTAAATGTCAATTTTTTTTTCTTATTTTTTTTATGCAATAATTTATTTATAGAAAAGTTTTTTTTTTTTTTTACTTTTTTTTATTAAACTGTTAATATTTTTGTTAAATAAATTTGAAGAGTATTTAGGTATAATCTTTTGTAGCGCGAAGAAGTTTTTGCTTATGAACAGTAAAAAATAAAGATTGTAAAATATTTATTGACTATAAATAAGTTCGGAATATTTATTACCGATAGTAAATTGTACCTTGAATTTCTTACCTTATCAACCAGCCATCAAGCACAAGCACAATCACCATAACCTCAAATTTTTCTCACAAGTGCACAAGTGAATTTTTAACAAAAATACGATCACACTTTATAAACAATTTTGGTACAATAAAAAATTAATTGTCATTGATAAATAATGATAATATTTTGTTAATAATTATTGTGTCATTAATCAACATGATTCAAGGGTAAGTTTTAATTTTTTACACGAAAAGTAACAATGGAAAATTTTTTTCATTTAAATTATAAAATTTGTGTGATTATTCGGTTTAATTTATACATTCATTATTTTTTATTGACATTTTAATTATCCGGCTGTCAAAAAACCATTTTACAAAATAATTAAAGACTATTTATGATTTATGAAAATAAATTTAGCAGATATTTAATAATTTTAAAAATTTTTGTAACAAATAAATAATGGCAAACAAAACTAGAAAAAAAAAATTGACATGTAGAAATTTTAAAAAATTAAAAATGCAATTTTTTTTAAATAATTTTTTGGAGCAAATTTTTTTGTTAAAAAAAATTAAAAAATAATCAATTGACTGCTAACTTTAATGTCATAGACTATTTAACAATTTTTTTCAAACAAACTGATTTTGATTTATTACCCCAACTTATTTTATATTGTCCCAGCGAAATTTTTTTTTCAGAACAATAATCAAAACTAATAAAAATAAATTACAGGTGCAAAAATTTCTCCACCTGTCGTGCGAGTATAAAACTGTGTTCTCGCTACTTTTCATCATCAGTATCCCGATCAGAAGCTAAAAAGCGGCGGCATGATTTATTCGAAGCGGAAAAAAAGTCGCAGCGATCAGCAGTAGGCCGTATAGAAAAAATAAAAGTTCTGTACAACACCCACGAAGACGAGGTGACAATGCTGATGAACAAAAACCTGTCCACCCCTCATGACTGTGCCAAGCACATTTCAGAAGGAGTCGCAAATCTGTCAGCACTTGCTCTAGTCGACGGTGTTCCTTGGGACATGCACCGTCCCCTTCCAGGACCATGTGAGCTGAAACTTTCGACCATGAAAACGCCCCTGGTCCCGGCTGTCAACAACGCTTTCTGGCGCACTTGCTCATTCATGTTGGGCGCTGTGATTGACAACGCCTTCAATGACGAGGTCACCTGCCACTTGCACAGTTTCACCGCTCCGAACATTAGATCCGGCAGCTTCGTCTACGACGCGCAGCTCGACTTGCCGAATTGGACACCAACAGCTTCAGAAATGCGGGTGCTGTCCAGCGAATTCACAAAATTTATTCAGCAGGAGCTGCCTATCGACCGGCTGGAAGTCAACGAAGCTCTGGCCTTGGAGATGTTCCAGGACAATCCGTTTAAAAGCAAGCAGATCCCGGACATTGCTGAGAGGAGCAACCAGAAAGTCACTCTCTATAGAATGGGACAGCATGTGGACATCAGCAAGGGACCCATGGTTGCCAATTCCGGTATTGTTGGTCGGTTTACGATGACCGCTATTCATAAAATTCAGAAAGAAGGCCTCGAAATGTTCCGGTTCCAGGGAATCGCCTTGCCCAAAGGCATCCTGGTAAACCATGTCATGTACGGGCTGCTGGAAAAACGGGCTCAGAAACTCAACGATATCACCTGGATGCCGAGGATAACCGAACAGGAGCACGATGAACATATTAAAGTTGCTGCTAAAAATTGAGTATTTTATTGATGATCACTTTTATAAGTAATAAATCGTAAGTTATGTTTATAATTTTCAGTGTTTTTTTTTATTTTTCCTTGATGGGGTTTAAATTAAAGTTGAATTAATATTTTTATGTGATTTAAATATAGAGAAGTTTTTAAATTAAACATTCAAGTTTTTTTTTTTCAATATTTAAATCAATGGTTTGAGTTATTTTTGTAGAAATTTTGAGACAATTTTATTAATGAAAATTCGTTTGATTTTTAATTCCTTGAAAATTTTATTATTTTATTTAAAAAAATAAATCGATAATTTTCTTTTCTAATGTTAATAAAATTTAATATTTTTTTCAATTTAAATATTATAAATTTTTTAAAAATTTTAATATCACTACTATATAAAGTATATTTTGTTGATTTTTTAGATTTAATATTGAAATAAAAAATATATAAAAATTTTTTTATTAAAGTTCAATTTTTTACTTATAATTTTTTTTAATTAAAATAAAAAAATTGTAATTCATTCATTTTTTTTTTTTTTTTTTCAATTTTAATGTAAAATAATTTTTTTAATATTTCTTAACAAACTTTAAAATCAAATTATTAAATTTTTCCCAATAAAAATCTCATCAATATTGAGCTTAAAAAAAAAAATCAAAGTTTTCACTTAATTAAAAACAAAAAATATTTGAATTTTTCATTAAAAATTTCTCAAAAAGAAATCCCTAAAATTTTTTTAAAACATTAAAAAAAAAGTTATTAAGTCTCTATCATCTCTCAAGAAAATGAACCATAAAAAAATATAAATAAATAAATCAATAACTATGAGATCGCTTGCAAGCTTTCTGCTCCCAAATAAAATTACCCGGGAGTCTGTTGGCGACAGATCCAGGGCAAGAGACTTTCATCTTCATGTAAATTTCTGGATTATGGGAAGCTCTGGGATGATCAAAGTCGTCGCTCTTGAGAATAGACCTGACCAAGAAGGGAGCGAGCTCCGGAGAGCAACGAAGATCCACGGAAATTGTCAGGTCGAACTTGGAGATTCCTCGAGAATTCTGGCGGTCATCAGCTTCGTAGTCCTCAGACTCTGGGGCAAGGTGAAACTTGTTGGCAAATGCTGACCGGTTCATGTTACCGTAGTAGAAGAATTGTCCTCCGTACTCGCCGTAGCCGGAGTAGGTCGAGGAGACTGGGATTCTTGGAAGCGGCATCCTCTTGGTGTGCATCAGTCTTTCTCTGTCGTGGTGGACGGCCTCGTAGTGGTGCTCGTTCACGCTTCCGACCAACCGTCTCAATCTCAGGTGCATGAATCGTTGCTCGTCGCGCCAGGATGTCTCGTCCACGGCACGCGGGACTTCCAGACAGGTGAACCAGGCGCGACGCATCACGTACCGGAGTTGCATGCAGAGAATGCTCCCGCGGTTCCCGCGTCCTGTTGTCAATCGGAATCCTACTACCCGGCGTCCCTCTGCCAGGCAGTCCAGTATGTCGATGGCCTTGCAACCGGATACTAGGGCTGATCTGTATGTTTTTTTTTTTTATTTTTTTTTTTTTTTAATTTTTTTATGAGCTAATTAGTCTTATTTTTATTTACAGAATTTATCGGTATAGGGAAACCGCTAGCAATGGACGTTCATGCGGAATTTTAATATTGGATGATTAAATATTAAAACGGACAGTATAAAATTTATAGAGCTCCAAATTATAAAACTGTTGATGATATTGGAATTAGCATAAAAATCCTAAAAATTAGCAAAAATATTGGATTTAGTATAAAAATCCTAAAAATTTTCAGATCTCTGCTTTTAATATCATTGAAAATAAATTATTCACACAAAAAAAAAAATTTATTAGTTTGTCTGCTTAAATTAATTCAAAACAATGAATTTCATTCAAATAATTTTCTAGGTTGAAGAATTATTTTATTGGATCGAATCAATTTTTTTTTTAGTGTAAAAAAATATTCTCTATTTTTTAATCATGTGTCTTAATTAACTATAATAAGAAAATTTACTTGAAGAAAAATTTTTAAACTAAGAATTGTTCTTGATTAATTGGAAATTTAATAATTATTATTCTGGTTGATTATAAATTATCAAAATGAAAAAAAAAAAAATTTCTTGGTTCAATAATTTTTCAGCTTAATCAAATTAATTTTTTAAAAATAATTATATAAATTTTAATGAATATTTGTAAGTATTTTTAGATTTTTATAATGTTTTTAAATTCCTATTTTATTTTTCACTTTCAATTTTTTCATTTGAAATATGGAAAAATATTTTCAGTAATTAAAAAAATTGATAAATTATTTAAGTTATGAATGAAAAAAAAAATTAATAAACTGTTAATATACAAACAGTTAGTCTTAAATTGACGTACAAGTACCGCATGAACGTCTTTAACGGTTTAAATATTCAGTTAGAATTTCTAGCGGTTCCCTTATTAACAAGTCAAAAAAAGTAAAATCAACTCAATAATAATAATAACCTGTTGAGTTTGCGTTCCGAGACCTTCTCGAAATAGTTCATGAAACGTTTGCAAAGGGCAAAGAACGCGGTTACTACTGCATCCGGTCCATTGGGGCCGATCAGAGCGGCTGGTCTTACATTCGCGAGGTACAGAAGGTTGTTCAGCTCGTCCAGGAGACTCCCGGCGTAAAAACACAGCCGGGGAAACTTCTCTGGACGCGGTGGGTGTGTGTAGCGCCAGGTTACAGCTCTCAGCATCTTGTACTGAGAGCGAATCAGCTCTAGGATGTTGAAGGCCCGGCTGTGGGCCAGGACGTCGGTCTCGTTTTTCAGCTGGGATATTCGTGCCTCTGTTCGAAGCATGGCAGCTTCCAGGCGATGTCCCGCAGAGATGAATGCTCCGTTTAGGACTGATGTTGCTACTAGTTGACATTGTCTGTAAAATTATTTTAATATTAATGATAATTAATGACTCTCGACGGACACATTGTGACTGCGGTTGCTAGTTCTTATAAATTTATCATTAAAATTCAATCTCTTCAAGTATTGAATACCTGGACACGAGTCTCGCGGATGTCGCGACAACTTGACAAGGCAAATACTTGAAAACCATCTCCAAAACTTCTGGCGGCAGGGTCTCCAGGGTGAAAGTTCTCGATCTCGTTCTCGGGCCATCTCTCACTTCCCATGACGACGATATTTTTCGGCGCTTGTTCGCACTCATTTAATAACTTCCCAATCTAATAATCCTTTCTTATTTTATTTTCTTTGAAAGCTCCTTAGCACATTATCTCCGTGATAACGCCAATTTATTCTAATTAAAATACTATTTTATATATAAATGATAAAATTATACACTTTTTTTTTCTTTCTCTCATTAAAAAATAAACAACAGTCGTTTTTTTCTTGTCAATTACATTCAACGCAATCTTCAGTTAATTTACTATTTTTTTTTCTTTTTTTTTTTTATTTATTAACAACAAATCACCAAAATTCATTTTTTTCAAATTTTTTGAATACTTTCTTAACTGTACTTGAAAAAATTAATTCAAAAATAATTATTTAAAAACATTGTTTACAGATTTTTTTTTTAATTTCCCTTTAAGAAAAACATTTAGTCACAAAATTAATAAAAAATTTAATTTAGACTTAGAAGATACAAGTATTAATAATGAAATTAAAACAAAAAGTAAAAATTAATAAATTATTAACATTACTACGTTTAATTAAACAATATTAATTACTTTAATGTCACTGAAATTTTTATATGACGGTTTTTTAAGAAATAAATTATTATAGAGAGAATTCTTGTATAAAACTGTAAAGTTATGCAAATAAAACACAATAATAATATTATAGAGAGAATTTATAAAAAAAAATACAACTTGTAGAAATTAAAAAAAAAATTAAATCAATTTCTTTAAAACATTAAAATTAATTTGTAATATTAATCAAAAAAAAGTTCTATAAATTTTTTAAATCTCCAAATACGCACTTTGTAATTTTTTTATGAAAAAACTTTTTTTCTTTTTATTTAATAAAAAAAAAAATTACAAATTTACTTCGCAGGTTTCTTATAATATAAACGATATCCTTTTTGGAGTGAATTTCACTCCAGTAAAATTAAATTAATTGAAAATCATCCGCAAATTTTTTAGTGGAGGGAATGATAATTATTATTATTTCTGCGAAAATAACTTCAATAAATATTTATTGCAATAAACATTTAAACAATGATCGATTTAATTATATTAATTTGATAAATTATAAATGAATAGATTAAAATTTAAATAAAATAATTCAAGTAGAAAAATTCATTGGCATAAGTAGAGTTAATTTAGGTTGGTCACAAATTATTGAATCTTCAGCCGTAACTGACGCACTTATACTGTCTAATAAATTTTGTATTGCATTTCGATTATTATTATTATTATCATTACTATTATTATTATTATTATTATTAGAATTGTGAGTGCGTTTCACATGTTCCCGTCGGTGCTTCAATTCCTTGAAAGCTTTTCCGCAATAATCGCACACGAAGGGCCTTGTAGCTTCATGGGACCGCAAGTGGCTGCTAAAATGACTTTTCCTTACAAATTTCTTGCTGCAAATAGAGCAAGCAAATTGGTAACGTCCTTCATGAGCTGCTACGTGGGTATTTAGTGTCCACTGGGTTTTGAAAGTTTTCGCGCAGTAGCCGCACTGAATTTTGTTCTTGTCTTTTTCAGCAGGTGACTTTTCATTTTGATTTTTGTTGCAGGGTTCTGTAGGCACGCGAGGGTTTTTTAATAACAGTAATTCTTCTAGAAGAAAGTCGTCGATTTTTTCTTCAGCTTCGAGGTCCAGTGAAGAGGTTATTTCTTGCGAATGGTGCTTCAGGTGATTCGATAATGTTTCTTCGCTCGGGAATTTATTCTCCGAAGATTTCTGGATTGAATAAATAATTTTTTTTTATTATTTTGTAAAAATTTAAAGTTATTTTTTAATCCAAGTTCTACTGTAGTTTTTTATTTATCTAGAATATTGAATAATTAAAAAAAAAAAAAAACAATATTGTCTACATAATTGTACTTTCAATTGGATTTTTTTTCTTAGATTTTATCTTTAAAATTAAAAATTGAACATTTGGTATTACTTATTAAAAATTATTTATTTTAATTCTAAATCATTTGTTTGAATAAAAATATTCAAATATATTTGAAAATTTAACTTTGGATTAAAAAATTACTTAAATAACAAACTTTTTGGTAATTGTTTAATTTCACGGTCATATATTTATAATTTTTTGACATGAAAACTGAAAAATGAATATTTTTAATTAATTATCCTATTTAATGGGTTCAAATAATTATTTACAAAGGAGTCAACCCCATTTTGGGCGATAACTAGGTGAAAAATTAACATTTTATAATTTTTCTTTATTCTTCTTGTTTTTACGGTGCTTTTATGATGAAAAATGTAGTGAAAAAAAAAAAAAAAATAAAGATTTCGATAGCTTTTTTGTCTTTAAAATTTTGAAAAAAAATTCGCTATTATGTTTTTGATATATTTTTTTTGAAAAGCACATAGAAAAAGGAACAATTGAAAAAAAAAATTGAACCGCGAAACTAACCAATTGCCATAGATACATATATATTATTATTATTAATAATAAAAAATATAAAACCTTATGAATAACAGCGTGACTATTTAGTTGTTCAAAGTTCTTAAATTTTAATTCACAAATGTTGCAAGAGTAATCATCAGTATCACCATTATTATTATTGTTATTGTTATTATTATTATTATTATTAGTAGGGTTATTATTACTTCTAGGTGACTTAGAAGAGTGTGTAGTATTAATATGCCGTTGCAGTATTAGATCATTGAGAAAATGATCACCACATTGGTCGCAAGTACGTACATCAGAAGGTTGAGGCTCAGAATTGCGGTGTAATTTAGCTTGATGGCGCGCAATATGACGTTTTAAATCGTGAGCACGTGAGAATGCACGTTGGTACCTCGAGCATGTTGGTATCGGGCATCCCTTGGATTTGTCAGGCGTGTTAGTCGGTCTGGTCTTTGGCGAACTTTCTTTCTGACTCTCCAGCATCGATACCGACACTTCTACTGGTTCCATTGGAACCAATCCTTCCGATGGCATCGCTTTGATTTTTGACTCTGCTTTTCTCAGAGATCCATTTTCTGATAAGGTTACCACTGGCAAAGCTTGTAAATTAATACTCTGATTAATGTCTTTTCGAAATTCTATAGATGCTACCTCCTCTGTTACTGTCGACAATTGGTTCGACAGAGGGATGAATATTATTCCATGTGATATTGGATCAAGCTCCATTTTTATTTTCTGTAACAATTTTTATTGTTAATAAATTTGGAGAAAAATTATGGAAAAGTTTATTAAAAAAATAAATAAATTATAAAAATTTTTATTAAAAAAATAATCATCTAAGTATTAAAAAAAATTTTTTTTTTATTTAGATACAATTTTTTATTTTTTTTATTTAAAACAAAAAATATTTTTTCAAGTCCGATATTTACAATTTTTTTTTTATTTTATTGAAAATTATTTTATTAATTATTTCACTTAAATTACTCATTAAAAAATTTTATCTTGCTTATACACAATAAGCGCCTTTTATAGTGACTAATTGTAACAAAAATCCCCTGACTAAAACCATCGATTTGAATGGATGTGGGCCCCTTTATTATGCCTCATATTTTAAATATAAACAATACTACCCAGGCATTTTTTATTCCAAGTATTTATTTTATCACTTTATTCTCGGTATTTATATTTTCAAACTATAGATCAAATTTCTGTGTATACAACATAATTAAAGACTGATTTTTTTTTCTTCGATGTATATTATACAAAAATAAATTTCTTTTAATAAATTTTCGTTAATTAAAAAAATTCACTCCAAATTAAATTATTTATAAAAATACATTATAAAAAAAAGGATCGATGTTAATCTATTTTTGATCGAATTCTACAAATAGCTCTTACTGTGGGTTAATTTTAATTTTTACTCCAGCTTGAATATGTAAATCTATAAATATTGCCTTAAATACTTTTAAAATTACTTACATTTAGAATACTCAAAAAATAATGACAGTAATTATTGTTACTATTTATGTCAGTCAGCAAACACAAACAAAAAATTGTAACTCTTTAATATTGAATTTTTCACTTTCTTAATTTTAAATGTTACACTTTACTTTGTGTAAATTTATATTTATATTTATATTTAAGTATATATACAGAGAGCTTACTTTCAGAAAGAAATGAAAGTGTGATAGTCTACAGTTCTTGTTTTACAGTGTTGATATCCTGAACTCTGAACTAAAACTGGACAAAACGATCAACAAATTCATCTTATGTTTCATCTATATGTTTCTAAATTATCTCCACCCCCGCAACTCAATATTATCTATACTACTATTAACTACCGTATTAAAACTTTTCAATACCCTGTTCTCTTATTTTATTTATTTTTTTGTGTCTGTAATTTTAATCTTTTTAGTATTATTATTGTTATTATCAAATAAAAATTTCCAATAATTTTTGATAACTTTCAAAATTTAAATGTGAATTTTTTTTTTTCAATTTCATTTTAAAAATTTTAATAAAAATAAATTTTTAATCATTTATTCTTAAAATGTTAAATAAATTTATTTTTTTTTTTTAATATGTGAAAATTTATTCGCGGGAAATTATTAATTTAAAATTTTTTCAAATTGCGTTCAATATTCACCGTACATTAAAAAGTTAATAATTTTTTTTAAATTAAATATATTAACCACTTTTTTTTTATATGATTTTACTTAACAAACTGTTTCCTTCATTCGAATATTTGTATAATATATAAAAATAATTTTTCATTATCAAAAAATTTATTGAAGTTCAATTTTATACGAACCTGACTATTGTAAGTGCGCATGTTTATGATAGCGTATAAATAACGCGCGCACTTCTCTGAATGCGCATGATTTTTAAATATTATCTTTGAATCTTATATTAAATATCCAAGAAACCAAAGAAATTATAAATAGTGTAAACATAAATTTAAATAACAATAAAACTAAATGGTAATTTACAGCAATTTATCCGGGTGTAAAAAATCTCAAAAAAATTCATCTTTTTTTTTTATGTTTTCATAGTTCAATCGAAAAATTTAGCTTCTAGTTTATATTAAAATAAATTTGATAATTTGGTTGATCCAAAATTTCCTAAAATCGGATCATGTTTGGAATTTTTCTAACACAACTGCATCTCGATGTTAGAAAATTCAAAATTTCAACTAAAAATTAATAAGGAACTATTAAGATAGTTAACCCGAGATGAGTTCAATTAAAAATTAGATACTTAACATTGATTGCATACGCTCTCTGCAGTTTTGTACCAGTTTCTTATAGTTATAAAAAAAAAACTAACTGTCAGAAACTTTCAAAAAACTGACATGTATTTTAATGTATTTGCTGTGAATATAAAAAAAAATTTTTGACCGTTTAATTATTTATAAATAACGGATTAAAGTTTAACAATTTATAAAAAAGTATATATTTACGGAGTCGGACAGAAACAATTGTATGGGTTGCGTTTCTGTGGGTACAGTCTTGCGTAAAAATTATGGATTACTTAGCTACAGGCTCATGTACTTTTGCGATGCGTATAATCTCTAATTTTTTGACAGTATTGTACCATGACAACTACCTTTTAATTTTTAATAAAATTTAAAGGTCACATCAATTCAAATATGACGTAAAGATTTGACATTTCAGTTCAAAGGATGCGGCTATAATTAAACACCGCGATGAAGGACTAATTGTCGCGCATCTATAATAATAATAATAATAAATTTACGAAATAATAATCTTGCAGTTTCATTAAATAAGACAAGTTAGACAAATACATGCAAATTAGATAGAAGTTCAAGTGAGGATTACACATAAAAACGATTTTCAAATTGACAAGCTTACCCCTGTAAAAAATATTTATGACTTATATAGTAATCTCAATTTTTTAGTAATTAATTAAAAAATAAATATCTTGTTTTAAAATAAAAAAATAATATTTTTAATGTTTTTAAATATTACTTAATTCATCAATAAAAAATTTTCATATATGTAATTCAATTTAAAACAATGAAAATTAATTTATTTGCTTCGCCGTAAATTCAAATAAAAAATTATCAGATGAACCGAATTTTTAAAAACTTGCTAATAAAGCAGCAAACTAAATAATTTAGATAAATGTGTTTAAATTAAATAAAATAAAAAAAAAAAAAACGTTTTTACGTTTATGCTAATCCGAATAGAAGCAGGCGACAAGAGGGCGTACTATTCATTACCATTACATTATATGTATATTCTCATGAGAATTTTCCCTCGAATTTAATCATTTTAATCAGCTAATGCTATTGAATAATGACTAATGTTTTTTTATAGTTTTTAAAAAAATTTTATTGTTTTGTCGTTAAAATAATTTTTTATTTTACATTATTATAGTCACAGTTTGCATTAATGATTGTTTATATATAGTCATAATTAAATTTATTATTTGTTATTTTATTAAATTATACAGAGCTCTTCAGTTTACTAATTAAGTAATTAATTGTTATGATTATTATATGGTAAAAATGTGAGACTGTTATTAAAGTAGTAAACTATGTTTGGTATTTAATTTACTTTATTCATCCAATTATGTATAATTATTGTAATAATAAAAAAATTTTATCAAATTAAAATAATAATTTAGCGTAAAACTAATTAAAATTTTATGAATTTTTTATGAAATAAAAAAATAATTATGAAAAATCAAAATTTATTAATCTTTAAATAAAAATTTACTGATAATTATAATTCATTAAAGAAAAAAAATTTTTTTTTTACTTTTTTCTTCTAAATACAAATTTGCGAAAATAAAAAAAAATTCTAAATGTCAATTTTTTATCACCAAAATTTTGAATTTGATCTCTAGCGTTTTTATTTAATATTTAAATAAATTCAACGCGCTTTACTTAATTTTTTTAAAAAACACTTAAGACATAATTAGTCCAAAATTCTCTTCAGAAAATTAATACATAGTATTTACTATAATAAAATATTTATCTGTAAGAGTGACATTTATTTATAAATACCAAACTAAGTGCTCTGCATAACTTACTTTACCATTATTATATCCACCTGCATGTGGATAATAGCGAAGTCAAGATCTGAGACAATTTATTTTCGGGTACTGCTCGCCATTTATTTCAGTTTAATGCATCTCTAGATTATTAGATTAAGTATCAATATCTAGCAACTCAAACAAGTATTTACCTAAGAATAAATTTCTATATATACACAGAATAATAATCATATTCCATAATATTTTTTATTTTTACTTTAAATAGAAAACTTCAGGATTTATTTTAAATCCGTCAACATTTTCTTTGTTCTTACAATAAAATACTAGTATTTTTATGTTAAAATAACAATTTATCCAAAGCTTCGGTATGTATACAAATTAGCTTTCTCATATGTTTTCATACATAAAATATGTCAGCTTTAATTTCCATAAAAAAATTTACTTTTATAAATAACATATTCTTTATTAAAATTAAAAAAATTATAGTATAGTGATAAAAATAAATTATCTGCTAACAAAATTAATTTTTAAAATTTACTAAAAAAAAAAAAAAATAATTATAAAGTAAAATTACCAAATTAATTAATAGGAAATTTAATGCATATAAATTTTTTACTAAAAAATAATATTTTTTTTTCTTTACTGTAAACTTATGTTGAGGCTGTTTTTTTAAATACTAGCGCAAGTGGTTAAACTAACCAGAAAATAATACAACAACTAATCATAGTAATTAGTAATAAAGAAACTAGATCTTTTTAGACATGCCTAATCAAACAAAACTATTAAACCAATAGACATCTAATTAATTTCATAAAATTTATCGTTTCTCAGTTAATATTTTAAGCTGATAATATTTTTTCGATATATTTTTTTAGTTGAAAAAAATAATAACTTTTTATTAAAAATCCTTTCTTTAGTAATTTTCTTTAAGTAAATAAACTAATTAAAAATTTTCCAAGTTGAATAGAATCTTAATTACGATTATAGAGATGTAAATATACAAAACTAAAAATAATTTTTATTTTTAAAGATCAACTTATAAGACATTTCGATAATATTGCCAGCATTCTTGCAAATAAAAAATTATAAATAGTTTACAAAATTCTTTAAGAGCATAATTGAAAGTAAATACTGAAGTAAAGTTAAAAAATTGTTTTACTAAAAATAAACAAATAATAACTCACAATTAATAAATAAATACAAAATTTGACAGAAAAATATCAACAATGAAAAATAGAAATATAAAAACTATTGAAAAATAACTCACGAGTTAGACGGAATTTATGATATTTATTAGTATGCTCGAACAAACTAAACGTGAAAGTATCGTTAAAGATTAACGGTTTGGAAAACTAGGATCCTCAAGAGTAAATCCATTACAAACGATCTATCTATATATAATAAATTTATAATATTATAAAGCGTACAATTTTCACTCTGAGAATACTATTGGAAAGTAAACATAATCGGGCATCGATTATTCCGCAACTTTTTTATTTATTCTTTTTTTCATTATTAACAACGATTATATTTATTATACTTATCGGTATTATAATAAAAAATATTTACATTATTATTTACACATTTAAACAGATGATTATGACGATCAAGTGTCGGCATAATTGCTGATGGTGTTTTTTATCCACTCAGTGTAATGTTGGACCTTTGTATAAACATCTGGGAATCCCGGTCTGGCGCATCCTGATCCGAAGGATGTTATGCCGGCTAATTGCCAGACGCCGTCACTTCGTTTGCACTGTAACGGGCCGCCTGAGTCACCCTGTAAATTATATCAAATTTTAAGTCATAAATAATAATTAATTAGTAGTAAAATAGTCGGGAAAACATTCGTAGATTTTTTTCAGTAAAAATAAATTTTTATTCTCACTAAAAAAAATTAAGTTTTTATTTTTATATTATAAAAATAAAAATAAATTACCACACAAGATCCAGAAGAGCCGTCGAGGTGCCCAGCACACAAGTGCCCATTCCTCAGAGGCACCGAATTGCCGTAGGCCTTTTTGCAATCCTCCAGAGTCAGAAGCGGGATACTGGCTTCTAAGAGCGCGGCAGACAATGAAGGTGATGGTCCAGATCGACCCCAGCCGGAAGTAAAGCAATTTGTGTCTACGAGTTTCTTTTCTGTTTCTGGTTCGGGTAGACAGATTGTTCGGATTATTTTTGAAAGTGGAGCTGGTCTACTTAATTTCATCAGAGCTGAAATATATTATATACTTTTTTTTTAAATTGTTATTTCTTTTTTAGAGTAATTCAAGTTTTTATTTTATTAATTTGTTATTAGAAGCTAAAAAAATTGTTGAAATTTTTAATTAAGTGTGAAAATTAATTTTGTCTATATTTTTTAATTTTGTGTCTGTAATTTCAATTTTTTTTTTTTATTATTATTATAATTAGTCAATGATTAAATGCAAAATTTTTTTTTAATTTCATTAAAAAAATTGGAATAATAATAATAATTGGTAATTTTTTGAAGTTTTTTACTTATATTTTTTTTTTAAGATAAAAATTAAAAACATCAAATTCATGTGATTAAAAAATGACAATAATCATAAAAAAAACTAGTTATAATAAATTGAAAATAAATCACTAAATTAACAAGTTTTTTTATACTACACAATAAGTTGTGGTGAAGGTAATAAAAAAGTAATAACATTCACATAAAATATGAGTATATATGCTATCTTTAAAATAAAAATATAAAATAACAAGAAAATGATTTATGATTTCAATTACCATATTATATAGAAGTGTCAATTATTTCTTTTTATAAAATGTTTACATTTTTTAAAAGTGAAGTAAAAATTTAGAGTTGAAAATTAATTTAATATAATGTAGAATTAAATTTTTTTTGATAATTTCTAAACTTTTGAAATATATCTCTGTTGAATTTTTTTAAGGACATTTTTAAAGATCTGTAGTCATGTAACAAAAAAAATAAAAAAAAACTACATATTAAACATCTGGTACTATTTTCACTATCAAGAAAGTAAAGTCTATAAAAAAATAATAAAAAAAAAACTTACCAATATCATGATTATAATTATCAAATTTTTCATGAATAACCACTCGCTCAACCGGTATCCTGACAGATCCTCGATTACCAGAATCTAATTCCCATTCACCGAGCACCGTCGTCCATAATGCGCCAATAGGTAGATTGAATACATCACTGCAATTAAAAAGTAACTTAATAGATAAAAAATAAATAAAAAAATAAAAAAAAAAAACAAACTTAAAAAGTGAATTTTTTTTATATTTTCAAAATTAATAATCAATTTAGATTTTTACAAAAATGTTCTTCAACCCAAAAATTAAAATTTAAAAATCGCAAAAACTATTAAAACACTTGAGAAAAAATTAAAAATTATTTAAAAAATAAATTTTATCATAAAATTCATTAAAATCTTCAAAAATTAATCAGAGAAATTTATAAAAAAAAAAAATAAATCTTTTTTCAACCCACCTTACCGAACAAATAAATAAAAACATACTTGTGAATACAATGAGCCGCAGTGAGGACCCAGGAAGGATCAACGAGGACTCCTCCGCACCAATGGCCGATGAACCCCAACTTCGGGTGCAGAAGCTGCAGGGAAGCTTGCCAGGGCCAAGATCCGCGTTTGCTCGGCTTCCCGTTGAAAATCCTCCCCGTGGCCCTCGCAGTGGTCATCCTCTTTGGCTCCAGGGCTCCGATTTTGGTCTCGAGAATGTCCCGCGGCTGCCGATGTGTAACTGCAGGATTACCGCACTCTGCCATTCAAAAATTCATTCTGTACGGCTTACGCCGTGCTTATTTGCAAACGAATTCCCACAATGTTCAATATTAAAAGTAAAAATAAAAACTATTTTTTTATTTTTTTACATTCATTGTCGACATACATAAGTTTTATGTTTGAAATCTTTAGATGTAGGAATCCGGTTATCAAATTTAATAATTATAAGTAAATGATAAAATAATTTTACAGTAGAACCTCGATAAGCTAAAGTTTGATGAAAGAAAAAATTTGAAAAATAGATTATCGAGTTTTTAACTTAGGGAGGTTTTATAACTTAAAATTTTAATTTGATAAAATCAATTTTGAAGAGAAAAAAATTTTTTTTTTAATGTTACAGAGAAGAAAAATACTTTATAAAAGAACTAATTTTCTTGACTCAAGAAAATAATTTAAAAAATGACAATTTTTCTTGACTAGTAAAGTTTTAGAGCAAAAAAAAAATATTTTTTCGCTTCAAAATAATTTAGGTTTACGGAAAAATTTACTTGATGTCATTAAATATTTTTTTGTAGGTGATTTAACATTATAAAAAAGATCTAAATAAAAGTTTTCGTTTATTAAAAATCAAGCCGCAAAAAAAATGAATTTTTGATTAGAAAATAAATTTATCTGACTAAAAAAAAATATTTATGAAGACATTTATCTTGAGTAAAAAATTTCTTGCTTCGAAACAATTATTTTGATCAAATAAATTTTTTTTCTGTGCGGAAAACTTTTTGAAATAATATATTAAATTTTTTTTTAGTTTGTAAAGTTAATTTTATTTATTTCTCATTCTTTTTATTAACGTTTAAATTATACATTGAAAAAAAAAGTTAGTTTAGTTCAAGAGAAAAATGATTGAATCAAGTAAAATGTACTTAAATAAAGGCCCTTAAAAATTATTTTCTTGCTTCAAGAATTTTTTTTGCCAATTACTTTTTTTTTTTCAGACTTTGAAGGGGAGTTAACATACAAATTTTTCAAGTTATAAAGGTTCTATTGTAGTAATAAAATACTTACTCGGTTGATTTTTAATCATCGCTTTGATTTCTTTGTTAAACAGCAAATAAATTATCAAAAATTTACTCAAAAAATGCATTGTATTTTTTTTTTAATAATCTTCTTTTAAAAATTTTAAAAATTACATATTTCAAAAAATAAAAACCACTAACACTTGACACTTAAAACTTAAAAACAAAATTTTTTTATAACGACCAAAATAAAAAATAAGATTTAATAAATAAATAAATAGATGTGACTTGTAATAGTTCTCTTGCCTGAATGGACCATCTTACAATCTTACTTCGAAAGTTATACACACGTTTCCGCTTTATTACTCCTTTTTTCGCTTACTTACTCTTACTTATGCTCGAGTCTATGTACTGAGTACTATAATAAGACACCAAGACAAGACTAAGAGTGTAAGAGTGTTTGTATTTCATATTAACTTATACTATTAATGTAATGTAATATAATAATAAATAAAAATATCTGGTGGGGTTTTAGAGTAAGTAGGAAAAGTTTTGTTCATTAGTTATTAACTGCCCAGATTACAAGATTGTAAATATATAAACAGAGGAATTTATGATTGATAATGATAGACAATGGATTTATTGTGTACAGTACTCGTTCAATTCTATACAATTCACAATATAATAGATTATAAATCCAAGATGTTTTCTTTTGTGACCTTAACATTGTATCATTTGTTGGGAGTTTATAAATGTAAAATAAAAAAAAAAAAAAATACTAACAAAAAATAGTGAGCGAGAAAGTGAAACTGCGGTCTCTGATCTACTGAAGAAAGCAAGAGCTATTGAGAACATTTACTTTTACTAACGAGGAAAGTGTATTCATGACTTTTAAGATTTATCAAATAATCTTATTATATTTTTATTGTTATTATTAGTAATATTATTTATTAATTGCAAAGATTGAGATAAAAGTAAAACCGAAAGGTTTAAATGTTGATTCATTCTTTTAAAAAGTAGTGTAAATACTTGACCGAGTTTTTATGTTCAGAAGAAAGAATTTTTAAGTATTAAAAATAATTCAAATTTTCTTATTTACAAATTTCTTAGTCAGAATTTTTTGAAGTTATTAATTTTATATTTTAAATATTTTTGTTGTAATAATTAACGTGGTTTTACGTTTACTTTAAAAATTTTTTCTTCTTTAGAGAAGAAAATTTTATTTTTAAATTCAAACAAATAATTACTTTTTAATGAATTCTTTTGGAAATATTACGAGATTTATTGCTTGGAATTTAGTGCGGTTGTAAACATTTAATTAAAATTTGCCAAAAAAAGTGAAAATTTTATTATAATAACACATTTAAAAAAAATAAATTAAGATTTGAAATAGTTCAGTAAAAGCGAATAATTATAAAAAATCAATAAATTAAAAAATTTTTAAAATAATAAAAAAATCAAAAAGAAAACTAAAAATTTTTGTAACAATTAAATTATAATGAAAAAAATTTCACATATAGAAATTTTAGAAAATTATAAAAGCGAACTTTTAAAAATATATTTTTTATAATAATTTATTAGAAACATTTCAAGAATTGTCAGATGTGTTTGTTAATTTCTGGATTATTTTTCAAAAATGTAAAAACATGAAAATTATCAATAAAGATTTAAAAAATTGATTATTTCGGTTAAAAAGAAATTATAGGAAAAATAATTATAGTTTTTTTGAGTTTAAAAATTTTTATTGTGACTAAAAATAATTCATTTTAAAATATGATAAAAAATATGAATTTTTTTTTAATAAATTAATTTTTTTAACAAAAAAATCAGTTTAAATTCATTTTATGTAAATTAATGTAATTATGTTTATTTTAGTTTAGAAAAAAAAATTTTTAAATATTTCTTTAAATTAAACCTAAAAATCAATAATTAATTTTAAATTAATTCACATTTATAAACAATTTTTTTCACGGCGCTTGAGGTAAAAATGAGGCTCGTTTTAGCGGGAATCAGTATGTAAACAAATATGGCGACGCAGGTCTTTTACATTTGCATTTAAAATATTTACTCAAACAGTTGAATTAAAGAAAAACATAAAATTGACCACTCAGAAATTTTATTAATTAAAATTTTTAAATAAATTGAATTATTAATAATTTATTTCAACTATTGTAAAGTCACACAAAAGAAATATATAAAACGTGAAGAATAATGAGCCGTCAAACGAAATCAACAGTAAAGTATGAGGTTATGAATAATAAAAATATTTTTTTATTTTTTTGTTATTATTATTATTAATTCTACTTGTAATCATCAAATGTTTACTGGTTCACTATCATATGATATATAATTTTTGTTATTATTATATTATTTTATCTAACTAAGTATTTTCTACTTTCAGAAAGATAATATTATTGAAGGAAGAGTCATCAGACGGTCAGTGCGCCTGCTTCCTGAGTCTCAACAAAAGGTTAAATATTTATTTTGTATTTTTTTTATCTATGATAGCTACAGTGACAATTTTTTTATTTTTATCATTTGCGTTAAAATTTTTATATACTAAAAAATTAAATGAGTTATACACTGTCTAAAGAATATTTAGCTTAAATAATTACAGGCAATTTAATTATTATTATTATTATTAATAATATTGATAATGATAATTGTTTCTAGAAATTATTAAATGAGGAGCTGAAAAATAATAGAGAAGCTGATATTTCATCATTACCACCTATTCATTTTACCGGAAAAATTTATTATGCTACGGATTTTGAAGGTTGTGCTAATATTTGCGACCAAGTTATGTAAGTTTTTTTTTTTTTTTTTTTTTTTTTTTAATTCATTACAGTTAAAGTTGATCAAATTTGTATAAAAAAAAAAATAATATATAATTTATGATTTCTATTACAGAGAACGAATTAATAAATTTGCAAAGGACATTGTACCAATAGGATTCGACCTGGAGTGGCCGTTTAGTTTCCAAACGGGGTCTGGTAAAACCGCGTTGGCTCAAGTTTGTGTTTCTGAACAAACTTGTCATTTGTTTCACATTTACAATTTGAAAAAATTGCCAGCTTCGTTTATTTTACTACTGAGTCATCCAAAAGTCAGACTCGTTGGTGTTAATATAAAAAAGTATGTATATTTTATATCTTGATTTATTTAAAATTTCAAATGATTTTTTATTCGAGTTAGATATTATGAAATTAAAGATTTTATTGCATCAATTAATTTCGAATGATATTGATTACATTACTCTAGGAATAATTATACGCACTTAGAACGACAAAAAAATAACTTCTTAATCATTTTTACTGAAAAGGATTTTTAATTAAATAATTAATAAGTTGTTTCTTTTAATATATTGTTTGTAAAAATATAAAATATTTATCGGAATTATTAATACTAGCAACCTTGCAGTCACTATTTATTAAATAAAGCAAAATTTTAAATTGCACTGTACTTTCTTAAATATTGACGTTTTTAAATATATAAGCTCATCCCGATGTTACACTCATCAAGAGTTTTCATTTGAGTACCCACATGCATATTTGATATATTTTTCATATTTACATATATATAATATATATTAATATATGAAAAAATGATGTGGGTACTTAAATGAAAGATTTTGATAAGTGTAACATCGGAATGAGCTTATATCTTAAAAAATGTCAATAGTTCTTTTTGTAAAATTATCATGGGTAGTAAAAATCATTTTGCTATCAAAAAATAAAAATTAATTTAGTTTTCAAATTTTTCTAGCGATTGTTGGAAATTAGGTCGAGATTTTCCAGAATTTCCAGCCCAGATAGTTGTTGAGAATAATTGCATCGACTGTGGACCTTTTTGCAACAAAATATACAACCGGTCGGGCCGATGGAGCCTACAGCGTCTCACGGCTTATTTACTTGAAAAGCAAATAAGCAAGGATGCGAAAGTTAGAAACAGTAAATGGCATATTTTACCGCTCAGTGATGCACAAAAGAGTTACGCTGCCACCGACGCTTATGTTTCTCTGTTGCTCCATTTAACCATCCAAAAGAAGGCCGAGGAAATTGAACGCCTGAATATAACCGATCAGTCCGATGTTCAAGGAGATGCAGTGATCAAGGAAGACGAAGCGGGACAAGAGTTTAAGGAAAATTTACCTGCTGATTTGAGCGAGTCGTTTGAAGAACCGTTTGAAGAGCAAAATTGTTTAATAGATCATGATAATTTGGATCAAGAGCGCAAAGAACTCAAGGATTCATAACCGTTTAATTTTTTTAATACGTCAATAGACTAGTTAAAAAATTAGAACTAAAAAATTTTAATAATTAAGATAAGAATTGACTAAGTGAAAAATATAAATTAATTTTTTTGACAATTAAATGGATGACTGAAAAAATATTTTTAGTAATAAAAATCTAAAAAAATTTTTTAGTTAAGTAAAAAATAAATAATTAGTTCTCAAAAAATAAAGATTAAAATTTTTATTAAAGGACGACTTTAAGAGAAATAAATCTCAAAAAAAAAAAAAATGGAATCTCGCATCGTTAAATTAATTTGGGCTGGACGTATGAGCTACAAAGCTAGTCTGCATTTACAAAAGACTCTGGTTGACCAGCACCACCATCATCCGAATTCAACCCAAGAAAATACACTTGTATTAATAGAGCACAATCCTGTTTACACAATCGGGATCCGCGATAAAAATTATACAGTTGAAGAAATTGAAAGACTACGAGGAACCGGTGCTGAGTTTTTTAAAACGAACCGCGGAGGTCTGATAACATTCCACGGTCCAGGTCAGCTGGTAGCTTACCCAATTATCAACTTGAAGCAATTCAAGCCTTCAGTCAAGTGGTACGTCGAGCAAATTGAGAAGACGGTGATAAGACTTTGTGCAGAAATGGGAATAAAAGCCGAAACTTCACCACATACCGGAGTCTGGGTCGGTGACAAGAAAATTTGTGCGATAGGTATCCACGGCAGCCGGTTCATAACTTCCCATGGACTAGCATTAAATTGCAACACGGACCTCCAGTGGTTCAAGCACATTGTGCCTTGCGGAATCGAGGGTAAAGGCGTGACGAGTCTCTCTGAAGAACTGAACACAGAAGTCACTGTCAGTGATGTTATTCCGCTCTTCAAAAATGCCTTTGAGGATCAGTTCAAGTGCACGATCGTTGACTACCAGCCTGGCGAAGCCTCAGAGATAATGCGAGCCGCTGTTTCTTCTACGAAATGATTTATAATTAGTAATTGTTTGTTTATGTAAGAAATTAGTGTTCGTTTTTATTAAATTTTTTTTTTTAATTGTTAACTGTTAAGTCTTGTGGTAAATTGCAAGTTTTAAGGAATGATAATGATATTTTTAATAAATATATATATTTTATAATGATAAGATTTGAATAATTTATTGCTATAGCATTGAAAAATAAAATATACTATGTTGTACATGCTAATTTGTGGTAACTATTCTTAATTAATTGTAATTATATATATATATATTTAATTAATTAATTAATTAACAGTTAAAGCATCACAGCCTCGGTCAAGGCTAGGCGATATATTTGGTTGAATAACATCTATTTTTTTTTTTTTGTCATTGTAAACTTAAATTTTTAACTTAATCTTGGTCTTTTTTAATTTTTTGGCTACTTATTCAATTATTTTTATTTTTTTCAGATAATTTTTGTATGTACTTTTAAAGTAATTATAATATTCATAAAAATTGAATATAATTTCAAATTTTATATTTCTCGTTAAAATTTCCAATCTATTAAAGTATAAAATAATTTTATAAAATTTTTTTTTAACGGATTTGTAAATTATAAAAATTAATTCGAGCTTAAATTAGAGTCTTGCGACTTTTTTCCGCTGTATTATAAATTGTACTAATTATTTTTCGATTGTAAAATTTATTTCTAAAAAAAAAAAAAATTAATGAGTAAATGTATGTTTTTTAAAGTCAGTAAAAAAATGACTAAAAAGTACAAGAATAAATAAATAAGCAGTTGAACTTATACCAATTTATAACCAACTTATACCACAGTACAGTTCAGTAATAATCTAATAATAATATTAATTATTATTATTATAAATAACTTCTAATCTTAAGTGAAAAAAATAATTTCCGAAGCTTAACTACTAAAGTAACAAAATGTGTACATCGGTAATTAAATGACTAGATATTACCTTTCATAACAGTGACCCATAAACATAAAAACAACCCTGTAACAGATGACGCTCAATATAACATAAACAGTAGTTCGAATTTAATAAAAAAAAGCTCGTTAAAACTATTCCGTGAGTACGTGTAAATATTTTTCATGATAAAGCTCAGTGGTAAGCAGTCCAACGATATTAACGGCATTGTGCAGGGAGTTTGCCGAATCGCAAATTAATTTAATAGCTTTTTCGATGTCGCCCTTTAGTTCTCCATATTGCTTATTAGTGAGGAGATTTTCAAGAGCTTGCAACCCTTTGAGTACATCCGGGCTAGGCCGTACATCGATAGTGTCCAGGTCGATGGATCTCGCGGGCGCGACACCCGGTGCATGAGGAGTGAAACGCACTATCTGTTGCTCCGATTTCGAGTCGGGTAATTGTGCGAAGCAGTAGGTACCTAGTACGCGTGATAAAAATTTACATCTGTAACGAAAAATATTAAAACTTTTTTTATTGACTTTTTATTAATTAATTCGCTAATTTATTAAATAATCGCTAAATTACCAATTAATTTGCTTATTTAAAAAATTAAAGTGAAAAATAATACCTGATTGATAACTGTGAACCTTTTCTGATACCAATAGCTCCGAAAATTCCCCAACCTTGTCCAGCGTCATCTGCGACTGCCAATAGTGCTCGAGCAAGACGCTTTAGTGATCTGGCAGCAATTGTTGTATTTTCATTGTACTGACATTGACGATAAGCTAATTCGAATGCTTTTGCCGATAATAGTGGAATTTTTTCTTCAATTATTTCACTAAAAAAAAAAAATTTTTACAATTTAAAGCTATAAATATTAAATAATCTATGATTTGTTTGAATAATAATTTTTGTTATAATCTCTTTTGGCTCTGCAGAAGAATCAAAAAGGCATATAAAAATTTATTTTTCTCCAATCAACTTGAAAATGTTGAAAAAAAAAATTTTATTGCCAGAAGTTCAAATCGTAAAATTTTTTCATACAACAAGTTAAAAAATTGAACTAAAATTTTTTTTATAAACAGTCTTTTGGCTTTAAGGTAATTGTCGTGTAATTATTAATTAATTATTTACTTAATTAATTAATTAAAGTACCTAGGTTTGATAGCCGTTATCCAGTCGACCAAATTAACAAGCATCATTCCTTCTTCCCTGATGTCCCTACAAGACGGCAGCCGTTTCATCAGTAGCGCGTACAGCGCCAAAAGTCTGCCCTCAGCAACCAGCACGCTTTCAATCGGCGGCTGTCTTGGAACCACGGGCTGCAAAATTCCTAGCACACTGCCCCAACTAGGTTCAACATCTTCTGTAATACTGTGCCTAAAATACGACTCCAATGCCGCTTCCATAATTTCTCCTAACGTCGCTGGAGAGGTAACCGAGATTCCAATGACTCTCAGCATCCCCAGCAGAACTGGGCTCGCTGCAGTTTTATCCGCCAGCCATCCACACCAGCTGATTCTCAGCTGCTCTACCAGGAACCCACTCTGGTTAACTGAATGCAGCAATTCTGTAATAAGCAATCCAGCCTCTGCTGCCTGCTGGTTCTCCGACACCGTGCTGGTGACAATAATCTCCATCTCTTCCAACATTTTTCCCATTGCTGCTGCGAACGCCTTCGCATTACTCGATACTAGTGACTTGTGTCTTGTTGTGCAATTCACCAGGAGTTTCACTGCCGAGCGGACGTAGATCTGACGCTTTTTTAACGTCGTAGGGTGAAAGTGTGTAGCTGTTGCGTCGTAAGCTGCGACTATTTTCAGTAAATTGTTAACAGCAACATCTACTGTGTGTACTTGACCGAATCCTAAGTTCAAGATTACTCTTGGGTCTGAACTCATTACATGCCAGTTCACCACCTGGATAAAGAATTTATTATTGTTAATTTTTAATAGAGATATTAATTTAAAATATTAAAATTTAATGGGATATATTTTTTCTCTTTAATAAAATTAATTAATTTTTTTATCAATATAGAAAATATTTACCTGATCATAAACCGTCGCATCAACCAAATGCCATGCGAACTTTTCCGCCTCCGTCACCAACAGAATCGCCCTCTCATTCTGTCTAACATTCGGTTCATTCGATAGCTTGACAATCAAATTCAGCAAACAAACATGCATTCTCCCAGCAACAGCTATCGGCTGAGTAGCCAGTATGTCATTTATCCAAGTAGTCCAGTTGATCATCACAAAGATATTTCCCAGAAACAGATGACTGTCCGGCAAGTACTGATCAACAACCTTGACCATAAACTCAACATCAGTCAACTCTGGGAGAAATTTATCCCAAGGCAGTGACAAAAAATTTCCATGAATAACATTAAGAACATGATCCTTTATGGAAGCATTTGCAAAGTTGGTCACATAGAATTGCCAAAGATACCCCAAGATTTTACAACTGGCCGGCATGGTATCGATAATAAATCTAATACACTCCACAAAAACCGCGACTGTTTTATTCGCATAAGGTCCGTCGCTGATGATCCACGGCAATAGAACGCTTCTGTCATCAGTAAGCTGCTGGATCCAGGCAGCAGTGGGTTCCTGGAGGTTTCTCGTCCAGTAGGGAGTGATCCAGGGTGCAAACATGTCACTCAATACCGGCCAGATACGCTCGCAGAGTTGGTCCGCAAGAGATCCACGATCAAACTGCAGAGTAAGGACAACTAGAGCGTGACCTACCATGCCCAAAAACATATTTAAGGGCTCATTATAGACGCGGTACTTGGGATACAACCCATAGAGGCCATACTGAAGCCGCTCCTTCATAAAATGCTTACTCAAAAGCACCGCAGTGTCATGAATCTCCTGTCTCGACAAAAGCCGCTGTTCCGTAGCATACCTACGAATTTCTTCACGAACTTTGCAAGGATGAACCACTAAATTCCTCGACCTGCCACTGAGAGCCGCCAGTAGGTCTCTCCACACGTCTAAGGAGAGATTCTGGCCCTCGCTGCCTCGCAAAATGGCACCTAGAACCTCCCCATAGTGTTCCGGGAACTCATGCAACAAAACTGCTCGCAAATGATTCCGGAACAGTTCGTGCAAAATGAGCTTATCGTCTTCAGGATTGAGCCCGATGTTGCACAGCGCCTTGGAGACCAGTTCAATGAAAGTAGACCGCTCACTCAACCTGGGTCGGCGGTAATTCAGCCAGGCGCCTACGTCGAATTTCGACAGCAAAACAAAGCACAAATCCGCGTTGCTGCTAGATGACAAGTCAACCACCGTGGAGTACATCGCCAGAAAATTAGCAGCTCCTCCAGCTACTGGAGTAAAGTGTGGGCCCAGAAGACCTCCCAAAGTTGGTCTCTGGATTATCGTGCTGAGCAGCCTTGGGCCCTGAGACTCTTCACCGCTGATGAACAGCTGGCCTAGTTTCTCCACGCAGGTGGTAATGAGCTGCTTGGTTGGTAGGTAAAGAGCAGCTTCTTCCGAGTAAACTTCCACCAGGTGGTAAAAGAGCCTCACTCCCGTCGCTTGGAGGTCCGTAAGCACTGCAGTGTTTTCGCAGGTTCGGTGAAGGTTCAATTCGTGCTCTAAAAGAGCGATCAGGTGGTCCATGAAGACACATCCCTGGGTGAACTTGCTGGGTGGAGGTTGACCGGCTTTTATCAACAGATTTTCATACTCTGCTCGGTTTTGCGAGATCAGGGCCTCTATTCCTTCGCAGACGCGAGCTTCGGATATTTTTATCCTGATGACAGCGGGTCCGGCGCAGTGAACTGTTGGTGGAGTGCCTGAGCGACACCGAGAGCCTACAGGAGCTGGGTCGCAGAGCGCGTGGAGGGTTATCCAAGTGTCTACTTCGCGGTACAACGTCGGAATTAGTTCCAGAAAGGCACAATCTGCTGCGGTATGCTCAGAAACCATCAGGGTGTAGATGGTAGCGTATTCTAGAATACCTTTCAAGTGGGGCTGGACTGTCTGGATTATTTTGTCAGGATGATGGAGACAGTCCTGTGATATAGGTTCTATCAGCGGGTTGTGCTTCGCTAGTGGTGGAGGAGGTTCTGGGGCCTCGTAGGTCGTCAGACGGTAGTAAATTCGCTTGAGCGGGTCGAGGTCTAGGGAAGAAGATGGTGACTTTTTGGGGGATTTTGCGGGGGATTCGTCAGGAACGCGGTGACAAGTTCGCTGCCAGTCGTCGAGACTGGTCAATTGTTGGTTGAGGATCTGCGGGTAGTTTATGTACTCAAGCCAGGGTGTTCGGTCACCCTGCATCAAGATAATCAACTTCTGAGACATGTATTGTGGGGGTAAGGCCGGGAGGTAGAGTCCGGTTTCTTGTAAGCGAGGCTCCTCTAGCCAGAGACTCAGAGTCTTGTAGAATTTGGCAGTGCTGAAGTAAAAGACTCGTTGCTCGTCGGTGATGGGGTGGCCATTGTCCAAATTGTTTTCTCCTTTCACTTGGAAGTACTCAGTGGTTTCGTTAAGCCGCTTTTTTAATTTCTTCAGGTAGCTCAGGTTGATCATGCCTTCGAAGAATTTGTCACCGAGGCCTCCTAGGTCGACACCGGCCACGGGAATCCGAGCTAGGAAAAGGGTGAAGAAGTTCTGCCAGAGAAGCGGCAACAAAGGGTGCTCCAGTGGTGTGTCCAGAGCTTGTTGCGACCACCGGTAGATCGCCAGGGAGTTTGAATTTTGATAGGGAATTTTGAGGGTACTGCAGACACGCTTTAACGCTGAGTCTACGGTGGTCTTGGAGGATGACAATTCACGGAGAAGTTCTCGCCATAAGCCGGTTTTTAATTCGCGCATTTGTTGCTCTGTAAAGAGAATCAAGTATGCTAGCCAGGTTGACGAAGTTGAACCGTCGAGGAGGCTGGCTGATGATCCTGTTCCTGTTGCCCAGTTCAAGAAAGATCCGATTGAGTTTGTTGATTTGGATGAGCCGAGATTCTGAAATTTTAGAAAAGTTAGAAAGAAGAATATTTTTTGGGAAGATCATTAAGCTACCTCGTTAGTTCCTTCGAATGAAAGCTAGTAGAAAGTAAGTTATGTTTAATTTTAAGAATATTTTGCTGGGTGCAAAATTTTATTAATTTTGTAAATGTTGATATGTTTACCGTGTACAGAGTCTGGAAGATGTTTTCGGTAGTTTTTCGCGCGTCCAAATGAAAAAACGCAGCTCGGATAATAATATCCATTAGATACATTACGTTGTTGTCTCGATTCCAGTCTGGGATACGCACCAATATGTTCAACCACAATTGTATCAATGGTTCGGGACTTGATAAACAATATCTGTGAAGAAATTAACAATATATTTTTTTTTAATCGTAACTCATAATGAAAAATTATGGTACGTTGTTTTACTATTTAATCGGAAAATATTTTTTAAAGCTATAAACAATTATTTGTAAAAAAAAAAAAAAAAAAAGACTATTAGTCACGTTCAAAGTTACTACTATTAGTATATTAATTAATCACAAAACCTCTTTAGGAAAGATAATTAAAAAATCCTTTTTTTTCAGCCTTCTAAAGACGTGAAACTTCTTATAAAAAATTATGAAACATACCTCTTAAAATTGATCATATTTGATTCAATCATCCAGCCAAACTGTCTCATAATCGGTCCTGGGAACTCCGGCGCAATGAGATTTTTGGCCATTTTAACATAAGTCCTGTCAGCCATCACCAACGAGTTCACCAGCCCGCAAAACCGTTCATTTTTGTACAAAGAATCTGCACAATCAATAAACAAAGGCACCAAACAATGGAGCGCAATGAGAATTTGCTCATATTTATAAAAGCACTGTAATATCGAAAGCTGGGCAAACCCCTTGCTGCAAATCAAAGGAACTGAGTGTCCCCACTGGGTCATCAGGACAACAACCCAGCAAGCGATCGGCTGTTTCTCCCGGACTCCCTTAACCAGGACCTCCATCGTCGGATCAGCTTCCACGTCCGGAACATGAAAGAAAGCTTCTGCAGGATTGACAATAGCATTTCTGCAGCTGGACTCCGTAGTATCCGTCGCGTGAAGTCTCAACCTGGTGACCATCTCCCAAGCCCACAAAGAAAAAGCCTGCTCATTGTTCTGCGGCCTGACAATAGCCGAAACATTCTTCACGCTTTCTAGGAGCGATGTCGACTGTCCCGGAGTTTCTGGCACATACTTGATCATCAGCTCGACAATCAGCACCGCGATCCTGTAATGAAGATGCTGCGGCAAGTACAAGTCTCCGTTCCTGTCCAGCCCCCAGTTCAAGTGCGTCAGGATCAACCTTGCCAGATGGCTCTCCGTAGACCCCAGTCCGAAATTATGCAGCCAGCCTGATAAAATCCCCAGGTCTTCTTCCCTGGGAATCCACTTTCCAATAGACAATTCCGTGAACAAATATAAGCTCAACTTTCCCACGGACACAAAATTATCCCTCAGTTTCAGCAAAATATCTGACAGTAGCGCTGGATACTTGCTAGTCAAATTCGACAGCAATGATCTCGCGTCTTTAGAACAAGACTCCTGGGTTTTCTCACTCAAGAACCCAATTCTGAACAAATCAATAGTTGTAGCGCGTATAAAATCATAATCCTTGAAACTCCTCGCCATCGCCATGTTAGCGAAGGTCGTTAGCAAAAAGTACGACTCGTCTCCAGGCATTTCAATCAACTTCTCTTCAAATTGCTTGAGTATTCCCGAGCTATCAGCCTCCCAGTCGCTCAGACAATCAACCTGTTGGAGATCTTCGTTGTCCTGGACCTTGTGAAGACAGTAAAAGATATTCCACAGCGCAGAGGAAGAAATTAAATGATAAGGAATCGCTGCTAAATACTGCCAGGCTCCAAGTCGCCTAGAAGAAAACACACACATGGTAGCGCGGATAAAGAACCAATCATACTCCAGCTGGAGTCTTTCGATGGTTGTGGAACGGTCAGCACTTTTGTCAAAAAGTTCCCACTGGTCACTGACATACTGAACGCAGTCCCGAATTAAAGCGCTCAGTCTTTTAGCCAACTGACGGTACCTTGGCGAGTCGTAGGTCCTTAAACCCTGGCGGAACAGTCTCAGTAAAGTTATCGCAAAAGCTATCACCCTCAGCATATGCTGCTCAGTGATCCCCTTTGTGTCCTGAACAAACCCGGAGTCAGTTTCTTCAATCAGCAGCACCTGGGAGAATAATTTGTCTATGGGAATTTGGTTCAGCAAGTTGATCAGGTCACTTTCGAATAAGCTAGCAGCAGCAGAAATGTCTTCGTCTTCTTCACCCTCAGCGTCGAGCATCACCCAGATAGTGTCTCCAGGATTCGAGGCTTCTTGGAGCGAAATTTGAACCTGCTCCAGGAACTTCTCCCGGTCTTTGATTGGCAGCAGCATCACCGCTAGACTGACCACCATGTGGTCAAGGTAGGGATCCTGGAGAGTCGATGTTGACAAGACTCCTCTTGACTGGTTCCAGGTAGTAGGAACCTGGACCAGTCCTGCTGCCCACTTGGTGACTCCTCCTGGACAGCGCAGCACGTGGTTCAGGATAAACAGGTGATCTTGCCAGGTCGCGACTCTCAGGAGCACTGCTACCAGTCTTGACAGCCATTGTCTGGATTCTAGCACGAATTTTCCGTCCTTTAGAACGCGCCGCTGGAAATTGAACAGGATGGTGATGCAAGTCCGAAGTTCTGTCAGTTCCGCCACTGGAGCGGACTTGGTCTCCTGTTCCTGGTGGGTCATCAAGCAAATAGCCGCGTTTTGAGTAAGTGATGCGAATTCGTGACAAGAAGTTGAAACTCGTTGAATATAGTGTTCGATTTGGAGCTTTAGCACCTCGGCTTCGTAGCAGTAGAGAACCTGGCAGTTGTGGAGCAATTCCTTTATCGAAGAGAGGTTTTTCGTCAAGGGAACTAAGGATTGCTGGTTAAAGTGAGCGATGGTGTATTCGTGACTAGCATTGACGGGATTTCCATCCTCGCATTCTCCAGACTCGGTGATCGAGGCCTTGTCCAGGTGCCAAAGCTGCTTCTGGACTTCCTTGCAGGACTTTTTCAAGTTTTCTAGCTCGACTGAATTCATGGTCAGGTGGTTCCTCACCCGGAGGTAGCTCATCAGCAGCTCATGGAGGCGGTGCTGTCGGGAGGAGCTTTCACGGAGCTGCGAGTCTATGAAATCATTGATAAAAGCATCCAGGTGAGATAATTCTGCGTTGGAGTAGAGAGAAGACAACTGAGCGTCGGTAAATGGCTGGATCTTTGACTTGAGCGGTTTTTGAGATACTTCCTGGTGGAGAAAGTTCGTTGAGGAACTCGCGATTAGATTGCTGTCTGGAAGAAAGTCTTTTTGAGACTGTTCCAGATTTTTCTGGGATTGGTCTAGGTCCTTCTGGAGCTGCGTCAAGTCTTTCTGCAGCTGGTTCAGGTCTTGGTTCGGGTTCAAGTCAAGAGCTTCGATTTTCTCGAGGGTTTTTTCTGTCTGCTGGAGGTCAATTTCTATTTTTCCTGAAGTGAATGTAGTTTCTACTTCCTCAGCAGCGGGAGAAGAACTACAAGGCAAAGATTCAGGGAGCTCTGTGGTGTCAACCTCGTCGATAGATATCACAGACTGGATGCTGGAGACGTTGATCACATCTTCTTGGTCTTCTTTGTAAGATACGGTTTCTTTCTCATAGATGGAAGTGTCGATCGCTGCTGAGTGGAGCTCGCTCTCCATGTTCGCTATTCCCTCGACGCGGGGGTAGTTTGTAGGGGACTCCCCGAGCAAGCACTCGAACTCCTCCATCGTTGGCGCGTCGGGAACTTGGCGGTCGATGTTGTAGGCACGGCTTTTCTCTTTTTTTCGACGCTAAAACAACAATAAAAAATAAAAATATGACAACTACTAAATAATAATGACAGCTAGTTCTTAAATTTTTTTTTCTTTTTGTTTTTTTAATTTCAACAATCGAATGTCTTCCACAAACAAATGTATTTTTTAAAAAAATGTCATCGTAATGACAGCTGTCATGTGAATTTTGAATATAACCCAAAAATTGGCAATAAAATGTAATGCATAAAATTAAATTAAAAAATAATTAATAACAAATTATTGAAAAAAAAAAAAAAAGCAATTAAAGGTTACAATAAAATAATTTTACCTGACGTGATTTAACTTTCTCCATTTTGATATCAATTAACTTATTTCACTTAAAATGTCACCAAAAAATTAAACTTCTTTACGGATTATCAATAATCATTATGAAAATAAATTCATTTCGCGGATGGAAAAGTCAATTGTCAATCTATTGTCTGGTTCACATTCTTATTATTATTAATATTGTTATTGTTATTAGTATTACGCTTATGATTATTACGTATTATTAATCAACAATGGCCTCAATGTAAGTTAAAAAATTAATCCCAACAAATTCACCAGGATTCAAGTATTGTACTTTGACATTGTAGTTACAACTGAAAAAAAAAAATTTGTTTATTAGAGTATGAATGTACGATAATCATATTTCTCAAGAAATAATCAGTTATAAGTAGGATTCAATACTTACGAATGTTTTTTTTACTAATGACAGCTTTGATTTTGTTTTTATTTATGACGATTAGTTTTTCTTTGTTTCGTTTTAATTACAATGACGTTTTATTGATATTTTATTTACTACTGTAGGAATAATTCATGTATATAACCTCTATAAATTAATGCGTGTCACTAGATGTAACATATAAGTTACACTGTGCTATATGATCTGTATGTATTTGTATACATTATATTTACACATATGACATGACATATGTGTATGTAGCAGGTATGCGCGAAGCGCGGCTATTGATACCATTTAATATGGTCTTAAAAGCACGGATATTCGCTATAAAGTCAAAGAATTTAATTTTAATACACAAAAAATAAAGTTTTATCAATAATAAAAAATAATGTGTACCGATGAGTGTTTTTAATTTAATTAATTAATTTAAGAGACATTTTATGATTTTGTAGAATTTTATCACAGGTAAATTGTAGGAATTCCTACAATTTATTAATAAAGAAATTAGAAAAAAAAATTCAACATGTAGAAATGGAAAAAAACAATAGGAGCAACTTTTTTTAAATAATTTTTTAGAACTAATTTATTTATTGAATAATAAAAATCAAAATATGGTGAAACCTCTGCTAATAATATCAGTGTCATTTTTTAATTAGTAAATTGACACACTTATAATTATAATCATGGGTTAATATTATTAGGAGAGAAAGGAAATTATAACCATGGAAGAAAATGACACCATAAAATTTTTAGTCATGGGAAAGCCAAGAATTTTTTTTTAACTTGCTAATTATACTTATTTAAAATAATAAATTTAATAATAAATATATATACCACAAATTTTTTACATTTACAGTAAAAAAACTCTATACCAAGTTTTATTCTGTTAATTTTTTGGATTTTTACAACGACTAAATTTTTAACAAAAAAATTCCACATCTAAGTAATAAATTTTTAATAAAAGTGCACAAAAAATTATTAACAAATGTCTGCTGATTTGATTATCACGAAAGGTGGCGTGACAGGTTAAGTCTAAACTTGAAAATCCTCCCACACCTCATGTGTATATAACACGCGATGATTGTGATTATGTTGTACGATAATTAAAGGAGCCACATGGAAATGGAGATGGAGAGTTTCATTTTTCGGGTGCCGGCAGGGCCTCCTGTGTTTGTTTTCCCTCCTGTTCGTTTACTAAACGCACTACACCCAAAATTACACTCCCCAATGATAAATATTTGGGCTTATTATGCCTTTTGAGGTAAATAACCGGTGGAACTTTAACTAGAGGCTGATGCCATTTGATCCTGGATCCTAGATTGTCTGAATAATTTTTTAATGCTTGAGAAAATTGCAAGGAAGGAAGACATAATTGTTTTATTACAAATTTAGAATGGTAATTATTATAATAGTAATAGACATTGCTACATATAATGCTTTTTGGTAATTATTAATGTAGTGACCAAAGTAATTTTTGTGATTATAAATAATAATTTAACGATTGTCAAGACTTCTTATTTTGAATCAAGTTAATTTTTTTTTTCAATATTCAATTACGTAAATTTATTTATAAATTTTTAAAATAAAAGAATTAAATATTGAATTTTACTCTGAAGTTTTTGCTGCATGATAAAATTCCGTAAACATTTATTTTAAAATTAAAAATTTCTATAAATTATATTGATATTTCCGTTTAATTTCAGAGAAAGAAAAATTTTTTAACATTTAATTACGTATTTGAAAAATTACAATTCAATTTTATTGAAGTAAGAAAAAATTAAATTTAACTCTGCAAATTATTCAGGTCAAAATTTTTTTTATACAAAAAATTTACTTCTAAAATACAAATTGATAATTTTTTCAAGACAAATAAATTTACTCTAAATTCAAAAAAAAAAAATTGAATTTGACTCCTTAAACTATTTTTATATGCAGCTACAATATAGCGCAGTAATTAATACCATACTGAAAAAAAAAAAAAAAAAATTAATTGAATTCAAGAGAAAAAGTCTTGAATCAAGAAAATCATTTTGAAGAGCTTTGAGCCATTATTTCAAATCTTTTTAAATCTTCTTTTTTAATAAGGGAGTACAGTTAATAATTTCCAATTTTTTACAAAACAATAAAAATACACAGAACAGTAAATATATGATTATTTTATTTTTTGCATACATCTATTACTTCGTTAAGCCTTCAACCAGTCAGTTTATCCTTAACGACGTCCCTAATAAAAATAACCAAGAACCAGTGTAAAAGGCATCAATATCGTTTTACTCTTATTGATCATCTAAGGCTAAAGACTTGGATATCCCCAGCACTTATATCCCCCTTAGCCGTCCATCAAACCAAAAATCCTGTAAATTGTTTACTGCATATTGCCGGTCGTTATTGAAAGTTAGCACTTGCACAAGTAATGTTTATTAAAGATTATAATACTCAGCACATGCCAGGTGACTTTGCCGATCATGAGCACTTAATATATGCATGGATCCAATCTCCACACGAAATTTTATTACCACCCGAGAACACCGACACCGGTAAATCTGTAGCGATCACCATCTCGTAATATCTCATACTCACTCATCCACACATCCCTACATCTTTACATCCATACATATGTAACACATAACATTGTATTTCTTTCCCGGCCTATAATTGAATCTCGGGTGATTTGCATATATCGGCTCAACACAAGCTCCGGTTATTTACGAGCCTCCTCCAGAGATATTCATTAAAATCAATCGAGATTTCCCTCGTTATCTTATCTCATTATCACTTGGTATTTTTAATGCCTCCTATCCAGCTCTGCTCACCTTACGCGTTTATATTCCCACTATCATCATCATCATCATCATCATCATCATCTTCACCATCATTATCATTATATTTTATGAATCGATGAAAATAAAATCGATACACCAGTATGATGGCTCGGGTGGAGCTGTTCACGTGCGTCAACCTACGCACGCTTCTACGCGCTACATATATGTATATAATATGTATATATTATACATAACACTATAGATATGTAATCGAATGACATGTACACGTACATTCAACACATTGATCAACTGTGACGAGGATAAGAATGGAATTGTCACAAGTCTTAGATAAGAAAAACTTGAGATATCGAAGCCTCGAATAGAAGCACTAATTTTGCGGGAACCACCCGCCGTACTTTGACAGCCTTATACTCTTTGTTGGACTTACCTTGTATTATATGTTCTTCTGACACCATACATACATGTGTCGATAGAATCGACTCGTAATTCAACAATCATACGTTATATTATATCATAAGTCACATTTTACATGTTACATGTTACAGTAAGTGTTACTCTGTTATATTATTCATGTGTGGCGCCATGGTGCTCTTCTGGTGCAGCCCACCAGCCGACAACCGAGCTAGGGTATTGTATATAGTATATATTACATATATGTGTGTATAGATACCTTATCTTGATATTGAAAGAGAGTGAAAGACCGTGTTATACATCGTAGACCGATACGATTCGAGTAAATAAAGGCTAAGTGAGCAGAGCCAATGGTTACTATCAGTTCTCATTCGTACGTCGTTGAATCACGGTCATTATTCTTCTTAAAGTTTATCAAAATAACCTTTGTATCGTAATTATAAATTTTTAATCCGGTAGCGTCAGTGGCAGAGCGCTTGACGCGTAATCTGAGAGATTCAGGTTCGATTCCTGGCTTGGTTCGATCTTGAATTTTTTATTCATAACTTTTTATGGTTAAAGTTTATTTCAATATTCATGATGAAATTTTTGAGTGATGAATAGTAATTTAAAATTAATTTTGGATGTCGTTAAAAATACTCCGTTTCTTCATTTTTTTTTTTTTTAATATTCAAATTTTTTGATTATTATAAAGAAATAAAATGTTTATCTTGCTGTCTCTTATTAAGCTGTGTAAGAAAAACTGTTATTAAAAAAAAAAACTTGAGCTTTAATATTATTAATTAATTCAATAAAATGCGAAAAATTTTTGCTAAAGCGTTGTGATAAAAATGATCAATAAATAAACAATTGTGAAGGCTACACGGAAAGAACAAGATGACACTGGATATTATCCCAGACTATACTGTGTGAAATAAAATTTCTAATAGTAGTTAGTATAACCTAGATTACAATGAGTATAATCCAGATATCACGCAGTATAATCTGGATTGCGTCAAAAAATTTTGTGTTAAAAATATTTAACACTAAGTTTTTTGACGCAATGACGCAAAATTTTTTACTGTGTACTATTTGAAATTTTTTTTTTCACTACAGATATCACTGAGTAATATTTGGGATTATATCCAGTGTCATTTTGTTCTTTCCGTGTAAAATGAAAAATAAATATGTGAAATATTATTATCAATTAGCGTTAAAAAATATCTTGTGAATTGGACTGTATATATTACTCAGGAAACTGTTGCTCCTCAGAATGACATTTGGATGTAGAAGGAGAAGAAAGTGGATGTTTTAGCTGAAAGCACCAGACAAAGCATCACATAATAATAATCCAAGTTAAGGATTAAAGAGCTCAGAAAGTTAACAATACTTGAGAGCTTTCTTACCTCTTGTTGGTGGTGCCGGCACCTGTCCTCGTTTAGCGGCTGGAGACACGCCCACGACCAATCGACGAGCGCCCTCAGGCGTGACGTCAGCGGTCCTAGTGGGCCTGGTGGGGACCAACGGGGACCGCGGTGTCCTCCAACAGTTGGGGGTGGGGGAATCGTGTAAAGTCTGTCCGATCGGAATACTATACTATACAGAGGTGATCTAAGCCTATGCTCCCCATCGTGATGCCTAACGTGCATTTCTGACACGACTTACTGCCAGCATCCGATGTCACTTCTCGGGATCAGATCCTCTGGTTAACGTCATAAGAGGTGCGAAAATCGCGAGTTACCCTCGATGTCCCTTTTGTGATCACCTTCATTTTCTTTAAGGGATGCTTTTTAATCTTGTCAGTGACTTGTGTTGGTTTATTTTTTCTTTCATAAGTGTGTGATTAGATATTAGAATTTCATTGGTTTTTATTTTATTTGTTAATTAATTATTGATGATTAAATGCTGGTTTTAAAAGTGTTTGATAAAGTGGTTTAAGTATTTTTATAAAATATTTAACCAAGGGGTGTGATGCCCTGGTTATCATGGTTTCGCGTGAGTGAGGAAAGAGGTAAGAGGTGCTCGTTTTATTCGACACCTTGGATCATTCAGATAAGTGTGTGTCACGATAAATTGTTTAAAAAACAGCCCCGAGGAATAATAATCAATAGCATTTATAGTACCGATATTGTTAATTATTATTATTTTTTTTGCAACCCCAAAGTGGTTTGGGCTCTTGACACGTGATTATGGTGCAACAAAGAGACACGGCGGTGCCGGTCTCGTACCTGCGTCATCATCACTATCATCACTATCACCACTGTCATCATCATCATCATCATCATAATCACAACGACGACAGTAGCGATATAAGTAACAATTGTTGTAGCTGTAATAATCCCAGTAATACCACTAGCAAACATCACAATGAGAACAATAATAATATTCATGATAATTATAATGATAATGATAATAATAATAATAATAATAATAATAATAATAGTAATAGTAGTAGTAATAATAATTACCAGAAAGAACGGAGTTGTTTTTTCATCTCAAGACGCACCAGACCACCCCCGCGAGTATTATTAATAATTCTATTGACACTGTGGTTACCGGCGGGGGTGCTGGCTTGCGGGCCTGGCCGAGGAGGCGGCCGAAGGCCCATCTTGAGGAAATCTACCCCCTTAGTTTATAAACAACATGTGCCGAATGTCAGTGAAAACACCCTGACCGCGAGTGGACTCTCCGAAGGACGGATTTCTAGGCACGACTCGAGGTTCCGGGATCTAGTGCCTAATTATAATGTCGATATTATTTTCAAGGATGAGGAGGGCACTGGAGCTGATCGACTCATGACACAGGTAATTCTAATTATTAGTTTATGTTACATGTTCTTTTTTTATTGGGTAATTTTACACGAATAAAGGAAGTAAATTTATTTTTTTTCAAGAAAGAAATTCTTGAATTATTTTAGAGTTTCATTGTCTTGATTTGAGAAAAAAAATTTAAGTAAAAAGTTTTTTGTCTTGATTTAAAACAATGAAATTCTTAAAAATGGTTTTCTTGAATCAAGTTAATTTTTTTTTTTTAGTGTACTGTAGAATTGAATTGAGAAGTGAATTTTTCACTCCGATCACTCGGTATACTAGAGTAAAGAAATTGAACACTCGGCGTAATTTGGAGTGAATATGGATTTCAATTCGAAAAATATCAGAATTTTTAGACTAAAATAAGTTTTTATTCAGCTAAGTTTTATATATTTAATTACAAACAAATACTTCAAAAAATTTTTCTCAAGTTTAAGTTTGTATATAAGTAATTATTACGTTTTTCCAATAATTTGACTTTGAAACAATGAACTAAATTTTAATAAAGATTATGTTGTTTTTAAGTCTTGTTGATAAATCCTAACATAAAAAGTAAAGACAATAAATTATGTTTCATTAAATAAAATCAATTACTTAAATGTTATTGAAATAACTTTTATATGGCAATTTTTGTGATTTCTTAAAAAATAAATTATTATAGAGAGAATTCATCAAAGAATGCAACTTGTAGAAATTAAAAAAAAAAAATTTTTTTTTTTTAAATTCAAACTAAAGAAAAAGGATTTATTAATTTATAAAATCTCTATTTTTTATTTATATCTTCAATAAAAAAAAAAAACTTAAGTATTCACTCCGGTTTTTTTTCTCATTAATAATATAAGTAAAAAAAACTTTTTCGGAGTGAATTTCAGTTCGGTGGGGTTAAATCAATTAAAATTTTTTCACTTTGCAAATTTTTTACTCTGTACTTGATTCAATAAAATTTCTTCTCGCTCCAAAACAACTTAGGTCTTCGCGAGAATTTTCTCGGGTCAAGTGAACCTTTTCTGTGTAATTATCTAGAGTTCATTTGCATAATATGTAGATGTATAATGTGTGTGCGACAGTACGGAAGGTACAAGAAGAAATTAAACGGATTGGATTGGTTATTTATTAAATGTAAACATGTTATTGCGCTCGACTTACGCGTGTTTACAGACTTAACATCGCTGACTCGGTTAAATGCGTGGGCATGTATATAAAAGTTATCTGTTTATATTGCCGCTCGTTAGCCTTTTATTCATATGCATTTATTACTGTTTATACATTACTTTACACCTTGCTTGTACTACTGTGTTGATATTAACAACTTTTTTAGGTATTACTGTTTCATGGATTTTTATTTTTAACTCTGAAATAGATTTGTTAATCCAAACTATGAATGATTTTTTTTTTATTATAAATTGTAACAGAAAATTTTATTTCCTAAGGAAGAGAAATTTTTTTTTATTAAAATTGAGTGAATAATTTTTTAATTTTTTGTGGGTACTTTAAAAATTTTTATTTTAAAATCTAATTTTAAATTTGTTGCACGCAATAAAAATTTTTTGGGTCAAATATTTTTAACAATAATTTTTTACACATTGTATATTGTAAAATTTTTAACTCCAAAAATTTTATGAATTTAACGAGTAAAAATTAATTAAAAGTTATTTTATAGCATTAAAATCTAAAGGTGATAATTGATTGCAAAATCCAAATTTTGATTGATTAAAAAAAAAATTGAAACTTTAACACTAAATTTTTTTTTTTTAAATTGACAAAGAAAAATAATTAAAATTTTTAAGTATTCATCATGGACAATCAAAGTATAATTTTTATCTCTGACAATTAATGTAATACTTTTAATATTACTTAATGACTAAACATAATAAAAAAATTAAATATTGATTATAATTGTCTATAAATACCTTTCAATTATATTAAATCATAAATATCATTAAATCAACAACATCTAATTTGACAGCTAAAGATTTCGCAATAAATTTTTTATCACCTGGTAGCACCAGGTGATAAGCAACTAAAAATATCACAATTAAAAAATTGTATGAATTTTAGAAAGAAGCCCATTGCAATCCCGTTTGAAATACTCGTATATCACAGAGCACTAGATCACTTAGTTTCTAGAATATAATGTGTAATGTGTAATGTAATGAGCTAGTGAGGACCGTGAAGACACGGTAATAGTGATTAGAATACACGACGCGCGAGCCGATATACCAGATCCGACTTGTTTGAGCACGTGTAATTTCGGAGCAATCATACTGTTTAATTAAGCATGTGTCATATTAATTATTAAACTTATTTTTATCTTTATTACATCAGTCTGATAATAATTATTAAATTCATTAATATTATATGAATAAATATATATACTCCAATATTTGTTCAGTATCTTCACATAATAAATAAAAATCAAAATTAATAATACATAATGTCTACAGAAACTGATTAACTCTTTCTGCTTTTATAAAATATTAATCTTTAATTATTACTGTCTAATAATTTATTACTTTTTTTTTTCCCCGTCGGCGTTTCCGAGGATTTAATTTTAATTTTTTATACCTATTGCCGATATTTAATTAAAATAATTTTATTTTGTTAGCAAAAAATATAATTTTTATTTTAGGTAATTATTTTTATTGTAGATATTTTATTTATTAAAACATTTATTCTCAATATTTAAAATTAAAATGTAATTTTATTAAATAATTATTATAATTACTGCAATAAATTTATCATTTTGATAATCATCAGTAATCAAATGTCTCGGTCAGGTGTTTTCTAATCAATCGGGTAAATAAAAATGATACATACTTATAGAGGAGTAAAGTAAGATTTTTTCAACACAAAATTAACATCAGAAAGAACTTGAATGAGAATATACCTGGAATACATTATATTAGATGTAATTATTTTGAGTGAGGCTTGTACATACCGCGGCCACTTGAGTTTATGTATATATATATATTTATTCAAATAAAAGTATGACCGTAATATAAAGTCAAATATATTGCGTATAATTAATGCACGACAGGAAATATTTATTAATTTAAAAAAATATTTAAATGCATTAGCTGTTTGTTTTTCATTTGCTGTATAAATTTGCTTTTGGTAAAATAGCTGGCCAGTCCCTAAAATCTCTTGCTCTTGTGTTCTATGTGTGTACTGATATGAGTGAGTATGAGTAAAGACGGACAGTTTTATTTGAAATGCTAAAATATTTCTTGGGTACATATTTAGAGAAAAAAAATAAAGAGACCCAGAAACAATATTTACAAGATCTCTTTGCGACCTGTCTCGAGATTTATTCCTAAAAGAAAAATATTATTCTCAGAAAATGGCTATATATATATATATATGTCTTTCATAATCATAGGTAATTTGTTCAAAGTCGCCGGAACTTAAACTTAAATTCCTGAGAATAACAAACTGTTATGTTTACACAATCGATAAGGACTAACTGACGTGCCGATTTTGGTATTCGGGTTTATTTTCAGTGGGATAGATGGAAAAAAATTATCGGGAAATATTAAATATTTTTTTGGAGAATAATATACTATTGAAAAAAATTTTTTAATTATAATAATTATTATTATTACTTTATATTAGATTAAAAAAAAAAAAAAAAAAAAAAAAGTATAAATTGAATTAGTGAAAATTCTGTATGCATATTGTTTTTTTTCTTTGAAATTGCACCATGTAAAAGCAAGAATTAAAAGACTTTTTATTTTAATTTATTTATTAAGATTTTTTAATATCAAAACAATTAATAATAATAATAATAATTAAAAAAAAATTATTGTTATTATTATTAAATTTTTTATGCTTCAAATCTTAAATAAAGAAATGGTACTTTTTAACAAAAAAAAAAAAAAAAAAAAAAAAAAAAAAAAGAAGAAGAAGAAAGTAACTTTCTGAATAAAATAATAATAAATGACTGAATAAAAATGAATGCATATAAGTTGAAAATAATAACTATTGAATTGCAGATTGAATCATGAAGAAACTCGATAGTCGCACGTGGCAACACGTGATACCGGGTTCAAACATCAATGTGTCACAATCCCGTCAATAGAAAATAAAAAAAGAGATCAAGCCTTTATAAGTGAATTTAACTGAAAAGAATAAAAAATATATATGTATATATATCAAACGGTGAATCGTGACGAGTGTATGGTACTATACACTCTAGACAGGATTTAAAGATTGTCCCGATATATTATACCGCCCGAATAAATTTATAACTAGAATCATGACACCAATCGACACCATCATAATCCATCAATAATAATCCATCTTTCTATTTCGCTTAGCTGGCTACTCGGTTATACATATATTATATATTATTATTAATCTATACCAATATACCTTACTAACATCGTCCCTTCTTATATTATTTATCATATATACATACATATATAATGATATTAATATTGACCTTTTCTCTGTATCAGAGTATCCAGTATTGGATGTCCCGTGTTATGAAAACAAAAAGATATGAAAAATAATAAATGTCATCGATGGGGCATCGATCAGGTCCCTTAAGACAAAGGAGATACTGACGTCATTTAAGCAGTCGTCAGGCGAGAACCCGATGCTTTATAGTCCTTGGAAAGATGAGTGGCTTCATTTCTTTTTTCTTGAACATTTTTATATTTTTATTTATACATGTATGTATAAGTGATCATGTTTGCGGTTTTTATTCCCCAATTTTGTTCTTTGCGTCTAGTATATAACTGTTCATGCACTTTTTTATACTATGGAGGTATTGTGACATTAATCATTACTCAAACTTTTACTTTGTCATTAATAAATTGATTTGATGATAAAAAAATTGAAATTCAATCCAAGAAGGATTTTATTTAAATGAATATTTTGCATTGAATAAAAATAAAAAAAATAGTTATTCATTTAAAAATTACAAAATTCATGTTTAAAAATTTAAACAATTAATACACTATTTTTCGTAAGTTTAATAAAACAAATAAATTTTAATGTTTAAAAAAAAAATTGCATTAAATTTTTTTTTCATTTTTACAAAATGCATTTTTTTATAAATTCTCTCTCTATAATAATTTATTTGTTATGAAATCATAAAAGTTTATTTAAGTAACATTAAATTTATTCATTTTATTTCATTAAACATAATCATGCTAATAATTTATTTTATTGTAAGCATCGTTTCAAACATTTGTTAGTAATTTCGCATGTAAAACTTATTCCAGCTAGATAAAAATTCATTTTATTCTACAAACTCTGTACTCGGATTAAAATCGCTAAAAAAAAACTCCAAATTTACTCCGTGCGCGAAGTGTTTATTTCTTTACTTTAAATTTTTTTAGTGTTATAATTTTTAATTAAAAAAAATTTTTTTTTTTATTTTAATTAAAAATTTCTAAATAGAAGCCCTAAAATTCTCGATAAAGAAAATAGTATCCGTTATTTTAAATAATTAAAAACTATTGAAGCAGAATATGAATGAAGCCATCTTGAATAAACACATGCTTTATGTATGTCATATACTTAGCTTAACATTTAATGAAGTGTCTGAACCAGCGAACCGGGGAAAGATTAAAGATTTAACAATAAAAAGACTATTTATTCCTCGGTAATAAAACTCCTCAATAATAATAAAAGTAAATATTTAAAAAAGTTCGAAATACCACCGTAAATTTATTTAATTGGCCGCTATTATGACAAATGAAAACAAAGTCGGGCTAATGATATTTCGGATGAGCAAAAAAGTGCCCAAAAAATGGGAATGAAAATAAACATAAACAACAAATGAATCAGGTATATTAAAACGAGTGGCAATATACTGTTCCTTTGTCTACATGGAAGAATCTCCGCGTCCGCGCCGCCGCTAATTAAGGTCCTCCAGCTCCAGGGGGATGGGGATGGATGTTTTTAGGGCGAAAACGGTTTTACACCGTGTTATACCAACTAAACTAACCTAACTCGGGTTATTTTTTATCTCCCGGGTCTGCCATTTTAATTATCTCTTCTTTTTATTCCCTCTCATCTTTTCAGTTCGGGCGCTCTTGTAGGTGTCGCTGGTCATCTGCTCAGAGCAGGTTATGGGCCCAGTTTCCCGTTAAGGTCATGGCTAAAAAAAATAAATAAAAAAGAAAAACAGTTTTATAACATTTCTAGTACAGCTTTGCATAAAAAATTGTTTGTGAATTTTTTTAATCAAAGATTAGGGGGCGCTTAGGCTTAGGCTGCCTCGGGGATAAAACAGCGCCTGCGTGGAGTCTCTTTAAATATGCAAGGGTTCCAGCGGCAGAGTGTGCTTGAGACCGATAATCGTAAGGTCAAAGGCGCTGAGTAACGTCATGGCTCATGGCTAACCTTTTATTATTTTTAATCTCATTGTATACCTTCTTAAGTTCTCGTTTTGACCTTCTTCTTCTTCTTCTTCTTATTCTTTTTCCTGCACTGCTAGGAGATTGTGTTTCACGATCGAGCGTCTCCTTACCCACGAGAAGACATAAAAGCTTAAAAATTTGTTTTTGATTCTAGTCTCGGAAATTAGAATCACCAGGAATGTAAATAAAAGATAATAAATTTATTGATGGGTTAAAAATAAATAATAAAAACTAGGACGATGGGGTTTAGTCTCTGTAAAGTGATCTTCGCGACCACTTCCTTCCTCCATGGCCGACGGGATCCGATGACCAGTTTGAGGTCGCCCGACGTGGGAACGTCAATTCTCTTTTGATTATTATTATTAAAAAATTAATGTCTTTTTTTTATTATGGTTTTAAAAATTGATATTTGTACCATATTTTCCACAATTGTCATGGAAAATTTATTACTTCAAGATGGAAAGTTGTTTAATGATATATTATATCTTTTGAAATTTATTTTTTTTTAATTTTGTGAACATCACTTGGTTATTTTTTTATCTATTAGAAATTATTAAGTGAACAGCAAACTAATATTTAATACAAGATATTAATTTTCTTATTTTATTATTCTTATAAAATTAAAATTTTTAATAATTATTTTTCAAATTTTTTAAAGAATCAAATAAATAATAATAATAATAATAATAATACTGACAATTTATTTTAAATTTATCATTCTTTTTTTTTAAATAAAAATTTCCTAAAATTTTTTATAAAAATCTTTAAAATTTTAAACGTCAAATTTTTTAGCAAACTTTATTTTACAAAATCAAATAATAATAATGGCAATTTTTATATTTTTAGAAAGGAAAAAAAAAAAGAAAATATTTAAAACGTTATTGATTTGAATATCAAACAATTGGCAGTATAAATAAAACAAACTGTTTCTCAGGCAAATAACACTGTTAATTTATAGGTTTGCTCACATGCCGTTTCTCTTTTGTCAAATTGTTCTCATGCTGAAGCCCACGTCGCAATAATTCATTGGGATAGAGAAACCGTGGGCAAAACGGCCCGAATTTGTTCGAGTGTCCATTAGATTCGTATAACATTACTTGCATACATATATACATATTTAGCATATTGCATGCACGGGGAAAAAGCGTTTTAGAAAATGAATGAAAGAACTCCTTATACGAGTTATTAAGTTAAGTCCCTACTCCCTCAGATTTATTTTCTTGACTTAAATAATACACTGATTTAAAGTTGATAAATAAATAACTGTATAATTCATGTCGCGGCATTCCATTGTTCATTGTCTTGTTCTCATACTTTTATGTATTTACGGTCCCTACTCGGTTAATGCATTTAAAAGTAATGCACCCCAGTTTCTCCATATGTTTGACCACAAAAATTAATAAACAATAAATGAAATAAAAGTATTATTTATTATTTTTTACTATACTCAATCTCGAACGATAATAATAATGATATTGATATTAGCTTGTGTAATGAATATTCTATGATTATACCTTTTTAAAATAAATTATTCAATTAATTTCCATAGTAAGAACAATGGTCGGGTTTGTAATACAACTGGACGATTTTTAATTTTGTTGGTCTTTTAAAATTTCATGATTTTAATCGACGAAAAAATTTTTTAAAGCTTCGTATAAATCACACGATAAATCTATTATCCAAGACACAAAATTATTGTCAATTATTTAACACAATTTACTATAATTATTTTCAAAGGTTAGCGTGCGTTAAATTACCACAAAAATGTTGATAAAATTAACTTTTAACTAAAATTACGCCCTAAAATTTGTGTTGAAACAAAAACTGTAAAATCTATTAAATATTAGCCATAGTACTAGAGTTACTAACTACCAAAAATATTACAACAGTGTAAAAATTAAAAGGCTGTTCTGAATATATAAAAAACAAATAATTCCTCGCGTTTAAATAATGACCTGACTTTATTTTGGAATTTAGTCGGCGACTTTAATAAAATTATACGATGATAAATTTGATAAATTACAACCTCTAAAATGTAACTTGGTAAATTCAAAAGTTTAAATTCGACAATAGAATTTATATTTTATCTATTGCCTAAGATGTTTAATACCGAAAATAAAACGCTAAAAGTGTATCTCCGGTCATAAATCAGAACCTAACAAGACAATAATTTGAAAACTATCGCACAACAAAAAAGTCTAATTCATCCTGATGAGACCTGAAAAAAAACCGGCATTGGGTCTCTGATGCATCATAAAAACCTAATATTTAGTAAACACGTCTAATCTCCACCAGTACAAGTTGAGATCTAGATGTAAGGTTATCAACTTTAAAAAAAAAATAGGACCATGAAACTCAAGTTACTTTTGAATAATTATGAAAAAATAATGGTATCGCGTATTTCTAAAAACTCAGATGACTTTTCGTGGTACAAGTGGGCATTTAGCGACGTCGAGCGGACACGGAATGCAGCGGGGTGGTAATATAATCGCGTGCAAAGTCGTCCCAAGACTCAACTGGGTGGACGGTGAGTAGCAGAGGACAGTGGACGTTTCGATTGACGAAGTGGTGAAACCGGCAGTGAGCAGTGTTTAAGAACAAGAATCAGGTGACTACAAAAACGACGAGCAAGATCTGAACACAAGTAGCTACGATTTGGTGATATGATAAAAAAGACGGCTGGCTAAGGATTCCGTCGCGGCCTTGTTATTTATCGTCCTGATTTAATACTTGGACAGAGCTCCAGCCTCGAACGCGACGGAATGCTGGACAAACAAGTGTTGTGTTATATATCTTATATTCTTATTTTCTCAAATATATATTATAAATTATAAATGATATTGGATAGATAGCTGAGCTCAAAACCGATCAACCGGTGACGTTCCATCCCTTTGATTCTCCTTCTCAATATCAGTAATTAATTCAATTTTTTCCACGTCTATTTCTGATACTTATGCTCAAACTTTTCTTGTCCGTTTTTAAGTAAATATTGTAACTCGATTATTCTTCTGTTCAAAAGAGCTTCAATTAGTTCCTTTTCCTGATTTGGAGCAACGACCTCTTAGACAGTACTCTAGACATATATGTATTTTGTTATCTGCGCTTGGTACGTGTTAATTACTTCAATGTCAATTATCAAGTTCAAACCTGTTTGAAAAGTGTTTGCTCAAGTTATTACTTTTCAGTTGTCTTAAAATATTTTCAACTTTCACAGTCTTGATCGAGTACTGTTCAAAATAAAGAAAGAACAAAAAAACTTTATCAAGATTTTTTTATTGGAAATTTTATTTGCTACAAAAAAAGTATTTTATCATTTTGTGTATCTGCATTATTTAATGTAAAATTTTTATTTTAAACTTTTTGTACTAATGAAAATTAAAGTGTGTGTTTAAGAGAAAAAAACGTTTTTGCTTCAAATAAATTTTGTCCTTTTTTTATTTTAAAAATTAAGCTAAATTTTTGTTGTGCTATTGTAAAACAGTGCCACCAGATTTACACAACAGCTTAGCAATTTTTCAGAGTAGACTTGTTGCATCAGCTGAGAGCTTAAGTGTAGAAAATTAAAAATACAAAAACTTTAAAAAATAAATGGATACAAATTTTTTTAATAGAATTAAAAAAAGGAGATAGACAATGCAATTTTATACATACCATGCCAGTGATTGTTTCGTCTGATCGTGTGGTTATTTAACAAGTTAAGCTTGCCGTTTAATCACCGTTAACGAGCAGTTATCGTTACCGTAGAAACACTGTGATGCTAACGAGTCGATCGCCGGATAGGAAGCTAATGAATTATATCTTACCCTAAAATTTGGTTTTATTAAATATTAAAATTTTGTCTAAATTTCATGATTTTTAGTTTCTCATTTTTAAAAAAATTAATTTAAACAGAAAATTTTTCTTACAATTTTTTATAACTTCAAAATTTTATCCAGGGTTTAAGTTTAAGTTTATACACCAAAGAACAATTATTTTACCTCCAAAAAATTTTTTTTACAATTTTTTGTATCAAATTTTAATCTAAAATTTCAAATTTTCGCATCAAAAATCAATTATTTTGCCCTTAAAAAAATTTTTTTACAGTTTATTATGACAAAATTTAACTAAAAATTTTTTATTCAAAATTTCACACAAAATATCAATAATTTTAGGTCTAAAAAAATTTTTCGTATCAAAATTTCTAATTTAGTCATCAAAAATCAATTATTTTACCTCTAAAAATTTTTTTTGTATAATTTTTCGCATAAAGACTATCTTGAAATTATAAATTCAAATTTTTCCATCAAAAATAAATTATTTTGCCCCTTTTAAAGTTTCTCATAAAAAAATTTTATCTAAAATTTAAAACTCAAATTTCCACACCAAAAATCAATAATTTTTCCTCTGAAAAAAAAATACATCAGACTCAAAACTACGCACGACTATTACAGCAAACCGTTAAAAAAAAAAAAAAAAAAAAACCAACAAAAAGTAATTAACATATTATTTTCATAGAGGTGACTTTCACACACGTGTTTAAATAGTTATTATTATACTTGTTCGACCAAAATAGCCAGTTATTGAACAGTACTTGCGTCATTTTGGTTGTTTACCAATTAAAGTGTAAACAGAGTGACTTACAGTGAAAATATAAATCATGTTAAGTTTGATTTAGGCGGAGCGGCGAACAAAGAAAGTAAGAAAGAAATAAAAGATTAAATTCATTGATAATTACAATTCTAATTATACCTTAATATATGATTGGATTAAATTGAGTGTGAATTATTTAAAGTGACGAATATTGACACATATTATGACGTAAATTATTAATATTTGGACGTAGTGCCGAGTAACATGAACGGTATATAAGTCGGTGAGATAAGGCTTATGATCATTACTGATAACGTCTAACTTTAACAGTGTGTTATCAAGGTATATATTAACCGTGAAAAAAAATTATAGAGCCACTCGCTGTTAATATGTCGAACAATAAATTACTGTTAGTGTTTTTCATCACTTTCGCATATTACTCACAATGTAAGTTTATAATTTATTTACCTTTAATATTATTTTTTATTACAACTAATTTTAAGTTACAATCAGTGCTTAGAAAAATAAACTATACTCATTATCAAATAATCAGTGATGACAATTGTAATTAAAAATAATTTTATTTGATAAGGTTTGTGTCGCACTATCCGCAAGCGAGACACGATGAGCTGCGACATAACGGAAGGAATAAATATCGAAGAGCACGGTTACAAAGCCCAGGATCAGAAGGACCTCACGGACTTTTTGATCGACTCTCGGTACTGCTTCCGATTTAAGGGTGACACCTGGACGGATGATCCACATGGAGTTCGAAAGGTTGCCAGGTTTTACAAGCCCGAGTTGAAGAGAAAACACAATTGCACTGATTTTGAGCTCTGCCACTTTCCCGAATTTCCCTCCGACGAGTTGACGACAAACGAAGAGAGGCTACAAAGATTTGTGAAAATTCTTCTTGGATTCAAATAATCCAACTGTTGATCTGTCAATAAGTGCCTGACTAATATTTATAATTTATAATAGATTTTTTATGTATAGTATTAATATAATGTATAAATTATTGTAACTATATGACAATTAATTTGGTAATAAAATAAAAAACATTTTTAATTAATTGTTATCAGCAATTTATTTTTAACACCTTTGTCTTTTTCGACTAATATTTATAGTTTTTTGTTTTATGGACACAGATGTTCACAAACATTACACGTGTGACTGACTAGCTTAAGTAGATTATAAATAATTACTTTTCAAGGTTCACTTTTTTAATGATATCATTTAATATAAGGATTTATCACGGAGGATTTATAATTTTACACTCTCAAGAGATTCTTAAAAAAAAATTTGCCTTGTTTTTTAAATATCTATAACTCAGTAAAATTTTATGCTATCATATTGTGCTGAAGTGCGAATTACTCAGGATTAAATTTTCTATAAAAATGTCCTTTGCAACAAAGTTGTAATCTGTACCTTTAATGCTGTACGGGTCAGTAAACTCAAATTTATGTAAAATTATTGTTTTCTGATGTTATTTTATAAATTACTACTTACAGAAAGAAAATGTGAAATAAACTTGTAGAAAATTTAATTTTCTACAAAAAAAGTACCGTTTTTTTTTTTTAATTTATTGAAAAATTTTACCATAGGCAAATACATAGTTTATTTTAAAGTTATTATCTCTCGTTTGGATGCATCGAAGAGAAAACACAAATTTTCGTACCCAATTTTTACAAAATAGTCATATACTTCCCTGCTTATAGCTTTTCTTCGCTAGAAGATGCTTTTTGTATGCATTAATGTATTAAAGTGCATTATTTGAAAGATATTGAGCATAATAGTTGGAATTAAAATTAAGGGCTCAGATTTTTAAGGGCAGGAATTTTTCTTTAAAAATTTATTTGACCTTAATAAAAGTCATAGAAATGATTTTTTAGTCATAAAAATTAATCGAATCTAATAATTTATTTCTAAGGAACTTTTGAAAAATAAAAAAAAAAAGAATTTTTTAATTAATTTCTGTTGAAAATTTTTTTCAAACAAAAGTCAACTCTTAATAGCCGATAATTTTGAAGAAAGAATCGATTTTCGAAGAAAAATCGTAAATCTTGTACAAGTGTTTGCTGAAAAGTCATTTTTTAGATTTTCGACAAGATTCTTCACCGTATCGGTAGCTAATTCTGGTGCTGTGGAGTTTTTAATTTTGTTTGCTGTCCGGTGTAACAACTAGGTCTGCGTCTTGTTAAAATGTGTCGGTAAGGGTGAGCCCCCGTCGAGAAATTTATTCCCTGAGGAAGCTGGAAAATAAAATACACACAGACTCGTACCGGGACTAATCAGCTATTCTGCACAATACTTTTATGTTTTCTCAAATTCAATCTTTGATGGCGTGGCAATTTTACTAGGTAGGGCGTTACTTTTTATAAACAAACTGATACCGAATTCCGATCTCTATATGGCGTTATAAAAGTGAGAACGATAAGAGAAAAAGACTAGCATAATATAATGTAGGTGAAAAAGGAGCAAATGGAAGAATTCAAAAGTATTCACCCGTAAATAATCAAAAACGGTGTAACTAATTCACTAGAAATTTTCTTCCTTTTTTAGTTTTAGTTACTGGTAAATGTTTTCTAACAGTGAGTCGTATCCGAGCTTCCTTTATTTTGTTTTCACTTCACCAGCATGCCACTGGAAGGAAAACTGTTGGTCCTAGATTGTACCAGTTAATTCATTTGGGACTAATTGCTTTTGAGATTTCTTAAATGTTTTGTCGAGAGGTGGATTTGTCCTCGACCGAAAAAAATTAACTTAATTCAAGAGAAAAAATCTTAGATGAAAATTATTTTCACGAGTTTGATAATTCTGAATCAAGCAGAAAAATTCTTGAACTAAGAGATTGATATTAGTTCAAGTAAATTTTATTTGAATTAATAATTTTTCTACTTGATTCAAGAAGATAATCGAACTCTTCAAAATTTTCTTGGTCTAAGATTTTTTATTTTGAAGTAAATTAATTTTTTTATAAATGTATACACCAATCAACATATTTCCATAGGTTTAAACAGAAACAAAATTGACAGATTAATCATTTAAAATTATAGGATATATTTTTAAAGCAAGTAAAATAACCTGATTGAAAAAGTTTGGTATTATTTTAAATCAATTTTACCGGCCTCAGACCAAGAGAAAAAATCCTTGGGTAAAATATTTATGTAACTTGAATCAAAACAATAAAATTTTCGGTCGATCAAAAAATAAAATTCTTAAATGCGCTTTTTTTTTATTTTTATCTAAGAGTTATAATTTTTTTTCTGTAATTAAAAGTTGTAAAAATTAATTTTTTTTTTTTTTTTTTTTTTGTGTGTGGTTTATTTAATATGGTCATATAAGAAAATTTTTTCACTGAAATTAAAAGTTTTTATCAGCTTAGCAACTTGCAGTCACTGTGTGACTACCGGGAGTTAATATTTGACTTGAAGAATTATCTAATCTCGCTATAGAGATGAGCCGGGATAAATAATGTAACAGTAATAATGATAATAATGGACGGAAGGTAAGACAAGAGCGTGGAAAAATAAAATAAAAATAGAGAGATGAAAATGATGAACAAGTAGTATAATGGAGTAAGAGTAAGAGTAAGAGTGAGAGAGTGAGTTTTAAAACAAATAAAAAAGATGAAAGATAACCTCTGGCTTTGGCTCTGGGTCTCATCTGGCTCGGATAATGTTTATTCCTGAAGTTTGTTGGGAGCAGAGAGAGTAGAGAAGAGTGTTATTAATCTTCCTCGATATCTCCTGGTGAATGGAGAATAGAAGCTGGGTGCTTGTAAGCTGGACATGGAAGCCCGGTGGACATGTTTTCCGAGAGGGTTAAGTGTTTTTATCTGGTAGCTTTGTTGGACTCGCGGGCGAGAGGCGAAATCGATAAATCAGTTCGAAAATTCAGATACCATTTAGAAATTAAATACCGGATTAAGCCGGCTGCCTGGCTACAAAAGTCCTGCCGATTTCGTGCTAAATCCAGGCGAGAGTTTAACCTTATCTCTCTGGCTATTAGTCTTTCTTGGTGTGTGGGCTCATCTGGGCTTTCGATGCATCTTCCACGCCATACCACGCCAAACACTCCATTCCGATGACGCTCGAGGATGCACCGGGTACTTTTCTGCTAAAGAGTCTCAAGACCTCGAGGGTTAACTTAAGTAGCTATCGACAATCACCATCTACTTATTTTCTTTATTCTCAATGACTTTCTGACCTTCACTTTGTTTATTATTTCTCAGGATTTTTCACTCGTTTTTCTTAAGTATTTTTATTTAATAACTTTTTAGGAAACTTTTTTATTATTAATCAATATTAAAGAATTCTTAATTTAATTTTCTAAGATTTTTTTTATCCAAAGGAAATTTTTTACAATCTTAATTATACACTTTATAAAATAATTTTATATTCAGGTTCAATTTTTAATATTAATTTTTTTTTCAAGAAATTTTTAATATGAAAATTTTTTTTTTACATTTTTATTAAAAGAAAATTTTGATCAATTTTAATAACAAAATTTTTGCTTTTTATTTTCTAAATTAATATTTTATAAAAATTATTTTTTAATTTTTACAAAAAAAAAAAAATTCTTTATTTAATTATTTCAATAAATTTTTCCTTCAACAATTTTTCATTAAAAGAAAAAAATTTTTTAATGCCAATAAAATTAAATTAAAATGATATTTGGCAATATCAAAAAATTAAAAATCGTAGATTAAAATTTAACATGAATATCTTTCTCAATTATTACACCGAACATGCATGTATAAATATCCAATAAAAGTAAATAAAAAAGATGGTTTATTGACATAACAATTTAATAAATGAGCCATTGAGATGATAGATTGCTATTAACTGTACAAACATAAACATTTCTATTTTGTCATCTGACAAATTAATCACTCAAAATATTTATGTATACCTAGTATTTACAGAGATCTCAAGGGATTGATTGCTCATCATTGTGTAGCTTACAATAGATTGATGATCTCTATTTTGACAATCGATCAAACTATTTTCTATCTTCGATTATAATCCTGATATAAAATTACCCTAAACATCAGAAATGTCGGTAATTAATTTTTTTTTTTTTTTTTAACCAACCGGAATCCTTTAAATTATTATTGCCGCGCAGGATAACGAAAATGGAATGAAAGAAGTTCATAGTTTAAAGTTACGTTTGAGTATAAACTTTTTGGCGAGGGTATAAATGGATGACGGGAACAATAAAGTTGAACTGTTATACGACCGCCAGTTAAATAAAACCTTACGAGGATCATAACGCGATTGTTATTATACGAGTATAACCTCGTCTTGCTTTCTAGTGGTTTATACTTTACGCATATATTAAATCCGCAATAAAATTTATCTATTTTCATTTCATTTATCGATTATTTAACTATTTTAAAAAAGTATTCTCAATGAGTTGCTTTATTTCATTTGAATATCTTTTCCAACAACATGTGACGTTTTTTCCCTGTAAACATTTTGTCAATAGAGTATGGAGATTTATGTTTATAGAGGAATGACAATCTGTTTTTTTTTTTTCTTCTTTCGAATCACCGAGCGTGGATAATCCAAACGCGTCGCTACAGGCGCGTAACTAATCGCGATACAAATATTTTTCGGTTACAACTTTTTTCTTTAATTTTTAAAGTTTCTTTTTCAGTTTTCGGAATATTATAGTTTTGACAGATCCTAACTTGGAAAGATTCGGATAATTTCCTTGTTACGAGCTACCAGAAAAATAACTTTATTGAATGGTAAAAAATCCTTTTAAAAAAATTCGTCCTTGTATTAAAAAAATTTTTAGTGTTATGACTTCTTATCAAAATTCTGCCTCAAGGATACAAAATACGGGAAAATTGTTAAGAATTTTTTTTTATAGAGAATTTAATTTCCTTTAAAAAAGCCTTTTTACCTTCAATATTTAACTCAAAATTTGAATTTTATGTTTTAAGAATGAGATATTATTTTAAAAAGTTTTTTCTTCAGTTTCGAAGTTCTGAATGTTAATTTTTTGTTAAAATTCTGGGTAAGAAAATTGAGACACGTAAAAATTGAAAAGAAACTTTTTTTAAGAAAATGTTCTTATGTTTTTATGACACTGAAGTTAGCAGACGTCTAAAATTTTTTAATTAAATTACAACTAAAAAGATATTTTAAAAAATTGCACTTATAGTTTCTCAATTTTTTAACAAGTGATAATTTTTTTTTTAATTGTTTAATTGAAATTAAATTTTTTGGATAAAAAAATTTCTAAAAATTTTGAAATGTCAGCTAACTTCATTGTCATATGTTTTTTTGTATTTTCAATATTTTACTCAAACTGTCTTTAATTGGTTTTTTAATAAAGATATATAATGCTTAAATTCAATAGCTTATAGTCAATAAAATTAAATCAAATGAGTAAATAAATAAATAAATAGCCTAGCTTACCCTACCTCACCTAATACTTTAGTCGAATTCATATTATAATTTTAATACAATTAATATTAAAACAAACTTCAAAATGTTATACTTTTATTTATCTAAAATTACTCATTACTCATTATTAATGTAATACTCTGTATACTTTACGACTCTTAGGGTACGGTTGTTCTAGGGTCGATTAAGTTAAATAAATAAATAAATAAATAAAATAAATAAATTATGATTTATCTAAATACGAGAGATTATTTTCAAAGTTCTAACTTTTAACTTTTAATTAAAATTCTGCCTCAAGGATATATATTATATACGAGACATAAAAATTGATAAAAATCTTTTTAATAGAGAATTTGATTTTCTACATAAAAGCATTTATTTATTTTTAGCGTATCTTTAATATTTATTAACTCAAAATTCGTATATCAACTTTTAAAAATCAAGCAAAAATTTTCAAAATTCCGTCGATCGTAAAAAATCTCGAAAGCAAGTTTCTCAAATAAATATTTCTAGTTCCCAGTAGTCCCAGCAGTAGTAGTTCATTAATTCATCCACCTTATATCATAGGACTAGGTAATTTTTTTCTCCCATAAATATAATTTCTCACCGAGTAAGCCTAAAAACAAAACCCAGAAGACTACAATATAAATTATAAATTATAATAAATCGATGGTTATTTATAATTCCGAGACAAATATCTCATGAGCATACTTTTCTCCATCTATAAGTGATGATGATCTCCTTCCGGTGATGCGGAAGCCTACTCAGCTCGGGTTATGAGTAGTCGATTACGAGGGTTTAATGGGGACTCTTAATCATTCAGACTCATCTGTATAAATATAAATACAATAATATAAATATATAAATACACCTATAGCCCATAACACCACTACAATATAACATATAATATAATATAACTTGTTTGACAGGATTATATTAAATGTAACCCACCTAACCGTCTGGCCGTAAGTTTTTTACCCGTCATCATACTCTCGTTGTCGTCATCAGACGCACACACACATATTAACACACACATACCCATTCTTAATTAATCATTAAACATAAGCATTTAAATGAACACACCGTTACCAAACCATAAATTAACCGTTAAAAACAATAATTAATTTTTTTTATTTTTCTCAAGGGTAATTATTACATTTTTAATAGTTTCCCAGAACAAAATTCATTTTATCATTATTTTATATTTTATTAATTTACTATTTATTAGTCGGGTATTTAGAAAGCGAGTAAATTCAATGGGCCGATTGTTGTTTTCAATTTTAACTGCCAGCTATTCATTATTCTTATTTACAGTTTTTAATTATAATTTATTATTAATACAAGCGTATGTGTGCTTACAATTGTTTACATATACGGCTACATGCCGATACTCACACAATTCGCGTTTGCGTCAACCGACGCTTTATATGTTTACACTTTAATTTATAATTCTTTGTTTTTTTTTTTTATTTTAGTTTCTATTTTTTTTTTTTTTTAATGTTTTACAGTTCATAACTCGTTCGCTAAACAATAATTATGCTGTAATTGATATTTTACGTGATGTGTCAGCGTTTTTGCGCTCCTTATACTGTATAATGTATGGTAGCATTGTATTATACAATTATTGTAATTTAGTATTTATAATTTATAATATAGTTAATTTAAGAAGTGGAACACGGTCACCTCTGTTTATTTTTTGTTAATGTCTGATACCCGAACTATTATTATCGAATTTCATGTGATTTATTTTTTTCCCATGTTTTTTTTTTTTTAATTACATGCAAAGTATTATGTATCGGATCAAAGATTATAAACTTATTAGGTGATTTATAAATATTGTGAATTATTTCGGTGATCCATTGACGTGAGAAAAAAAGTACTCCCCCCTCCGGGATAAAATCTTGGAAAATGTGAGCTCATCTGGATGAGAAAAAATTCATGATTAATTCATCGGGAATTTAAGAATTAAAGATACAAGTGAGCAGTTATTTGACAGAGAAAAAAAAATTTTTTTGAATTTTCTATGAAATTTTGTGGAATATTGGGAAAGATTAATATGAAAAATTGTTGAACTTTTTTTTTACATATCCATGAAAAAATTAGTAAACGTTAATCTCGTATGATTTATTTTTTATTTAATTTTTTTAAGAGTGGAGTTTACTAAAAATTGTGAATGGAATAAAGTCCAAACTTGGGAGAGATTATTGAAAATTTTTGAGTGGATTAAATTTGGAAAAATTTGTTGAGTTTTTTTTAAATTAACTAAAAAACAGCTTATGAATATTTTTTCTATTTATTTGCTGATATTTTGAGAGTGAAGAATTTTTAAATAGAAAAATTTATAAAGTTACAGGCAGGTAAAGTGAGGGAACAAAAAATAACACTTCGTGCTTGACAAATTTTTTTTTTATTATTAAATGGGAAAACTTGAAAAAAAAAGTTGATTTTTTGTCTATTTTTTAAAACTATTAAAAACTGGAGAAGAATGTAAAAAAAAAAGGTACATACCAAATTTTAAGTAAATAATTGAAATTTTGAAAAATTTAATAAAAGTTAAAATTAATAAAAATTTTTTTTTTTTTTTAAATTTCAAGGACTCCTTAAAAATGACTCTAAGTTGTAAACATTTTTTAAGTAATAAAGCTTGTCAAAATATATTTAAAATCTCTAGAATTCGTAAAAATTAGTGAAAAAATTTTTTAATATTGCGTGAATAAAAAAATTTGAAATGTATACAACTGTCAATTGATTTTGAGGATTCTTAAGCAGTTTGTCATTTTTGGGTTACAGCACAATATACCGTGGCGGAAGTAAATGTTATTTAAAGTAGAAAATGAAAATGTCTTTTCTAAGAATATCGTGACTAAATATTACTTTGACACTTGAATAAATATTTTTCGAGATATAAATTTATACATAGGTAGTTTTATACTTTTATTGAATGAACACACTGATTTTTGTTATTGTAATAAAATTTATTAACTTGACGAATAAAATTTCATTGTTTGAGTCATACTTTGATATGATAAAAATTATTCCACAAAAATTATCGTGATTTTTAAAATAATATTGAAATTTCCATGAAAGGAATAATTTAATTTTTTCATTTTTTTTAACTGTATAATTTTGTAATAGTAACTATTTATTTAATTTTATTCGATACAAAAAAAATGCACTTAAATAAAATCCTTCTTGGAGTAAATTTCACTCCGAAAAAATTCAATACATTAATGTAAAGTCACTTCAAAAAAAAAAACTACTGAAAGTAAATTCAAGTTTTGGTTAAAAAAATAAATTAATAAAAGATAGTTAAAAAAAACAACCTCATTGAATCCAAAAATAAATTTTTCACTTTACAAAAACACTGTTATTATATCAGCTTATTATATACAACACTCGAAAAATACAATTGACGTAATAATATTCAAGAGATTATTTTCGAATTTGTTATCGGTCTGCTGATAACTACAATCGAAGACTAATATACTTAATAATAAATGAGTCACAGTCATCTATAACATTGATAGTTAATAATAGTAATAAAAAAAATACAGCAATTAAGGTAAAAATGAAAAAAATAAAAAACAACAACTAAAAGCGTTTTTAATGAGAATTTAAAATGATAAAAATAAACTGTACTAAAGATTATTATAGATTAAAAGTATCCAAACAAAATATTTGTTGTTAATAGTCAGATGGATGTAAGATTCAAAGAGAAAACATAGGGATAAAAGGAGGAGATAGGATCGGGGCCTGATCCTTTGCCTGGGCTGGATCCTATCGGAGAGTATCAACTCTGTTTTCTACCGTCAAGGAAAAAGATAAAAAATTTAGTGTTGAGAACTACTATTGTGGTAGTATCTTATATGTTTAGGTATGTATTAAAAATATATATAAGTAAAGGAACAGAAAGGAGTTTCAAAGCTTGTATGCGGTGTAGGTGGACCGGGCAGGGATTCGAGCTAATCTGACCACTTTCGAGGGCCCGGGTAGCCGTGTTTTGCCCAGGGATCGTGTTAAGGGGATTTACATTCATTTTAGATCCTAATAACCCGATGCGAGGATCCTGGAGCGCGATTTGGAACACGATACCCACCGCTCGTGCAACCCCGTCACTGAGGTTTTTTACCTCTCACACACACGAGTTATTGTATACTTATAAATTAAATATTCGCTGATGATTATTAAAATTCAAAAATTGAAAAAGTTTTCTTGAACTTTTGAACGCTGACAACTCGGAAACAATGGGTCTTACGAAAAAATCACTTGAAACAAAGTTCTAGATAAATTAATTTTTGATAAAAAAGGTGCCCTTAATTTTTTTGCGTACATAGAAAGAAAAATTTCTTGACTGGAGAATAAAATTTTTGGCTCAAGAAAATTTTCAGGTGCCTGAAGGAAGAACAAATTTTTATATTTGATCAAGATTTTTAGATACTTTACTCACTTTACTTCTCACCTCGAGAAAATTTTTCTCTTGAATATTTGATACCCATTTTATATTATTTTAGTGTCCAATTATACATTCTTTCCGTTTGACATCATGTTAGTCAATAAAAATATTATTGAAAATTTATTTATTTATTTATTTATTTATTAGATTTATATGCCAAGGCTTATAGAGCCGGATGGCAAATTATACAATGTCTAGTATAATTAATGCAATTATAACAAAAGTGTAAATAAGTAATAGAAAAACAAAACAGTATAACAAGATGTGTTACAATAAATTATATGAATGACAAATCAGTAACTAAAACAAGCCAAACTGTAAATATTTAATAGATTTGCAAACTATTTGATACTTCAAGATTAAGAAAAAATTCAAAGACTTTATTTTTGAAACTCTCAAGGGAATGTGAGTTAATAATATCACTCGGTGTGGTGAAATTAGGCATTTTGAAGGAGATGCAGTTGTTTTTAGCTGCAAGTCGATCAGATCGTTTAATGTCAGGATTTTCATTTACTATCGAGATATTTAATTTTTTGAAGCAAGAGAGAAATTTTTTTAAGGCAAGAAAATTTACTTCTATCAAAAACAAAATTTTGTCGGAATAAGTGAAATTTTTTGTCAAAAAATAGTATTTTTCTTACCTGGGGCAGGAAAATAAGAAATGTCTCAGATTACATGTAATTGTTGACCGAGGCGAAGCCGAGGTCGACAAACATGTGATCTGAGGCTTTCTTATTTCCTGCCCGTGGTGAGAATACTATTTTTCTCCTCAAAGGAGGCGGAAAGCGGCATTTTTGTTTAGTGCAGCGAGCAGAAAATTGACGCTTTCCGCACGGAGGGGAGAAAAAAAATTTTTTTTTCGCTCACGAAAATAATTAGGAAGAAAATATTTTCTTGGCTCAAGTGAACCTTTTTTTTTGTTTAGGAACGAGATTTTAGGCACAAGAGGGCTTTGAGGGTAAAATTTTAGATGGATAGAGATAAATGTGTAATTGGAAAACTGAGAAAATTTTCTTAAATCTTTGAACGCTAATAACTCAAGGACGGTTGGTCTGACGAGAAAATTGCCTAGATATAAAGTTGTAGATAATTAAATTTTTGAGAAAAAATGTATCGTTAGTTTTTCGCGTCGGAGGAATATTTCAGAAGCGAGAGAGCTGTGAAGGTGAAATTGTTGAATGAATGAAGACGATATGTAGTAAGATGGATTGGAGTAGCATAACAAGTTAATTAAATGACATGTAAGTATAAATATATATATATATTTATATATGTATATATGTAATGATTAGATAAAACAAATATATACATAATTAGTGTAATAAAACAGTAATGTCAAAATGTGTACTGTTAAATAGATATGGACATGGGATATGGGATATGGGATATGGGATAGGATGTATGAGATAGGATGTATGCAATAACATATGGAGGGCAATGTCGGTGCAGTCAAGTGTATCGACTCTCGCGATCGACCTTGACGAATCGGGTCTTACACGCTCACACCTGCGGCACTTACCACACGTTTCAAGTGAGAGAACTAAACTGGTCTGCCGGGTAGCTTACATTCATACATATCAGTAAGAGGAAGATAAAAATAACAAAATATAATAATATAATATAATATAGTATACAGTATGAGAAAATAAAATAAAGAGAATAGCGAGTATGAGTGAGTGAGTCAGTAAGTGAGTGAGTGAAATCGTTTGAGACAGCCAAGGGCGATGAGGCGTCGCAAAATTCAAGTCGACGGGACGTCATCACCCAACTTCACCCTCCAATCATATTATTTCACCTACTACACTCTTATTCTCATCAACTGTGCTGTGTTTCACTCATCAGCTTTGTATCACTTCTCTATAAGTAGATTAACATTTGAATTCAAAAATTTCTTGCTTTCCTAAAATTTTTAATGAAAATTTTAAAGATGGATAGTTTTTAAAAATTATTCGGAAAATTTATTTTAACGATGGTTAAATTGATAAACATTAGACTGTTTTTTGATTTTATTTAAGAAATCTTTTATTGTAAAAAAATGATGAAATTGTTTTTATTTCTTAGTTAAAAAAATTTAAAAATTGTTAGATTTTTAGCAGTATATTTATTTTTAATATTTTTATGAAAAAGAATTATTTTTATTAGTTAATACTTTATGTTTTATAGAAAAAAAAAAAAAAAAAAAAAAAAAAAAAAAAAAAAACTTTTGATTAAAAATTATAGTTTTTTTTTTTAATTTTCACATAAAAAAAAATTAACGATTAAGAATCAAAAATCTTAAACCAAGAAAAATTTCTTACAATTATCATTTTGACTTAAGTTCATTTTTTTATCAGGAATTTTTTTAAAAATGTGCTATCAATATTTATTTTTAAAAAATCATAAAAATTTGTAAGACTTAGTATAAAAAACAACAAATTAATATTGTTCAATTATTAATAATTATTAAAAAATTACAGAGAGTTGTGGGAGAGGAAATTTTCTTGAGTTCAGCTTTTCACCTGTAATAATAAAATCCATAATAATATAATGAAATAAATTAATGATTAGATCTATAGAAAAAAAAAAAAAAAAAAAAAAAAAACCATGAAGATGGTGTGCAATTCTAAAAAATAAAAAAAAAATTTGTATGTATAGAGTATGTATGTATGTCAAAATGTATTAGTTAAAAAGTGACGGGTGTTTGTGTCGCTTGTAGCGGTTAATCCGTTCCCACAGACAAAAGAGGATTCGTGGCATGTCGAGTCCGATATTTCTCATCGTTCACTCATCTCCTCAACTCACTCTCACTCCAGGTAATAAGGATGTAACCCGAGACACTGAGACACCTTCTCGGTCTTCCAGGAAACCTCCTCATCGTCATTATCGTCCTGTGTATTATAAATAACAGACACGAGACACTGTTATTATATTACTAACTAAAATGCTCAATGAAAAATCGATAATATTTTGTTATTTTTTATTCTCTCGATTTATTATTATTTTTTTAGTAGTGTGACATTTCGTTATGCAGAGCGCCTGGTTAATGTCCAGGCGATAAATCTCCTGACATTAAATGCCCTCGCCCGCGCTTTCAGATTTATCGTCCTGTTGGTAGTGATTCATTGGCACGAGGAGGCGTCAGTGTCGCCAGTGCATGCTATCCCTAATTTTTTTTATAGATTAAATTGATATCCTGAAACCAAAAGAAGCTTTTTCAGTTTGATAAAACTGATAACAAATAAATACATTTATTCAACAGCCAAATTATTTTTAAGACAACTGGTTGTTAAATTATAGAATTTCTTGCCTTGAATCTCAACTTCTTGATTCTAAATTTATATATCTTCAGTCGATAATAATTGTCACGAATATGTTAATATTTATTGAAAATTAAAAATAATTCTGTTTATTTTTTAATAATTTTATTATTATTATTGTTATTAATTCATAACAAAATTATTTCATTCAAAATACCAAAAAAATATATTTTAAAGACTTAATTTTTATTTCAAGATATTCTGGAAAACATTAAAAAATTTTTTGATGTAGATTCAAGCAAAAATCTAATAGTTTTTAGGGTTTAACAGCTTTCTTGAAGCCAAGTAATATCCTGAAATAATGTTATAGAGCGTCTTGAGCGAAGTAATTGAATATTTTGTCTGAAAACAAGAAAGTAGTGAAGTACATTGTTAGAAAAAAATTTTCTGTTGAAGAAAATCATTTGATTCAAAAGAAATATTTTTGATTCAACAAATTTTTAGGTAAAATAAATTAGATTTTTTTTTTTTTTAATAATAAAGGACTTTTAAATTTATTTATTTTATTTATTTATTATTTCATTTCAATGCCAAGGCAGTATAGCCAGATGGCAAAAGTATACAAAAAGAGTTATAATAAAGTACACGTAAGTCTAATGAAGATATAAAGTTTAGAAAAAATTAGATATCTATTAGTTTAGAAAATATTAGATATAAAAATTGATTATTTTTTATGAAATATTATTTTCTTAATTTGGAATACAAATTTGACAAATAAAACAAAGAAAATAAATTTGAGGATAAAAAATTGAGTATTAAAAATTTTAAAATTTTAACAGTTTAACTCAGTGGTACAAAATATACAAATTATAGAAGATGATAATTTGAGATGATCTAGAACAATAAACTTATGTAAACAGAAATGTGAAAAAGTGTATAAACGGTTTGAAAATTAGGATTCATTTTCTTCTTTAAAAGTTTGAAATTAAAGTTCATTTTCTCGTTCTCGTTTCATGAAGAATTCAAAAGTACTGATTTTAAAAGAATTTAAGCTAAGTGAATTTGTGACTTCAAATGGTAAGTCCCTCCAAATTCGGATCGCAGAAACTACTATAACCTATTCAAAAGTAGTAGTTGAGAAATTGGGCATTTTAAAAGACACATTAATTTGTTTAGCAGCAATTCTTTCCGATCTTCTAATATCTGTAGATTCTTCAATGAAGAGACTTCTAAGGGACTTTGGTTCACCTGATTTCAGAAGCTTGTAGATGAAGCACGCTAACGAGTACATTCGTTTAGATTTAACCGTGAGCCAGTTTAATGAGTGCCTAAATTCTATAAGATTGTGAAACAACTTTTCTTTATCTTCGAGTTTCATTTCTTTGATTCTGTTTTTTCAATTTTTTGAATCAATTAAAACTCAATAGATCAAAAAAAAAAAAGTTAAAATTTCCAAAAGAATATTTAATTTTTTTTTTTAATTCAAATTTTGGCACTCTTCAGCCAGCTCATGTACCGAACTTCACACATATTACAATTATTCTTCTTCCTATCCGTCCTCAATATTAAAAAAAAACCCTGTGTCTAAAAATAGCCTAAAAATATTTTTTTTCTTCTCTCAAAAATATTCTAAAGGAAAAAAAAAGCAGGACCCCGTGAGATAGGTCATCCTTTCTTCACTTAGATCCTCTTAGCTTTCCTCTTTTGTCCATTGAGAATCTCGCCGGAATTAATATTTTTTTTGTTCCACAGCCCAAGTACCAAACTGAGAGCTCAGTAAACACTCAAACAGTAAACTCAACTCACTGGTGAACGCATCTATTGTTGCCTCGTCATCTTGCTTTTCATATTTGTCGTCTTCATACGCGTAATTCCCTTTAAATAATTCCCTCCAGCCTAGCTGGAAATTGAAATCGAAATAATAAACTACGCGAAAAGTTCAAACACTCATTGAGGTGATGAGTCTCTGAAATAAGTTGAGAAAAAAAAAAATGAAGCATGCCACTACACAGTAATCAGCTGGCTCGATAAATGAATGAAGCATGTAAGACGTAAGACGTAAAATGTAAGCTTTAAATGAAGTGGTAGCATGTATAAATTAAAGAGTTACCTTAAAAAAAAAGGAAATTCCGTGTTCTCATTTGAATTTCGGAGCTCGCGGGTCACCGGATCAAAGCTTGAGAGAGAGAGGCAATACAGATTTATGTTTATGCATGTTTATGTGTAATGTTTAATGTGAGTAGAAATAAAAACCGGATGAATAGTTAAGTATAAGTATAAGAATAAAAATAAGGATAGAAGGGGAAGAATATATTTATATATTTATATATATGAGTCGGGAAGATGAAGGCGGGGCCGAAAGATCTGCCCCGCGAGATCTTCAGTACCTTCACTTAGAGATCTGCCCTCTCTCCGGGCCAGCATCTTCCATCGCGGCTATAACCATCATGGACCATCGGGTCTTTTTAAACCCAACCCCCTCGCACGCTCGGGACTTATTCGCCGGCCCACCGAACAATTTTACATCATCTTATTTTGTTAGTTTCGGTTTAATAACATTCTTCACCGGCTTAATATTTATTGTGATTATCACCTAGCGGTTTTTTATTCACGCCGGTGCTCTTGCGTTTCACATTTTTGCCGATTATTTACTTTGCTCAGTAATAATTGTAGCAAGATTAAATTTTTTTAGTTGAGGACAGATTTTTGGGGCATGTTAACTTCATTGATGGATATTAATATGTTAACTTTATTACTTTTTGGAATAAATTAAATTTATTAAAGAAAAAAATTCAAGAAACAAGAAGAGATTTTTGAGTGTTTGATCGTCTTGAGTCGATTACCAAAAAAAAAAATTAATTTAATTCAAGAGAAAATTTTTTCTTGGTTCAAAAATATTTTTGAATTATCTTATAATTAAAGATAATTATTTATTCAAACAATAAAAAAATTTCTTTATAAAAAAAATTGTTCTTTGTTTGAATTAATTAAAAAAATTTTTTGGTTTATTTAACATAAATGAACTCTGCAAATTAATATTTTTTATCAGCTATCAAAGTTTTGCTTGTGATTATTTAAAAAATTTGGCTTTCTAATTTTGAGGGCATAAATTTCAGAGTTTAGAAAAAAATTTCAATGTTTGAGAAAAAATTAAACTTATTGAATGTAAAAAATTTAATTATAAATTTTTGTAAAAAACTATATCAATTTTTCCTAAGAAATAAAATTCATGAAATATTTCATAAAAATTTCTTTAAACTCACAAGTTAACCATATTGTAATGTAATACTACTTGCATTGATATTGAAAGTTGCACTATATCTATTGAGGTACTACTTGATTCCTTTATTACATTATATATTTACATATGCAAGAAACTCCATTAATATTTACATGTTGATAAAAAAATTAAGAAAAAAAAAATCCAAAATTAATTTCAAAAATTTTATTAAGCAAAAAAAAAATTTTGAATCAATTAAAACTGACAATTATACCAGAATAATTACTTAATTCTACAAATCGACGTTCTAATAATTAGCAAATTGTGTAACTCCATTTTAGAGAATCTTTTATTTGTACGAAAAAAACAATTAGTTCAAAATTTATTATCACCTTAAAAAATCATTTAATATTATTAATATCTAATCGAGATATAATATTTAGATTTGAATCATTCAAATAATTTATAATTGGATTATTACTACATCAAAATGTTAAAAAAATCACCCTCTAAAAAATAAGGAGTTAGACAAATTGCTAATTAGACCGTCGAAATTTTTCGCATAATTTAAATAAAAAAATGCTCAATTTATTTAAAAAAAGCAATTTGTAAGAATTTGATCCGCGAAAAAGTTCCTGAATAAAAAAATTTTTCTGACTTGATTCAAAATTCTCTAAGAGTTAAAAATTTTTCTCATAAACCAAGTCAGTTTTTTCATTAAACATTTGATGCAGAATGTTAAAAAATAAATAAATAAAATATTTAAAAAAATCAACATACAAAAAAAAATTTCCTTACATTTATATTTGTAAATAGAATGGTCGGATAATGAGAATAATAAGCCCTTGTTGGGGATACGGTGTGCAGGAGATAAATCCTATAGGACGGGATGCTGCGGTGTAATGAAAAAAGGAAGGAAAGATTTAAAAAATGGCGATGCGATGGTATGGTACAAGCTCGAAAGGAAGTAATACAGGTTTAATCCTCCTTTAGGACTGCAGGACGGCAGGACGGTATATACATTATAGTTGGCGGTTCGATGCAAGCCCACGATAATGCATGGTTAGACAGAGAGTATATGCACTCGAGTAGGCGTCGTTTGCGATACGTGGATGATTGACACCTTGTAATTAGCTGTAGGCTTTATAGCTGACGCTTTCTCACTCCACGCTAAGCAAAAATAATATATATATATATATATAATTGTAATAATAATGATAAAGGATTAAGAGAAAGACGGTTCATCTTATTTGTAAGTTGGTGTATACAAATGCCATTCCCACGTACGAAAGTGCGCGACGGGACTCCCTCTGAGATCTTTCCTCATGAATATCTCCGACTCTCTTTCCTTATTCTCTTTTTTTTTATTTTATTTTGCGGTGTACGTTATGTAGCTTAAAATTTTTTGTATCCTCCCATTCGCCTCCTTGTCAAGAGACTTACGAGGAGGTGGACAAGATGAACAAGAACTTAAGTGTTTCCATTGTCTTTGCAATGGCTGATTCTTCATCTTGTCTTTTCATATCATTTTTTACCGACTGAGATTTTTTAATTATTTCACAAATATTATTTATCACTTCTTGAGATTACAGCCCTCGCTAATTTATTTTAATATTTTATTTATCTATTTTTATTATTTTATGGCTCATAATTGTTATAAGAAACATTTATAAAAGCTCGATTAATTTTTTTCGTCCTATTTCTATTGTTAGTCCACGAATTTTTATAAAAAAAATTCCCATGGAAAAATAAAAAATTAATTTGATTCAAAAGAAAAGTTCTTGGTCCTAGAAATTATTCTTGATTTAAATGAATTTTACTCGATTAAAAATTTTTTCAAATTCCAAATAAATTATTCAAAATGATTTTCTTGTTTCAATAATTTTTCTCTTGAATCAATTTAATTTTTTTATCAGTTTACATAAAATGGACAAGTTAAATTTTTTAATAATAAATTTCTTTACTCTTAATTAATATATTACAAACTTCTGTATTAATTAATTAAAATTAATAAATTTAAGGGTATAATTGAGTGGCTAATTATTTAAATTCAATATTGTAATTAATTTTAGACAGAAAATTATAGTTACAAATTTCTTGAAATTTATTTTACAAAAAAAATTATAAATTATAAAATTCACCGTGTAAATATTTAATAAATTTTTCTTCGTACAAATCGACGCGGCTATATTTCTTTTATTCATTTTTTTTAACTGTAATTTTTCGTCCTTATTTTCCTCATAATAAACTTAATTTTTAAAATATCCATTGAATTCATTCTACATTTTTTCAATTAAAAAATTTAATTTAATTTAATTAAAAAGATTATCAGATGCCCTGATGAAAAAATTAATTTTATTAAAGAAAAAAAAACTCTCAAACTAAGAAAATAATTTTTAAGAATTTCTTCGCCTTAATTTAAATCAAGCAGAAAAATTCTTATAAAAAATTTTTTACTGTGAAATAAATAAAAAATAAAAAATAAAAAATTGGTAAATTATCTTAAAAATCTGTAATAACTTTTGACTCTGATTTAAAAGTGACTGAACGAACATAAAATGGTATTGAGTGAATGAAATAAAAGCTAGCCGAAAGAAGAAAATATTTGAGGATTTAAAAAGATCCAAATATTTTAGTGAAAGACCAGATACCTTAAAAGTGAAACGATTAGCCTCTGACAGTACACTAAAAGATCGGTGTCTTTTGAAGCATTACTGTCCCATAGATCACCCACAAATTTATATCTTTCTACGAATATTTATATTTAAATTTTAATGATAAAAAAATCACCGCCAAAGTCGACTCCCAAGATTGTCATTTTTTAACAAACACATGTGTATTTTTTGGCCCGACCAATAAATATATAAAACGCGACAGACGTCATAATAAATAATAAATAACATTGTACATAATGTGAAGTGAGGATTTATTGATATTTAGTGATCGCGTGGGCGTAAATGTCGACCACTATTAAAATATTACGCATAATTATTATTAATCTGTGTCATATTTAATTTGTAGTAGTGGATTTTCGGGTGATTAATTCGCTAAAATGGCACAAATAAATTATTCGAGCAAATATCAGCGGATAAAAGTTATTCAGAGTCGGGTTTTTGGTATAATATTAAATAAATAATAGGAAGAGGATCTGAGGATGGAGGATGGACGGTGAACAAGATAAAGGTCCAAGCATAATTCGGTTAAAGAATAAAAGAAGAGTGAAAGAATAGTGTAGCAGATACAAACGAAAACAAATTTAAACTCTGGGAGTTTGCTCTGGGGTTTCTTTTAGTCTTTGGAAGTTCGTATTGCACCCGATGGGGTTCCATGTTCGCACAGCGGGTCTCCGTAATGCCCCTCCCTGATTTTAACATCTATTTACAAACATTTTGTCCGTGAGCTGGACAACAATCTTATTCCACTCCATATATACACAAATATTAATACACGGACACTGACAATGACCGACAATAAAAAATTACCCAACGCCGCTCGGTATCACAGAACACACATTCTGAAGATCATCTTTCTAAATACTTGTTAGTACTTTTTTAATTGTTTTTAGTTTTTTCCTCTTTGTTCTATTCAGATTTTCTTTGGAGTCTCACGCTCCGCACTTAAATTTTCAAGAACTATATAATTTTTTTATTTTTAAATATTTTGTTAAATAGTTTACTTTCAATTGTTGTTATTAAATTTTGAATTTAATTAAATAAAATTTTCACCAAAATTTTATTAAAAATTAAAATTCCAAAATTATTTAATAAAATCATAGAGATAAATTTTGATTTTTTCGAATATTATACTTGCAATTATTATTTATTAAATATTTAGACTTTTGAAAAATTTTGTTTAAAAAATTGAATATCAAAAAAATATCTGTCTTAATTTTTTCAATATTTTCTTAAGAATTTTAATTCCAAAATTATTCAGTAAAATTATAAGAATAATAAATTTTTTAAATACGATACTTGAATTTTTAATTATCAACTTTTGAGTTTCAATGATCCTGTCTAAAAAATTTTTAGTATCTTCAACATTTTCCTTAGAATATAAAAATCATTTTCAATTTCTAAAAAGATATCCCCGAATTGAAAAAAAAATTTTTTTTAATTTACTAAAAAAGTCTATATGATAGATTATTTCCTTTGAAAAATTTCTCCAAGAATACAAAGATCTATTTGAAAGTACAAATTGAATCAAAGTTCAATAAAAATGCAAGTCACCAAAAAAAAAAAAAGTAAAATCTGTGAAATATAATAAAAATTAGTGCATTGACAATAACGGAGCGTAAAAGCCATCCAAAGCTGTAGCAAATACCAGGACGAGTAATAATATAAATACAGGACATACAATAGATTTCCGAACCGAAATAAAAGTCAACGAGTTTTTCCGTTGACTGTTGGCTTTCGCACCGAATAGATTTTTTATTTATTTTATTCTAAAAAAAAAATCACACACGGCCCGTGCGTCTGAAAGTCTTCAGTCGAGCATCAGTTTTGACATTATGAATAAGTTTGAGCAAAAAAACTCACACCCTCATCTCTTTCACTGTTCTCGTTTCGGTTTAGGTTTCGGTTTAGTTCTTTGGGTGATCCCGAGGCTCATCCCAGGTAAAAGATCCAAAGTGACACGAAAGAAAAATATTTATACGATATTGTATAAAAGCCTTTTGGCTTTCTTCCATCTTGTATTTATACTCGTGTTTGCCCCCAATTCGGCATGGACTTTTGGTTCTTAATAATTCTCCTCAATACAAGCAGTCTCTCAATAACCGACCGCTAGACTGGACTAGTCATTTTTTCTTTCACGTCTTTAACATTTATACCTTTCATTCCTGTCAAACAAACGGTCAAAACAACCATTTATTTTTCATTCTTAAACACTTTAACTATTTACCTCATGCCTCATGCTTACACTTTTTTCCTTTCTTCGCTCGACACTTTGTTTTATCTTAAAAATCATGACCACAAATCGCATTATATTACAATCCTTTTTAATACTTATTACAAACAGCGCTCGGAAGTTTTTCATTTGTACTAAGTAGGATTTTAAACATTTTTTTTTATATAAAATTTTTAATCCTAGTTGGTTTTTCTTTTTCAAACTTTTAACTTTGGACACTCTTGATTTTTATGTCAAAAATTTTTTATACAAAATATTCAATTTTTGTTTTTTTTTTTTTTTAAAAACTATTAATTCAAAAATTTTTAATTTTCAAATAGATCAAAAATAATAAATTTATTCTACTCCAAATTTTTTATCTGTCATTTTTCAAAAATAAATGTAAACATTTATTTAGTGTCAAAAATTATTGTATAAAATTTTTATTTGTAATTGAGTTTATACCAAATTTGATTCTTTTTATTTAGTATAAAAATTATTAAGTCAAAAGTAAAAATTCAAATTATTTATTTTTGCCGGTAAAAAAAGTTTAAAAATGAAAAATTTTTTATTCAATAAAAACGTAAAAATTTTTCAATTTTCGCTTAAAAAAAAAAAAAACTAGTCATTCATTTTACTGTAATTTTTCATATTTCAATTATTTAAATAGTATTAATTGCACGCAAAAATTTTTACGGTAATTTTTAGACTAACTGATCAAACTACATTTTTTTTTACATGTCTAAATTTTTATAATAAAAAATAAAAGCTCAAATTTTAGATTTTTCTCCAATTTCAAAAAGCTTAAAATTACTAAATTTATTACTTAAAATAATTCCTTAAACTTGCTTAAAAAATTCATATGAAAAAAAAATTACTAATACCACTTAAAAAATTTATTTTCCAGAGATGTAAAGAGAGACTGAATACATTAGCAATATCTGTAATGAATCAATGGCCAGGAGTTAAATTACGCGTCACTGAAGGGTGGGATGAGGAAGGTAAACACGCACAAGATTCGCTTCACTACGAAGGACGAGCCGTTGATGTAACGACAAGTGATCGAGATCGTTCCAAGTATGGAATGCTTGCAAGGCTCGCTTTTGAAGCTGGCTTCGACTGGGTCTACTACGAATCCCGATCTCACATCCACTGTTCCGTTAAATCAGGTAAGTGCTTTTCCAAAATTAATTTCGTTTTAAAGTGTTAAGTAAAAAGAGAAAAGGTGAAAATAAGCCAGGAGTCAGAGTATGCATACACATATGTATATATATATATATGGATATCTTACATGGATATATGGAAGAATATAGTCGGCGCCGGGCATTAAATCTTTGATTTACTCGAAAGCGGAAGGTTCTGAAGTAAAACGACGCGTTAATATGTTTTTTTAAAAAGAATATATTTAAGAACTTTTCAAGCGGTTGTATTGATGACACTACCGCGTGTAATATATCGTCGGATATGAGGATGCCCAATGAGAATAAGAATAAAAATAAGAATGTTATTTTAGAAAGAAAAAAAAATAAAAATAAAATAGAAAAAATTCAGAGATAGTATAATGTTAAATTAAACGAAAGATAAGAAAAACTTAGGAGCTAAATTTATAGAACTTTTCGTTTTAAATTTATTGTTTATCGGTCATAAATAAAATAAAATTAATTTCTTAAACTGTTACTGTTTTTACAAGCCCGGTACGAGTCATCAGGCATTCTAATTGATTGCATTAAATATATTTTATTGATAAGAATTTAGAGTTGAGAAATCTTACGAGTATTATATTTTATTTATAAACAAACATTTGTTATTTTTATTTTATCAATGCTCGCTTTTATTGATAATAAAAATTTACAATTAAGTAAATTACCTGATTTAAATTCAACTGTTTATTTTATTAAACAAAAAGTAATTCGTGATATAAGATAAATATTATCGATTTAGATAATAAGGGGATTCCCCTTTGAATTTTACGCCGAATAAATGGATGCAATAAATATAAAATTGATTTGACAAATTTTATTTATTTTATTGGTTGCAGCAATTTTGTTTAAATTTTTTGTTTTATGGTCGGAAATTTTCCGTGGAAGGTTAAATAGTTGTCTTCTTTAACCACGCTATCGCGGGTAGTCTTCTTCTATATTGCCAAGCTTACATTTCAAGGCTCCAAGGATAATCTAGACTGACATTGAGATTTTTTCATTTTATTACTTTTGTTTATTATTTAAATAATTCTGATTGTAAACACATTAATCTAATTTGCTTGAGTAGAATTAAAAAACTTATTTATTATAATTAATATTATCAAAATAATTTAATCGTTTGTTTGCAAAACCTCATTAAGGTAACTAGTTTTTTCTGGAAAAATTAATAAAGAAATTATAAAAATTAGACTGCAGATTTTTTTTTAAGCTTATTGTAAAAGAAGAAAGAAAAATTTTAGATTGAAAAAATAAAAAGTACTCAGAAAAAAAAATTTTTGACTTAAGGGTAATTTTTTTTGGCTGAAAAAAATACTAAAAATTTCTTCTTCAATTTTTTTTATAATAAAATGAATTTTTTTATTAATCACTAATATTTATTTTTATTTCAAACTCATTTAAAATTACTTTCTACTTTTTAGTTTAGTTTGCTATCGAGCGGTATTTTTTACTTTTTTCATCTCAAAGCTAGCAAGACTCGAGTTTCAAGATAAAAAAATAGCAACATATGACCGCTCTAACTCGTAAAATCCTTTCAACTAAATCAATACAAATGTCAGTAGTTTATTCCGCTCAATTCGTTCCTCTAAGCCCTCGAAGCTTCTACGACAATTTTCTGGATGAGAAATAAGACTTTTATCTCTTCCATTGATATATTGAATTAATGGTCCTTCTCTAAATCCAGCGGAGTTTAATCTTACAAAAAATTCCAATAATTACTTCCTATAATCAAATAATAATAACAATTACTTTTATTTTCCAACAGAATCATCATCAGTAGGAAAATCAGGAGGTTGTTTCCCGGGAAAAAGTCTAATCCGAACATCAGACGGCAGCCAAAAAGCGCTGTCAGACCTGAAAGTGGGCGAGAAAGTAGCAGCCTTGGACTCTCGGGGCAACGTTGTCTACAGCGAGGTCCTGGCGTTTATGGACCGCCAGCCAATGGAGAAGCGACAGTTTATCAAGCTCACAACGGCATCCGGGAAACATTTGACCCTTACACCCGCGCACTTGGTACCGGTCCAGCAGAGCGATAAGGAGACAGTGACTTTTGCCGCTCGGGTTAAAATTGGCGACCGTATCTTGGTCCAGGATTCTGTTCCATCAATTTTATCTTCTTCTTCTTCTTCTTCTTCTTCTTCTGCAGAAGAGCTCAGATTACGCTGGGACTCGGTAATTGAAGCAAAACTAATCCTTGACAGCGGAGTGTACGCTCCACTCACCAGCGAGGGAACTGTCTTGATAGACGATGTTGTTGCTTCTTGCTACGCAGTCGTTGACAGCCAAACTGTGGCCCACTATGCCTTCATGCCCTTCAGAGTCTTCCATTACATCCAGTCGTCCTTGGAGAGCATTTACAGCTTCTTTGTGCCCAGTTATAATTCATTTTCTGAAGTTCCGGAGAAGAAATTAGAAGAAGACGAGGATTTGGCTACCAACGAGATCCACGACCGGGAAATCGAAGACTCTGAACCCCAAGGTGTTCATTGGTACCCGTCTTTCCTTTACAGAATTTCTGCATACGTCCTGCCGTCTTCAATGATATACTAATTAAAAATTACCTTATATTTGACTCGGCAAGGTGACAATTTATTTAACTAAAGGAATTCATTATGTCAAAGATGTAATGATTAATTTAAATCAATCATTAAAATATAAAAATACAATGAATTTTATAAATATTTATATATAAATATGAATTATAATTATTAATTATTTTATAACTATTTATAAACAAAACAAATTTATATTCTTATTATTTTAAGTCGTAGAGAAATAATGGCCAGTCTCAGTCGCATTTTTTTAATTATTAATTAATTTACGTACTTATGCGTATTTGTAAATAATAATCGATCGCTTTTATAATTATTTTAGATCTTTTGGAAAACCCAAAAATAAAAAAAAAAAAAAAAAAAACATATTTATCAGTTAATTAACTGTACTATATTTTTATTTTATTATTATAATTATTATTATTAATATTATAATTATTGTAATTGTTAAGTTAATTATTAAAAAATAAAGACTAGATTTTTTGCTTTTTACTTTTTGTAAAGCTTAAGTTATAACATTATTTTATTATTATTTTTTTTTATTAATAATATATTATTATTATTATTATATTTTTATCGAATTATATCGTAAAATGATTGTACGTAGTAAAAGTTATAAATTATGTATATATTGAAGGATGAAATAGATTCAATGCTAAATTAATAAATGCTTGTTTTTTTTTTTATTATTATTCTTACGTTTTTAATAATATTAAATTTAATTAGCTTCAGTGATGATAAAAATTGAGTTAAAAATTTTTTATTTAATTATCAAATTTTAAATAATTATAATTTATTATTCGGTAAGAGTTTTAAGTGCTATTTCTGAAGTTTTGACTAAAATATATTTTTAAGAATAAATATCGATTTATATTGACCACTCTTCTAAACGCAACCTTCAACAATAATCATTGAAGAACTTTGTCATCATTATTTTTATATTTGTCTTTTTTTTTCCAAAAATTATTCGGAATTGTTTAAACTTTCATCTCTATGAAGAAAGATACTTAGTTTGAGAAAATTTTTTATAAAAATGTTATTTAAAATTTATTACTCCAATAATAATACTAAATTTAAAACAGTTACACTTTTTTTTTTTTTTTTTTTTTTATTATTTAAAAAACAAATAAGTGAGAAGAAAATATTTTCAAAAAATTGCGTTCAAAGTTTAAAAAATTTTTTTTTCAATTTTCTGCATAGAGATTTATTTCTTCGCAAAAATTAAAAATTTTCCTTTCGGATGTTTTGTTAATTTCAGTATTACAACACAATTATTATAATTAATCCAAAAACATAAGGTCATAAATTAATAAATAAATATATATGAAGTAACGTCATTAACAATTAAAAATGAAGAAATACATAAAATGCAAAAACCAACATGTATTATAATTGCCGGAAACTTTTTCTCCAAATAAATTTCCATCTGATTAGTTCGTTCTCTGCGTCCTGAATTTGTATCACAATAATTATTTTTGTTTGTATCCTCTTTTGTTTATAATTTATTGTCATGTCAAATGGGATATAGTTGGTTACGTTTGATTGAATATTTATAAGTTATTTTATTTTATTTTATTGTGAATTTACTGGGTTAGATTCGAGGAAGAGATTGAGACAATTGTTTGATATTGAAGCTAAGTAAGGGATGTTTTTGAGAAGTGAGAGGAAATGAGAGTAGAATGGAAGAAACTGAGGCGCCAGACGCTTCCTCAGAAGATGAACTTGACAAAGTTAAAGTTATTGTACTTGAAAATTTTTAGATTACAGATAGTTTTAAGGTTTTGCTTCTTTTTAAAGGAAATTTAACTATGTTCTCTTCCGGCAGAGCCAAGGAGTTGTTTTACCGCAACTTACCAGTGTTGAGAAGTATTTCTTTGACTTTGTTGCCAATGGGAATCTGACCTGTGTTAAAAAGTTTCTTGAAGCTAATCCACATTTTAAAATTAATGCTGTTAACTATCAGGTATTTTCAATGAGTTATATTTATATCGCAAATTTTAATTTAGTCTTTACTACTACTAGTTATAATAATAATTATGTTAGCTTGTGTAATGAATATTCTATGATTATACCTTATTAAAATAAATTATTCAATTAATTTCCATAGTAGGAACAATGGTCGGGTTTGTAATACAACTGGACGATTTTTAATTTTATTGGTCTTTTAAAATTTCTGATTTGATGATTTTAATCGACGAAAAAATTTTTTAAAGCTTCGTATAAATCACACGATAAATCTATTATCCAAGACACAAAATTATTGTCAATTATTTAACACAATTTACTATAATTATTTTCAAAGGTTAGCGTGCGTTAAATTACCACAAAAATGTTGATAAAATTAACTTTTAACTAAAATTACGCCCTAAAATTTGTGTTGAAACAAAAACTGTAAAATCTATTAAATATTAGCCATAGTACTAGAGTTACTAACTACCAAAAATATTACAACAGTGTAAAAATTAAAAGGCTGTTCTGAATATATAAAAAACAAATAATTCCTCGCGTTTAAATAATGACCTGACTTTATTTTGGAATTTAGTCGGCGACTTTAATAAAATTATTCGATGATAAATTTGATAAATTACAACCTCTAAAGTGTAACTTGGTAAATTCAAAAGTTTAAATTCGACAATAGAATTTATATTTTATCTATTGCCTAAGATGTTTAATACCAAAAATAAAACGCTAAAAGTGTATCTCCGGTCATAAATCAGAACCTAACAAGACAATAATTTGAAAACTATCGCACAACAAAAAAGTCTAATTCATCCTGATGAGACCTGAAAAAAACCGGCATCGGGTCTCTGATGCATCATAAAAACCTAATATTTAGTAAACACGTCTAATCTCCACCAGTACAAGTTGAGATCTAGATCGAGATCCAGATGTAAGGTATCCTGTAAGGTTAAGGGCATGAATGACTCGAAGAAAGAATGAAACGCGTGCGGTAAAGTGACGGGGCACATTAAATTAGCCTTATTCAGGATCAAATGTTTCCAATGTAATAAAAAAAGGCAATTGACGCAACCAGTACAGCAACATAACGCCGTAACAGTGTAAGAGTCAGATTCATACCAAAGGAGCGGCGTTTATTGAAAAGAGCGGCTTTTCCGAGGATTCTTTAAGTGGCCTATAAACTACCGATGCCTTCACAACGGGGGTTATTCCGTTACCCACATTTCTGATGTTATTCGCCTTCTGTCACTTGGTCTTTTTCTTATATTACTATACAGAGTATAATACTACCGTCTATTGTCAACTCTCAGTGTTGAGGATGTAACAGACTCCAAGGTTCTCAATAAAAAACATGGCGTCAACTTCTTTGTCGGTTCTCGGGCCGACAGCTTCACAAATCCCGCTTTCGTCCCTCTCTCTTTCATCCCAAAATTCACTTACAACTATAAAATTAATTAATTCTCTCACTCCTTCGAGCCTTTCTCACGCCCTCCACAATCCAATATCAGCTCCTCAATTCCCATTTACTAATTTTACTGTCGCATCAGCCTATAACTTACGCTAACGCTTATTAACGCATTGTAACCTCACATTTATGCCTGCAGAACCTCTCAGCCCTTCATGTAGCCGTGTTAGAACGTGACATACAAATGCTGGAACTGTTACTTTCGGTTCCGAACGTCGACTGCAGTGACACCGCCCTACACGCGATTCGAGACGACCAACAGCAAATGGCGGTGATGATTCTCAACAAAATGGAGGAGCAACGTCCTCACTCGGAGTTCGCTGGCGCTGTAGATAGTTCTGAATTTTTAGACGAAACTACGCCTATGGACGTTGCTGCGGCCTACGGACATTTTGATATGATTAAATTACTTGCTGATAGAGGACATTCAATCAAGAAACCTCATCCGCCTGATTGCTACTGCCGAGAAATTTGCAAGTAATTCAATTGTTTTACTTTTGACATTTTCGCTTGGAACTTTTCAGTGAATTTTCTTTTATTTCAGGCGTGAGAGGGAAAATGAGGACCCGTTGACACTCGACAAAAAAAGACTGGCCCGGTATCAAGCCTTCTCGAATCCTGCTCATATTTGTCATATTTCTTCGGATCCTATTCTCATAGCCTTTCAACTTTCATCCGAACTTGGAAGAGCTGCTGTCGTACAACGGGAATGGCACAAGTTTTACAAACAACTATCGCAGGTTTTTTTTGTAAAAATTCTTGTTTTTTTGTTATAAATTTTATAAAAAATTTATTACGGGGGAAAATCCTTCAAAACGACTCATTTTTTGGTATTTGTTTTAATAGATGATGAAATAATTATAGAATTTTGGAATTTTAACATTATTTTATTTGAATTTTGAAGAGTACAAAAACAATTTTTTTTGAACTGGCACAAGCTCCAAAAGTTCTGTATTTCTCATTACACGGAAAAAAGAAAAATGGAAAAATTACATTATATAATGTAAACGTGACGCTCCGTATAGAAAACAAGAAAAATTACTGATGTTTCAGACTGTAATTATTACAGATTTTATAAGAATTACATTTTAGAATGTAATATTTGCATTTTAATGTAATAATTACAATCAGAAACTGTAATTTTTCTAGTTTTCTTCACGGAGTGCCACGTTTACATTATATACCTAATGTAATTTTTTCATTTTTTTTTCCGCTTTTTCGAGCTTGAAATCCTTAAAAGTCTTCCAATTGGTTGACTTTTGAGCTCTTTGATTTAAAAAAAAATTTTTGAGCCAAAAAATCATTTAAAAAAATTTTCTTTTTAATTTAAAGCAATAATACTTTTCAAAATGATTTTCTTGATGTGCATTTACTCAATCAAAATTAAATATTTTAATTTTTCCTCTCGCTAGTAAGTTCTCAATACATTAAATTTTCGGTTTATAAAAAAATTAAATTTTTTAAAGTTTCCGAGAGAATTTCCCTTTTCAAAACTATTAATTTGGTAGGACGTGACACGGTTTGGAGCAGAGCTAATTGGTTGCGCGAGAAAGGCGGGTGAAGTAGAACATGTTTTAGAAAGAAAAGCTGGGATGGTTTTTTCCATGAATTTCATTTTTCCACGATTACTTCTGGCGATTGAGTGCAAGCAGAAGGCTTTCGTAGCCCATCCTAATGTTCAACAGGTATTATTATCATTATTTATAATATTATTATTATCATAGGGTTTAGGTTAACTTTATTTTGGGAAATTCGTTTCACAGTTTATTTATTTTTCACTTTATCCACGAGGTAATTGAAAATAAATGGATCGGAGAGTGGTACGGGTGGACGAAAAAATCCCGAGCTGCAAAAATAGCGACCGTTTTTTGGAGGATACCCACCTTTTGGTTCATGGCGCTCTGGGTTTGGGTCGCTCCAGGCTCAAAACGCGGCAGAAAGTGGCAGATTCCTGTTCATCGTTACATTTCAATTGTCGCGAGTTACTTGGTCTTCTTGACGATTTGCTTCCTGCAGTCGAATGTCAACAAAAAAAATCAGCTGCGTGGCCCACCAAATACTGGTAATTAACAAAAATTTATATATGTATTTATAAAGTCATATAAGGCAAGTATGCGCAATTAAAAATTCAAACTAGTAGCAGCTGAAATTGCGAAACATGTACTCATTTTTAAGATTTTTTTTTTTTAACAAATAAATTAGAGCGAGAAAAATTTAGAAAAAAAATCACACATTTAGAAGTTGCAAAAAATTTTATGCTAAATAAAAAGCTTAAATACATTATTGACGGAAAAAAAAATTAATTTACTTTAGTTGCTATTCGCAGTACAGTGTGACAATCTTTGTCAATTAAGATAGCAAATTTTTTAATTTGCTTACATACATCACAAACTTCTCCTTGCCCATTCATTTATTCATGAATAAAGGGATTGCGCGCAGTTATCCCACATGAATTCTGTAATATATAAATGATTGATCAAGAAGTGTATTTTTTGGATGATTGATAAAATGGATTTCAGGATGCGAGGTGCCGCTAGTTATTTATGTGATATCGTTCATATGGGCTGCGATACGTCTATGTATGATTCATGGTCCCAGCAGATACTTTCGCTCCCGATGGAATTGGTAATAAAAGTCATAAAAGATATCATCCGTTGGGTGAAACAATAACTTTATCAGTTGATTAATTTTTTAGGTACGAAGTTGTAATGCTCATATTATTTATCATGACATTTATCTTCTGGATAGCTTCGGCTATAGATGTGAGACTTCACGACCAGAGAGATCTCGAGCGTAAATATTGGCACAAATATGACCCGACACTAGTTGCCGAGGGTACGCTATGTCTTGCTACAATAATGGCCTTTTTCAAACTTATTTTCCTTTGCCAACTTGATTATAATCTTGGACAACTTCAAGTAACGCTCGGGAAAATGATACAAGATGCTACTAAATTTTTACTCCTTTTTTGTATTATCATATTTGCTTTTGCTGCAGGTAAATAATTATTCCAAGAATTTAACAATTGTTTTACAAAAAAAAAGTTTACTTTAACTAAGAACATTTTGCTCTGCAAAAATATTTTCTATGACTTATTAATTGAAAATTTATTTTTAAATAATAAATATTATTAACAATTAATTTTTATTTAAATAATAATTTAATATTTAACCATCTTTTACTAAAATTTTTAACACAAATCAAACTTATATTTAAAATTACTGCAAACAGGTCTAGCCAGACTCTATCAATACTACGACGGAATGGTCCAAGTAGACGACGAGTCAAAGATAAAAATCCAGCAAGTTTCTTCCTTCGTCGACTTCTTATCAACCTTGAAAACACTTTTCTGGGCAATTTTCTGTATGAGCACCATCGAGTCCGCGGATGTTATAATTGAAAACATTCCCGGCGAAAGTGATACCGAGTCAATTATCAACGAGCATGCTTTCACAGAAGGCATCGGATATTTTGCATTCGCGGGTAAGTATACACACAGAATAAAAAATTAACTTGAATCAAGTAAATAATTTTGAAGAATTTCATCTTCTTGATTTGAGTAAAAAAATTTTTAAACAGAAATTTTTCTTGGTTTAAGTTAATTTTACTTGATTCAAGCATTTTTGGTCTTGATTCAAAATAATGAAACTCTTCAAAATTATTTTCTTGGTTTAAGAATTTTTTTCTTAATTCAAGTTAATTTTTTTTTCGGTGCATAAAAGTTCACTTAAGGTAGTTGTCATGGTAAAATATATTCAAAAAATTAGAGATTATACGCACCGCAAAAGTATATGCTTGTAGCTAATTATCGAACTTTAACCCGTAATTTATAAATAATTAGACGGTCAAAAATTTTTTTTAAACTCACAACAAATTTAGAATTTTTTTTGGGTATGACAACCACGACAACTACCTTAAGTAAATTTTACTTGATTCGAGAATTTTTTTTCATCAAGTTAGATTTTTTTTTTGTCAATCGGACAAGTATTTTCAAAGTTATACGCATATTTGTAAATTAAACTAAAGCCGAAAATTTTAAATGTCTTCTTTTCAAAGTCAATAAGAAAAAATAATTAAAAATGGCTAATATAAGATCAGTCTCTAATTTTCACATAATTTTCTTGACTATATTTTTCAATAATTTATCCAAAGAATAATACTTCCATAAATATTTTATATTCTATATAAATTATATTTTATATTCTTGCAGGTTTCGAGTGTATTTCTGTGATAGTTGTCCTCAACATGTTGATCGCTTGCATGTCGAACACGTTCACGGCAGTCACCCGTAACGTCGACGTCGAGTGGACATTTGCTCGCACAAAAGTAATAAAACTATACAGCACTTTAGAAGTTAATATACTTTTGGGATTTAATTTAACTTGCTAAAATAAAACTTTTCAGGTTTACGTCAATATCATGGCTCTGAACTCGTTACCACCCCCTTTCAATCTTCTCCCGACTTGTAGCGAGTATCGCACAATCGTCGAGTTCGTAAAACTTTTATTTCGTCCAACTAAAACCAAACGAGCTCGATGGAACTTCAAACACGGCTGTTATATTGTAAGTTTTTAGTTATTAATTTTTTTTTTATTTATTAAATTTGTCAGGAAGCTTCCCAGTATAGTTTCTTGGAGATTAATCGAATCTGGAAATTTTTTATAACTTTATAAAAAGTATCTAATGGTCGTATAGAAGTAATTGAACCCAAGATTTTTTATTGAATTTTCAAGCCTTTTATTGACTGAAAAATAAATTATTTTTTAGAGAAAAAATATTCACAAAATTTTTACAATTTTTAAAAATTTGCAATGTAGTTTTGTAAAAATATTTTTTTTTTTTTAAAATTACCAAAATTTTTCTCTGAATTAATTGTGAAATATATTAGACGTCTTTTGTCCCGAAAAATCATAGCCGGTCGCGGTTATTTATTTTATAAATTATTTATTTATTCACTTGTTGAATACAGCAGTCACGAGTAAAATAAATTACAACTGTCATCCACAAAATAAAATACAGCTGTCATGAAACAAAGTAGATAATGATCTAGCTTCTTTACAATATTAAAATTGAGCAAGAAAATTTTGTGACAACCGTATCTGTATGATAATTATATAATATACCCGATCTTTGAAATTCTGGAGCGGAGGTGTAAAAATAAATATTGTCTCTGATAAAGAAGATTTTGTCTAAACGACCTATGATATATTATAATAAAATAATTAAGTATAAATAATTTTTTTTTTGTCAGGAAAATACTGCAGAGAACAACAATGAAAAATTTGAAGAAATAATGGGACTGCTAGTGATGCGCTACTTCCGTAAAAAACATGTAGAATCGGAAACGAACGAGATCCGGGGGCTCAGAAAAGATTTGAATGAGTTGAGGTACCTGCTGAAAGACGCCCTATCACCAGCTTGAACTAAAAATGAAACAAAATTAAACCGTAAAAAGTAAAGAGTTAATTTTAAAATTAATTTTATTTATATTTTATTGTATAAATTTTTATTATTTTAATTCATATTTCATTTACCGTACGGTAATAAAAAGTGACCGTCGTAGACTCGAGGGAAATCAGAACGATAAACCGTGAATAGCAAAGTAGAATGCTAAATTATAACTTTAATATAAATATAATTAAAAAAAAAAATAAAATAAATAAAATATTTATCTTAACTTTGGCTTTGACATTATTTCACATGTAAATATTTGATTATTTATTCATTTGTAAGTCAAAGAATTGAATCAGTAGGTCAGTTATTAATTAGGATAAAATATTTGATCTAATATTTTCCAAAGTATTTAACCGCATTACCAAATAACTTTTGTCTTTGTTATGTTACATAATAAACAAACATGTGAATATTTTAAATCCGTTGGTTAATAAATGAGGTGGGTCTAAGATTTATTAATTACGCTCGTTTTAAATAAACAGACATTTTGCCTTACGATAATAATATTTTCAATTACATAATTATAATTAGTGTTTTTAAGAATGAATTGCACAATTTTTGTAATACTACTAACTATTGCGTCATCGGTTGCGGTAAGAATTAATTGATTGTTTTGATTTCGGTAATTAATTCATTTATTATTAGTTAAGTTTGAGTCGAATTTTTTTAAGGTAATTAATCACAAATTTACTTGTATAATAAATTAATTTATCAGAAGAAATATTAAAATGTTTTTTTTTTTTTTTATACTATACATGATAATTTAACCTTTGAGTATATACCTAAAAAAATTTTTTTGAAGTATTCGTTAACAATTTGGAATATGAAACTTGTTTCAGCTGAATAAAAATTTATTTTAGTGATCTAAATTTTTAAAAGTTAATTATTTTACGACGAAGAATATATGAATTACAGAATTATCAAATAAACTATGTTATTTTTCTCGAGTAACTTAAACAAAACTTTCGACGACAATAATTCAAACGAAATAATTCTCCAACAATTCAATAAATAACAGAGTTATTAAAATAAAAAGGTCCGTATGGTCAAAAGTTCAACGAAGAAAATAGGGGAAACGACGTAACTGGATAAGAAGATCATAAACTTCAGTAGCTTGAGACCTCTGGATAATTTTCCCTATTTTCTCAACCTGGCGACCGTAAATTATCATCTTGATACCAGTACATTTACCCACCGCCCACTATCCCGATCATCCTTTTTTATCAGAGAGACCAACATCTGTTGTCTGCAAACTAATAAGGTAAAAAATCTTTACCAAAAAATTACATCAAAAGAATTTGCGTTAATTAAAGCTTTGACGCAACTGCTAAAAATTTCTACTGCACCAAAAAAAATTTAATTCTAGAGAACTTTTTTTTATTATTATAATAATGAAGATAGGTATAAAATAACTTTAGAAATCTCAATGCGAATAACATTTACTGGAAAGATTTATATAATAAAATTGGCGGCGCTAATTAATAAATTATTTGAATTATTGAAGGTGTTTCGCGTAGAAAATCGATGAAGTTAATCAACTTTTACCTGAAGAAATTTGACTTTTCTCATCCTGACCCATTAAGGAGTCCCTAATACAATCAAGACTTCGGTGACGAATCTGAGTAACCCATAACTGATTTTATAAAGCTTGAAGATACAAAGCTTAACGGGTTTGCCGCTGCCATATCATAAAAAATCATATTATTAGTGTACAAAAATTTTAATATTGAAAAAAAATTTGTTTGTCTATGAAAAAAATTTAAATTAAAAAATTCAAATTCCGAAAAATTTTTCAAATAGATCAAAAGGAAGTGTAATACATGTGACTCCAAAATTTTTTTGGATAATTAAACAAAATAATTTTGCTACAGTTAGTTTAAACATTTTGTCGCTGTAACTAAGTGATTTTATTGTCAAAAATAGTTGTAAAATTTTGGGAAGGGTTTTTCCAAAATTGTCATTAAAGTTATAATTTTTTTATTATTGTAACAATTAAAAAATTCTGGGTATGGTTAACTCTGCAGGCTATCCCTGGGAACTTCCTGTTATATTCAAGTTTAAAAGGCTTAAAAAATTTTCTATACCAAAGTTTGTAGCTCGAAATAAAACTTTGAGCTTGAAAATCTAGTTACTGCCTCGGAAAAATGTTTTTTTTTTAAATTTAGCCATTAAAATTATTAATTATTTGAACAAAATAATTTATCTATTTCAACAACATTTGTTATACCAACTGAATGGTTTATATTGAACCAATAAAAATTTTTTCTTATTCTAACATAACAACCTTGTTATTTAAACAAATCAATTTGTTCCTTAAACTGAAATATTTTGTTGTTATAACAGATAAATTATTACTTATTAAAATCTAGACTTTGTTATCCTAAAATATGATTTTTTATCCCTATGTTAACATATTCATTTTTTGAATACGTTGCCCCAACAAAAATTTTCTTGCCTGTAATTTTTACAAGATTAAAGGTCTTAGATGTCAAATTTCTACCCTTAAGCCCGAGTGTTTGCATAGATTTTTTCCGTGGGGAATTTTTGCTTATAAAAAAAGTACTTTCTATTTAAGTATTTACAAACGCTATCCAATAAAAAATCCGTCAAAAGATTTCGTCTTTTGTCACAGAAAAACTCGGAGCCTGAAACTTTTATTCACATTTTATACCGGAGACATACAAAGGAGTAACGAGTTTTAAATAAGTAGTGTGTAATATAAGTAGAAATGGATTTCTCTGGGAAAAGCTACACAGAAGAAAGGGCTGAGGTGTAACGCAAATATCTACCCACACCAGAAGGGAGGAGAAAATACAAGCTCAAGCTCTTCTCCTCACTTGTACTTCTCGTAACTATAACCCGAGGGTTTTCTCCGAGGAGATGAAAGCGACGAGTTTCCGGCCGACGCGCACCACCTCCATCCTCTAACGCGGAAGGGGTTTGTGAGCAGTGCGATTTACTCTCATAGCACAGTCTCTTATTCAACCCGTAACGTGTTCATTACTCTTTTTACGGGAATTCTTTGTAGTTATTTCTTAATAAAGTTTAACCCGAGTAATTTTTATTTACTCCGACTCTAGTATTTTTTTTTTATTAATTTTTACAAAATTTACTGACTTATAATGATAACTTTTTCATCCGACCGAAGGTTTGTTTACTTTTTTTTCTTTCGAAATAAAATTGCATTGTAAAAAAAAATAAATAAAGTTTTTGTTTTGTAACTATGCGAAGTGTGAACAGTATGTAAGGTAAAAGACTCAATTATTGACACTTGCAATTTTATTTTAATTAAAAAAAAGGTCAATTTTAATAAATTAATAAATGTAATTTGTAAATAATAAATTTTAAGATAAGTGGTTTTTTGAGAACATTTTTTTTTAATTGAAATAAAATTGCAAGTGTCAAACAACTAGGCCAGTGTCAGTAACTGGGTCTTTTACCTTATGAGTAAATTAGAGTGTTTAAAAAAAATTGATATTTTTTGTTTTGAGGAACATAAAAAAAGCTTGTTAAAATACTTACGAGTCATTAATATTTTATTTATTATTTAATGTTTCTAGTGAATTAAATGCTCGATAAAAAAAGTCTGATTAAAGATTTGCGTAAATAAAATGAACTTAAAGTGAGATAAATTTCTGATTTCAAAACTTTTTTTACTTGATATGGGAAAGTTGAATTTTTGAAAATTATTTCTTGCTTCAAGAAGTTGATGTAAGGATAATATTAAATATTAAAGAGAAATAGATGGATTTTATCACGTTTAAGAGTTAATTAATAATTTTATAATTTATAGCTAATTAATTTAACGCAAATCTTTAACCAGACTTTTTTTTATAGAACTTTCAATTCCCTGCAAACACATGTCCTGATCATCCAGTAAAGCGACTTGTTGCCGAGTTACAAGATTCTAAAATTAAAAATAAAATTATCGGTGATAAAAAAATTGATGACTCAAGAATAAAATCTTGAAACAAGAATACAATTTTTAAGAAAATGATTTTTTTGAGTTGAAAAAAAAAATTCTTGAACCAAAAAATTATTATTAGTTCAAGTAAATTTTACTTAATTCAAAAATTTTTTGTCTTCATCAGAACTTAAAAATTTTTCAAAATTATTTTCTTGGTTTAAGAATTTTTTTTTAGTGTATTTTAATAGAGTTTTTTGTCTATAGATTTTCAATGTTATTTAAAACTCAAAAAAATCCATTTTTGTAAAACATTCTATTGTGTACTTGCATGTATGTGTATATGAGAATGTTTGTATACACATATAGATAAACAAGTATCGGACCGGCACACAGAGATCGGAGAAATGATATTGGAATTGGAAAAAACTGTATAGAAATAGGAATCCTTTATAGATAAAAATAAAAATATCCATTGGTGGTGTAGAATATAATGTACATGTATGTACCTGTATGTGTGTAAAATGTTTCAAGCCCCTTGGATGTTCAGCAAAAAGTTTCAATTTCGCGGAGCTCACCGGTCAGTGTCTCATCGGGTTACCTAGAGGCGAATCACTCTCGTGAGACGTGATTTGCTTTGACGAGATAAGAGATATCTATAAATATCATCGATACCGGGGCTGCTTTTTTGGATTAAGGATATTCGTTAGGGTAAGTGCCATCGAGATATAATACTTGTTATGTATTTTTTATTTTTTTTACTGTTCATTGTGTTTCACAGCTCACTGACGAGTGAGGGGGAGTAATTTGTAGGTGCATTAAATTCACTCACGGGGAAAACGAGGGAGTTTTTTCCTGCAACGGGAAAGTAAAGCTTACACAGCGGAAAAAAAGTTATTCGTTGATAAATTTTCCATCAATCTGGTGGAAAACTTTTTTTAAAGTTACAAATTGTGTGCTTGTGTAGTAATAATAGACTCGTTAAAAAATATAATAATAATAATAATTTAATTTTTATTTTAATAACTATTTAGGACATTTTTTATAAAATATTAATAAAAACTATTTAAAAAATAATTTTTGAAAAAATTTTTAATAAAAAGAAATTTATCCATAAATTTTTATATTTATCATTATTTCAGTGAAATTTTTAGAAAATATCAACAAATAATATTAGTTTTTACTATAAATAAAATTGAAATTATTCATTTTAAGTGCAGTAGGATAATAAGAGTAATATAGATTTAATACATTCTCAAATAATTAAACTATACACAATATACTCTTTGTATTTATTTATGTTAATTCTAAAGCATTACTCTGACTATTAATCTTAAGTACTAAATCACTTTAAATTACTTAATTATCTTAAAGTAGACTGAAATTATTCCTTCAGTAAAATAAATGTTACAATTATTTAAAATGTTTAATTACATTTTTCTTTAGAGTAAAAATTATCATTTTTTGTTAAAATTTAAAAGAAAATATACTTTAATAATTTTTAACATAAAAACTTGTTGATAAAATTATATATTTTACATTTTACCCCAATCACTTCTCTGTAAAGACTTTGAGTTATTAATTTTGAATCTTACTTCAAAAATAATAAAATTTAATCAAATTTACTTTTAAATTAATTTGTATAAATTGGTTTATTTTATCGAATCTAATATTTTTTTCAAATTCGTAATTAAGTAATTAATTTTTTTAATCAAAGGAAAAATTTAATAGATATTTACGTCACAAGAATTTATAAAAGTTCAATATTTTATGAGTCCAAATAATCACAATAGTCAAAAATATTTCCCAATACGAAGCGAGAAATAATGTAAAATTTATATGTTCCGTGTAGTCAATGCATAATCAATACACATATTTTATATTACGCCATGTATCATATTATATAGATGTATATATTATCCCATCGGGTTTACTAGTACTGTTACAACATCAAGTTACTCTAAAACTAATGGAACATTATTTTTCGCACACGCAAGTCGACAGTTTTTCATAAAAAAATAACATAAAAATTTTTTTTATTTATTCGCTCGATTTATAGATATTATATTTCATTTTAATTAAAAGTGCCAAAGTATTTGCGTTTCAATAATAATATAAAGCCGATATTAATTGCCAATTATCATTTATCAATTATGAACATTTCTGTTAGCTTAATATAATTTGACAAATGTAGATTTAATGATATAATATAATTTTGTCAGTTTGATAAAGAAAAAAAAAAGTGAAAAATTAATTAATACTAACTTAATTTTAATGGACTCCCATAACGATGCAAAATAATTCATCAATTAAGATTGTCAAGTATGAATTATTCAGTAATCCAACCCGGACGAATTCACCGGCGTTAATAAGCAATTAAATTAAGCTACCATGAATAGAAGCATAGATTCAAATGGATTCAATGCGAAGAGCTTTTACGTCCTCGTCAATCCTAACTGCTTTCAAACCAATTCGCATAAATGCCTGATAATAATTATCGCAAATTATCTCGAGGACAAAATAGTTGGTACAATTTGTAATCTGTTTCAATACTCGATTAATTATTAATCTATATAGTTTATAACTGAAATTTTGTGATTTTTTTTTTTTTTTAAGTATTGGATTTCGGACGTCAATATCACGAATAAAGGCTTTAATTTAGGCAAAGTAAAATAGAGTTTTAAAGAGATAGTATGGGGTTGGGAGAGACCAGAGAGGTCGAGATAGTACAGGATTTCAGCCACTCAAGATGGATGGAAGTCTATCTATTCGATAATTATTGGCAAACTGGGTTCAAGTTTACGGGGAACTTGATAGTTCTTTAATTGCCTACTAAACTTTTTAATTAATTTTATCATCTTTCTATCCAGATACTATTTTATTTAATTAATTATTATTCAATTTATTATTATTAATAATAATAATAATTATTATTATTTTTAGTGAAATTTAATGTCATTACAAAGGTTTTGACTTAAATTTTATCATTCTCACCGATAGTTAATTTATTATGATAAGTATTTAGGTGGCATTCGAAAATACTCTATCTATAGATACATAATTAAGAAGTGACCTTGTATCTTGTGAACTATTAACATTTTTAAAGATGTAAGCTCTCCCCGACATTACACTCATCGAGACCTTTCATTTGAGTACCCACATCAATTTTTCATATATTTTATATATTTATATATGTATATATGAAAAATATATCAAAAATGCATGTGGGTACTCAAATGAAAGCTCTTGATGAGTGTAACATCAGGATGAGCTTATATCTTTAAAAAAGTCAATAGTTAAGATGGTACAGTACATTTTAACAAAATTCATTATTTAATGAAGCAAAATTTTATTTCTTTATAGTTCACAAATCACGTTATTATTATTATGATCAAATAAAAATTTCCAAAAATCCTTAATAATTATTATTAAAAATTTAAGAGTAAAATTTCATTTTAAAATATTGAAATAATAATAATGAAAAAATTTTTTTTATCTGTTCAAGGTTTCTGAATAAAGCAAGCAATCGGAGGAAATAAAAATGGTGCAAAGAAAATTTTCAGTTTAGAAAATCGAATGATACGCCCTGGTGAATAATTTCACTTGCCCTTTTCTCAGAGTATCACGTAAGCACGATAAAACTTTTTCCGTACTCTCAAGAGACTATTTTTGGATATATTCTAACATTTTTCTCAACTTTTTTATACGACACATCTATGAAAAGAAATATTTATTCTAGTCAACAGTTGGAATGCTTTATATAAAATTAAATTTTATTAAAAAAAAAAAAAAAAATCTTTAGGTAAGAAAATACAAAATAAATATTTAATCTTCTAATCACCTGTTTGCTGGTATTCGGAGAATTTAATATCACATTAAGCGTAAAAATAAAATAAATAAAAACTCAAGTCTAATAACATTCAAGTTTAAGACAGAAAATAAAATGATTGAGTGAAGAAAAAAAAAAGGCAAAGCAAGGAAAAAATGATGGCAAGATAAAAACGGATTCGTGTAATGTCTCATTTTGAACGGCCAGAGGACACGCATTTATTTTCAAGAAGAAGAAGAGTTCAAATAAATAAAAAAAAGCACGTTGAGGTAGTAACGATAAAATAAAAAATATATCCTATGAGTTATAGTTTATCCTGACTTTTTTTATCGAATAATAAAGACGAAAACATTGACGGCAAGTAAAAAGTCAACGTCACCAACAGACGAGAATAAATATAAAATAAAGTAGATCCACATACTATTCTCTACTAGCGTAATTTATTTTTCACAGTCTCATTTGTTCCTTCCATTTTATTTAGATTGGAAAATTTTTACTTTTTACTCTCTACTTTTCTCGACAAATTTATAAATGAGAAAAACGTTTGATAACATAATCTCGTTTAAAGTCAATCAAACTAATTAAAAGGATTGCGTAATATGTTTTGTTCCATTCAATGGTATTAATGTTTGTAATTATTTATTTATAAAAAAGAGAGGATGAAAATAAAAGATAAATATGGTGGGATGGGATCTGATGAATCTAGGTCATATAAAATTTTAAAGGGATTTTATACGAATGAGAGAGTAAAACCCTTGTATTCAGTAAATATAATTTTAAGAGTTTACTCGTATTTATTAATTACGTAAGCTCCATCAACTTCTTGGTTCATAAATTTTATGGTGTTATATTTAAATAAATTATAAGCTTGGTAATTGTTCTTTCATAATTAATTCTTAATAATCTTAATGATTTTTTCTTAAAAGGCTTTCAGTTTCTTAGTTATATAAAAAAAATTAACTGTCAGAAACTTTCAAAAAACTGACAGTCTTTTAATGTATTTGTTGTGAGTTTAAAACAAAAAAAAAAAAAATTTTGACCGTCTAATTATTTATAAATAACGGATTAAAGTTCATTAATTTATGAAAAAGTATATATCTACGGAGTCGGACAGAAGCAATTGTATGAGTCTTGCGTAAAAATTATGGATTACTTAACTACAAGCTCATATACTTTTGCGGCGCGTATAATCTCTAATTATTTGACAAAATTATACCATAAAAACTATTTAAAACCAGGAAAAATTTCTCAGTTCAAGAATTTTTCATCTTGATTCACGATAATAAAATTTTTCAAAATGATTTTCTTGGATCAAGAATATTTCTCTTGAATGAAGTTAATTTTTCCAGGCTATTTAAATACACGTACATCACAAAAATATAATTTATTTTTATCAAAACTACATTTTTCAAGCAAAACTACAAACCACTAACCTTGAACTCTAATTATTTCCAGGAAATCGTTAAAAAAATAAGAACAATGGACGAAGAGTTGTCAATATCACTGGTAATAATCCTTATAATCGGTGGATTAATGATAACAGCCTTACTAACTTGCTACGCGTGTATATTCCGCGACCTGTGTTGCCAAAAAGTCGATCGCGCTAAACGCCGTCGCGTATGCAGAAGTCCAGGAGGCTCTGGAGAACTTGGACAAAACCGACACGATATGATCCATATGAACAACATGATTCAGCTGAACGATATCACCCAAGGCGACAGCATGCCTACGGAGACTGAAAACATCTGATACTTTCCAAGATATTTATAAATAAAACTGTACTGAAATAATAAATCAAATTATTAACAATATTTAAACTATATATATATATATATAGATATAGATATAGATATATTTTTTGTACATAAATACACTTAATTGTTTCCCAATTTAGTTTAATAGTTAAATATTATAATTGACTTGTTCTTATTTCTAGCGGCGTAAAATCCGCACCCTGATAGTTATTTAATCATCACTATGATATTTTTATTGGTAACTTTTATTCTAGCCACTAAGGCAATTATTTGATTGATTAATTAATTAATTAAACAATTAATTAATTTTGGAAGATTAATAGTAAAAGTAAATATATGATTTCAGTAAACGACTAGCTAATTCGGTTGTGCAATTGTTGGAGTACTGAACGCACAACTTCATGTAATGTCTGAAAAAAAAAAAAAAAAAAAAAAAAAAAAAAAATCAATAATCAATAAAACGATAAAAAAATTATTTTAAATTAATAAAAAAAATTACTTGAGGTTTGCAGTGCTCCTCTAACCAACTGAAGACAGAACCCGATAATTCATTAAAGTTAGCAACTGAAATGTGATTAAAGCTTTGGAATAATTGATCCATTATACTCTGAAACTAATTACAGACTGTTAATTAAGTAAATTTAATATTAAATCTCTTGATGTTAAATTAATATTCAATTTATGTTCTTACAACTTGGAACTTAGTTTCATCGGACACTCGCATCTCGGTGTAGTTCGGCTGAGTCTGATGAGCTTTGACTATCTGCTCGTAATTAGCCTCCATGATACGTAAAGCCAGAACCTCTTTACGCAGTGCATTGCGTTCCTCTTCCTGCTTCTTCTTTTGCTGCAGCAGAAACTGAATGTAGTCGATAGACTTCTGCAACACCGTCGCTTTGGAAAGCTTGTAGCCAGATGAGTCTGAATGTTGACATGATGGAACCAAGTCCTGAAGGGAGTCGTACCCTTTTTTTATTGCATCACGTCGTTTCTGCTCGGCTTGGGTGTGAGCTTCTCGGCGACGCTCTTTGTAGCTTATTGTTGAGTTTTTGTTATCGCTGTCTTCATCTTCTGGAATTAATTTTGGTTTTAATTCAAAAATTTCAACCTGATTATTATTTAGGTGAAATATAAAATTATGTGTTTTAATCATAAATTCGTATGAAAATTAAGTTAGCCGACATTAAAAAATTTTTATAATTTTTTTTTTATTGAAAAAATCATTACAAAAAAATAAAAAAAAAATTGCACGTCTAAAAAACTTCAAAAACTGTAAGTGCAATTTTAAAAAAAATTTTTTTGTTCTGGATTTGATTATTAAAAAAAAAATCAAAAAATTTAGAACGTCGGCTAACTTTAATGACATTAAATTCGTTATTTGTTTAAAATAAAAATAAAAAAAAAAAAAATTCAATGATTTATTTATTAATAAGTAATGATTTAATTATTAATATTTACCAGTATTATGTGCTGATGACGACGGTGTGTGCAATGAACCAGTACTATTACATCTTGAAAAAACATATCGTTCTGTTGGACTTGATGGTTCCAACTTCATATCACTGTCAGAACCATTGCCACCATTTGTCAAACTCTTCATTGTTCCTTCTAAAACAATTTTTTTATTTTAGTACGTTATACAAATGAAAATTTGTTTATTTTTAATGATACTGACAAACTTCAACAAACATTTGACAATTTTTATTATCAAGTAGATTACAACAATGAAAATTTAAAAAAATTCCACTTGTAGAAAATTTTAAAAAACTATGAATAAACTTTTTTAAAAATATTGTCATAATTATTTAAGTAAAACTAAAAAATAGTCAAGTGTCTGCTGATTTTATCAACATGATTTTTTAAATTAAGATAAAAAAAAAAACCATGTAATTTTCCATAAGATTAAAAAAATAACCTCAAAAAAAAATACTCACGGATTTCGTGCGTTTCTTTTATACTATCGGCCATAATTAATTATTTAACAATTAATATATATTACTACTTAATTATCAAAATCACCGAAAAATACTTGCACAGTTAAAAAACGGAAGATGATGAAAACAAACAAAGAAAATGAAGGAACTAAAATGTTCATAAAAACATCGATCGCGACAATTATCTCGGAACTAATTAAGACGGATTACATCAAGGACATTGTCTAGAAAGTAAATAAATAGTAATGGTTGTGATAAAGTTAATCACATATGTCACGAGTATTTTCAGTAATTATTATGATTATAAAAATAAAATATATGTTTCGCAAGACCTAACGGGGCCATTTTATATACTTGGTGTGGTTATTAAAAAATTAGAATTGGAAAGTGTAAAAGGAATATTTCTTACCGACTGAATGATTGCTGCCTTATCGGTGATTTTACTTACTGATGACAGCGACACTTATCAACTCGTATTTATTTATAATACACACATACCCCTTTTTTTTATATAAAAAAAAAAATTACAAGTAAACAGTAAACATTAGTTATATGTGTTAATCACCTTGATCTAACATTTTGATAATTCTCACTGCCAATTAATGACTTAACTAAACAAATAAACTTGACCAAACAGTTATTTTAATAATAAAATGATGTAGTGTCACACGTGAAATGTCTTAACCATGGCAATTAAATCATATTTTAAGTATGTTTACTATTTCAAATCACTTGGTGCATGCATCGTTATCTTTGGGTACGTAAAAAATATTCATTAGATTATATGACACTAAAATTAGCAGACACATGATAATTTTTTATTTTTATTTAACAAACAAATTTGATCCAAAAAATTATTTTTAGAAAATTGGATTTTTAATTTTTTACATCTCAATTTTTTTGCCATAATTTATTTGTTAAAAATATTTTTAAAATTATGAAATATCTGCTAAATTAATTTTAATTCTAGAAAACTATTTTTAAAAAATTGCATTTATAATTTTTTGGAGCTTACAAAAATGAAATTTCTTAAATAAATTTTTCTTGCTCTAATTTATTTATTAAAAATCCTCAGATGTCTTTCAATTTCAGTATCATAAAATTAATAATTCTAGAATTAATAAAAATAAATTTTTTAGTGGCTCCTGGTTTGTCTACAAAGTGCGAGAGACATCACAAATCCTACGATCAACCGTCGCTACCAATGTGCTAAATCTAGAACATACTCAAGCTCAGTATATTTATTTAGACTCTCATCAAGAAGGTATTTAAATCGGCCATATTTTTCACTAATTTAAATTCATAAATTTTATTAATTTATCTAATTAAAAAAAATGTACAATTTACAACGCAGATATTTTTATCTACAATAGTGACGATCCAGTGAAAAATAAGGGAACAAGTCTTTTGGGTATTGTGACCAGGTGGTGGAAATCATTCAATCAATCAATCGCGTACAGATACTTAAATGTCGCGAAGCATGGAAGCAAGTATACACGAACACGCGCTGTTCATGATCTAGGAGCTATGAAGCATCTCCAACCCTGGGTCTGTCAACAGATAGCTCAAATGATGGATTCAAGAACGGCGGTGGCTCTCGCGAGGATCGCTGACTCGGACCTACGGCTTTTTCTCAAGCCGCCTCATCATTGGGTTGATAAAAAACTGTACGAAGTAATTGATCAGTTGCACCAACTTCTTGTTGATATGGATAAGCTTTGTCAATCTAGTCATTCGTGTTTGACGCAGTTTATCAGCAAGAAATTTTACAGTTTTCGGGTAAGTGTTGTATGTTTAAGAAAAAAATTTTTTAAGTCAAATAAATGAATCTTTAATCTGCAGAAAAATTTAGAGTTTGATCACGAGTTGTCCAGCATTGATTTCACCGCAACACCCACGATAAGTTGGGACGAGCAGTTACTGACCCAGTGTATCGAAGCTATTTATCATCACACGGCAATCGATCATTTCAGCCGAGACCTTGCGAACGCGCGAGGACTGTCAGTTTTGATGGAAGTCAAAAAGAAGTTCAATGACAATGTAGACGTGTGTGTTTTGCTGGCTAAAATAATATCCAATTTGTCATTGTATACCGAGCTGGTGGATGATATCTTTCGCTCAGGCTGGATCGGAGTTCTTGCTGCCTGGTCACGACACAAAGACATCAGACTCGCTGGACCCGCTGCGAGAGCTTTGTTTAATATGGACGTCGATGCTAATAATGGAGAAAAATTCCCCAGAAGAATTTATCTGCTGCATCCGATGAATAGAACCAGGTCCAAGGCCAACGTTGATGTTATTTTTATTCATGGACTACTTGGTGGAATTTTTATTTCTTGGAGACAGCGAGATCCTGATTTGACACTTAAATCCGTAGGTTTGTTAATTATTTTTCAGTGAAATAGTTTTATGAATCAATGCCAGTGATAGTTTAAAAGAAAAATTTACCTTTTAGATTCTATGAAAAATGATAATGAAGATTCATTGATCAATATAGTTAAAGAATACCCTCAGGAATTTTTTGAAGACTTAGCTCGTGATTTACAAGTTAGAGATTGGAAAAAAACAGGTCATGATTATGAAGTGATATTAGATGATTGTCCAGTTTCAATGAATTCACTTGCAGCTGGGCCATTTACTTGCCCTGGGTAATTAATTATTATTTTCGATTTTTAAAAATTTTTTTAAGTGAAAATTTTTCTCAATCACCTCAAATTTTTTCGTCCATATCGATTAATTTTCCGAAAATTTTTAGTTGAATGTCAACAATCCAAAAAAAGTTTCACTTGCATAAGACCACATAATATTTTTTTTTTTTGTAATTGTAACATATTAAATAAATTTTTCCAGTAATGAAATTTGTACTGAATACCAAGGAATTGATTTAACAAGAACAGAGTGTTGGCCAAAAGACTGGTTACCTAAAGACGTGCCATCAATCCGCGTAATTGGAATTAATTACGATACCAGTTTATCTTTATGGAGTCTTCCATGTCCAATAGAAGTTCTAAAGTAAATTATCACTTATAACTTAAAATTAAATAGCTCGTAAATTTTAATAAATAAATAATTGCAGAAGTACGATAAGTGAAAGAAGTCTAGAGTTTACCAAGAAACTAGTCACTGCTGGCGTGGGAAAACGTCCCATTATTTGGGTCTGTCATTCAATGGGAGGTTTATTGGTGAAGCAAATGCTCGTTGAAGAATCAAAGACCGGCGATAAGCATCACCTCTGTGATAATACCAAAGGAATTATTTTTTATAGCACTCCTCACCGTGGATCTCACGTTGCGGCGCTTAAACAGACTACGCAGATGCTTCTGTGGCCTTCCATTGAAGTTCAAGAGCTAAGAGAAGGTAGCTTATTAGAAATTAGTCATCTTCGTCTGTATTTATTAAATTATTTGTAATTAATAAATTGTAAAAATAATTTTAGAATCTCCACAGCTTCTGAAACTTCACCAGGAATTTAAAACAATGCTTGATAAGTACAAAATGGAGATAGTGAGCTTCAGTGAAACAAAACCGACGTTTGTAAGTGCGATGAAAGTACCTCTGCAAATTCAATTTGTTTTGCCGAAATCAGCAGACCCAGAAGTAGGCGAATTTTATGAAATACCTCAGGATCATTTGTCGATATGCAAACCAGCAAGCAAACACTCGTTTTTGTATCGCAAAGTTGTTGATCTTTTAAAAAAAAATCTTACCAAAAATAATTAAATACAAATTGTAAATTGAATGTATATTTTTTTTTACTTATAATTAGAGTGAAAGGTAATTTATAAATTGAGTTAAAAAAAAAAAAAAATAAATAATTATAGTATGTTAATTTTTTATATTTTTTTAGACAAACGGTTCATTAAAAATTAGTGTCGTAATCGGGCGGATGGCGTGAAAAATTAGCAGTACTTTCGTAACCGGCGAACTTGCTGCTTGTGTGAGATGGCTGATAGTAATAACCGTTCCAGTCAGATCTCCAGCTGTCATAGACATTGTATTTTTCATTGTCGGGCACGATACCGTCCATTAAAATCTAAAAAATATTTTGCAAGTTCCATAAAAAATTTAATTACTAATTCTATTCCCATTCATTCAATTTTTTTAGCAATTCATTTTATGCAATTGACCCAGGTGATGCAATTACAAAAGATATGTTATGTTACCTTATTTGAATTTGACTCAAAGGATTTTTCCTTCCATGCTTCGGGCTCGTTCCAGATCGTTGAGATTTCCGACTTCGGATACTCGTGCGATGATCTATGGAAGGACGCTACATGACTTGAGTGTATTATATTTTTAGCTGCTTCTTCTCCGTACATTCCGGATGTTGGTGGCCTCAACTTTGATGCATTTTGCCGATTTAAAAGCTGTAAATTTATTTATTTTAATTTTAATTAATGGAACATTATTTTTTTTCGGTGAGATAATTATTAAGACTTACAACAGAGACTCCAAAAATAATAATAAACAATAAACCACCAACACCAATAACAATAACAGCAACAGCCCACTGTGGAATCAGTCTGTCGTCCCTCTCAATTTGCTGCGGCAAGGTAACTCTGGGTATCACTACAAAGTCAGTTGACTTGGGATCAATTACAAAGTTTCCCAATCTCACTGGACCTTTGTTTATCTTCGTCTCGTTCCATTTATGAGCATTATAAGCCCTCAGCGAGTCGTGGAACAATACTTTCAACTCCTGAGTATTTATCTTTTGGCTCAAATCTTGGAGTTCTACAAAATAGTCTACCAAAATGCTTCCCTGGCTAAAAGCGTCGATACGTATATTTTTGTACCATTTTCTCAAGATCGCAGACTTAAGGAACACCAAGTTCATCTGTAAATTATTATAATTATAAATTAATAATGATGATTTTATTACAATTTATTCCTAAGTATTATATAATAAAATACGTTGTTTTAATCAAATTTTTTAATACATTTTTCAATAATAGCCAATTTTTTATTTTAAGTTTTTGGAGAAGTATTATCCAAATAATCAGATCCCAGAAAATTATATTATTAAAGGTTCAGGTTAATACAGATCTATTATTTATTCTTGTGTTAATTTATTTTATCCAATTCAGCAACGTTTCGTTACGTATCGTAACTTCCTCAGGCTTCTAATAACAAACATACATAATATAAATTAAAATTAAAGTCTTTTACAACAAAATTTACATCTAAAATAAATTAATAAATTACAAAAATTATACCTTGAAATAAGTTAATTATTTAACACAACTGTCAATATAATAATAAATGTAGCATTACTTTTGGCTAGGTTTTTGGAGAAGTTTTGAATAGTTTTTTGATTCTATAAATTTGTTCCGTCACATCGCGTAAATTAGAACACTAATATATCCCAATTATTATTATTATTATTATTATTATTATTATTATCAAATAAAAATTTCCAAAAATTCATAATAATGATTTTTTTGCAAAATTTTGTGTGAAATTTAAAGTTAAAAAATTAAAATAATAATAACAATAATAGTAATAATAATTTCTGTATAAAAAAATCTAACCAACCTCTTTTTCAATTTCATCAGCCAGCAATTGCCACTCTTTCGTATTGCGATCCAGGAGTTCCGGAACCCAAGTAGCATTATCAATGATCCGAATAGTACCAGCAACTTCACAATCTTCTTCACAGAGTCCGGGAGTAGTAGGTCGAATCGTCGTGGTGGTGGTCGTCGAAGTCGAAGTAGTTGAAGGTTCACTAGTCGACGTGACAATTGAAATATTACCAGACGTAGCAGTTGCGGTTCTGGCAGCTTCAAGCAATTTCTCAATAGAAATCGGGGTAGTCGAAGGTGTTGGCCACCCAGTGAACTCCGTAGTAGCCCTAACTGGCCAGCCCCGTTGAATTTTAGGAGTAACAGCGGTTGGTGCGTCAGCAGGTCGACTAGTAGACGCCGCTTTGGCTATCGCTTTCCTACCACCAGGTCTGCTGGGAAACACTAGCTTAATACCTTTGCTAGTAGTACTGGCTTCAGTAGTACTCATAATAACTTCTTCAACTTTTTCTTTTTCTTTAAAACCAGGAGGTAGCAAAGCGGAAATATCAACGCTAGACTTGGAGAACAATTCTTGCAAGCTCTTTTGTATCGGCGTACCAGATGTCGTCGTGGATGTCTCAGACTTGGTTGGATTTTTTTTGAAATCTGGAGGCAAGAAAGCGCTGATGTCAACGCTCTTTGCAAACAAATTCTGCAAAGGGAGTTCCTTAGTTAGCTCAGTGCTCTCCGGCTTGCTGGCTACTTTAAAGTCTTTGGGCAGCAGTGCCGAGATATTAACACTAGACTTAGCAAGTATATCACTGAGAATAGTCTTCTCAGTGGTCTGATCTTCTTTTTTTAATTTATAACCCGCCGGTAGGAAAGCGCTGATGTCCTGAGCTTCAACCCTGACCTTACTGAGCGGTTTTCTGGTGGTCTTCCTCGTGGGCTCTGTCGTGGTAGTGACTCTAGTTCTTGCAGAACCCGGCCAAGGTATTCGGAAGGGCTTGGGCTTGTCAGCACTAAGACTAGCCGCAGGCTGATCATTCATTTCCACACTCGTAATTTCTTTAATCTCCAAACTCTCCGTAGTCTTCGCAGCCTCAGTAGTCTCTGGGGACTTACGCCGTGGAACAAATTTGCTGATCACCGGGGCTTTGGTAGAAGTCGTGGTATAAGTTTTCCGTGTGGGTCTCTGCTCACTCAGGACATCCAGCTGCAGAGCGTTTCCAGCAGTTCTGAATCCTCCAGTCAGAAATCCACTCGAAAGTTCTGATTGCACGCGATCCAGCTTGTCGATGATACTTTCCGTCGACTCAGCGACTGTTTTGTTGACTTTGCTGTCATCTTCTTGATCATGATCATCAGAATCATCTTTGCTTTCTTCATTAGTATTAATATTTTTGCTAACCGCGTCGTAATTGTTGACATTGAAAGGCAAATACCTGGCTCCGGAAATACTGCGACTGGTCTGAACGGAAGCGACGATCATCGCGTCTTCTGTTGTCTCTTCAACAGCTTCTGCAGACGAATTACCTGTCGGAGGTGGTGACATTTGCTCCGTTGTCATTGGTGGTGCTGTTGGTACCGAGTATGTCCCATTGACAACACTCTTGGTAGTGACAACAGACACCACTGCTTCGCCTATCAGAATACTTTCATCGTCATCATAAATATTAGGCGAAGAAACATTTAAATTTATTTTTTTATCATCATTGACTATCTGTTCTTGACTTTCAGCTACTTCATCTTGACTGTTGACTGCTTCTTGACTCTCAACAACTTGTTCATGACTATGGATTGCTTCTTTGCTTGCTGATTCATCATCGTATGTGTCATATTCTGAAATTAATTGATATATTAATAGAGATTGTTTACCTTTTTTTAATCTATAAATTTTTATACGTCACTATTTTTTAGTATGTCACGGATATTATCAAGGTTTAAATTTAACAAGGTAATTATTAATAAAATTCATTATTTTACACGGTATGAGTCTTAAGAGTTGATTAAGTCAAAAGACGCTACCGGATACGCGCAATAACAATAAATGGAAGAAAATAAAAGTTAAATAAAACCGTGGGATTTTTTACCTGCCGCTTGAGAATTTGTCGCATTATCATAATCATCGTAAAATTCAACTTCGTAGTCACCAGGAACTTCCTCTTTTGTTTCATAATCTTTAATTTTTAAATATACATGTATGTATAACTTTGTTTTCAGATTAAGAACAATAAATAGTAATTAAGTTATTCAACTTACGGATTTCTCTTGTCTCAATTTCTTCTCTCTCGGGAGTCTCTTCATAGTCATATTCTTCATTGACGTCTACTTCTGCAGGTCGCAGATCATTATTTCTTTTATTATCATTATTATTATTGTTATTGTTATTAATATTAATATTGCTATAATTATTGCTATTATTATTATTACTATTAATATTAGATTGCGCTACCGCTTGGTTCTGTCCATAAACAGAATTTGTTGGATACAAACGACTCCATGTTCTGATTTCTGTAAAATAAAAAATTATTTTATAAATTTTGAATATTAAATTTTTCAATATCAATACACTTTTACATTCTGCAGCAAAAATAATTTAAAAAAAAATTTTTTTTGGTACTTTAATTTGTCAGATTAAAAATTTTTTTAAATTGACAAAACCGAACTCAATGACACCCAAAATAAGTTGATTGATTTTTTTTTATTTTATATTTTTAATCTAAAAAATTTTAATTTCAAAACAAGAAAAGTATGGAATTTTTTTTTTAGTTATTTCGAATGAAATAAACAATTAACAAAATAATTTTCCAAATCTATCGTAATAAAAAAAAAAAAAATTAACAAATTAATTTTTCAATTTGTTATGCTCAAAATACGGTGAAGCCTCACACCTAAACGATTACCAAGAAAAAAAACAGTAAATTTATTCATACGTTCATAAACTACTTCATTAAAAATAAAAAAAAATATAAACAGTTTGACTTTAAAAACATGATTAGTTCCAGTAATAATAACCAACAAAAAAATGATTATTAAAAATAAATATACCGAATAAATTAGCATAAATATCGAGCAGGAAGTGCTTTCTAACTGTAAACTATGTACTTATAAGTCTTACATTTATAAATCCGTATGGTCATTGGTCGCCGTGACCAAAAGGTGGTCAGCAAGTAATGTAAAAATATACAGAGATCTTGACATCACACTTTAACAATTAATATTATATTTTAATGATAATGTTATTAAAAATGAAGAATAATTAAATTTCTAATGTTTAAAATAATAATATTGAGAAATAAGCTCGCAAATCGGGGCCTGCAGCATAAATATAACACGAGAGCCACTCTCTTTTCAGCTGGCCTTCGTTTTAACATGTAATAACCCAGTTCATACAATCCGAGCAACAATATTCTTTGTCCAAAATAATTCATTTCTCATAATTCATAATCCTTAGTACATAATACCCAGTCAATAATTATAATTAAAAAATAATAAAAATTACCTTGCGCATGAGTATCGACAATAAATAACAAAAGAAGCAAAGTAACATTTCGCAATATGACATCCGAGTGCATTATAAGCTTCATAATTCACAGCCTGACAAAATGTTGATGTGAAAAGCCACCCTGGGCTTTATTTTAGATAATTTTATACACCGCCCAAGGTGTCCAATCAATTTAACACTCGATGAATCCACTTTATTCACGCATTTTACCTCTCGACCATACTTCAGTGTCCCAGCACAAAAACTCTGATATTTAAATTTCTTCTCAAAATATTCAAAATTGCCCTTTAAATAATTATTAATTTTGAGTAATTAAACAAAATAATGAAGCATCGATGCATTTTACTGGATCTAGCAACATATTTGTCACTGGTACAAAATAAACTGATAGGTAGAAAGCAAAATCCTACTTTCACTCGTGGATACCACCGAGTGTTGAAGCTATGCAGGCACGTTGTTGCGAGAGGTATTCCGAGGCCGCCAACAGGACCAGAATTGTTGGTGTAACAGTGTTGGTGAGCGTATAAACCAGTGTGGTATACAATATACTGGTGTATAGCTACAATAATATAATATATAAGTAAAAGACCAACAAGTAAATAAAAGTATAAGTAGAAGGGGCATAAGCGGGCCCGACGTTTACTGGTTCAGCCTTTTTACACTACCTTCTTGCTTCTTACATCTGAAGGTGAGTGGGAGACCGCTCGTTTCGTTTGCTTGAATAAAAAATAAAAATTGTCGCGTGTCCGCATCCCTCTTATATTAAAGACTCAAGTTAAGAGCTGCTTTTCCGTCTTGCATTGGTGTGGTTATCTGTTAAGGACAACCTGGACTGACCTGGAGCGCAACTGAGCTGGGACTTGATACAAGCCATTGCCATTGCACGGAAGTTCGTTCACCCACGCTGCTAAGACTTCACCCTTTCCAGTGTTTATTTTTAAACACATACTTTTCGACGGCCTCCTCGAGGACATCCAGTTGTCCTGCATCCTATCGCCGGATGTTTATTTCTTTTTTTTTGCTTCAACTCTTTTACTTCTTAGCCTTCTTTTTGTTACTTAATTATTATACTGGTAATAGTTAAGTATAGCAGTAGGGTTTTCACTTTCAAAGGCTGGAAAATTCCACCGGGCGTGTGAATCAAGTGAAAACGTGGTCTTTGTGCTCGATCTGGTTACCGTTAATGTTTACTTACAGAGTAGAGCTAGACTAGACTGCAGTCGACATAAAAATAACGGAATGACTCCTTTTTTTTTCCTTTAATGTCCTCCCGGATCCTGTTTGCTGGTGGATACTTCGCGGAACTTTAAGGGAATGCAGGCTCAAGGTTTTCAAGTCTGACTGCATCTTGTGTTCTTAAAATTTAATTAAATATTAAATTAAATACGTTAATTATTATTAAGAGCAAAGCATAAATATTAAGTACAATTGTAGAAATAATTGTAGAAAAAAAAAATTATTATTAATATTAATATTATTATTAAGAACCTAAAATTACATGACAATGGTGGGCTTTACTTAATAACGTATTTATTTATTTATTTAAAATCAAAACTTTCATCTATATATATATATATATATATATAAAGTTGGTGATTTGGTGTTTAGTTGGAAGTTTTGTAAGTAGATTAGCTGTAACAATAAAAATATAAATAGTAAATTAATCATCGGTAAAAAATGTTCGGTATGAAAGTAAATGTAAATATAAACATACTTGGTCGTAGGTCTACGAGAAGGTTCCGAGGCTGTAGGAGGCGGTGGTGGGCCTCTACGTGCCAGTTCTTCAAGGTAACCCATAAGTAACCTCGTGCGTTCAGCTGCTGCGGCGTCTAACACTAAAAATCTCCTGTCTTTCTTCAGAATGTCTTCTATCTCTGTCAAACATGCACTGTTTTCTTGGACTTTTTTGTACGTTTTGTCAGTTATTAACTTTGTTTCCTGCAGCAGCTCACGGAAGTCCGCTTTCGCAGCCACTAATTTATCTTTAATGTACTCTTTGAATTCTTTTTCACATTTCTAAATGGAGAAAAAATTTTTGAATTAAAATTCAACTTAATTGGAGGATCGGAACATAAGAATAGAACTCTTGTTAATGTGATTGTAAATTCTATATAGATGATGATTGTTAAAAGTTAATATTTTATATTGCCTGCAATATTGGCCGCCAAATGTACTATATTGAATGTATTTGTAATATATACTAGCTTCTATGTTATGTGTACAATAATTGTAATAGAACTCTGTAATTGGCTTAAAGCTGTTGAATTCATTATTCTTTAAATAAATAAATAATTATTACAATATATAATTATAACAACTTACCCGATCGCTAGATGAAAATTTAGTATATCTAGGATCGTCTTTGAGTAATTTTTTGATATCTTTCCACGAAGCCGTGAGCTCTGTAGACGCGCCGACTTCGTCCAGTAACTCCCGGAACTTGTCACGTTTCTTACGGCCAAGCTGCTCAATATGTTCGTTAAATAATCGCTCCTTTTCCTCGCGATCTAAGCTATCAGCGAGCTCCCATCTATGATCTTTTCTCAATTGACGTTTAGCTTCCCTCCATGCTAAGTCTCCATTTCTCACCTATTTCATTTGTTGAAAAACAAAAAAAAAAATTTTTTTTATTAATTAAAAATTTTCAAAATTTTTTTTTAGAGAAAGTTAATAATTATAAAAATATTTTTAACAAGGCATCATTTAAACCTTCTTAAAGAAATTATCTATAATTGATGTATGAGATTTCTCGTCGGATGCTTTTTTTCTTCTCATTAGTATCAATTTAGATCAACTAATTCATATCAACGTAGTCGAAAGTATTTAGAAAGTAAGCGATTGGAAAATAATGAATAAAATATAATTAAAATTGAAAAAATTTGCAGAAACATGTCTTTAGTAGAGTTTCATATAACGATCGTGTTTACGATATCATTTCGTAAGCTTTTTTTACAAAATAAATATCCGTTGAAATAATTAATAAAGCAAAAATAAAACTTACTAAATCAGCAAGTAATGCACTAAAATGCTGTACAGCCTCTGTGTGTCTATGATGTTGTCTCTCCTTATCACGGTCTCTTAAATGTGTGGCCAAAGTTCTCTGAACTTCGCGTTCTCGCTCCCGCAAACTAGCTTCAGCTCTTCTTTCTCGATCACGTTTTTGTTTCTCACGATCTTCTTCCGAGTCTGAGTGATCATTATTTTCATATTTCTAAAAAAAAAAATTTTTAAATAAAAAACTAAATAAATAATAAAAATAAAAAATACATACATCTTTTTTTTTGTCATCAAGATCCTCAATCTCTCCGATTTCTTTATCGACATCCTTCTTATCTTTTCCATTTTCCTCAGCAGTATCACCCCGCCGCTTTTTATCCTTATCTTTGTCCTTATCCTTATCCTTATCCTTATCCTTGTCCTTGTCCTTGTCCTTGGAGGATTTATCTTTGTGCTTATCATCCTTGCGATCCTTATCCTTCTTGTCGGACTTGTGATGATCCTTGTCCCGGTGCCGATGGGACTCTTTTTCCTTATCCCGGTCACGTTCCTTCTCGCGTTTTCGTTCATCCTTCAGTATACGCACGTAATCGCGAAACCAATCCTCGCGAGTATTTGCTGAATCGACAACACGATAACGCCAGTCAGATTCCAGCATTTTTTTACAATCACTCCAGTGTGAATGTCTGTCGATGTCTTTTTGCTCCCGTAGCATCGTCATGAAATCCTTTCTCACCTGAAATTGTCGTTTATTTAAATAAATACAATCATTTATTATTACATATGTAAACTTAATATTTAATTTAATTCTAAGTCTTAATTTACTTTTATTTAACTATTTATTTTAATATATATTTTCCAATCAATTTATTACTCTCTGTTTATCATTATTAAAAATAAATTTATCGTGAGAAATATATTCATTGGAAATAAATAAGACATTAATGAGCTGTAAAAAAATTCATTATTAATTATCACTTTGAAAAAAAATTATTTTATTAAAATTTATTACTCGTATCTCCGCTAATTTTTTTTTTTTTTTTTAATATAAAAAATTAACCTCTTTTTAAAATATTACTCTCGTTTAGTGAATATACATTTGGTTAATTAGCGGAGATTCGTTTATTTATCTGAAATAATTAATTAATTAGCTGGCTGGCCTTGCTGTAAAAATTAAAGAGATTAATTATATTAATTATTCTTAATAGTAATTGATAATTCATGGTCGGTGAACGATGACGCGATTTAGACACTAATCAACCATTCAAATCAATAAATTGATCAAAAAAACTTGAAATTTTTGACAAAGTACTAAATCAAGATAGACTAATTCAACAATTTTTTATGAAAATGTTCAAGTATTTAAAGCAATTAATAAAAAAAATATGAAAAAAAAAGTAAATACGACCGTGTGAATCCGCTCGCTACCTCATCGTCTACCCCAGTTTAAGATAAGTTAGCTTTATCCCATTAATTAATTAACGAACAGATTAATTAATTAATTAACAATAACAAATCATATATATTTACTAAATTATTGATTGAATGAAAATTTGAACGGTGGGAAAGTAGTTAATTTGTTTTTTTTTTTTTTTTTTTTTGTTTTGCTTTGAAGTAACGAGGATTACGAGTAATATACAAATACCGAGTTGGTTTTTTCATTCTCATGACTCTGCTTTGGAGTTAAGAATGCGGCGCGCGAGGGTGTGTGTGCCAACGGTGCCACGCAGTGTGTAGTTGGGGATGGAGATCAGACATCATCCCATGCCACCAACCAGCCTCAGTAACACCAAGCCAATCATCCACATACTGTCCTGCCTGCCTCCTGACTGAAGTGGAGAGTTCAGAATACATAAGTCACAGTAACTAACAATTCATTTCATTTTGTTAAACACATTTGTCATACTCTTTTTTAATAATTATATCTATATATATTTATTTTTTTTTTTTTTTAATAAAATTACTCTTTTATCTTTATACTTAATATTTAAATTCTTTAAAGAATCTAATTTAAATCCTCTTCAGCTTTATCATTAATTATAATTTTGTTTTTTAAAAATTTTTTTCTTTTATCTTTAAAAGCTTACAAGTTTAACAAAATAATAACATACCTATTAAATCTGAAATAAGTAATAAATTAATGCTGAAAATAATAATTATTAAACATGAATTATTAATGAAATAATTGCATATAATTATATAAATTAAATAAAAAAAAAATTTATATATGCAATTATTTTACCTAAAATTATTAATAAAAAATAAAATTAATTAGCCTTAAATCCTAACGAATTTAAATTTAAAAATTGAATTTTACTAAAAAAAAATATTAAAAAAAAACTTGAAGTATTATTACAATTAATGTTGCAAATACAATTGATACCTGTTCTCGTTTGGCGTTTTTTTCTTCTTTCTCGCGTTTTCTCACTTCCAGTATCCATTCGTTGAAAAGACTTTCTCGCTCACGCATCTTTTCAACGTTTTTAAAACGGTCATCGCGTCCGTGCTTTTGTGCAAAATCGCTGAAAGACGATCTGGAAGCCAATCGAATATTTATAACCCATACGGTAAATTTAAATTTAAATAAAAAAAAAAATTGAATAATACAATAAATAAAAATCTACACGTACTTTCCATGTAAATTAGCTTCTTCCAGCAATTTTTGAAATTGTTCCTTACGTTCCTTCATTTTATTCCTTTTCTCGCGCCTCTCCTCTTCAGCGCGTTCCTTCACGTACTTTTCAAATACTTGTTTCCGTTCCTTTGAGGTCAACAGTAAATATCGAGGGTCGAATACTATTTTATGCAATTCCTTCTCCCAAGTACTGAATGCCGATACCTTTAAAATAAATTTATATTTATGATAAAACAAATTTATCTATCAAAACATTGTAACAAAAAATTTCGGATTAAATAAAAAAACTAACGTCTTTCTCAGCGAGCATTTCTTTGAATGATTTTATCCTTGTCTCTAGTGGAACAATCGCTCGTTCCCTCGCAGCACGAACTTCAGCTTCAATAGCAGCCTCCTTGCCAATATCAATTGTTTTCTTACCTTCTTTTTCTTCCTCTTCTTTAACAACTACTGCTGCTGCTGCTGCTGCTGCTGCTGGTTCTGAGTAACGAAAGTAATTTTTATAAATCAATAAATTTCAGAATTTAATTTACGTTTGAAAAATATTTTTTTTTTCCACCTAAAAAAAAAAATTCGTACCTTCAGGCTCTTCTTGCTTAGCTTTCTTAGCAGGACCAGGATGATCATCATCACTACTGTCACTGGAATCATCTTGCTTAGCATTTTTCTGATTAGCTGCAGCCTCTGGCATGTTGGCCATCATCTTATCGACATCCTGTCGCCCAAGAAGATCATCAGGTCTCTCCCAAACAGAAATTCTCGACGAAGGATTGTAAAAGAAGACCCTACCGTCACCTGTCCAAACGACGCACCAAGGAGTACCGGGTACCGGAGTGCTTGAAATCGGCCTAGACTTATCTTGGGGCTTGACCGGCTCTTTGGGAGCCTCTTCCTTCTTCTTGGCAGCGTCACCGTCTTTAGCGTCTTTGGTGTCATTAGCAGCCTCAGCAGCTTTGTCCTGCTTGGGATCAAGCACCGAGCTCAGAATGTCCGTAGTGGCCATCGCTTCCTCCGCTTTCTGCCTCAGCGCTATTTTGGCAGCTTCTAAATCTTTCAGAGGTTGGGGTTTTTCCCACACAGACTCACCAGCTTTGCTATTGTAGTAATACAAACGCCCGTCTGGAGAACGATGTTCACTCCACACCATCGCCGCGGCTACCAACTCTTGGTCCAACTGGGCGAGAATCGTCGGGTCTTCTGTTGGAGTTTGTGGCGCGATAACTCCGTGAGACATCTGCGGCATTCCCCATCCAGTTTGTGGTGGACCATACCCACCAAAAGGCTGAAACCCTGGTGGTGGCATTCCAAATGGCGCTGCACCAAAAGGAGTTGCCATTGGAGCGCCAAATTGATTTGGCATTCGGTGCTGCATTGGTACCATGTTTGGTGGTGGTTGCAGCATATTTGTTGCTACTGGTTGAGCTGCTGTTACTGTTGTGTTTACACTTGTTACTGTACCTATTTAATTATCAAAAAATTAATTAATATTTTTTAAATTCAACAATCCACTAAGGTTAAGTAACCAGTAGTTTATTTATCAGTTTAATCAAAACGTTTAATAATTTTTAACTAGACTAATTTTTAGCTATAAAACTTATTTAATTTTGTATTACAACCATTCGAAAAGTCTGTTCAAGTACTGGGTCCTTTACCTTATGGTTGATCAATGTAAAAAAAAAATAAAATAACATTACCATTAGGCTGTGTAACTTCAGCAACTGGCTGTTGAACAACATCCGGAGCTTCATTGAGCATCGGTGGAGGACCAGTGCCCGGTGGCGCTGTATTTGCCTGATTCATTGTATCTGCATTAGGTGATTGTTCATTACCTGGTGTTCTTGGTTCAGCTAGAGCTTGGGGTTGTGACTGTTGCTGCGGTTGCTGAGATGGTTGTTGCTGCTGTGGCGCTTGTTGGGACTGTTGTGCTGGCGGCTGCTGTTGTTGTTGAGGTTGACTTGCTGTCGACACTGGTGTTGTTTCTCTCGCTGGTTGTTTGGCTGCACCGTGAACCAATTGCTCCAACTATTTCAATTTTATTAATCGAAAATTGTAAATAATGATAATGATAATGAAATAAGAGCATATAAATATTGGATCAATGATTTTACCTGATCTTGACCCATAACCCGAACATTTGGGCCCTCGGGTTTGGTCCACGTAGTTTCTCTAGACCGAATATTGTAAAAATAAGACTTGCCATCCGCTGTCTTTGTTTCCACCCATACCTCGCCATTAAGGTCCAATCCTGGAATGTTGTTTTGTTGCTGAGCTTGCTGTTGTTGCGGTTGCTGCTGACCTGGAATCTAAATAAACAAATATATATTATATGACTAAATTAAACAAAAAAATTCTAACATTTATTACAGATTACAGTAAATAAACATTTACGCTGTTCATGTTCGGCGGACCCATTCCAGGAGGTCCATACGGATTTCCTGATGCCATAGGTCCATTCATCATGTGCGGGGGTGGCTACAAATCACCACAATTATTTTATTATTATTTGATCTTCAGCATTACCGATATCTATCTATCTATCTATTCTATCTATACTTATGAATGGATTACTTATCCGGAGCCTATATTTTTTTGACTTAGAAATGATAAATGTTTATTGTAACTAAATTTATTCTATTCGATTGTCATTTGTTTAAAATAAATTTTTTAATTCTATTGGTTATGTTTATATACTAGGCAGAGATTTTTTCACTTATGAGATCTGCAATTTCTTCAACTGAAATTTTCAATATGCTCATTACAAATTTTTTTTCAAATCAATTATCATTCATTATTGTTAAAAAGACACGGGAATGTTATAATGATTGTACATTGAAAGTTACAATGAATATTAGCTAGAATAATTATGTGTGTGGATAAAAGGCGCATGTCAATTTGATAGAATTGAGAATCTGTGCAAGTCAAAACAATACTCTAATTAAATTTAAAGTCTAGATATAAAAATGTAATTCTATAAAGCGCCTAGCGGAGCGGGCGAGTAATAGCTAGTAAATATATAAAAAAAATATTTTTTGTTCAATAATATACCATTCCTGGTGGGCCCATTAAATTAGGTGGTCCCATCATATTTGGAGGTCCCATAGGTCCCCAGCTAGGATCAAACGGTGGAGGTCCTCGGTATCTAGGTCCTGTAGGTCCTGGCGGGCAATTTGGTCTCGGTGGTCCTTCGTAAGGATACCCGTTATTTGTTGCTCGGTACATTGGGCCTCTAGGTCCGAATCCTCTGCCTCGAAATCTTGGTCCACTTCCTCCGCCACCTCCTCCACGCATTCCATATTCATATCCACGATCGTGAGGGCTAAAAGTTTAATAAATAATCTTTAAATATAATATAATTTAATGTTGTCAAGTTAAATTAAAACTCGCGCAAGTTGCATACTACTCCATTCTACAATTCATTGCAACAAAATGCTAACAAAGTATTTCAAGTTATTGAATTTTTTTTTGAAAATTAATTTACCAGATATTGAATAAATTTTTTAACAAATAAATTATGGCAAAAAAAAAATTGACATGTAGAAATTTAAAAAAATTAAAAATGCAATTTTTGAAAAATTATTTTTTGGAACAAATTTTTTTATTAAAAAAAAATTTAAAAAATTTTCTAGTGACTGCTAACTTTAATGACATATTTTTTTTTACAATTTTTAAAAGCAAATGTAGATAAAATTTAAAGTTTAGTTAACATAAAATAATAAATGATATACCTGAAGCCACCTCGTCCTCGTGGCATATAATGCCGGTATTCATCGCCTTCGTACCCATACTCTTCACCTTCTTCCATCGGTTCTTCAACATGTTCTTGTTGCTCAGGATTTACCGGAGGTACTTCCTGGCTAACAACGCTAGGTTGTTCACTAGCTGTCTCCATTAGTGCAATTTTGTTTTAAATAAGTCAATCTATCATCAACTTGACGTCAATTTTAGCGAAGTTAATTTATCCTAATACCTATTTTAATTATTAGTGATAGTGAGGTAATTAAAACTAAAAATAATACAGAACTTTCTTGCAATCAATTGTTAACCTCCATAGCAATTAAACCTATAGATAATAAGCATAGAAACATGTTTGTAGAGAATACAAAAAAAAAAAAAAACACAATCTATGTATTATACAATATTAAAAAATAAGCTTCAAGACGCAAGTAACAAAAAAATCACAAGTTCACATAGAAGACCAAAAAATATAATGACACTTAAGATTTTTAATACTAATTATTTAGTAATTAATTCGTTAATGATAACTTAAAATAAATATCAATAATCAATAATATATATAAAGTTGATTGATTATTATTATCAATGTCAAATGTTTTTGACGCGACAAAATGCCGGATTTTGATGGACGAGAAGGTAGAAGAGAGGTTACGTCTGTATCTGTTTGAAACTGTAATGGCCGCTTTTGGCTTGTTTTTATATATTAATTTTTTTTTTTCACTGTCTTATCAACCGGGTTGACTTTGGCGCTCAATTCAATTTCTTTGCGCGGGACATTTGAATCTCAGTCATTTTTCGCGCAGCACAATCATCCCGCGTGAAATTCTAACCTTAAAAGTTGTTGATGCTTATACATTCAAGCAGTCGGAGTTGTGATTAAATTATTAAATTTTTTTTTATTGATAATTATTAAATAATTGAATTAAATATGGTAAAAAATTATTCGTCTTCAGTTTCGATAGATAGTAACAAAGAACCGCAAGTATTTACGAGAGACACAGTTGATTGTCAAGATTTAGGATCAAATTTTTTGCAAAAGACAAAGGATTATGCGAAACAATTTTTCTACGTCTATTCTTGTCGACTCCAGGAACTCAGAAGTATTTTAGAAGACAAAGTATCCAAAAAATGGCGTAATTATTTTTATTTTTTCATGTTAATTTTAATGATACCGAAATTAGCAGACATTTAGTGGTCATTTTTTTTTTTTTTTTTTTCATATTCATAGCAGCTAAATTGATGATGCTGAAATTAGCAGTCATCTAACAATTCTTGGAGTTTTTTAGGACAAATAATTATAAAAAGAAAAAAAATTTTTTTTTTTAATTCACACTTATACTTGTTAAAATTTCTAAATGTCCAATCACTTGTTGAATTTTTTTTATTATAATTTAATTGTTATGAAAATCTAAACAATTGTCATTATCATTAAGCAGTCACTTGATAATTTTTAAATTTTATTGAATAAACAAATTTTTCTGAAAAATTATTTAAAAAAAATTGCATTTATATTTTTTTCTTATTCTTTTTGCCATAATTTATTTGTTAAAAAAAAATTACTAAATATCTGCTAAATTAATTATCATACATTTTTTACGCTAATAACTAATAAAATGTTTCAGCGAATGTGAAAATTCTAAAGCTAGCTGAGCTTGAAAACTTGGAAGACGATAAATGTATCGTCATTGGTACACTGTTCAAGCACCAAGCATGGAAACCTTCGATTTTACGCGAGCTGAGCGATGAAATCGAGGAATCGGGTGTTATTCCCGAGAGACGTGCTCACTATGCCAGTGAAAAGGACCAAGTGTTCCTGGAAGACGAGATGCTGAGAATAAAAGTTGTAGGAGACGTTGATCTGTCGGGAATAGTCACTGGAGTTGTCTGCGCTGTGCTGGGCAAAACTCTGGACGACGGGTCATTTAAAATAGAAGACTGGTGTTTTCCTGGATGTCCACCGCATCAGGATCTACCGTCTGCTGCTTCAGGAAAGCTTCTTCTGGTGTCAGGCCTTGATTTGGCGAGTGAGACCAACAACTTGGCTCGCCATTTGCTGCTGGAGTGGATCAGCGGGATGGCAGGAAGCTCAGAAGCTCAGAAAGAAGCAGCTTCTATCATAAATGTCGTGATTGCCGGTAATAGTATAAAGACAACTGACTCGGAAAATCAACACAGTCGTGGTTTGATGGGCACGAAAGCACTGGAGATTGCTTCTAGTCGTGAGCTGTCGATCGGTGTTAGTAAACTCGATAAATTGCTCACTGAGATGTTGAACTACTGCTCAGTTACGTTGATGCCAGGTCAGTTTGATCCTTCGAATGTCATGCTTCCTCAGAAACCAATTCACCGGCTGCTGCTTCGTGAATCCAAAGGGTTCGAGAATCTCAGGGGTGTCAACAATCCTTGGTCTGGTGTCGTCGGCAATCGGCTAATTTGTGGCTCCAGTGGCCAGCCTATTGAAGATATTATGCGTGTCATCGGAGACTCCGAAGCAACTGCTCTTCAATGGCTGGAAAAAACTCTCGAGTGGAGACACTTTTGTCCTACTGCTCCTGATACTTTGCCTTCATATCCGTTCCATGATAAGGATCTCTTCATCATGCAGCAGTGTCCTGATATTTATTTTGCTGGCAATACTGATAAATTTGAAACCAAGATCTGGAAAGGTACAATTTTTTTTTTTTTTTTTAAGGTAGTTGTCATGGTACAATATTGTCAAAAAATTAGAGATTTTCTGACGGTATACCTTAACCACGACAACTACGCTAACTTTTATTGATAATTTTGTAAGTTGATATTTAGAATAATAACTACATTAATTTTGGGTTACAGCGGAAGATGATAAACCTGTAAGACTGATATGTGTTCCGAAATTTTCTACGACCAGCACTGCCGTACTCGTTGATCTTAAGACACTTGATGTTACTCCAGTATCATTTGGGATTAATTAATTAATTAATTTTTTTTATGCTTCGCATTTTTTGTACTTTATTTCCAATAGTGCCTTAATAATTTTTTTTTATATTTTTAAATGTTGAATAAAATGAAATTGAGATACGACCGTCTTAATTTTTCTATTTCTCAATACAGATGTAGATTGTAATTTTTCGTAGAACGAGCAACTATATAATGTATATTTTTCTTTATTTCTAAATGTCAGACAATGAATCAATAGATTGCTTTATAGAGTAGAGATAAGTTTTTTTTTATTATCATACAACGTGCTTTTGTAAACGGTAGAATTAAAAATGTTTCGAATCGCTTGTGTAACAATGTTATCGAAGAATAAGTCAGCTTGGATAAAGTAACTAGTTTAAAAAATGCTTTTCAAGTAGTGAAAAATTAAATCAAACAAGTAATTCAGACACAAAATAAAATAAAGAAAAAAACGTACTAAAAATTCATAGAGAAATTCTCAGTAAAACGCAACAAAAAAAAAAAATAACACACTATTCATTTGGCACTGTTTTTTTTTTAGTTTATTCTAAATTATGTATTATCCGAAATATATAAATTACATTTTTGTACAATAAAAAAAGGTATTAATGAAAAGAAAAAAAAAACAGTATATTCAATGACTGAGATTCTAATAATCGTAATCATTATAATTATAAATACGCTTTGAGAACAATATCAACCACTAATTTAACCTTCAGTATTTTTCAAATAGTATAAAATTAAAATGTACATACGTTCAAGTGGTAAATTGATTAGTTATTAATTCGAATATTAAAAGAGTGTAAAACAACAATAATAGTTATAATTAATAATAATAATGATAATAATAATAATAAAAGTAATCATATGATATAATATAATATAATGCAATTATGTTTTTTAAACAATGTATAGAAGGTGGTGAGCGTTCTCTAAACGTAACAGTATTAATTACATACAATGAAAAAAGACAGGACCTTTTTTTTTTTCTTATTAATGACAATATCATAAATGTAAACATTGGTATTTTCATTTTTTTTCTTTATACAAACAGCAATTGTTCACTAGTATCTTTTTTTTTTAATTAATAATAATAATGATAATAGTACTATTCGTTTTAACATATTACGACAAGAAAAATAAGCTCAAGGCGTATTATCAGTATTATTATTATTATTATTATTATTAATATTTATAGCTAAATTTATAATTAATTAATTATTTGATCCTCCTTCTCCCTTATTAATTTAAGCGATTAAATGAAATTATAAAATTTATGTTTATAATACACTTTACAGATTAATACTAGACTTAAGGTGCATGTCTCATTTTTTTTTTTTTTTAATTATTTTTTTTTTCATTTTTTTTCACCTAGGCATTATATAACAATTGAGAGGTATGCAATTTTTTTTTATTTTTTAATTTTCATATTTTTTTGTTACTATTTTTAAAAATTTTTTGTTTATCTTTTTAATATGTATAGTAACGGTTTTTTCGTCTATATTTAATTAATATATTCTTTTAATTAAATATTAGACATTCATCACGATAAGTATTAATTATAATTATAATATTAATTATTATTATTAATATCTCCTATCTCTTGGTCGTTAAGCGTATTCTTTCTTTTTCAGTATCTCTTTCGTCTCCAACTGTCCACTCGGGATCATTTGGATCTTCACCGTCGGCATCACAATATGCCGACTCCGTTGTATCCGATCCTGGTGACGCTGGATCTGCTTCCTAGGTATGTAAATTACCATCAGTTACGTAGATAACTTTACTACTTAAAATTTTTTTAAAAGTTTTTTAAATTACTTACATAATTCGGTATTTTTTCGGTTGCTTGAGGACATATAGCAGATGTTGTTGACTGCAAATGTCCATCAGGCATAATTTGTACCATTTTATCATAAACTTCTTCCGATAACGGAAATAGTCTAGGCTCATACGCTGGAACCTGAAAAAAAATCAAATGTAGGTTTTCATAATAGCTATTTTATAATTATTTTTATTTTTTTGATATGCATAAAATTTTTTATTAATTAACGATTAGATTCTGATAAATCTTAAAAAATTTTTCATTATAGTTGTAATAAAAATAAACTTAATAATTAAAATTAAAAAACTATTTAAATACTATATCCTAATCATTGAAAACGCTGTTCTTTTGTAACACGACAATTAGTATAGATTTATGACCTCATGTTTCATGTTTTTTATTTAAATCGATAATAGTGCTAACTTCCGGCATACTTTCCTCGTAATCTACAAACAAGAGCTAGACTTGCGCTTTAGTTTAAAAATTTTTTAAAGACTTGGCTTTACAGATCATTGAACTTTAGTTTAAAATAATTTTGTAAATTTCTACATAAAGCTTGTACGTACATTGTACACATAACAAAAGAATTAAACGAGATAAAATTTAATAAAGAAATCAATCGATTCCGAGACCCTCATCCTACCCGCTGACGATTGACGTAGTTCGAGGGTGGAATACAACCCTCAATAAATATTTCTTCCCTTCAAATTAATTGTTTATTTATATCTTACAACTACGATGAATGACTCGGCGTAAAAATGACCCGAGCGCCAGTAAAAAATAAAAATAAATTCAACTACAACTTATTTTACAATAAATCATTTTTATCTTTATGCGGGATTTTGAGTCAACAATCAACGTCCTAATAAATTTTGCGATAAAAAAATTTATCAATCTATTTAAATTTAAATATTTAAATACCTCACTATCCTCTTCAGGATTGGTGCTATTGGCTTCTTCTCTGCACGTTCTGGCAGACGATATTGTTCGTCTCCGAATGGCATTTTGTAGAGAATTTCTTTGACTGTCCAGAGTGTTAGAATGATCAGCGTCATGACTACTCATCGGCGTTGCTGGTGGTGATGTCAGTGGTGACGTTACGTCTCCAAGTTCACTAGGATGCGGTGACATTGGATCTTAAATAAATAAATAAATAATGTAAATAAAAATTAACTTAGTTATCTAAATTTTTAAATGACTCCGAGGAGTTATCTTTTTTGAATCAATATTTAATTAATAAGTACCTGGAGTATTGGCACCACTATCAGCTCTACTATCAGTCCTACGACTATGACGAAGACGATTTTGTGGAACGGTACTTAAATACGTCATAAATCGTTTATTTTCTTCACGTTCACTACGTTCATGTCGTTGGGCTATAGCTTCATCTGATACATCCTCGACCTATAAATAAATTTAATTATATTATTATAATCATAATTGTAATAAATTATTATCAAATTTCCTGATCAATTAATTACGTAAACTATTAAATAATTAGATATTGTACTATTAATGACGGTAATGGTAAACTTACATCACTATCTTGACTAGGCCTGTGGATGACACCGTTTTTAACGTCCGTTTTTGTAATATCATCACAAATTCTCCATCTATAATCAATAACAAACATTTAACCGTAACCAATCTATTGTTCTCTCATTAAAAAAAAAAAAAATTATTATTATAATAAATAAAATAACAAACTTACTTTGGTGTTAATATTTCTTTATACTGAAGTTTTTCTACTCTAGTAGCCGCAGCAACGCTGTACGGTATGACAATATTATCAATATCAAAGGACTGCTGTCGTGTTCGTCTAAAAAAAATTCAAACAATTAATTTTTATAGATATATTCAATCTAATTAAAAACAAAAACTTATTTTCAATTATTCTTATAAAGAGATACGAAAATAATTAGATAACTTATTTGTTAAACCGCGTAGGACTTTGAGAAATTAATAACAGATTCTTGATTTTTAATTATAAAATAATATTTACTCGAGGTTTGTGACTTTATTCAGCAAAAGACCAATTGTTGAATATTTTTATAATAAAAAAAAATAATACTTTTTCTTATCAAAAAAATTTTTTAAATAAATATCAATGACATTTATAACTTAATAAAATAAATAAAAAAAAAAAAAATTTACCCGTGTGAATTAGAGCTCTTTTCTTTCGGAAGAATTTTTTCGATAGCAGGATGCTGTAAAGGTGAAGGCACTGGAGACGAATGTTTGCTAGAACTCGACTGACTAACATCATCCTCATCTTCGTTTTGTTGTGACAATTTATTAACTCTTTTTCTATTTAATCCAGTTAAATTTCTACCACCCACAGCAGTTCCACTATTACTTAATTTCTCGCGTTTTCCCTTTAACATCTTTCTTTTTAATCTCGCGGTGATAATCGTCGACGAGGAGGTCTTTTTCACTCTCTGGGCATTATATTTATTGGGTTTATTATGTTCAGGCGGTAGTTTTGGTTTGTTCCTCCTCTCAATGGACTCTCTTTCCTTTTCTTTAATCCTAGGTATCCTCGTGCTGCCTCGAAGCATTTTCTGCTGCCAATCTGTCGTCTTCATAATGGCATCCATATGCGTGCTGTGCAGGGCCTCATCGGGGAATGAAAGAACTGGATGATAGCAAGGATCAACCATCGCGATTCTCTCAGGTACTGACAGCTGGTCGAAGGGTTCCTGAGGTTGCATTGGGTCAATACGGCCAGTACACAGCGCACAGGACGCCATTGTTTGATCACAGTCACATCTTACGGTAGACGGCCTCGCAGCGCGCTTAGACAGCTCATGTAGACCATCAACACGTAGTAATTTACGCTTTCTGTAGGTATCCGAGACAAATCCACGTGTTCTTGCACATTGTTGCTCCGATTCTGGTGAATTATACCGATTCGACAAACCCGGCAACGTTCCGCTGTACCCATTCACCGTTTCAGCGCCTTCCAACACCACCTGACCTTTATTCTGCCTGATTACTCGTTGCAGATCATTGTGTTGACGTATACGGTACTCGAGATCAGATATTTGTGCATTTAGCCACGTCCACCTCGACGCTATCGCTGCACGATCCTGGGCATATCTCCACGCAGCTCGTTTTATTCTAAAAACAATATCAAGGCATTAATAAAATAACTAGGACTTAAATTATCGATAGATCTTTTTTTATAATCTTTTAATTATTAATTAATTAATTTTGACAAGTATTAAGAAAAATTCATAATTTTGATCAAAGATACTCTTTTGTCAAATTTTATACAACAGATAACACTTTAATTATATTTGATAAAAAAGATAATTTTTATTTTTCATTTTAAAATAATTTTGTAGAAATAGTCTAATCGAATATGTTTCAAATAAGTGTAAATTAAAGTTGTTTGTTTTGTTATTGATCGGTAGTAAATTTTATCTCACACTCATAAATTATGTTGTTATTAAAAAAAAAAAAAAAAAATCTTCACTTTAAATGGACAGGTATAATTGTCTTCATTTAAAAAAGTATCTTTTTGAGTTAGAGCTCAATTATAGATTTTTAATAAATTAATTAAACTATGTTAGTAATTAATAACCACCAGAACTGAACTCTAATAAATAATAATCAGTTACTGGGAGTATTTGTGAAGTTACAGTTAGACAAAAAAAAAAAAAAAAAATACAAAGACCAAAATAACGATTGCTAGCTAATGCTTCGCGTAGTCTATATTTATACGTAACGTAACTAATCAATAATACGGAAAATTACACGTTAGTATATTTATTCACATTTTATTAATTTAAAATATTTGATATCATCAAATTTTTGTGTTATCAAAGCGATAAAAACAAAAAATGAATCATTATTTGAAAATAAAACAACATGTTTAAAATGTAATTATTTAATCTATAAAGTTGTTAATTACTTGATAGATTTTAAAATTATATGTTAGTAAAATGTTTTAACAGGTGATTGTCCAATGAATGTAAAATATACAATCGTATTAAATCCTCAGTTATGCAAAAGGGGATACGTGTTAGTGAGTCATCACATGATGCAATACTTGTTAAAATTGTGTTAAGTCTATTTGATAAATATCAATCCAATAAATAATTATTAAATGTTGTTGTTTTATCCAAATAAGTTTAGTTAAAAGGTAAATAAGCTGAAAAAAAAATAAAAGCACTCACATGGGTAACTCATATTGATGGGTATTATTAAATGTTTGCATTTCATCACAGCTTTCACCACCGCTGCTGGAGACGGTGCAATCAGAATCAAAACTAGCTTCGATAGTATGAAGTTGAGTAGCCAGAGAACCAGCAACATGTTCAACTTCTTTCTTATCAACTTTAATTTGGGACGTCCCTAACAATGGATGTCTTGTGCTAGAAGCACTGCCGGTATTACCAATAGCACTACTACTAACACCACTATTAACACTAGCAGCATTGACAACACCACTACTACCTATTAAACTAATACTAGTAACATTATCACGCGAACCACCTCCGAAGTAACGACAATAACTGCGTTGACGATTAACACTGTTGCTCTGAGCAGCACAAGATTTTTCAACTCGTTGTAAGAATGCACTTAGTGGATGGGTGTTCTCGGACAAGTTTTTCATATGAGTTCCTTTGGGCATTAGCATCGGTAAGTCTTGCGAAAGTATGGGCTTGACACTCTGGTGGGCTTGCTCCAGCACGCTGGTCGTCTCTTCAGCGGCATGTCGGGCTATAAATTTAGCTTGGAGTTTACGTAGACGTCTCATTAAAAATGCCGTTCGTCTTTCTAGCTCAAACTGTCTATGTTCAACGGTATCTTGCTGTACCTGAAGATTAGCAGTACGTTGAGCCTCACTAGAGTCAGCCATGTTCATATTAATATTCATGTTCATATTCATATTCATATTCATGTTCATGTTCATGTTCATGTTCATGCCAATGTTGTCGTCAACAAGTTTCATAACTACCTCGTTGAACATTTCGCTGCTGAAAGACGCGAGGGCTGTATCAGAGATGGGGAATATCTCGGGACAAGGTACACCTGTTTCGCTGGAACCGCTTGGTATGATAGCGTCACCGGGATCTTCGATGGCTTGCTCCACGCCTTCCATTGACTTGATAACCTGAAGAATGTCATCGACATTATGCCCAATGTCCCCAACAACGTCGTTGCCAATATCATCGACAACATTCGCCTGTAACTCGTCGTTCAATTCCATCATAGGCGTCATGTCGATGTCCTTAACGTCTGCGGGGAGTTCATCATCAACGACCATCGACACTTCGGTCTCATTAGCTTTTAAAAAACCCATGTCGTCGTTGGTCTGATGACTAGTTGGTGGTCCAGCAGGAATATTTATGTCTTCAGCAGCACTAGCAGCAGTAAATGAAGAATTATCACTCATTATAGTATTGATGTTCTTGGCTTGGTTGCAATTCGGCATCACCGAGTGCAATTCCTCAGCCACGTGAGCCTCGTGCTTCGTTTTTCTTCCTCCAGCTTCACTACCTCCTTCTCCTCCTCCTCCTCCTCCTCCTTCTTCCTCTTCCTCCGCTGCCTCCTCCTCCTCCAATTTGGTGAAATTAATCTCTTGGTCGTCGTTTTGATCTTTATTATTATCACGCGGTGCTATCAAGTCAGTACCATTCGTAAACATCGACAGGCTTTCAAATTTACTAGCGTACTGTGAATTGATGACATCGCGGATCAGATCTTTGGATATGCCGCGCAGGCACTGCTCGTCAATCTTGCTCGGCTGTACGCTTGCTGACACTACGAATTTAGCCAAGACCTCACGATTCTGGCAGACCTGAATGTTAAAAAACTTTTAAGACAACCGTCTGATTAAAACATTGGTACTTTAAAATTATAATTATTTAAGGTAGTACGAGCGCTAGGCGGGGTGGGGATAGGAATCGACTCTAGCGCGGTAAGAGGAGAGCAGTAATCATATGATTTTTTTCAATATATAGATATACATTTAACAGTAGCTAATCGCGGCATTTATTTTTCTTTTAATTGATACACTTTAATTAGTAGGGTAAATTTAAATTTTTTTGAATTAAATTTATCCATAAGTTTTTTAAAAATACCGAAATGTATAAATGTTTGGAGATTACCCCATAAGACCAATGTTAAATTGTTCAACTTCAAAGTTAATTATTCGTTTAAATAATCGGACAATCTCCTTCAAATTTTCGGAATTTATTTAGACATATTCAAATTTTATATTAAAAAAAAATCAAGCCTTTCATCAAAAGTTGCCTTGGTGCTCGTATTACCTTAATTAGAGTAATGATCGAAAAAGAATCTTAAAATTGTGTTAAATTTTTAAAATAACAAAATTAACTGGTAATCAAATAAAAATTTATCATTGCCTTGTTATTTTGTCATAAAAAATTCTATTCTATTTTTATCTCCAATAAAATTTTTCTGATTTATTCAACAGTTATTGATGTGCAATGAAAAATAATGAGGTTAAAATCCCTTGGGGTAAAAAAAAACTATCTGACGTTTAATTTTTAAGCTTTCCAGTTCGATCACCACTCGGTGTATAAATGATAAAACAATGATAAAAATTACCTGCGCAGCCTGTTCCGAAGATAGAAATCCACTAGCCGGTAAGGGGTTTATTAAATCGGCAGGCTTTTGAGGACCACCTTCCGTCAGAGCAGGGGCCATCACTGCCACTGACGCAGCTGGTGCCACTGCCTCGACATCCAGAGGCTCCCACCGGTACCTAAACCCGCGCCTGTGCTGTTCAGGCGCCGTGCTTACTCCCATTCATCCATTACTCGGTCTACCTTCGTGTGTCCTCCCAATCTCTCTTCTTGCTACTGATTATTTTTTTTCACCAATCCAATAGTTACTTTAAAACTTTTAATAAATCTCAAAAGCCCACTTATACACCACTTGGCTACGGTTTGTTAGTTAGGTAGTGTCAATATTCCTCCTTAGTTCCGTAATCATTTTTTCTTTTACTAGTGCCTAAAAATAATAATAAAGTAAATAAATAAATCAATAACTCAATCATCAATCACTCAAACAAATCAGTATAAATGTTTATACAAACTCACCAGAAATTATTTTTTATTTCCATCGATTTTTGAGTGACTGTTTCTGTTGACGAGGGCGTTTATCTACGCGCTGATTATTTTCAGTCCAGCAAGCCGGTACTGATCTGCGGGCAAAAAAAAAAATAATTATTAAACTTTCATTACTGCCTCATTTTTAAATATTATAGAATAGAATAGTCTAGACAAGATTTTCTAGTTTTTATTTAAGTTTAATATATCTAAACTTTAAATTGACCTGTTGTAAATAAAGATATTTTTATAAATTGAAAAGCTAGATGTCTGGGAGTGCCAGGTAGCGATTGAATTGGAGAGATAAAGAAAACAACTACCAACAAAAGAGACAACTGATAAGAAAGTAAGAAAAAGAAAGAAAGCAACCAAGTATGAAGATGATGATGATGAAGGAACATTTCAAAAATTATTTTTAAAATCACAAAAAAAAAAAATAAGCCGGCTTCAAGGGCGTCGCCGGCTCAACTAAACGTAGTATTATTTGACTTTTTTGTTATTGTATTAAATAACTTGAAAGTCTGACGCATTACCACGTGATTGAAGAGCAATGAGAGAGCTCTATCAACCCAATCCGCCCGCCACTAATCATTTATTTACTCCGATAAAAAAAGTACCGGCTAATTTTTTTTTTACAGCCTTCCGTCTACAACATATTTTTCTTTAGCTCAGCGATAGGTCGTTACACGCGGACGCGCGTCCGTTGCATAATGACGCGGGAGAAAAATAAATTTCTTCACAATAGAGTCAACTGTATGGTTACTTTACACACAAAGCATATTTATATGCATTATAAAAACCAAAGTGTTTGTTCTTCAGTAGTACGTAATATGAGTAGCTGCCTCAACTTAACAACAGTAAACGAATATTTAATTAAACATATATAACATATTAATATAAGCAGCCAGACAAGGGGTGCGGTGACGAGATGGCGACGGTAAAAAAAGAAACCGCATCGAGAGGATCGTCTGCTTTTAAAATGATTATTTCAATTTCTTCTTAACTTTTGTAATCCGTATAAATTGGTCAATTACACACGTTAATAAACAAATCATATTAATAATAATAGCTGAGTAAATAGAGTATAGTGGAAATGGCGGCGAAAAAAAATAAAAAAAACGCCACGAGCGGTACAGATCCTTTTCGGGTTACTCAGAATTTTTCTCTTTCCATCTACCATTATTCTATAAGTATGTCTTGCTCTCTTTCACTCCTATCCAACTCCACTGACTTTACTCATATATACGCATATTAGTCTTACTCAGTCAGACCAACACACTAACCACTACCACCACCATCATCACCATCTCTTTATTATCCATAGCAATAGCAGTCCACTCACACAGCTATCACGGCGTTAGTTTCCTCCTCAGTCGCGTTGCACACACTAGAGCAACGGGCGCGGGGTACAAAGACGCAACCAACAACCAGCAAAAACGAGGGATTCGATCTGAATCCCAATGCCTGGATGATGATAATGATGATGATGATGATGATGATTATGATAGTAAACAGCTCAGATATTTATTAACAATTCACCTTTAGCAAATAAATCCTTTTCTCACTTCCTGTCTGTCTCTCTTCACTATTTTTCTTTTACACATAAAAATAAATGTTGGATTAAAAATTTGTTATTTCCAACAGGTCAACATGACTTCTCCAAGAAAAACTAAAAATAATATTTATATATATATATATATATATATATATATATATATATATATA